>CM074855.1:127867500-128492500 GCA_037501455.1 Lantana camara
TTCTCGAGTCGTGTCCAGTCAGTCTAGGTCGCACGGCATAGGATTATGTGGTATTTGGGAGTCTGCATTGGGTTGACTTACCTGAATTATTTATTTCTTTGCATTACTAGAGCTACTTGATCTTCCTTGAACGTGTGATATTTGATATTATGGAAATTGTGTGCACACATTTGCATTTATTGATCAAGCCACGCATGTTTAGTGATCTAATTTCAGGATGGAGCCCGATAGACATTACAGTGATCGATCCTCGAGGCACAGGCATCACCATCGCCGACACCATCGCCGCGAGAGATCACCACCTCCTCCACCTGCCCAGGCACAGCCCCAGGACTTTATGAACGCAGTAGTGGGGCTAATTGATCAGAGGTTACAGGAACGGGTACCTCCACCACCACCACCAGCGCAGGTAGTACCTCCAGAAAATCCCATTTCTGCTATCTTGCGAGAGTTCCAGAATCAGCGTCCCCCGAAGTTCTATAAGGGAGACGACATACAGGCAGAGATGTGGTTGAAAGAGATTGAAAGGATTTGGCAGCTTATCCCTTGTGACAGTCAGGAGAAGGCCCGCTGTACACTCACTCTTATTCAGGGTGAGGCTTACTCCTGGTGGGAGAGTACTCAGATTGTTCTGGAGGCAACAGGGACCGAGATTACCTGGGAGGTCTTTGTACGGGAGTTCAGAAACAAGTACATTCCTCCAGCTTCCCGTACCCTCAGATTGAGGGAGTTTACAGAGCTAAAGCAGGGAGGCAGGTCCGTGGGCCAGTATATCGCCGAGTTCGAGAGGCTTTCTCGCTATGCACCCAACATAGCGAACGATGACTTTCACAAGGCGATGCAGTTTGTTCAGGGGTTGAGACCGGACATTCAGGATGCATTGAAAGCGGCTAATACGAGCACCTGGGCAAAGGCTACTGCAAAGGCCCTGAAGGTTGAGGATTCTGATAGTGTTAGGAGGGCTACTCAGCGAGCAGGACAGGCTTCAGGCTCGAGATCAGGCCAGGGTTCGAGTTCAGGAAAAAGGCCGATGACTTATTCTACACCTCCAGCTCAGAGGGATACCGGGAAGAAACCTAGGTATACCGGGCCATTTCCGAAGGGACCGAGAGCTCCAGCACCACCCCAGCTACCTCAGAGACCGAGATGCACATGGTGTGGACTTACTACGCACACCTACGATAATTGCAGACGCCGGTTGGGACTATGTCTGATCTGTGGGAGTAACGAGCACTTGGTTGACGGTTGTCCGGATCGCCAGGATCCACCCCCTGCAGGACCGAGGCCACTTGTGAGGGCCCGAGCTTATGCACTTGCTGGAGAGGAGCAGGAGGCTGATATTGACCCCGCTGCAGTAGTTGAAGGTATTATTTGCATCCATGGCACGAACATCCATACATTATTTGATCCAGGAGCTACCCACTCCTTTCTTGCGCATTCTATTGCTATTACCTTGTCTTTGCCTGCTATGTGTACTTCTGTGCGCTATATAGTTAGTACTCCTTTCGGTAGTAGGCGAGAGACGGATCAGGTTTACAGGGATGTTCCAGTTGTGATTGAAGGCAGGGAATTTCTGACAGACTTTATTGTGATGCCGATGGAGAGATACGGGGCTATTCTGGGGATGGAATGGTTATACAGGCATTGTGCTACAGTGGATTGCCGGGCTAAGAAAGTTCAGTTGGGTTCAGAGGTTGTTACGGGTTGTACTTCGAAGACTGTACCCTTACTTTCATTTTCAGAGGCTCAGAGACTAGTCAGAGAGGGGGCCACAGGGTTCATTGCTTACATTCTGAACAAGCCGAAAGATCAGGTAAAGTTAGAGGATACCGAAGTGGTCAAGGAATTCCCCGAGGTATTCCCAGAGAAATTGGATTCATTGCCGCCTGAACGGGAGATTGAATTTGTGATTGATCTTTTCCCGAATGCCGAGCCGTATTCAAAGACTCCTTACCGGATGGCTCCAGCCGAATTAAAGGAATTAAAAGTTCAGCTTGAGGCTTTATTGGAAGTTGGGTACATTCGGCCGAGTTCTTCGCCGTGGGGAGCACCGGTGTTGTTTGTAAAGAAAAAGGACGGGACTTTAAGAATGTGCATCGATTACAGGGAGTTGAACAGGATGACTATCAAGAACAAGTATCCCCTCCCACATATCGAGGAGTTATTCGATATACTCCAGGGTTCTAAGGTGTATTCGAAATTGGATTTAAGACAGGGATACTATCAGCTGCGAATCCGAGCAGAGGACATTCCTAAGACAGGATTCAATACTCGGTACGGGCATTACGAGTTCGTGGTTATGCCTTTTGGATTGACTAATGCCCCAGCAGCTTTCATGGATATGATGCACCGGATATTCAGGCCTTTCCTCGACAAGTTCGTGGTGATATTTATTGATGATATTCTGGTTTTCTCGAAATCAGCCGAGGAGCACGCGAGACATCTCAGACTCGTCCTACAGACCTTGAAAGAGCATCAGTTATTTGCCAAGTTCAGCAAGTGTGAATTTTGGATAGATCGGGTTTCATTCTTGGGGCATGTGATTTCAGGAAAAGGGTTGGAAGTCGATCCCTCGAAAATTGAGGCCGTGCTTAAGTGGGAGAAACCAAAGAATGCCTCGGAGATACGGAGCTTCTTGGGATTGGCCGGTTATTACAGAAGGTTTGTTCAGGATTTCTCCAAGATTGCGGCACCGTTAACCCGGTTGACAAAGAAGGATGTTAAGTTTGTCTGGGACGAGAAGTGTGATCAAAGTTTCAACTTTTTGAAGGAAAAGTTAGTCTCAGCTCCGGTGTTAACGCTTCCCGAGGGTTCAGAGGAGTATGCAGTGTATACAGATGCTTCTAAGGAAGGCTTAGGTTGTGTTTTGACTCAGAAAGGAAAAGTGATTGCCTATGCTTCCCGTAAGCTAAAGGAGTATGAAAGGAATTATCCGACACACGACCTGGAGCTAGCAGCCGTGATCTTTGCGCTCGGGAAATGGAGACATTATCTTTACGGGACTTCCTTTGAGATCTTTACTGACCACAAGAGCCTCCAGTATTTATTCACGTAGAAGGATCTAAACATGAGGCAACGGCGTTGGATGGAAAAGTTGGAAGACTATGATTGTACAATTAAATACCATCCCGGGAAAGCCAATGTGGTCGCCGATGCACTTAGCAGGAAGGCGAGTGTATCGAGTTTGGAAATAAAGGAAAGTAAAGAAGTTGCCCCGATTGTGTTAAAGGCTCGGGTTTCCAATATCACAGTTCAACCGGAATTAAAGAATCAGTTATTCGAGGCCCAGAATAGGGATCCGGAAGTACAAAAACTTGCAAGTAAGGCTAAGGATGACCCGGAGAGTCCGTTTGGGTTTGATGAGACCGGGTTGCTTCGGTTTAAGAACAGAGTAGTAGTACCTGAAGAATTGAGACGGGTCCTACTCGAGGAAGCTCACAAGTCAGCCTACTCGATCCACCCAGGGGGGAACAAGATGTATAAGGATTTGAAGCAATATTATTGGTGGACCGGGTTGAAGAGAGACGTGGCAGAGTACGTGAAACATTGCCTGACTTGTCAGAAAGTGAAAGCTGAGCATCAAAAACCCGCGGGACTTCTACAACCGTTACCTATTCCCGAGTGGAAGTGGGAACAAGTAACGATGGACTTCGTTTCAGGATTACCGAAGGTTAAAGGCGGGTTTGATGGAATTTGGGTGATCGTGGATAGATTTACGAAGTCTGCTCACTTTCTACCGGTCCGGATGTCCTACAAGATCTCGAAGTTGGCTGAAATCTATAACAGAGAGATTATTCGACTTCATGGTATTCCGGTGAGCATAGTTTCAGATCGAGACCCGAGGTTTACTTCGAAGTTGTGGCAGGAATTACAGGCTGTCTTGGGAACGAAGCTTAAGTTCAGTACAGCATTTCACCCTCAAACAGACGGCCAAACTGAAAGGTTAATCAGGTATTTGGAAGATCTTCTTCGGGCTTGCGCGATGGATTTTCAGAACTCGTGGTCAGAACAGCTTCCCTTGATCGAGTTTGCTTATAATAACAGCTTTCAGGCTTCGATCGGGATGGCTCCTTACGAGTTACTTTATGGGAGAAAGTGCCGATCCCCGTTGTTCTTCGACTTGGAAGAATGGAAATGGTCGAAACAGGAAGGGGTAAAGAAAGGTGAAAGATTCGAAAGGCCTTCCAAAGTCGTTCAGGCTATGATTGAGAAAGTTCAAGTGATTCAACAACGGATGAAAGCCGCGCAAGATAGACAGAAGAGCTATGCCGATAAGCGCCGAAGAGATCTAGAGTTCGAAGTTGGTGACCGGGTATTCTTGAAGGTGTCACCAAGGAGAGGTTTCACCTGGATCGGGAAAGGAGGAAAGCTTAATGCTCGCTACTTAGGTCCGTTTGAGATTCTTGAAAGAATAGGCGAGGTAGCCTATCGACTGGACCTACCACCGAGTCTTACGGGGATTCACAACGTGTTCCACGTATCACAATTAAGGAAATATTACCCCGATGAGACTACGATTCTCCCCGTGGAAGAAGTTGAGTTGGAACCGAATTTGACATTTGTTCAGAGGCCGGTTAGAATCATGGATCGGAAATTTCAGGAATTAAGAAACCGGAGGATTCCCATGGTGAAGGTTTTGTGGAGAAGCGATAAAACCGAGGAAGCCACTTGGGAAACAGAGGATAAAATGAAACGGTTCCACCCGGAGTTGTTCGAGCAGGACTAGAGAATCTGGGGACCAGATTCTTCTAAGGGGGGGAGAGTTGTAACGCCCCGGTTTCCGGATGAACAGGTAAGCACGCCACGTGTGCGTTTGAGCGTAGGTTTATTTCATTTCTTTTAATTTCATAATATATTACGTGGCATTTCATACTTTTATAAAATTCACGAAACATTGTTTATATCAATTATATGATTTCATATCATTCAAAATATTATTTCATGACACGGAAAATATTTTCTCGCATGAAATCAATTACCGAGAGTGATAGAATTACCAAATTGTCCCTAGTTAAATACTTTCTAAAATATTAGGGACTTAATTGCATGATTTCTAAGGACCAAAATTGAGCATATTTTAAATCATGACATACCTAATTGTAGAACTTATAGACTTCAAGGATCAATTGGCAATTTGGCAAATTTCACAAAAATCAAGATGATGAATTACGTATCATCTTTTCTCCCATCTTCCTTGATCATTTCATCCAAAATTGCCAAACATATTCATCTCTCTCTCGGTTCCAAAAGAGAAGAAAAGGGAAGAAGATAATTTTCTATCAATCATCAAGATTTCAAGAAGTGTTCCAAGAAATTGAGAGTTCATCATCACCATCATCCACTTTCTTCATTTCTTTCCATTTCAAGGTTGGTTGCATGGAAAAGGATGATTTTTGATTGTGTTTGACATGCTAGGGTTTGGATGATATATGCTAGATGATTGAATTAGAATAGGAAGCATGATTAAATGATGATAACATGAATTCTTGCTTGATTTCTAGCTTGATTCCTTGAATATTTGGCATGAATGATCAAATTGATCATGAACTTGGAAGCATGAATTCTTGATGATATTTTATGGTTTAAGTGCCTAAGTGTTATATTATCACTTCTTGAATGTGTATGCATCATATTACCAGAAATTATTGCATTTGGAGTCCAAAAATGGATTTTGGTTGCTTTGTTGCTTTCTTCCCGAGAGCATACTCTGTTTCTGCTCTGTTTTTCAGTTGCAGAAGCAGGGAACGACCGTTCCCAGCCCCAAGGCTTGGTGGGAACGGGCGTTCCCATTCCTTTTCAAATATGGGCGGCCGAGCATGGGAACGGCCGTTCCCATTTTGGCCTAGCGCCGGAAGGGCCGTTCCCAGCGTAGGCGCGCTTTTAAAATGGAAAAACGTTGCCGTGTTTTTCTGGGCAACGGGAACGACCGTTCCCAGTTTTCAAAGGAAGCCTGGAACGGCCGTTCCCAAGGGGCTGACAGAACAAAATTCACTGCATAAAATTACGATTTTGACCCCTCGATCCAACGACTTCTTTGACCCCGAATTGCTATAATACGTGTTAATATGATGTGAAACGAAAAGTTATCATACCACATTGCATTTTCGAGGTCGTCTCGACACGTTTTCGCCGTTCGTCATATTTTGGCCATTTTAGTCCATGTCTCATGTTCATATGTCGTATTTGCACAGGTCACGAGGGCGTGGACGAGGAGCAAGCTCCTTAGAACGCTTCTTTATTTTATTTTGCAAGAAAGGTGAGGTTTTGTTTTGGTAAAACGAACCCTACAACCCTTATGTGCTAGTTTTCGGCCAAAACCTATTATAATTATAACCGTTTTCAAAGTGATAAACATTTCAAGCAAGAATGTATCGATTGTCATGATTTTCAAGCATGTTTGGCGAGTACATGATTGCACGTGGGCCCGAGGGTAATTCTTGAGCCAACCGGGAAAGCAAGGGCTGACGGGTAACTCCTGAATTATCCTCACATTGTTGGGATCAACCCCGAAGCCACTAGGAGATTAGTGGTGGAAGGAGTTCCGTGTCTAGAGGGTCATGTCCTCTACACACACCATGTCGTGGATGGTCGAGCCTTGCAAACTCGCTATCACCCGGAGGAAGAAGGAGACTGGGGATTAATCCGGAATGTCGGGTTATCCTCGGGTTATTGCATGATTTCAAGCATGAAACTGTCTATATGAGCACTAATTAAATTGTATGATCACGTATTTATCAAGCAAGCAAGCATGATCACGTATTGTTCACGATTGGGAGTTCGGTTGGAGATTGCCCTTGCTCGCCGGGGCCACATGTTCATGATATTGACAAGCATGATTAATTAAACGTGTTAGAATGGATAGTTGTAATCCCGGGCAAAGGACGAGATTTCTTGAACTATATAATTCTTGTTTTCTAAAAGTCTTTACCCGAGGCTACAACCTGCATGTGACGTGTGTTATATATATATTTATAGCCCCTCACTCAGTCTTCGGTAGACTGATACTCCACTTTTCAGGTACCTTTTGAGCGTGGTTGTACTAGGCGGGAGTTGGTCGAGTCCTGCATTATCACGGGTCTAGTGTTGTACCTTTCATATATACATTTTGGCGGATATCATGTTATGTTCACGATTGACACCATTTGGATACGTTCTGATGTATACTATTGAAATATGATATTGTATTGATCGGTAAATGGTACCTATATGTATCTATGGAATAAATATGGTACCTATATATACATATGAATGACTTTACTGCTTCCGCTTTTCTATTCATGGTTGGTTTGATTATATTGGGGAGAGTGTCCCGCCTAGAGCGTCGTTTTGTTGTCACCCGTTCGCTGTGGTCTTGGTTTATGTATGAACTATCCATTTCATACGTGGATTGAGGCTATAGTGCGGGGGATGTGGCGTCTTGGGGTCTAGGGTGCTACAGTTCGGATTCGACAGAACCTTTAAGCCATTGATTCATGTGAGATACAATCCTCCTACTTACTATCTCTCAACCAAGATCTAGGGCAAGGGAATAATTAGAACCCTAATAATCTGGTCTTAAAGCTAAGTGCATTTCATATCCATTTGATCTCAATCCAAGAAACCCTTTTCTTGATGTCTTGATCTACTGCCTTGGCTAAGGACTCCATATGGCATATGAATGACTTACACAATAAGAGATCACCTTGCAAATGCAAGTGTAGGTCCTTTCTTGATTCTCATTCACTTTCATGAATCACTTGTGCAGCCCCAGCATAAGCCTTGAATCAGTTGTCTAAGGCGACACCCTTTAAAGCTTATACCTAAGACTACAGAGTTAACTCATAAAGTGACAAGGAACCTCAAGTCTTAAGGATCAATTAATCACATCAATGACTCGTGAGATATTTCCTAATCTGGAAGTTTCCATTTCCTGAAATAGAAACTTCCTTTCCCATTCAGGAATGTTCTCACACGGGGCACCTCAGTGAACTTACTTATTAAAGTAAGCACCCTCATGTATCACGCACGTATCAACTATACACTTTGCACCTCCATGAAACAAGGTGGTCCTTCTTAAGGGCGTGATCCCACAAGCAAGCCTTAGAGGAGTCAGGTTGACACTCCCACTGTCTGTAGGACTCATCGGCTTGGAGTATTTTACTAATCATGACTTATGTGATATAGGGCTCATTTCATGAACCATTTCACCTAAATGGTAGAGTCCTAAAGTCATAAGGATTAGGGGAGTTCTCATACATGCACAGCTAAAGTAAACGCATACCAAACAAGAGCATATAAAGAAGTGTTGCCTCAATTCGTTATTTTATTCAAAGATTGTCTGTGATTACAATAAGGAAAAAGCACAAAGCGGATATACAATCGGCTTTTAGGGCACTATTCCTAACATAGCGAAGAAGAACAAATTGTGTAGCACCCCGAAGCGTAGGGTCACCACATCCCCCACACTCTGACCCGATACATATACGAAACGGGAAATCCGTATACATGCGCAAGTCAAAGCGAACAGGAGACAGACAAACACTCCTAAGCTAGGCGGATTCTAACACTTATGAAATGCATATTCAAATATCGAATTACAAGCACACGCGGAAGCATAATATTTCAAAACATTCACATACGAGCCCATCACAAGCCATAACTGAGCAAATATATAACGTTTACCAAGTTTATTCCAAAAGATCAAGCCTGACAGGGGCAATTTAAAACCTAACGACTAAGCTAGCAAGGCCACAATATATACATGAACAAAATGTAGAGTGTATGCAAGTACAACCCAAAGACTCGACTTAGATGAACACGAACTCGACTTGACTCAATGCTCCGCCTAACTCGACCAAAGCATACCTGTAGCTGCGAAACTAAAAGATGGAAAAGCAAGGAATCAGTCCACGACTGAGTGAGGGGTTAACCCACGCACGCTATAGATATAACAGAGCAAAACACATATCAAAATTTGAATGTTTATGAACCCAAGGATGGTTTTTGCACACCAACACATTTTCTAGAAGCAAAAGGATACATAGTATACAAAAGAAATCAAAATCCTTATCAGTTCATCCTTGTTTCACAAACTCAAAATAGAACAGAGCTCGGTGAGTACGAGCTTTCAAACCACATCCGTAACACGCCTCAAAAGTACAGGAAAACAGAAATCAAAACATAAAATCCGCCATCACGCCGTGGAAAGGAAGGGAGTGCACCCCAATCCTTTCATAAACACGAATACACTTCGAGACGGGGGCTCATGATTCCTACCCACTCCTTCGATGGGGTTACCACCGGCTCAAGATAACTGACCTGTGCCAAAGCTCCTGGAAACAAGCAAGTAATCTTAAATGAGGTCTATGTACAGGGCACGATCCTGATGGCCCAATACCGTTCCAGGCTCCCTTACGCATAGCCTCCGGGCCCAATACATGAAGTATACACCAGTATCCGGAATGCACTTGCCATATTTTTCAATGGCTTATCTCGCAAGAGTACTGATATCACATTTTATCACTTTTAAATTCAAGAGTTACCATGTCTCAGAATCAAGGCATACATAGGCCTAAAATAATACAAGTATCAAACAAAACCTTCAAGAGTGAAAATATCAGAAGTATACGTATATATATAACCTTAGTACATAGCTATACAGGCTGGAAACAATTATATAAGGGGTATTAGGGCATAACTAAAACATACCTAACCTCACCTTTGAGAAAAGAGATCCAAAGAACGACACTGAACACGGAAACGAGCCTAACCCTCCGGCTCGAACTCTCCTGGGATCACCTCTAAATAAACAAAGAGCCAAACATGACAAAGACTCGATTATGAACTACTTAGACGCACGAAAATGAAAAATGAATGCAATTGAATGCAAGAAATGAAATGCACATGAGCAAGGATTTCATTTAGGCATGCCGGGCTACGAAGAACAAATCACGGAGCATATTTTCAACTCATATCATAGCACCATAATCTGAAAAGTACATAATTACATAATTTAACATGTTAGGAACAAGTTACCTATGGAAAAATCATGAAAGAAACGGAAGAGAAGCTCAAACGAGGCTTCGGTTGAAATCTAGCAAAAGCTGGCAGTTTTCTCAAAATGACAAGGCTGCAGGAATATCAGAATATCTTAAAATTGAGAAGTCCAAATTCGGTTTTGTTTTCTGGAGATGAAAGTAGACACATAGATCTTTCCGACCATATATGGTTCAATTTTTTATTCAAAGCGGATCAAAACAATTTATTGTTTAAAGTTAGGTGAACGCAGGATTTAGGCAGATTGGCGACACCATTTTGTATTGGGCATATCTCACTCTCCAGGACGAATTTTGACAAGACGCAAAAAGGAGAGTGTCCTAGATGCAAAGAAGTAAATTGATGTTGTGCTGATGCTGCTACTTTCTTTAACATGAGGAGGAATGGAAGCAAGGAGGTGATGATGCACTTGAAATTTAGGAGCTGCTGCCACTTGCTCGAACGTGAGAGAAAAATAGAAGCAAGGAGGTGATGAGGCTGAAATTAAGGGTCGCTATCTCTTGCTTAAACGTGAGGGAAAAAGGGAAGCAAGGATGTGATGAGGTGCTTCAATTAGGAGGAAAGACAAAGAAGCTAGTAGGTGAATAATCTAGGTTCAATTCCAAGAGTAACTGGTTCATGTGGACCGGTTTTAGGGTGTCGGGGTAGTAAACGGTCTCCGAAAATTATGAAACTAACGTCAATCATCTCAAAATGTCAAAACGAGTCCAATGCCCAAAACGGATCTCAAATACCTCATCCCGAACTTAGGTTAATTCAAAGAAATTTGAGAGCGATCTATTGACGTTGTTATCCCGAAACTAGCTTGCTAGGGTTACATTGTATTCTTTGGGCAAACTTCCCACAACCTTAAAACTTGCTAACCGAAATATTTAGATGAACGGGGCGTCACAGATTGGGAAGAAATGTAGGTGATTGGCGGCCCGAGGATTAGGTTAAGACTTAAGCCATATTCTCAAATCTCAACTTTCAAACTTAAAAGATTAACCCTTTAGGCCTTTGGCCCATGAAATTTTAAAATGTGATTTACTTTCTGGAGTATATATATTGGCTTTATAGTGTGATATTTTTAAATATTAGTAATTACTAGAAATAGTTTAAATTGGTCAAAAAATATTTTATGCTTGTAAAGTAAATAATATTTGGCATAGTGTTATACAAATTAACATATATATATATATATATATATATATATATATATATAAGTCATGTCGTGTCCTAAAATTTTTAAAAAATCCGTGTCGCCATGTCCTTATCATATCGTGTCCATGTAACCGTGTCTGTATCCGTGCATCATAGCTCAGCACCAACTTTTAACCACTTTATACGTGAGCCCTCTACTCTAACACTTAACACAAGTTTTTAACCACTTTATACGTAAGCCTCTAACACTCATCGTCAGTTTTTACCCACTTTATATGCAGGCCTTCTACTCTAACACTCGATTCCAGATATTACCCACTTTATTCCAGAAATTCGGTTCTCTACTCTAACATTCAGAGTCACCAAGACAGCTTTTACCCATTTTTTTTTCCAGAAATCCGACTTATTCCACATAAATCCACCTTATTCCACGTGGTCCTACGTGGGCCCTCTACTCTAACACTTAATGCCAGCTTTTACCCACCTTATCCCACATGGTCCTACGTGGGCCCTTTACCCATCTTATTCCACATGCTTTTATATGGGCCCATATTATTTTAGGTGGGTATATGTTCATTTTAGGAAAAGAAGAACTCAAGTTGGATCCCTTGAACATTTATACTCAGATTGGATTCTCACTTTATAAAATTTAAGCTTGGTGATGTGATCGGTAGTAGGGCTCTACAAAAAAATCGTAAACCAAAAAACCGAACCGACCCGACCTAATAGGTTTCGGTTTGATTTTCGATTTACCTCATATAGGTTTTCAGTTTTTCGTGTTTTTCGGTTCGGTTTTCTGGTTAAACCGAACCGAATCGAATATCGTTTAATTTATATTATATTTATTATTATTATTATTATTATTTCCTTTATATTATTAATATTATACATAATATATTATTTCCTTACACTCAGATCTGAAAATATAAAATCTCCCAAAACACAAATTAGGAGCCTTAGCCGTCAGCCTCTCCATCCTTAACCACTCCGTCATCTTCATGGTGTAGGTGCTCCCAATCTCCATCTTCTCCGGTGAGCAGACGCACAAATGGGTTATTAGGACACAAGAAAGTGTCCTTATATGGTACATATTGAGGCACTTTTAATTTTTGGGACACATAATATAAGTGTCGCATGTATTGGTGTGGCATAAAGTTTTGGGACACTTAAAATGTCTCAATAACTCATCTTATTGAGATAGTTATATTTGTCCTTTTAGTGCACAGATAGGACACAAAGAAGGGTCCTTATAAAAAATTCGAGAATTAGTGAGTAATTAATCTTGTGACACGTGTATGTCTCTAAATTTATACCGTTTCCAATTATATGTTATTGTTATTTTTTTTATATCTTTAGACAAAGAATGTTTTTTGTTATTTTTCTTGTTTCCATCACTCATAACATGCTAGGAAATTATACCTTATTATTTAAATCTAAACTACAATGTACTGGAATCAAAAAATGAATTCTTTAATAAAACTCATAAAAATACCAATAATTTTATATTAAAAATGTCATCAATTTCTAGATCAATATGTATACAAGACAATTATTCCAACTCCCTAATATTACAAATTCAATTTCTCACATCTGAGTTCTCGACATGATATAAGATAATTTACCAATTGAATTTATCATCTGGAATAACCTGCATTCACAAAATATACATTGATCCATATATATCAGAAGCAATGAATAATACATAGATATATAATTCACTCATATTTCAAATTCATTATGTGAACTTTCATATATAATCTAATAATACCAACAAATAGTACATAAATTGTCAAATAAATGAGTGTCCATTTAATGTGCAATCATAATTTTAAATTACTAAGAGACGGTAAGACAACAAGCAATAAAAAATATTATTCAAATTTTAACACTTGAATGACTTGAGAGCTCTAATGCACGGACACTTCTAAAAATATCATTTTGCCGTGTTGTGTCGTGTCGGACACTCGTGTCCGACACTTCTCACGTGAAAAATTCACAAAAAAATTCGTGTCGCCGTATCCGTGTCGTGTCGTGTCCGTGCAACATAGCTTGAGAGTAAAGGATATATTGCTAACCTCTTTTCGAGTGATTGTGAAAATTTATTCCTATGTAAAACAAGAAAATTAAAGACTAGGATAATCAACTTAAATAAAATAGGGTCAATAAATTCATTGAAATATATTTGTGAAAACACTTCTAATAAATTACCTTTTCTTGTCAATGGTGGGGATATCCTCCTTTTAGTTTTCTTCAATAAACTGTAACAAAAAATTACAAAAAGAGTCTCTCGTTAACAAATAAGTTTAGACATAATATATAAGTATAACACATATGTCAAACTAAAAACTCATGGAGCATACCTGATTAACAGATGTTCTCTAGAAAGACCTTTTATCTTCATTAAACTATCAATAAAAACAATACAAGATTGGTGCATCATTAACTACTTGCAAATAGAAAACAAGATCCATATAGGCTTAGTAAAAACTTCTACAAATCAAGTTAACATAACTCAAGAAGATTAAAACCAAAGTCAGAATCAAAATCATAGGAAAAAACACGTAAAATACGAATTAATTACTGAAATAACAACCAACAAAAGTGATGTCTTGATGCTAGAGTAAAATTGTGTGAATCTTCTTTGACACGATGGAGTAGAAGAATTTTTTTTTTTTAATCGTATTGACAAAAGAAAAGAAATAAGAACTCTAACAAAAAAGAGCCCTAACAAAGAAAAAGAAAGAGAGAGAAAAATAGAATAGTAGCATAGTGGACATCGTGAATAGAGAGACCAACCAAATTAAATGACTAAATAAATTAATTGGAGGGATTTTTAAACGCCAATATCAAATAAATGTATCTAATTTTGTAAGTGTCCCAAAAAATTATTTTTGAGACATTTTTTAAAAAATATCCTAAAAGAAGTGTCCTATAATGTATATTTTGTTGTAGTGTACATCGCTCATCATCACCTCCCCGTCCCTTCTCCACCCCTTCGCCATCATCTCCTTGACCCTTCTCTGTCAACGTCGCCGGCGCACCACCTCCTTCTCTTTTCCGATGCTCATAAAACCAATTCTTGGAAGTGATAAACATATATTTCTTCTTCTTATGGATTTGCGTATTGTTGTTGTTGAGTTTATTTTTTTTGGGGAAGTGATTGTGCATAGAAGCTAATTGTGGAAGGTGATAAACATGTTTTTCTTTCGGTGGGATTTGCATATTATATGTGTGCTGAGGGTTTCTATTTTTTTGATAAAAGCTGATTGTGCGGAGATCGAATTTTGCTTCTTCTCTTTATTTTGGTAATTCGATTTCCAGTCGAAAACCGAAATCAAACCAAACTTTTTCGGTTAAAACCAAACCGAACTTAAGTAGGTTCGGTTCAGTTTCGATTTTGGTTTTTCAAAACCAAATGGTTCGGTTCACCAAACCGAAACTTCGGTTCGACTGAAAACCGACCGAATGAACAACCCTAATCGATAGAGATACGAAAAATTAGTGTGATTAATAAAAAATTGTGATATGATTTAACGGATCCTATCATGTTTGAAACTTAAAGAACTTTTTCAATTAAATGATGAATACAACTATTGCCACTAAGTAATTAATGTATGACAACTATCTCTTACAATGGCACTATAACACCTAGCCAGTCTCCATCCAACTCCTTTCCAGAACCCTAAAAAATCTAATGAATAACTCACTAAACAAAACTTCAAATTATGTTTTTATCGCAACGAGAACTTGAACTTAAAAAATTGATATGTTGGAGTCCCAACACAGCAAAATCTCATCATAAACCTTCAAGTCCCTATTCTTGAACAAGGGCATGCTCACAAGAACAAACTCATCCCTTACCATCTCCAAATAAGCATTTAAACCATTCTCATACTTCCTAGGGTACCCTTCTTTCGTAACATCCCATATATCCACGCAGACACGCTACCCTCGGACTAGGTCATCGGCAATATCGATCGACCAATACCACAGAACATGCTCGAACATCTTATTGCATGACAAAACGAAACTTCCGAATTCGACCTCGATTTTAGTTAGGGTTTTCCTGATCCACATGGGTTTCTTCGGCGGTGGGGACGGGGTGTGGTCACAAATCTCCACCACATGTAGGGTGAGGTGCAGTAGCCACGGATACGAGATGCACTCTCGTTGAACCTTTTGGAAATATTCATCCTCTTCCTCCTCCTCCGCCTTGGTCGGGAAGAAGTTGTAGTAGAATGTTTTCTTGGTACGGTCTACGGATATGGTATTGTGTTAGAGCATAGTATTTGGAGAAGACTTTGATTATTTGATTCATTGTGTATGGTTTTCTGTATTACAGTATTCACACGAGCAATAGAGATATATAGAGCCTATACACAATCCCTACAAATCTGGACTAATTACAGTAGATTGGTAACCAAATCCGGTAAGTCAACCATACCAAAGAAATGGTATTCTAACACTCCCCCTCAAGCTAAGTGATGGAGTCCCCAATCCTTAGTTTGCATAACGCAGTCTGGAATATTTGACTTGTAACTGCCTTGGTAAGTATGTCGGCCACCTGATCTTCTGATCTGACAAAGGGAATGAAAACAAAGCCATCTTCTAATTTTTCTTAAATGAAGTGTCGGTCCACCTCCACATGTTTTGTTCTATCGTGTTATACCGGGTTCTCCGAGATGCCGATTGTAGCTTTGTTGTCACATCTCAGGAGACTCGGACCCTTTGGTTCCATGCCAATTTCTGTCGTCAGCTTTCTGAGCCAAATAAGTTTTATCACCTCTTTTGCTATTCCCCTAAACTCTGCTTCGGTACTAGAAAGTGCCACAACCTTTTGCTTCTTGCCTCTCCAGGTTACTACATTGCCTCCAACAAGTGTGATAAATCTGGATGTGGATCTCCTGTCATTCGGGTTCGCTGCCCAATCTGCGTTAGTATATATCTCAATATCAAGATGTCCATGTCTTCCAAACATAATTTCCGTTCCTATGGTACCCTTAAGATACCGAACAATCCGTATGACTATCTCCATGTGTTTTAAAGTCGCCGGTGCATGAACTGACTGACAATCCCTACTGAGTAGGCAATATCTGGTCTCGTGTGTGACAGGTAAATCAGCTTTCCTACCAACCACTGGTACCATTCCTTATCTGCTGGTTCCCCACTTTCTTCTATCCTGAGCCTGTGGTTTACTTATATCGGAGTTTCCACAGGTTTGCAATCCAACATCCCGATTTCGGCCAACAGATCTAGGATATACTTCTTTTTGGAGATGAATATTCTTTCCTTTGATCGAAGAACCTCAATGCCCAAGAAGTACTTCAATCCTCCAAAATCTTTCATTTCGAACTCCTTGAAGAGATTTTCCCTAAGGCTCTCCATCTCGTCCCTATCACTGCCTGTTATGATCATATCATCAACGTATATGATCAAACATGTGATCAAATCTCCTTGTTTTTTTTATGAATAGAGTGTGATCAAAGTTACTTTGTACGTATCCGTGACGCTGCATAGCCAACGTGAACCTGCCAAACCATGCCCGTGGTGACTACTTGAGTCCGTAAAAGCTTTTCAAAGTCTGCACACCTCATGCTAGCCAAAAACTTCTGTGAAACCTGGTGGGGGTTCCATATATACCTCCTCAGTCAAATCCTCATGCAGAAAAACATTTTTTACGTCAAACTGATGAAGTGGCCAATCTTTGTTGGCTGCTATGCATAATAACACCCGAACCGTATCAAGTTTCGTAAATGGTGAGAAAGTCTCAGAGTAGTCGATCCCGAAAGTCTGAGTGTACGCTTTCGCGACCAGTTGTGCCTTATATCTTTCCACGGAGCCATCAGCTTTGTGTTTAATTGTGCAACCGGTTTCTTTCCCTCGGGTAACCAGCATTTCTTCCATGTCCCATTCTTTATCAAGGTCTCCATTTCAACTTTCATAACTTTCTCCCATTCTTCATTCTGTTTGGCTTCCTGTACTATTCTCGAAATTTTCTCTTTGTAAAGGCTGTTTAAGAATGCCTTCGCCATGTTTGACAGACTCCCCCTGACCATATTCCCTACAGGGTACTTAGTTGATCGGGACGTATGGTCAGGTGAATACCTTTGGGGAGGAACCCCTCTAGTGCTTCTTTGTGGTAGATTGTACCTGTGGCTCGATGCATGCTCAGTCACAATATCAAGGGCATTTGTGGCATCAATATTATCAGAAACGACAACAGGAGGAGGAGAAAGTTCAGTTACCTCATTTTGGACATCATCCGGAGGAGAATCACTGGGCGTGGGTGTGGTACTGAGTTCTTGAGATTCTTCAGGTTCAGATAATGTAGATTCAATCAAATCAGTATAGCTCAACCAGCTCAAAGATCAACTATCCTGAATCTCCTCCTGACCATTGTGCTGGGAGAGGTAGTAATACTCGGTTTCCACAAAATTGCAATCCATAGTGATAAAAAACTGTCTGGTTTTGGAGTTATATCACCGATACCCCTTTTGGCTGGGGGCATATCCCGGGAAGACACACTTCTCCGCACAAGCATCCAACTTTGTTCGGTCAGATTTTGGGACATGGACGAAGACTACACACCCAAAGATCCGAGGTGGTAAAGTGAGATGGGTGGTACTTCAGTTTGAGTTTGGAGAACTGACAATGGTGTTTTTTGGGGCCAAGATTTTTATGGGTAATCTGTTTGTTAAGTAGGTTGCAGTGGCAACAGCCTCAGACCAAAAATATTTCGGGACACTTGCTTTAGTTAGTAAAGCCCGGGTCATTTCAAAAATGGTTCTATTTTTTCATTCAGCTACCCCGTTTTGTTGAGGGGTATTAGGGCAGGAGGTTTGGTGAATCATGCCGTGTTTTTGAAAAAAACTTTGCATTTTCCTGGTTAACATATTCTCATCCATTATCTGATCGGAGTACCCTGATTTTTTGACCAAACTATGTTTGCACCATATTAAAGAAAGCCATAAAGGTACTATAAACATCAGATTTATGACGCATAAAATATACCCATGTCATGCGAGAATAATCATCAATAAACAACACGAAATACCGAAATTGATTCTGATTTGTCATGGGGGTTGGTCCCCAAATAATCTGAATGTACCAACGAAAAAGCAGACTCAACCCGAGTATTATTTGGTTTAAACGAGGCCCTATGACTTTTAGCAGTAAGACAAGTCTGACATGACCAATTCAAAGACTGATTATGCGGAAAGACTATAGGAAATAACATTCTTAGATACCCGAGTAAAAGATGCCCAAGACGCCCGTGCCAGAGCCAGAGTTGTGTATTGTCTGTTCCCGCTGAAAGAAGAGCTTTAGAGGGGTTTTTCACTTCATCAACATAATATAATCCATCACGCTCAGTATTACGCCCAAGGATCTCCTTCTTATGAATGTCCTATATCAAGTAAAAACGAGGATATATTAGGACCATATAGTCCAATTCTTTTGTTAAATGGCTCAAAGACACCAATTTACAAGATAACGACGGAACATAAAGGTAGTTTTTCAGTTTTAGTTATGTTGAAATAGATATTGAACCCTCTTTTTCAACTTCCATTAAACCAACATTCACAGTGTGGATATGTGATTTTTTTTAGTGTAGCTGGGTTTAATATATCGGAAAGATCAAAGGTTATTGTATCGGTTATCCCGTAATCGAGAATCCACTGACACATCTTTTTTTATTTAGTTTGCGAATGCAAGGCATGGGATTTAGTCAACCAGTGGGGTTGGCTGCAGTTTCTTGAAGATGTGGGGTTGATTTTTGAAGATTTAAAGTCTTGGGGTTCCTTGTGTAATTTTCCAAAACCTTGGTGACTTATTTCAGATCTGAAATCAGGGTTTAGGTCATAACCCCCAAACCCGTTACCTTGATTGCCTCCGTCGTTCTGTGTGTTGATCTCTCCGCCGGTGCTCGTGATGTTCGCCCAGCCGACACACGCCGCCGTTGCATCGGCGTCTCCGCTGATAACGCCTGCAGCGGTGGCATCTGATTGCCACCCGTTGTTTGAACTCACGGTGTTGACTCGCCAGTTTCTCCCTTTTTTTGTTTTTCCTGTGTTGGTCCTCCGCGATGATGAACGGCATCTGACGCTGTCCGAGTGTCCGGAGCCATCTGAGCGCCCGTTATTCCGTCTCCTCGTGCCCAGGCCAGATTATATCCCTTAGGTGCCGGAGTCGTCTTCTCCGCCAGCTGCCATCTCCAAGGTTTGATTTCACATCGGATAATTGTCGTTGTTTAATTTGATTCCAATCGACAAATTATCCGAGTCGGGCATTGTTGATTTGGTTTGAGGTTTGTTGTGCAACAAATCTGCAATTTGTATTGAGTGTTCTTGGTTGGTGTTTGTTGGGCTTGGCATATTGGGTTGATGTACAGATTGAGGCCGGTTCTAGGCAAATTCGGGTTCGGGATTGGTAGGGACGATGATGTTAATGCTGAGTCCCTAGGATTTCAACACTGCTCTGATATCATGTTAGAACATAGTATTTGGAGAAGACTTTGATTATTTGATTCATTGTGTATGGTTTTCTGTGTTACAATATTCACAAGAGCAACAGAGAGATATAGAGCCTATACACAATCCCTACAAATCTGGACTAATTATAATAAATTGGGAACCAAATCCAGTAAGTCAACCATACCAACAATATGATTTTCTAACATATTGTTTTTGTTTATAGCATGATTGATCATACGATGCTCGAAGAGTTTTACGGGTTTTGGATGTTTTATATGTAGGATTTATGAATTAATGCGAAGTAATTCTATACTAAGTAGGATTCTATTATGGATTGAAAGCTGGATTACGGGTGGATATTTATTTACTTAGGTGAGTTTTCATTATTTTGTTGCAATTCCTTAACGTAGAGAGTAGAATTGTTATTGTTTGGATAAAAGGATCATGTCTGAATCTAGTACGGTCAAATCAATGTAACTAACCATGAAAGTTTTACAAATGTAGTTTGATTAATGGAAATTTTAAGAATACTAATTAATTGTGAAAATTTCATGTTCATTCATATATGTTTTTAATGTAAATTTTTTTAAAAAAAATTCTTATGTTTTTAATTTAATTTAAATTTATCCTTTAAATTATTTTTTATCAAAAATTTAGGCCAAAATTTATAAATAAACTAAAATATCCTTAAACTAAAATTTATTATTAAAATAATTAAATTATTTTGCATTTTTTTGGAACCATGAAAGAAATAAAAATCTATAAATTATTTAGTTTAACTAATTATTAATTCCATTAAATTCCAAAATTATAAAAAAAATACTAATATACAAATTTAAATTATCGCAATTATCAAGACATGTATTCACCAAATTAAAATAAATTGTTAATGCTTGATGTATTCATTTCATGCATATATATTAATAGTAAAAATATTAATATATTAAATAAATTGAGTATAATTACAAAAGTACGTCAAGTTCATAACTGATAAAAATAAAATTAAAGGAATTAATTAACTATTAAAATAAAACCAACTAAAATAAATAAACAAATTAATTTGTAAATATATAATGTATGATCATATACTTATTTCAATGAGTTATTTGATCACTCCTTATCTGTAAGTTTTTAAGTGGACATATTTGAATGTGAAGTTTAAATTCCTAAATCTTCCTAACAATTTAAGGCATAGAGTTTAGTTTAAAGATGGTGAGTTTTGCGGAGGAAGAATATTATGTACATGAGTTATCGCTTGTTGAAAATTTTATAATCTATTTCGTTGAAATAAGTATATGGTCCATGGTCATATACATTTAGAAATCAATTTGGTATTCATTTTAGTTGATTTTATTTTAATAGTTGATGAATTTTTTTGATTTCCTTTTTGTCGGGTTATGAACTTGATGTACTCATGTAATTACACTCAATTTATTTCATACAGTGAATTATTTTGCTATTGCTTTTAATAACTATCTCCATTAATAATATATATACATGCATGATACGTCAAACTTTAACAATCTTTTAACTTGGTGAATATATGTCTTGATAATTGGGAATAACTTTAATTTATATATTTGTATTTTTATAATTTTGGAATTTCATGGAGTTTCTAATTATATTTCCTTATTTTTTTAATGGTTTGGAAAAAATACTAGATGATTTGTTTATTTTAATATTTAAATAGATAAAATTTAGTATAAGGATAATTTAGTCTTGATGAGACATAAACTCATGCTCATATCAGAGCCGTCCACGTGTGGCCATCTACTTACTTAGAGCTTGGACGCTCGCATTAATGGGCTCACGGGACGACCCAGCCCATTCACTTGCTTGACTACGGATCCAGGCCTATGAGCCTCGGCCCATTTCTTCGAGCAAGGGTTCCAACTGTCTAACCCGACGCCTAGGCTGGGGCCCTCAAGGCCATCCCATCCCCAGGTAAGCGCTTCACGAGGGCCCATCCTTGAACGCGCTCGGGGTGTTGATGTTCGATGGACATCTGCTGGGGCGAACCCCTTCGTGCGTCCCTACGAGCGTCGCTAACGCTCGGGCGAGGCATGCACCAGGGCACAGGCATCCGTTCGCCTGTACCCCATATCTAAAGCCTTCCCAGACGCTCGACACTCGCCAACAACTTCTGACACAGTGACAACATGCACCTCGTACCTGATACGCCACCCACTTTTCAGAGGCATCACTTTCATACCATCACAGGTTTGGGACCACATGGTCAAAATACCTAAACCACCCTCATCCCTAACATATAAATAGAGGGAAGTACATGCATTCTTCCCAAGCCATCTTTTTCCACAAGAATACTCTGCATAAAACTGGGCACTTCCCTTGCTTTCCTCTCTTCTTCTCAAGCTCTACATTTCACGCACCACAGTTGCATCTCTGCCACACTTGCCTACTTGGTGTTATCCTAGCTGGAAGAACCCACGCTCAAAAGGAAACCCAGTTCCTGAGGCATCTTGCATGTGATGGTTTTTCCCTTTTTAAACAAATCTTGAAAGTGTTGGTGTTTTAATTCCTTTCCAGTTTCTACACCATCATTTTTGGCGCTGTCTGTGGGAAATCCATCACCGCCATCTTCATCTTCATCAGATTCTTCCCTGAGCTAGTTGAGCAGTAACACCAAGTCACTCCGATCATGGTAACCGCAACGAGATTTGAAGCCTTAGATGGCAGGGGTGCTCTTCCCCCCGTTAATGAGGAAAACATAGATAACAGTACACCGGCCGCAGGCACGATCCCACCAGCTGTTGGGAGTGGAGCTGGAGACAGAGAGACCGCGACTGGAACTCTCCCAACAGGAGGAATTGTAGGTGAGGGGATTAGTTCCGTTATTCCCCCGGCGATGCTTCCACCCGTTACCCCAGTCACCAATCCTGCTGCCTATTCCATGGCTATGCCACCGCCGGGGTTCATGTATGTGCAACCCCTCTTGATGCCCGGAATGATGCCGGGCATGATGCCCATGATTCAGCTCTACCAAGTGGGCACACTACAACTTCCCATCTCCATGGCAAAGGAGATCCAAGGAGTGGAGATGCCACCCCTAACCCGAGAGCAACTTCAGGTGCTCTACACTTAGTGTGAAGCGCAGGCCGTTCAAAACTCCTAGGGTCATTTCACTTCCACTTACTTTCCCCAGGTAGGAGGCTCGAGGGCGGCCCCTCCGCTTGGTGGTCTCCCGGTCCACCCCCTCATGATGGCGCAGAATGTGTTGGGGGCCCAGCCACCTCCACCACCTCCAGCGCAGGAAAAAGAAGCCCCTCCGAGGGCGAATCCGCCGCTGCAACCTGGAGAGAAGGAGAAAGATCCCCCCGCGATGGGAGATGTTGAAGAGGAGGTCCAGTCCAGGACCACTAGGAGAGCCAATAGGAGGGAACGAGACGACCCTCGGCTAGCTGCAGTGCAGGACCAGCTGGAAGACCTGCAGAACATTGTGGGACAGCTCTCTCGAGCGCGGTCTCAAATTCCCCATGAGGGGGATGAGAGGTCCAAGGCCAGAGATGCTCGTCCTCCACGCAACCAAGTCCCCCGCCGCTGGAGGGAGGAAGACAACGAGGAACATGATCGCGAGGGCGGGAACCACAGGCCTTTGACAGGCGGTTCGCCCCTCGTTGACGACATTTTGATAGCCCACACCGGGAAGGGAATTCCCACGTCCGTCAACCGGTACGACGGAACCACAGATCCGACCGAGCACCTGGATCACTTCGTGCATTTGATGCACCTTTATGAACATTCCAGTCATTATTGGACCAAGGTGTTTGTCACTTCCCTCGTGGGAATGGCCTAAGAATGGTATAAGAAGTTGCCTCCCCACTCCATCTGAGGGTACAGCTACTTGACTGATGCCTTCATGAGACACTTCAGCTCCTTGAAAGCTCCTGTACCCACTCCCACGGCTCTCTACAGCCTAGTATAAGGGCACCATGAGATGCTCAGGTCCTTCATGGGCAGATTTAACAAGGAAATTCTGTTAGTGGAGAAGCCCTCAATGGATTTCTTAAGGCACGTGCTCTTCGGGGCCATCAACATGAAAAACTATGTCAGCAAGGAGTTTGTGGAGGAAGTGGCAAAGAGAAAGCTACGCTCACTGATAGAGGTTTGGGATATAGCTGACTCTTTCTTCACCCTCGAAGACATGTACATTGCGAGGGAGCAGAAAATTGCCAATGCCCCGCGAGCCAGTCGGGGCACGGAGGACAGGGTCGAATCCAGAAATCGCCGTCGAAGACCAGTGCCCGCTCGAAGGAATTCTCCACCCCCTCGCGGATAAGAGCGCATCCCCCTCAACCGTCCAATCTCCGAAGTCTATTCCATGGCGGACAAGAAACTGTTCAAAAGGCCGCCTAAGATGAGGGAAACCGAGGCTTAAAAATGCTCGGGAAAGTACTGCGCCTTCCACAAACAGAAGGGGCACGATACAAATGAGTGTCGCCAGTTGGAGAGCGAGATCCAGAGGCTCATCGCTGGGGGGCACCTCAAAGAATTTGTGAAGGTGCTGGAAAGGTATGACGAACATTGCTCCGAGCGCGCGAGAGCCAGAGGAAGGAGCCACTCGTGCTTAAGAAGCCCGCGCCATCACCGCCCTAAAACCAGCGAGCGCAATAAACAGAAGGTCGCCGACGTGGAGAACCAACCCTTTGCGGTCACCCACATGATCGCTGGGGGACCATTGGGAAGGGATTCTAATACGTCCCGGCGCCGCCATATCCGAAGCTATGATCAGAGATCCTCCCAGCCCAAGCCGGTACTTTCTGTCAACAACTCTTCACGCTCGAAGGAGAATGACGTTTCACAGAGAAAGACCTAGAGCACATTGTAACACCCCATGGGGTTGGTGAAACCTCTGACTGCCCCATGGTGGTTAGTTTAGACGTTCATAACCATGTTGTAAAGAGGGTCTTAATTGATAGTGGAAGCTCTGTGAATGTTCTTCCGTACTCAACGTTTCAAAAGATGAATATAACAAACATTCCCCTCGAACCCCTCAGAACAGCCCTCGTTGGCTTTGGGGGTTCCGAGATGGTCCCTCGAGGACAAATTCGCTTGGCCACCTCTTTTGGTCGCGTCCCACAGCGAAAGACTTTAAGCGTCCTGTACGCAGTAGTTGAAGTAGACCTCCCCTACAACATCATTATTGGACGACCGACGCTCGTTGATTTCAAAGCAGTAATTTCAACGTATTACCAAAAGGTCAAGTTCCCCACCGCCGAGGGAACGGGCGAGGTACTGTGCAATGTTAAAGAGGCTTGGGAATGTTACATTCTTTCCCTTCGGAGCCACAAAGCCAAACAAGCCATCCAAGCAGGTTCCACTAAGAAGTAGGTGGATTTTCCCAAATTGGATGAGGACAGCCCCGAGCGCAAAAGGGCTAAGCTATATAAGAAGAGGAACAAGAAGATAGCGGCGAACGGCGACAAAGGCGCGGAGGACGGCACTCTTGGCGCCGTCGAGGGTTCTTCTTTGGAAGGCGAGGGCCAGGACCCCTCGTCCGAAGCGGACGGTAAGCTTACGGGTAAAAAGCGGGCGCTCGAAACCCCCCGGCCTCAAATTCGCATGGAACCCACTGAAAATTTCCTGATCATCGAATTGGAGCCAGGAAATCCAGATAAAACCACGCAAATAGGCTCCAGTCTCGACGGTCCCTCACAGATCATGATGATTGATTTTCTTCGAGAGAACCTTGATGTGTTTGCATGAAAGGCTTCCGACCTCACTGGGATAGATCCGAGCGTCATTTTCCACAGACTCAATGTGGACCTGGCCTTCAAACCTATCAAGCAAAAGAAAAGGGACGTTCATGGATTCAGGAGGCGGGTCATCGAAGAGGAGGTTAACAAACTTCTTTAGGCTCAGTACATAGAGGAAATCCTGTATCCTGAGTGGCTCTGCAACGTGGTGCTCGTTCCCAAAAGCGTTAATAAGTGGCGCATGTGCAACGACTTCACAGATCTCAATAAAGCGTGCCCCAAAGACCCATACCCTCTACCAAGGATTGATCAATTGGTAGATTCAACAGCAGGGTGTGAACTTATGAGCATGATGGATGCGTTCCAAGGGTATTATCAGATCTTCATGGCCCCCGAGGATCGTCCAAACACCTCGTTTGTGGTCCATGTGGGCGCCTATTGTTTCAAGGTTATGCCGTTCGGGCTTAAGAACGCAGGAGCAACCTATCAACGCTTGGTCAACCGAATGTTTTAGCGTGAAATTGGAAAGTCCATGGAAGTCTATGTGGATGACATGATTGTCAAGAGCGAGCGTCAACATTCCCATTTGGAGGATCTCAAACGAACATTCAACATCCTACGTCATTATGTAATGAAATTGATTTGGCATTCGGGGTGACAAATTCTTGGGGTACATGGTCAGCCAGCGAGGCATAGAGGCCAATCCGGAGAAGATTAAGGCGATCCTTGACATTCCGTCCCCTCGAAATGTGAGGGAGGTCCAAGTGCTGGTAGGCAAGATCATTTCTTTAAACAGATTCATTTCTCGCTCGGCCGACAGGAACCTGCCTTTCTTCAAAATCCTGCGCAACGCTCGTAATTTCGCTTGGAGCGAGGAATGTGAGAAAGCCCTACAGGATATGAAGACTCATCTCTCGAGTGCCCCACTGTTGACCAAGCCCAACCCAGGGAAAAATTTGACCATTTACCTCTCCGTCTCCTCAGAAGCCACGAGGGCTGTCCTTGTGGTTGTACGCGAGCGAAGGCATTTACCGGTGTACTACTTAAGCAAGACCTTGCAGGGGGCAGAAAAAAGATATATGGAGATAGAGAAATTTTCTTTTGCGCTCGTTAATGCCTCCCGGAGGCTAAGACCGTATTTCCAGACCCACTCGATCACGGTGCTCACAGATCAGCCCCTCAAATAAGTGCTTGCCAAACCGGACGTCTCAGGGAGGTTAATCAAGTGGTCAATTGAACTCAGCCAGTTCGACATCACTTTCGAGCCTCGCACGGCGATACAGGCTCAGGCAGTGGCAGACTTGTTAGTGGAGCGCTTCCATCTGGATACTGTACCCTCGGTGGAAGAAGGGTTGTGGCTTCTGCACACAGATGGCTCCTCGACCTCACAAGAGGGGGGGAGGAGGGAGGAAGCCGGGGTGACCCTCAGGGACTCTTACGGAACGGAAGTGGACTACGCAATCAAACTAGCGTTCCAGGTCACCACAACGAGGCAGAGTATGAGGCTCTAATCCAAGGGCTCAGGATAGCCCTTCAGAATGGCGCCGCTCGGGTCACGGCCTATGTTGACTCCCAGATGATTAGAAGTCAAATTGATGGCACTTATGAAGCTCGAGAAGCCACTATGGTGCAGTACCTGGCAAGGGCTAAGGAAGTGATCTCTAAGTTCAAAGAGTTCCATCTGTTGCAGATCCCAAGGACGAAAAACGAGCGTGCAGATGCTCTTTCCAAGTTTGCATCCGCTCTGGAGGAGTCCTGCGAGCACTCAGTTACATTCCTCAGAACGGAAAAGCCGCTGATTCGCGAAACAAGACCCTCGGGTGTAGTGAGCATGATCGATCCCTTCGAGCCCTGCTGGCTCGATGATATCATCAAGTTTCTTAGGAATGGAACCTACCCGAGCGATAAAGTGGAAGCACGAAAGGTCAGGAGTAAGGCCCCTCGCTTCTCTCTTGACAACGACGGGGTCGATTATTTAAGGGTCCTTCCAAGGTCCTCCATTAAGATGCCTGAGACCCTCGCAGGCCAAAGAAGTGTTAGAGCATGTGCACAGCGGAAGTTGTGGGAATCACTCTGGCGGTCGAATTTTGGCTAAGAAAGTGTTGAGGAGTGGGTTCTACTGGCCCTCGCTACTGCAGGATGCCATCAACTACTCCAAGAAATGTCCTAAGTACCAGTTTCATTCCAACACCCCTCAACTGCCGGCAGCCCAAATGATCCCTATTGACGTGTCATGGCCCTTCGACCAATGGGGGATCGATATAGTGGGACCCCCTTCCCATGGAGGTCGGACAAAGGAAATTTGTAATCCTCGCAGTGGATTATTTCACTAAGTGGGTTGAAGCCGAAGCGGTCGTGAAGATAACGTTCAAAGTGGTAAGGGACTTCATCTGGAAGAACATCATTTGCAGATATGGCATCCCGAGGGTGCTCATCTCGGATAACGGTTCCCAATTCATTACCACTGACACACGAGACTGGTGCTACGAGCTAGGGATTGAGCAA
The DNA here is from genome assembly GCA_037501455.1 of Lantana camara. Taxonomy (NCBI): domain Eukaryota; kingdom Viridiplantae; phylum Streptophyta; class Magnoliopsida; order Lamiales; family Verbenaceae; genus Lantana; species Lantana camara. The sequence continues at coordinate 127,895,369 of CM074855.1, forward strand.
CGCTTCACTTTCATGGGCCACCCTCAAGCCAACGGTCAAGCTGAGGTGACCAACCGAACTATACTCCAGTATCTGAAAACAATGCTCGAAAGTAAGAAGGCGGAATAGGTAGAGGAGCTTCAAGGAGCCCTCTGGGCTTACCGTACTACCCCACGAGCGGCAACAGGAGAAACCCCTTACTCTCTTGTGTATGGCTCTGAGGCTATGATACCTGCAGAAATTGCTCAAGAGTCCGCACGCGTCGCCTATTTCGAGCCCACAACCAACGAGGATAATCGAACGTTCAAATTGGATTTATTAGATGAAAGGAGAAACGCTGCTTGGGCTCGTATTCACCAGTATAAGGCGATCGTAGCCCGCCAGCATAACAAACGCGTCAAAGAAAGAACTTTCCAGCTAGGGGACTTGGTCCTCAAAAAAGTTGAAGTCTCCAAACATGTGGGTAAGTTGGACCCCAATTGGGATGACCCCTTCAAAGTCATCCAGGTACGAACGAACAACACCTACCTGCTGGAGACTTTGGAAGGCGAGTGTCTCCCTAGACCGTGGAATGCATGTAACCTTAGACGGTTCTACGTGTAAATGTCAACCTTTGTAATTGCCCGCTCACGGCACTTTGTACTTTCTTTTGACAGAAAGCATGACAGTTATTATTTTTAATTGCAAGCATAACAGTAAGTATTTTACCAATTATTATGTCATTTACTTGCTTTTTCTCTGATTAATGGTCTGAGTAATCAATAGCGTTAAATTCCTACTCCATGCCAGACGTCCTCCACGTTGAATGGCTTAGTGAACGCCCCATTAATTTCAAATCAACGCTATCTGTGTGTTGAGGACCCTCCACACTGAATAGTTTGATGCTCCTAAGCGTGTAAACCCTAAGAATGAGCGTGTTGAAAAGGTGGGATGCTAAATGCTTAATTTACACCAACTGGATACTGATCACACCAGTTGCGCTCGTAAACCCATGATGACCCTCATCCTCTTTGGTATGGGTATGCTCGTACAAAGCTATCACTAGGCTAATCCTCCCACGAATACCTAAATATGAAGCTAACATTACAGCCGCGCTCGCTTTTATCCCATACTTAGAATGAACTTAGAAATCCACTGTAGGATTTGCTAACATTACAGCCGCGCTCGCTTTTATCCCATACTTAGCAAATCCTACAGTGGATTTCTAAGTTCATTCATGTTGCTGGAATGCTCAAATCAGAAGTACGCACCACATACTTGAGGCCAATACTTAGCTAAATCCCAGTGGGTTTCTAAGTTCAAATTCGAGCTTCATTGTGTATATAACCAGGGTACCCACATAAGAAACACCCTCGTGCCCGTACATTCTTGTCATAGATATTCAAATATCAACAAAGACAAGCATACAAACATCAAACACAAAGAGACAACAATGCCCAACATCCAAAATGAAGGAAATTAAACTTCATTAACAGAAACATTCAAGCAAAAGATAAAGAGCAAGTTCAGATACGCTATCGAAAGTACGGAAGGCAAATATAGATTAAAGATATTCCTATACAAGGGTGGAATTTAAACAGGAATGAAATAGAACAGGCAGAATTTTAGAAGGCACAGAGAAGGCAACACTGGGCTTGACTCTCGGGCTCAGGAGGGGCAGTCGAGAGAGGAACTGGGGCCAGCACGTTGGCATTGGAAGTTTGAGCATCACCTGCTTCCTCGCCGACTTGAGCGTCGACGGTGATACCATCATCCTCTATCGGGATAGGCTCAGGGTCTATGGGATTTGCCTCTATGAACTCCCTCTGGAGCATCGTCACAAGATCCTGATACTCGGGCTCCGCCAGGTTTTCCGAGGGGTCCTCATTGCGGATGATGGGCTCCAAGTTTTCGTCCAAATCCATGCGCAGGCGCTCATTAGTCCGAGCGCTCTCAGAAGCCATTCCCAACTTCACCACCTGCCCCACAGCTTTCTAGAAGAAGCGCCGAGTGTTATCGAAGCAATGGAGGTTGGCGACAAAAGCAAAAGCCTTCGAGTGCACAAATCTTGTCACCGCCTCCCATGCCACCTCCGTCTCCAAGCCAACCACCTTCTCCTGCAATTCAGCGAGAGTCTTCTTGGTTACCTCATTTTGACAAGTGCTCTCGGCCAACTGCTCGCCAAGCTCCCCGTTGGCCCCCCTCAGTTGGTCACGCTCCTCTTTGAGCTTTTTGTGACGCTCGTCCAAGGCCAGGTATGCGTCATCAGAGTTCTTCAGAGCCTCCCTCAACCTCTGCTGCTCGAGCTCGGACTCTGAAAGTTGAGCACAGACATCATTGTAGTCCACCTACAATTGACCAGGGTCAGAAATCCGTAACAGCCTCTTATACTTGGCCTTGTGTTTAGAGTAGGCCTGTGCTCGTCCCTGTAAGTTCTTCAGCCTCGGGATCACTTCCTGAAAAGCCAAGGACGAAAGTTACTGTCTGAGGTAAACACAAAAAGTTTAGAGCTTCGCAGAGAAATTTGAAATCTTACCGTCAAAAGAGCGTGGCAGGCATCGTCTACAACTCGAGTGGCGTCGTGCTCGTTCAGCTTGTCATGATCGCCGGAGAATTAAAGCTTGCCGATGATATCCGCAACCAAGTTGCAAGTGGCTACGCTCTTCTTTAAAAGGACTGGGTCGTCCGTCCTTTGGCGCTTGTAGTGGGCATCCCCCCTGCATCCAATCTTCCAAAAATCCTCATTCTCGGACGATGAGGTATCACTGCCCTCGCCTCGGTGGCTCACGACCACCTCTTTACCTTTCCCGGAGATAGGAATAGGGTCTGGCAGCCTCTTCCTTTTTCCAGAGCGTTCAGCCCTCGCCGCATCATGGAATCGGGCGACCTCCCCCGAGCGGTTTCGGGAGTTACTGGAACTGAGCGCTATTGGCTCCGCAGGAGCGGCAGGAGGAGTGGCACCGCGAGCGCCCTCAAGGGTCAGATCTTCAATAGGACCGGCGATATGGACTTCATCCCCAGCCGCCCTGCGAGCGCCTCTTCCACAGTCACCTTGCCCTGCTCCCCGGCAGGCGCCTCTTCCCCTCGGGGAATTCGAGGGTCGGCCATGCTGTTGTTGTTGCTGCTGCTGTTGGTTAGCACCCGCCCTTGAGCGCGCATCATTTCAGCAACTCTTTCTGCGTCCATTCCGGCCGTGAGTATTTGTATATCTGCAAAATAAGAAAATTGGGCATCAGAAGGGTAATATCCGAATAAGTCGCTATAAAAGTATTACAGCCTAAACAAGTTAGTGGTACTATCCTAAGTGTTAGAAGAGTTAGTTCCTAGAGTCTAACCGTCGAGGCCCATGATGTCAGCGGGAGGATTGAGTATCATTTCTGGGAGGGCAGGAGAGCCCATATCGGAACAGTACCCCCTCGTTCTTGATCAGATCCTTTGCCTTGATCCACTTTTTCTCGCTTTTCATCACGAGGGCCAAACTCTTCGTCCAGCGCTCAAAGGGCTTGTTTGTGGATCTATCCCTAACTAGAGGTTCGTCTCCGTGTACTATCCACCCTCGGTCAGCTCCAAAAACCCCCCCGGGCGACCCTACGAAGAAATACTTTTCTTTCCAATTTTTCCCGTACGATGTCAAGGGCGAATCAATCATCTTCAGCCCAGACTTGGCTTGGGCATAATAGAACCCATCGGTCGGAGACGAGTGCGGAGAATGGGCCACTTGGATTAAGCTGTTGAAGTTGTCTATGGAGGGTTCGTAGCCCATAGCCCTCATCAAGATCACAAAGGTGTTTATCAAGGCAATACCGTTTGGAAGAATTTGACTGGGGCTCAGAGCTAGGTAGTTGTAGATGTTGGCAACAACGGGCGGAATTGGAAATCTCAAGCCTCCAGCCAGGACGGAGTCTAAGTATACGGTCATCATTCCCGAAGGCGGACGGTTAGCCCTCTCACTGCTCGAGGACAAACGGGGCCAATACACGCTGTCATCCCAATAAGCCTTGAGCTTCAACTCTGCTAGCTCCGCGAGCGTCATAATACTCTCCATGTCATCTGGCGATCTGTCGGTTTGGTGCGGGTTGTTCACCCTCACCAAAGCGTTTGCGGGAAGGCTCACCCTCATTTTGGCTCTCAGAAGGTCCTGCACCGCCCTCGGGAGCCGCGATTGCCACCGTGATCTGGTGATCTTGCGGCCTCACCGTACTGTTCAGAACGGGGAGCGCGGCCTCACCGCACTGTTCAGAACGGGGAGCACTCTCTCCCCTTGTCTCTGCATTTCCATCACAATATTCATCTCTTCAAAAAGATGATCTACTCTTTCAGGTCCACGCTCGTTCATTCCTTGAACGGCGGCATCAAGCTCTTCATCTTCAGCCTCTACCGGAGCCCCTGCTACTTGGAATAGCAGCTGGGATTGCATCCCCTAGGGTGCCCCTCGCCAGTGGAACGGCCGTGGGGATATTGTCATGAGGGGAAGAGCTCCCAACAGACATCTCATCTATCTCCCTCACATATTCATCTCCTACGTTATTCGCCATGTATGTCTTCCTATTCTTAAAGTTGAAGCTTTCAAGTAAGGGTTCAATGGGGAAAGAGGATTACGGTATAAATTCAACTACGGGAAGTATTCCTTGCTCCAAAGATATTGCTCAGACACAACCTAAATCTAAAGTTAGTACAGGAAATCAGAAGTTATGGGGATTTACCTAAAGTGGATGAGGTTGCTTGTGGTTGCTGGAAATCGCAGAAATTATAGAGAAGTTTGAAACTTGTTTTTGGTCTGAAGAATTTGAAGGCGTAAAGAGGTACAGGGCCCTTACAAATCCCTATTTATAGGGGTAAGGGCTGACATTAATTAGGGTTTGGGATTCAAAAACGTAATCATTTCCCACCTTGAAAATCCCCCCACTTTTGGTAACCGTCTCACGACTCCCGGAGTATACGCGCCCACGTTCCCACTCAGCATTTAATGCGGACATGACTTCATTTATGGTGATGTCAGAACGTGCCCATTACAGAAGACAAGCGGTCACTTCTTTCGTAGAAGCTTGACCCTCGGGTATTCAAAAAGTTCAAGGCTTGTTTCTTTGAAATTCTACAGTGCGCTCAAGCGCTACTACAGAATTTGGGGGGCAAAATGATGAGACATAAACTTACGCTCATATCAGAGCCATCCAGGTGTCGCCATCTACTTACTTAGAGCTTGGACGCTCGCATTAATGGGCTCGCGGGGCGACCCAGCTCATTCACTTGCTTGACTGCGGATCCAGGCCTATGAGCCTCGGCCCATTTCTTCGAGCAAGGGTTCCAACTGTCTAACCCGACGCCTAGGCTGGGGCCCTCAAGGCCATCCCATCCCCAGGTAAGCGTTTCACGAGGGCCCATCCTTGAATACGCTCGGGGTGTTGACGTTCGATGGACATCTGCTGGGGCGAACCCCTTCGTGCGTCCCTACGAGCGTCGCTAACGCTCGGGCGAGGCATGCACCAGGGCGCAGGCATCCGTTCGTCTACACCCCATATCTAAAGCCTTCCCAGACGCTCGACACTCGCCAACAACTTCTGCCACAGTGGCAGCATGTACCTCGTACCTGACACGCAGCCCACTTTTCAGAGGCATCACTTTCATACCGTCACAGGTTGCCACGTGTTAAGATAACACAGGTTTGGGACCACATGGTCAAAATACCTAAACCACCCTCATCCCTAACATATAAATAGAGAGAAGTACATGCATTCTTCCCAAGCCATCTTCTTCCACAAGAATACTCTGCATAAAACTGGGCACTTCCCTTGCTTTCCTCTCTTCTTCTCAAGCTCCACATTTCACGCACCACAGCTGCATCTCTGTCACACTTGCCCACTTGGTGTTATCCTAGCTGGAAGAACCCACGCTTAAAAGGAAACCCAGTTCCTGAGGCATCTTGTCTGTGATGGTCTTTCCTTTTTTAAACAAATCTTGAAAGTGTTGGTGTTTTAATTCCTTTCCAGTTTCTACACCATCAAGTCTATTTATAAATTTTGAACTAAAATTATTATACAAAAATAATTTAAATAATAAATTTAAAGTAAATTAAAAATACAGAATTATTTTGAATTTATATTAAAAACATAGGAGAGAATTTTTTTGAATTTATATTAAAAACATAGGAATCAATATGGATTTTTTACGTAATTAATTCAATAACAAGTCTACCGTAGGAAATGTTCCTGTCATTAATTGGTTCTAATTAACCATGTCCATGTGCTATGTAATGGTGGAGAGTTTTAATTATGCCAATATATCTTCCATACTTGCATATAATTCCATAATTATGTTAGATTTTGGTTTGTTATGAAGATCCGGCAATAAAATTGTTTATAAATTAGTTAGATAGTGTGCTGAATTTCAAGGAGAGGATGCTGATATTCTTGATAATACGCAGCATTTGTAGTACCTTTTTTGTACCCCTCAAGACCGGCAACCAAGCCGTGAGGTTATTGCCGATGTCCCCATATAAAAGAATTAGACCGAACATTTAAGTGAGAATACAGCAAAAGGATAAAACAATAAGCTATAAGAAATGGGCAAAAATTTTCATACAACCCCTAATGCATGTCGACCGTAAAGAATGATCAGCTACGCTTCTGATTTATAAATGCACAAGTGAATGCTTCAAATTAAAATAAACGTTCTTCATTTAACAACCAATTGTTGTAACACAACAGTTCTTCAAATTTTAGATATGGACAGATCATAAGCTTAAAGCATATACTCAGACAAGATCTGCTGCAGACTATCAAATGCTCAAAACTCATATTATATTTAACTTAAAATAGACAACCAGGAAAGAAAGCTCAAAATTCCAATAAATGGAATATGAGATTACAGTAAGAAGGTCTGAGTTACATAGGAAAGAGTAAAGACAACAACAATAATTATATCAGAGCCGCAAGAAAACTGGAACAACAAACTAACCACGCCTTTTGCTCTTTGGTTCATGGTGTCGCTCTTGTCTCTTGCTTTTGCTCATTTTTGTAGGATCCGACACCTTGGCCTTGATCAAACTTAGCGCTACTTCCACAAGCCACTTGCGATCTGCAACAGTGACCTCACGCATGTATTCCTTATTAGTCTCGATCGTCATCACGACCTCATTGTAAATAACTCAATCAGGCTGCGGTTGCGTTTGAAACAAAGCACTGCTTGGATGTATATAAACCATCCGATTGTCAACTAGAGTTCTGTAGCCTCCTCCTTGCGGATCCTTTCTGGCAGCATGGAAAAAGAAACCAACAGCTATAGCTATCCTAATCTGTGCAAAATTCTTGCCAGCACTCACTACATCCAACTTGTGCTTATCCATGACGGAGAGAAGCTGCTTTCTCACATCCTGTACCCTCCTCAAAGATTGATACTGAACAAAATTCTCAAAGCACCAAGGACCTGAGAAATTTTGCGCTTTCCAAGCCTCGTAAACACCCAGAAGTGTAAAATGGTCGCCTTCAGGCTGAAAAAACTTGGCCCTTTTCTGATCTGCCTCATCTTGTTTGTCCCTTGGTCGGTGGAAGATATTTCCGGTTTGAATCATGGCAATAATGGTAAGAATTTCATAACTGCAGCCAAGATTTACACTGGCCAGAAGCATTTTGGACAGTGGAGGTTCCAGAGGGAATTCAGCCATTCTTCTACCCAACTTAGTGATAAGTCCCTCTTTATCCAGAGCTCCTAAACTGTACAGCTGCTCGATGGCAGAAACAAGGGCTTGAGGCGAAGGGGGGTCCATGAAATCGAAAGAAAACAGATCATTAACACCCATGGCTTTCAAATTCAGAGTGGTTGTTCCGAGATTAATCCTCTGTATCTCCGGAATAGATGTGGGGAACAACTCGTCGTGGAATGCGCTCTGTGTACATATGATAGCACTTTCCTGGTCCCGTACGTCCAGCCCGCCCTGCCCTTTGCTTGGCAGAAGCTTGTGATATTGGAGTTATCACCAACGAATCGAGACCCTGTTTAGGATTGTAGACATTTTGCTTTGTGAAACCGGGGTCAATAACATAGAATATGCCATCGATAGTCAAAGAGGCTTCTGCGATATTGGTGGCAACAACAACTTTTCTCTTCCCTGGAGGCGCAGGGTCAAAAATTCTGGACTGCATTTCCCTGGGCAGAGCTCTGTAAACAGGTAAGATAATCAGCTCGGGAACATTTTTACCTAAGCCCTTCATCCTCTCATAGAGACATTGACACGCATAATCTATCTCCTCTTGAAGAAGTATATCACCTTCTGGCTCAGTTAGTGAATCTGCATAACAGTGATCAGGGATGCCTCGAGGTAATCCCTTTCTGGCTGCTTGGTATAGAGAATTTCTACAGGAAAAGTTCTTCCAGGAATAGTGAAGATGTTGCAATTGAAGAAATATCCAGAAAACTTGTCTGCATCCAAAGTTGCAGATGAAATAATCAGACGCAGTCAGGTCTACGTTTCACGAGTTGCTTCAGAGTTCAGAAGCCCAAATAGAACATCAATGTGAGCGGTCCTCTCATGAGCTTCATCAAGCATTATAATTGAGTATTGCGACAGATCTCCATCAATCAGAATCTCCCTCAGAAGCATAACATCAGTCATATACTTGATAACAGTCTCCGGAGTATTACAGTCCTCGAACCGAATAGTGTATCCAACTTCTTCCCCTAAACCACAACCGAATTCGTCAGCAACTCTCTTGGCAACAGACGTGCAGCCACCCTACGAGGTTGACTGCATCCTATTTTGCCCTTAGTTGTATATCCTGCCTCAGCCAAATACTGAGTTATCAGTGTTGTCTTACCTGACCCTGTCTCACCAATGACCACAAGGACCTGATTGTCATGGCAGGCCTGAACCAGTTCATTCTTCAGCTTGTAGATAGGTAAACTACGTCCCTGATTCTGAATGGAAAGCTTTGATCTTTGTCCAACTGTTAGAGCCCCTTTACCATATGCCTCCTTCTCCCATTCTGGCATATCATATGCTGACGACAAACTAACATCTCTCAGTTCTTGCGCAAGATGCCTTTCACCTGTTTCCGGCATTGGATCTTCCCACTGACAATCCTTTGGAATGGAATCCAACATTGTTCGTTGTCGTTGTTCCCTAACTTCCCTCGTGGACTGAAGTGCTGCAGCACGGCTCAAAGAACCCTCGGGATTCTTGAATATGTTCACAGGTGACATATCAACAGAATATCACTCTTACCCTGCAAAAAACCAGGTTCGTCCTCATTCAACTCAATGTCAAGCTCCTCTTCCGCCTGATAAAGTATCCCGTCTCCATCATCATCACCCTCAAACATAGGAAAATCCTTCATGGAAGTTTGCGATAACACAGCATCATCTTCCTCGGTAATCATGATCCCTGACAGAGTGACAGGTCAATCCTATTTCCCCTACCTCCACTCAGATTTGTTCTCAAAACGTCTTCATCCTGATTTCTCTTTCTCTTTAAGGGCAACAAATCCTTGCCACTATTTCGATCCACATCCCTCATAGACAAACTCAAATTGTTCCCACTAACTGATAAAACTTTTAACATACACTTCCTGGTCTTTCTTCACGAAACCCTTTGCATTTTCAATCCTCCCAGTCGCCATCTGCGACACATGTACTAGACCGTCTTTGAATCCGAAGTCCGGAAAGTGAACTAAACATCCGTCCTCCATCACCCATGAAACCCTTCCCTTATAAACTTTGAACAACTCTGGCTCATACCTCGGCCGCAAAATGGCATGGATAGTTGTAAGCAGCGTCCGGCCAGAATACTCTTTCAATTTAGCATCGAATTCGTCCACCGTTTCACAATTTCGACCCACATACGTGAGGAACTCAGCCAACACCGGATAACCACACCCTAGATGAGTCTCTAGTTCCGAACATACCTCGGAGACTAACTCTAGCTTCTTCTTGAGCAACCACTCGACTACAGTTCAATTATAATTATGTATTTATTGCGATTATTTTGTCCCACAGAAATTAGAGTTACAGTTATTATTTTCCGGAAATTAGGGAAAATTTTTCAATTGTGACTCAATTTTTAGTTTGCTTTCCATTTTTAAAATTATTTTTATTCACTCTCCAGATGAGATTCATATTTTTAGTTTGCTCTCCATTTTTCCGGTTGCATACGTGATATTGCGAAAAATATACGACATAACACGATTTAGATACGTGATATTGCGAAAAATATACGTATATAAAAACTTAAGAATGCAGTATCTAAATCGTGTTATGTCGTATATTTTTCGCAATATCACGTATGTAGCCGAAAAAATGGGGAGCAAACTAAAAATATGAGTCTCATCTGGGAAGTGAATAAAAATAATTTTGAAAATGGGGAGCAAACTAAAATTTTTTCAACTCATGGGGAGTTTTCAAAGTTTTACGTGTTTTTAACTTTAGTCGAGTTTAATGATTTACATCAAATAAATGTAGTTCGTTTTGCAATTTACAAATATAATATATATATATATATGAAAATTTGTAAAAGACTTTTGTGTCTAAAAGAATCATTATAGAACGAAAAGAATATTCTCAGCAGTATTATGGACATTATCATACGTGATGAAATTTCGAAACCAGCTTAGTTGTTAGTGCATAAATAATTAATTAATGGCAAAAAATTGAATTATCCCGGTTTATCCTAAGTTGGTCCTCTAATGTTGGGTAAAATTCCAGTTTATTCCATGCTTATTTCAAGTTGGCATCCTAGTTTTAGGTTGGTCCCCTAACATCGGGTAAAGATCCACCTTATTCTTTAAAAGATCGAGTTTATTCTTCGATAAAAAAATCAAGTTTATCCCATAAATCCACTTTATTTTAGAATTTCAGAAATTTTGGTGGTTTTTATCCACCATATTTTAGTATTTCTGTTTATTCCAGAATTCAAGAAATCCAAGCGACTTTTATTCACTTTATTTCAAATTTTTAGCTTTTCTCCACCTTATTTTAGAATACCAGAAATTTAAATGGTGGGTAAGGTTTTTACCCACCTTATTTCAGAATTCCAGCTTACTTTTACCTCGAATTCCAGGTGGCTTTTACCCACCTTAGTTCAAAATTGGCTTTTACCCACCTTATTCCAGAATTTTGGCTTATTCCACCTTATTTCACAATTCTAGCTTGCTTTTACCTGGAATTCCAGGTGGCTTTTCCCCACTTTATGCCAAAATTTATTTCAGAATTTCTACTTATTCCCGAATTCGATAAATCCGGGTGGAAATCCAAGTGAAGTTTACCCACCTTATTCCACAATTTCAATTTTTCTTATTTGAAAATTTAAAATATTTCTATTTATTCTCTAAAATTTCAGCTTATTTTCGAGAAATACAGTTTTTCATATTCCAGAATTTCAAAAATTTTTACTTATTCCCGAGAAATTCAGTGGCTTTTACCCACCTTATTCTAGAAATTGAAGTGGCTTTTACCTACGTTTTCAGTTGCTTTTACCCTCCTTTTTCCAAGTTTTCGGTGGCTTTTACCACGTTATTCCAAAAATTCAGTTTTTTTAAATTCCAAGTGGCTTTTATCCAGCTTATTTTAGAAATTTAGTTTTTCTTAATCCAGAATTTTAAAAGATTTTGCTTCTTCCCGAGAAATTCAAATGACTTTGACCCACCTTATTTCACAAAATTCAGGTTTTCTTATTCAAGAATTTCGAAAATCCAGAAATCCTGGTGGCTTTTAGTTATTTCATAAATTCCAAAAATTGAGGTGGCATTTAGTCCACCTAAAGATTCAGCTTATTCAAAAATCCAGCTAGTAATTCTTTTTACCCATTTTATTTCACAAATCCAACTTATTCGTATTCATTTTACCCCTTTTATTCCAAAAATTCAACTTATTCATATTCATTGTACCCACTTTATTCCAAAAATCCACTTATTCAGAAATCTGGGATATCAAACTTATTCAAATTCAATTACCCACTTTATTCTACAAATCAAACTTATGCAAACTCATTTTATCCACTTTATTTCAAATTCCAACTTTTTGATGTAAATCCTAAGCACTCAGCGCCATGGGCCCTCTACTCTAACACTCGCGCCAGTTTTTACCCACTTTATACGTAGGTCCTCTACTCTAACACTCAGCGCCTACTTTATATTCGTTTCTCTACTTTAACACTCAGGGCCATTGATGGGTTTTACCCATTTTATTCCAAAAATCCCCCATTTTATTCCAGAAATTCAATTGATTCCACGTAAACCCATCTTATTCAGTGTGATCCTACGTGGGCCTTCTACTCTAACACTCAGCGCCAGCTTTTACCCACCTTATTTCGCATAGCCCTATGTGGACCCTCTACTCAGCAGTGCAAGCTTTGGCCCTCTATCCTCTAACACTCAGTGCCAGCTTTCGCTCAGCTTATTCTAGGTGGGTATGTGTTTATCTTAATTTTTAGGAAGAGAAGAACTGAATCTGGATCCCTTGAACATATATGCGTGCTCAGACTGGATTCTCACTTTATAAATTTGAATTGGACTCCCACTTTATATATTTTAAGTTAGGTGATGTGATCGATTGATAAAAATTTGTTATTTGTGATATGATTTAACGGATTCTATCAAGCTCAAACTTAAAAAAAAAATTCAATTAAATGAATACAACTATTGCCACTAAGTAATGTACGACAACTATCTCTTACAAATGACATTATAGCACCTAGCTAGCTAGTCTCCATCCAACTCCTTTCCAAAACCCTAAAAAATCTAATGAACAACTCACTAAACAAACCTTCAAATTATGTTTATCGCAACGAGAACTTGAACTTAAAAATCGATTTGTTGGAGTCCCAACACAGCAGAATCCCATCATAAACCTTCAAATCCCTATTCTTGAACAAGGGCATGCACACAAGAACGAACTCATCCCTCTCCATCTCCAAATAAGCATTTACACCATTCTCATACTTCCTAGGGTACCTTTCTTTTGTAACATCCCATATATCCACGCAGACACGCTCTCCTTGGACGAGGTCGCCGGCCATATCGATCAACCAGTACCGCAGCACGTGCTCGAACGTCTCGTCGCATGACAAAACGATACTTCCAGATTCAACCTCGGTATTACTTAGGGTTTTCCTAATCCACACGGGTTCCCCCGGCGGTGGGGACAGGGTGTGGTCACGAATCTCCACTATGGAGCGGCGGCGGAGGTGCGGCGGCCGCGGATACGAGATGCACTCTCGTCGAACCTTTCGGAAATATTCATCCTCTTCCTCCTCCTCCGCCTTGGTCGGGAAGAAGTTGTAGTAGAATGTTTTCTTGGTGGTGTCTACGGACATGGTATTGTTTTTTTTTAGAGCATGATTGATCTTGTCCATGGAGACTGTATAGACGATACGATGCTTGAAGAGTTTTGCGGGTGTTGGATGTTTTATATGTAGGATTTGTGAATTAATGCCAAGCAATTCTATACTAAGTAGGATTCTATTATAGATTGAAAGCTGGATTACGGGTGGATATTTATTTACTTGGGTGAGTTTTCATTGTTTTGCTGCAATTCCTTAAGGCAGTAATTGTTATTGTTTCGATAAAAATATCATGTCCAAATCTAGCACAATAGATTTCTTCCTATTCTTCCTGTTTCACCATTAAAATTTTATTATGTGTCTAATTAAATTACAAATAGAAAAACAGAATTGTATAGAATTCTTCTATCTTTGAACTTTAATTAACATCTTTTCTCCGACTATTCTTAAAAAAAATTTAAATCCTTCTTTCACCAAATAATATTGTTTTCTCTCTCCAAATAACTTACCAATTTTTTTCATTCAGTTATTTTCTTTTTTTTAACTATTCTCCATAAAAATCTAAATCCTTTTCTCATAAAGAAAAAACATCGCTCTTCTTTTTCAATTATTTTTCTTAATTTTATTTCTCATGAACTATTTTCTTTCTTTTTTTTCTTCAACATAATTCATAATATAAAAGAACTCTCTTTTCACAACAAGATTATTTCAACTAGAAAATTATTTTATGTACATCATGTGGAATTTGAAAATATTAAATTTATTGTTTGTACCGTATACTTGCATGGAAATTAAAATCCTGGTTAGAAATATTAATCTTGAAAATAATATACATCTCAAAATTATATGGTTAAGAAGAGCATAAATTGCGATATATTATTTAACTGAAGTAGTACCCATGTTTATACTTCTTCTAATCTAAATATTAGAAAAAAGAAAAAAATAATTGGAAATAGAGAAAAAATAATAATTAATGATTTAATTGGAAAGAAAAAAATAAGTATAATGGAATAATTGATAGATTTTGTACCTTAATTTCTTTTAGATGGACACTTATTAAGATTTTATAAGTGTAACCGGAAATTATAGTAATTTGTTAACCACGGAAGTTTCACTATTGTAGTTTTGATCGATGGAAATTTTAAGAATAGTAATTAATTGGGCAAAAATTATGTTCATTTCTATGTTTTCAATGCAAATTTAAAATAGTTTTATGTTTTAAATTTAATTTAAATTTATCCTTTAAGTTATTTTTTTATCATAATTGTAGGTCAAATTAAATTTATAAATAGACTAAAATATCCTTAAACTAAAATTTATCTATATAAAGATGATCAAATCATTTTGCATTTTTCTCATACTATGAAAGAAATAGAAAATTATAAATTATTTAGTTTAATTATTATTAATTTTATTAAATCCTAAAGTTATAAAAATATTAATATATAAATTAAAATTATCTACAATTATCAAGACATGTATTCACCAAATTAAAATACATTGTTAATACTTGATGTATTCATTTTATATGTATACTGTTCACAACAAATTTTTATTGTCTGCAAAATAGTATTACAAGACGAAAAATAATATGAACAACAAATATGAAAATTTAAAGAATTTAACAGAATTTGAAGGAATAAATCCTATGAAGTCTATTCCTCTGATTCTTCTCTTCAATTTTGCATTCGAGGGCGTGAAGCTTATTCCCGAATACGTGAATTTGATCTTTTCCGAATTTGACGGATGGAGACTACTTGGCGAAGATCTCAATCTCTTGATACTTTGATGAAATTGAAGAACCCTTGTAGTCGGATTTGAAGATCACATTTGAAGAATACTTGAAGACAAATTTGCAGACTTGAAGACCGACTTGAAGACTTGATGTCGAAGACTTGAAGAACGGCAAGAAGGTTTGAAGCCGAAGATTTGAAGACTTGAAGACGAGGAGAAGAAAACTTAGCAGACTTGGTGACGGAAGACTCGCGCACGTATGTAGACTTGATGGCGTGAAGACTCCTTTGATGTCGTTCTCTTCCTTGTCAATGTCGAAGTGTTGATCGATGTCCTTGGTGTCGATCTCAATGTTGTTACCCATGACCCCTATTTATAGGTGTAGGGTTGAATTTCTTGATAATTATCCTTTTATTTATTTATTAAAGGGATAATATCAAATGTATTTATTTATTTACCACTTTAATATGAATTTATATTAAAGAATAAATAAATGACACATATTTTAACTTGATTGGTCCACGTGTAGAGGCATGCCACGTGTCATCATTTGATTGATCATAACCAACTGAGCTGCAAGGCTTGATTTGATTCGCCGGAACACTCCAATTTTAACATGTGTCGATACATGATTTGATGACAAAATAAATATTAAAATTATCAATTAAATCAATCTATTTAAATATTTAATGGACTTTGATTTAATAACAATCCAAAAAATATAAAATAGAAGGAATTATATTTGATAATTAATATTTATTTACACGTGTCTTAATTTAATTTGACGAAAATAAATTCGTCTACATATACAATTAGTGAAGATATTAAAATTAATAGAAAAAATAATTCAATATATTAAATAAATTGAGTATAATTATAAAAACACGTCAACTTCATAACTAATAAAAATAAAATTAAAGAAATTAACTAACTATTAAAATAAAATCAACTAAAATGAATAAAATAAAATTAATTTCTAAATGTATAATGTATGATCATATACTTATTTCGATGAGTTATTCGACCATTTCTTATCTATAAGTTTTTAAGTGAATATATTTGATATGTGAAGTTTAAATCCCTAATTTTTCCTACCAATTTAGGGCATAGAGTTTAGTTCAAAGATGGTGGGTTTTGCGGAGAAAGAATATTACGTACATGAGCTATCACTTGCTGAAAATTTTATAATCTGTTTCATTGAAATAAGTATGATGGTGTCAAAATCTGGGCTGCGTGCTGGACTGCAGATTAGGACTCCCAATCACCCAAGATATTTATAAAGTGAGATGACTCTGATGCTTTCCTGGACTGAAAGAGATAGAGCAAACGTGAACTTCAAAGGCCAAAACAGGGGAATGTGGGGGTTGGACCCGCTTTGGCACTCCAACGCTCAAGTCAGTTCAAGCTATGGGTTGAAAAGTGCTCAAAGAATAGATTGTTCAGTTTCGGAAGGAAAGCTTACCCTTGCTAATGGTGGAGGTTTGTTTTATAGGGAGGAGATGATCTCCGTGTGTGCGGGTACACCTCCCAGAAGATGTGGATCTTGTCTGGTGGGAGAGAGGCGGTAGGTGGCCGAAACAGTGCTTTTGCAGCTAAAGCACTGTTTCTACTCCTGTTAAGACAATTGGTATAGTACTGGTTGTGGCCGCAATTAATACGGCCAGCTGAGGGTGGCACGCGCATTGAATGCGGTTGTCTAGTAGCGTGCGAGTCGGTTGAGAACCTGAGTCGCCCGTTCCTCGGTCGGAAGGAGACCCTGGGTCGTGAATTCCTGCAGCGCGGCTAGCTGGTAACTTTCCCGGGGAACCAAGGGCTGGGTCGAAAGTATGATTGATCTTGACCTGCCTAGGAGAGCTGACCAGGCTTTACCCTCCTACGTGACGATGCGTGGCCCTCAAACCTTGAGAAAGACGTCTCGACTGCTAGGGAAAGGAGGGAAAGTGGCAGCACGACGATTCGAGCTAGGGCTGGGTCACACCTGAGACCGTCGAGCCAAGTTCTACCGACCCAGGAGTCACCTCGACCTAGGGAGTCGGCGGAAGGACGGTGAGGTCCCGCGCGCGCCTTCTGGAGAGACCCCTGGGCGGGAAACGCTAGGTTATTTCCCCTGTCAGTGCAATGATTGTGCTTTTTCAATTTGGGGGGCTTGGCACAAATCTTGAGAGTGGGTTGCGTGTAACCGTCGTTGGGTAATGGACCACGTTCTTCCCGGTGCGAGTTAATCAGCCAACACATGGCATTAATTAATCTCGATTCGAGTAACCGCGGCTATAATGGGCCACGCTCTTCCCGATTTCTTCCTCCTTTTACGCCATTCATAATAGAAACCTTAGAGTGAAGAATTTCAAGCATCCGAAACGCCCAAAAGAAATTAACTCAGAGAGCATTTCCATCAAATCTCTAAGGTACGCCTTTTATTTCCCAAATCTCTTCTCTTCCTCTCTCCTCTGAACCCAACACAAATGGCCCCAAAGAGATCTGCCACCGTACCCGTCGATAGCCAACCCAAAGGCAAACAACAGAGGAACTATGGGCCAAAGGACATCCCGTCCGACCCCGAAGTGTCCGTTGAGTGCATCGGGATAAAACACCCTGAGAATAATAAATGGGAGGACCCCGATGCAGAGATGTACATTCCTAACATGGAAGAGGAGGTTACGGGTGCTGCCTTGAGAGACGCAGTTGAGAGGGATCAAAGTGCGTCCTTAAGTGACGAGGGGGAAAGGAGAATTGACTCTGAGGCGGTGGAGGACATGGCGGCGGAAATAGAGGAGATGTCTTTGGGAGGGGAGTCTCGCAACTAAGAAGGGGCTACCTCCACTTCTGAGATTAAGCCAGAACCACAAAAGGGGAAGAAGAAGAAGAAGAAGAAGAAGAAGAAGAAGAAGAAGAAGAAGGGGCATCAAAAGTGTACCAAATATTACCATGCATTTTGGGCTGAGGTTTGGGGAGCGGAGAGGATGATGGCGGAGAAGAGGTTGATTGGGTTGAGGGACATGGACATGAACTGGGAGGTCCTCACTCCCAACATTCATGAGCATATGGAGCCCCTCCTGAATGATGCATAGCAATTTCTCTGCAAGCCATTGAGTACGGGTTCCGGCTCCCTTTATCTCCGTTCCAGATCGCTTTGTTCAACTACCTGCAAATCAGCCCAATCCAACTACTGCCTAACGGCCACGCCATGATAACGGCGTTTAAGATGTTAATGAAACTCCTGGGTCAAGTCGAGTGCTTGGAGCACTTCGCGGAATTGTTTGTGGCCTCAGTCGATGCGGCAGCCTCTCCCAACAGGAGGGGGTTTGTGAAACTTCAGTCTCGGTCGGGCAACAAAATATTTGACACGGAGAAGACCTCCCATGGGATAGACTGGAAAAAAAAGTATGTGTCCGTGCGGTATGAGGGTGGATGGAATGGCCTGCAACATACCTCGTGGAATTATGTTGCCCAAGTCCGGCTAGAAAGAGGGCCAGTGCGTTGGCCAAACACCTTACTGGCGGCTCTGAGAAAGGTGTACCTTCCGGATACGGGGATTTTCACCAGCACCCATTTGCTGATAAGCCTGGGGTTGGCTCCGGGTATGGTGAGGCATATCGAATTCAGAATGGGTAACTACGTCGTTAATTACCTTAGGCCAAGCACGTCCCTCTTTCTCTTCTCTGATTTCATGTTTAACCAAGAATTTTATTCCACTCTTGCTTGACAGGACTGGCCCATCATTAAAAGCATATTTGCTAACTTTGTTTGTTCTTTGTTTAGGATCGATAATGGTTGCTGCACGAGTCAAGGCCCTCGATTGCAAACTGAAGAAGAAACAGGCCGAGGAGGCCAAGAAAATTCAGGAGGGGAAAGCTGATGGCCTCGTGCCCACAATCCAGGAGATTACGCAGGATGAGGGATGGACGGAGGAACGCTCCAAGGAGAAAATTGCCGCGGTGGAGAAAGCCGCTGGGCAGAGATGGGCCGACCCCTACAAACCGACCGGGGACGAGCCTGCTGATGCACGCGGAGCCACTAGGACCCCTCCGGAGGCCCTCTCTGCGCACCAAGCCCCCCAAGGGAAAACAAATAATTCACCAAAGGGAAAGGGGCTCTCAATTCCGTCCACCGGGTGGCCCAACACAGAAACGGATGAGACAACTGGCTCGTTCCTGACTGCGGTGCCAAAAGGGCTGAGGACCCATAAGAGGAAGGCTACCGACAATGCTGAGGGTGGGGTTCCTTCCAAAGAGTCAAAACGAGCCCACGGTCCACTGAGGCCAGGGATGGAACCCTCTCGCTTTCCAAGCCTGTAACTCCCCCAGATTTTCCATGTTGCGTGGGGATTACGAGAAGATAACCAGCATCCCCATTTTTGAAGGGCCCAAATACCCTTTCAACGTTCCTGACTTCATGCCGGATGGGTCGGAGAGAAGGGTGGCGACGGGCGCAATCGACCACGATGCTATTGGGTCCATTTATTACTCCCTCCAGACTTCCACCGACCACTAAGAGCTGGCCCAAGAGGATAACGCATCTCTCATCTACAACAAGGTCGCCCTGCTGTGTTCGGTAAGATCATTTCCCTCACCTGTCCTTCCTCTTCAGGCGCTTCGCCATTTCTTTAATACTTCTCTCTTGCTTACAGTTGATTGTTAGGGAGTATCAATCCGCAGAGCGCGTGGAGTTGGCGGGCGAGGCACGCCGTAAATTGTTAAGCGAGAGGGCTAAAGTACTGGAGGGGAAAAGCTGGAAGGATGAGGCGGCAAAGCTGACAAAAGAGTTGGATAATGCGAAGACTTTTTATATGGGTCAGGTGAAACGGCTCGATAAGCAAGTGAATGACTCGGTCCAAGAAAAGTCAGCTTTGGAGGTGGAGTTGGTGAGGCTTAGAGCCGAGAATGAAAAACTGCAAACTGGGCTCTGCAAACTGGGCTCGCTCATACCCAAAGCTTATTGGATGTCGCCGATAAGAAGACGGAGGCTGTCTTTGCTAAAGGTAACCAAGATGGGTGGAAAGATGGCTTTGTGGAGGGACAAAAAGATGGGGCAAAAACCACCTTCTGGACGCTAAACAAACTGATGCCCCAAATCAAAGATAGTGTCGTGTTGGAGTTCTTGTGGTCGGAGGTAGTTGACACCATCTCCGGCACCTTGGGGGTCTCTGACATCGAAATGGGATTCATGCATTGTCTTTCTCAGATCCATCTTCACTATCCCATCTCTCATGAACCGCTTAACGACCCCAAGAAGCTAAACGCCGCCAACGGCTACGTTCCCAAGACTCTTCCTAAGTATTTCTTGGCTCGCGTGGCACATGAGGAAGAAGAGGCCCCAGTAGCAGAGGAAGGCGAAGACAATGATGAGGAGCCCGACTGGAGTAAAAATCCATACGACTGGACCGTAGAGTGGGCGGATGCTAAAGCTGACAAGCATCCGAAGTCGAAGTTGGAACTGCCGGAGCCAGTGGATCTGGAAAAAGCCAAGGAGACCCTGTTGGTAGCTTTCACACCTTCAAGCAGCGGGTCAAAGGATAATGAGATCCAGAGTACAGATCCCAATGGCCCAGCCTTAGAAATTCCGCCACCGTCGGCTCTTCCAACATCCCTTGTGATTACTGGAAATGATTATGCTCCTGTCGACGTTCGCCCGAAAATAGAGCCCAGCCCTCCAGTTTTGATTGAAGAACCTACTGCTGATTCTGCGAATCCTCCTGTTTCTAACTCCTGATTCTTGTAAATGATTTGCAATTAGATAATGTAATTTCTTTTCTTGTTCACCTTGTAATCCATTGGGGCTTGACCCATTTTTGAATGAAATTGGATCCGAACTTGTTTCAACTTGCTTCATTATTGCCTTTTCACGTTCTTGGTTGTTTTCTGGTTTACAACCGATTTACTCAACAGAATGGTAGTTTGAAAATTTTTGTAGAGTTGGCAAGTACTGGCTTAGGACGAATAGGAGTCCTGGGTCGAAACAAACTGTGATCCTTGGGACATATACCTCCCCAGGGGCACGACACCCCTCATCAAGGCATTGATAGAATATCGAATGCACATTCAAGAGACAACCTTAAAATGTCTTTAAAAACAGATTGATTGAGAATAGAGAAGCACTCAGATTGACTGAAAATACTTTTATTATTGCGGATAAGTCAAATACAGATTAAGATTTATAACCCGAGATAATTTTAAACGTAAAACTTCTTAAGGTTGTGGGCATTCCAATACCTGGGGATGGTGTTCCCCTCCATGTCTTCAAGGTGGTAAGCTTTGTTGGGGCCCACTTCAGCGATGCGGTAGGGACCCTCCCAGTTAGGAGGTAACTTGCCTACGTGCTTGGTTACTTCAACCTTTTTTAGGACCAAGTCCCCGATTTGGAAAGCGCGAGGCTTGACGCCTTTGTTGTAGCTCCGAGCCACTGTGGCTCGGTATTGCTGCATTCGTTCAAAGCCTTTCTGTCGGATTTCTTCAATGGTGTCGAGCTCATGCGCTCGGTCTTCTGCATTTCGAGCACGCTGATAATTGGAGACTCTTGCTGTTTGATGAAATAATTCTGCTGGGATCATGGCCTCCGACCCATAGACCACCGAGAAGGATGTTAACCCCGTCGCGGTCCTGGGAGTGGTGCGGTAAGCCCAAAGTACCCCATCAAGCTCATCGACCCAGGCTCCTTTCTTAGCCTCCAGCCTTGTTTGGAAATTTTGGATGATGATGCGATTGATAACTTCGACCTGGCCTTTTGCTTGTGGATGGCTAACTGATGCGAACCGTTGATTGATTCCCATGTCTGAGTAGTAGGACCTAGTGCTGGCGCTTTCGAATTGAGCTCCGTTATCACAAATTAGGACCCTGGGGACCCCGAATCTGCAAATGATGCTATGTCGGAGGAAGTTCTGAATAACCTTATATGTGATCTTTGCGGCTGGTTGGGCTTCGACCCACCTGGAAAAGTATTCTACCGCGACCAACAAGTATTGTCTTTGGCCAGTTGCGAGCAGGAGGGGCCCCATAATGTCAATGCCCCATTGATCAAAAGGCCAACATATGTCTACGGGGACCATCTCTGCGGGGTGCTGATGCGGGATGTTGGCGTGCTTCTAGCAATTCACACATTTGCGGGCGTATTTCTTAGCATCCTCATTTAGAGTGGGCCAATAAAACCCACTTCTGGAAACTTTCTTTGCTAAGGATCGATCGCCCGCGTGATTCCCACATTGCCCGCTATGAACTTCTTCTAGAATGTCCTGGGCTTGCGAGGGGCGGAGACACCGTTTCATTAGCCCCATGTATGCTCTCTTGTACAATCTTCCCTCCGAATCCAGGGAGTAACTCGTTGCTTTGTATCTGAGGTACCTTGCGGCGTTCCTATCGGCGGGCAGGACTCCATCCCTGAGATACAGTATGAACTCATCGAGCCAGCAAGGTTCGGATGGGTCGATAGAGCAAATTATTTCTGCTTCTCCGTCAATCACCCTTCCTCTGCTTGAGAGGTAGGTAATGTTCTGGTCCCTGGAGCCTCTCCTCCCATTTGTGAACTTTGACAGGGCGTCTGCCCGTGTGTTCTCCTCCCGGGGGACTTGGTGCAGTGTAAACTCTTTAAATTCTGTTACCAAGGATTTGACCTTAGCGAGGTACTTGATCATTGTTTCCTCACGTACCTCATAAGAACCCTGGACTTGGCTTACTACCAGTTGTGAATCTGTAGTTACTGAGATTCTTTCAATCCCATGCTCTTTTGCGATTTTGAGACCCACAATAAGCGCTTCGTACTATACTTCGTTGTTGGTGGCTGGGAAATCAAGAGAGATGGCGAAATCCAGCTCTTAGCCTTCCATGCTTATCAGGAATATCCTCACGGCCCCCTTTCCCTGAGAGGTTGAAGAGCCATCGACCGACATGGTATATAGCACCGAGCGTGGGGTCTGCTTAGATGGGTCGTTCTTCTCAATAAGAAAATCTGCGAGGATCTGGGCTTTGTACGCAGCACTGGGCTGGTAACTGATATCAAATTAGCTCAACTCAATAGCCCATTTCACTATTCTCCCCGATGTCACAAGTCGCCTTAAGTCCAAAATCCCTGTATGTGAAACACATTCAACATACAACTTCAGTGACGCATCACACGAAGTACTTTGGCCAAAGTTTTAATTCGAACTTTGCAAATCTATTTCAGGAATATCTTTTAACTTTCCAGCAAAGCCACAGATTCCTCGATCAATATTTCTCTTTAGCACATTTCATGTAATCACTGAACGTACAAAGGTTTCGGTCATTCGATATCAAGACCTCACTTATGAGTAAGTTACAATGATTAACACTACATGCCTAAAGTCGAAATACTACCAGGATTAAGAGTTCAATGCTCCATAAGATTTGTTCATTTTAGATAGTAGTTTAAAATGAACTATCTTAGTGGTCCAGTTCGATGTTTCCAAATCTATTGAAAATCATCAATGTGTTATAACTCGAAACTCCATTTCCCTATGACGAAAGACTAATCATCTTATATAACACATTATAGTCTCGATAAGAACTTATTCTTATCATATCGACTAGAACTTTAATAACACGTGATTTTGATATCCAAAGCCCTTTCCTATGAAACACATTTCATATAAGAATATCATCACACGTTATTAATTATGTTAATATACTCATAACTTGCGATAATTTCAGTTTTATTAATCCAACAAAATACGAAGTATTTACAAAGAAATTGGATTTTCAGGGCACTAATCCCAACATGCGCTTGTCATTCCTGCGTCCTTGCGTGCGAGTGGTGGATTTGACCTCCTCCAAGTGCATAAAATGACGGGCTATGTCAATGATGATAGGTGTCGAAGCCACCAAAAATAAATTCCCAAGTACCGAATACAAATAAATTGTAAGTAGTGGTAAGAGGGGTCGATCCACAAGGATTGGATGAGCTTGTATTCTTTTTATACGCAAAGGAAATAACGCAAACAATTAAAATGGGGGGGGGGGGGGTTGAGATAAATGACTAACTACTAATATAATGAACAAAACAAAGCTAAATAAACAAATAATTAACAACTAACTTAGCTGACACTTATATTAATTCAGTAGATAACAAATAGCTGGGATTTCCCTATACATGCATCAGACTATGATCACGGACAGGGTGATTAACTCCTCGTTAGGCTAGCTATAGTTACTAATTACCTTAGGCTCCCTCGTTTCTTGTTACTTTTTAGAATAATCTGAAGAAACTCCTAAAGACTATTCCCTAACTAGCTAATAACCTTTTCAGAAACTCCTTCAAAGATTCAATTAACTAATTGCTTTACGAGCTAAAGAAACACTAACCCTACCCGACTTAGTAGAAACTCCTACTTCGTCTAATTAGACCGTAATATTCCACAACACAAAATCAGCCGAACTTAACAACCTAGTGTTGATTGCTACTTCGTTAATTGCCCGACTAGACTCCACCAAACGAATTAACTAGTTGTATGTGAATTGCTTATCCTAAGATTCGACGCCTTAAATTAATCAAAGAATAGAACAAACACAATAACGTTAAACTAGAAATAAAACGGATAACTTGATCAATAAACCCAAAGAAATTGTCTCACAACATCTAAAGCATGCTTGGAAAATCCCAACTATAAACGAAACTAGCTACTCATGTTGAATTGAACAAACAGAGTTTTAAATAAAATCAACATAATCTATAAAATCAAATAAACTAGAAAAAGAGAATAAAACTAGCTGTTGGTGTTTTTCTCCTCCTCCAAGTCTGCCGTGCTTTTGTAGCTCCAAGAGATTAGTTGATAGTCTCCCCACTACTCTCCTCCACGTTCAGGCAGATTAAAATGGCCACTAACTCCACGTTTCTGCAACGTTTGTAACCCCTACATTATTGATAGAAGAGGGGCTGTTTTTCTCAAATCATGGGCACGGCCTGGGCTCCTCAAGTTGCAAAAATAAATGAAATCAATGGGCTTGGGCCACAATCGGACGCTTCAATTAAACTCTTCAAGCAGGAATTAAATGGTCTTTCCACAAGTGCTGCATACGTGGGCCAATATCTCCAAGAAACACCAAATACTTGCTCCCAATTAATTGCACAATCACTCCAATTAGAATTAATGGCCATCATTACCCTGTCCGCCACTGAGAATTAACAATGCCCAAACTTTACAATTCAACAACATAATTAGGTGTAGCTCTCTCCAAATGATTTGCGTGTGATCTTCAATTGGCCACTCCTGTTTATAAGGTTACGTTGCTTCAAATATAATCAAAATCTCTTAATTTTTGCAAGTTAGTGCCTTTCCTATCAAGAAGCACGGGATCAATTAATTAAACCAAAACATGACGCAAAATATAACTATCTAAGCTCAATGATTCAACAAATATGCAACGTATCAAATCCCCCCACACTTAAGCGATGCTTGTCCCCAAGCATAAACTAGAATCAAAGATAAGAGAGAAATTCGACTTCATTCAATGAAAACAAGAAATAGGCAATGTAAACTAGGAATGAAAGAATAATTTTCGCCCTACACTTCCAAACATTAAACCAAATGCAATGAGAGTCTCACATAAGAAAACACAAAACCCGGTCACCATCTTAAGCACATGCATGATTTACCAAAGTTGAATTTAAACCATTTAATCCTAGAAATCATATTCGACTTATTAGATGAAGGGTATGCACAAGGGAGTTTCAAATGAAGACGGTAGTTGTGGGGAATTCGGGTTATTCACAATTAATACATTAAGACACTTTAGCTAGGAATTGCTTAAATTGTCATAGGCCTTTTGACGCGAACGCAAACATTTGTGATGAATGCCATCCGGTTACTCAACCAATCACAATACCAAGTGGCTTTGCCTTACTCATAATTACCCGTTTTTATTGTGATAAATCACTTATATGGTTGGGTAATCAGCGGAGTATTCGAAATTTGCCTCACTCGTCGAGATCATTTGGGACTGTTTGACGCGAGCACAAACATTTGTGATGAATGTCACCCGGTTACTAAGCCCCATTTAATCTTTTTGATGGATTTTTGGCGCTGCACACAATAGATCATAGCACGTAACTTCCAAGCTTAAATTAAAACCTTAGCTCCACCACAATGTCCCAAAAACAAGTGAAAATTCAAAGTGCATACCAAATTCAACTTCTAACCTTCATAAGTTTCTATTCAAGAAATGGTGTCATTTTAATCACGCAATTTAACGTTCTATCCTTTAAAAATCGGGCATATAATTTCCAAAAATGTGAGACTATCACCAACACTTAGCCAATATTTAGCATGCAAGACTCAACCATGCTTTATATCCTTTTAAATGAATCCATCATTGCCTAAGTCGTAAAAATTCATCAAATAAGAATCAAATTAGGCCACATCTTATCTCCTAATCATGCATAAAAGGTAGCACAACACTATTCACAGCCTTAAACATGCAATTATAGCAACAAATTTGCATATTGTCAACCCATTATCAGCACTAAAATGCCCCGAAACCATGCAAAAATGCAAAAAATTTCTCATATAGCCCTAAGACCCCTAAGACACCCCCCACACATAAAGCATATGTTGTCCTCAACATAAAAATAAAGCAGAAATGAAAAACGACGACTTCCCTGAACCCAGGGGGTGTGATGGCCGCGAGTCAGACTTGGGGAATCCTGTCTATGATCATGGTTAGCCTTTCTGTCAGTAGCATTTTGGTTTGATGATTTTGGCGGGTCGGATTTTACTCGCAGGTCAAGATGCGGGTAGGGTGGCGGGTGGTGTTGGTATGTGAGTGTAGGCTCCGTTTGGCAAAATATGGTCCAGGACCCTTGCCCGTGACCTCAGCCAAGTGTGTTCACAGTAGCAAAATGCCATCTTCAGTGGTTTTCGCTTTTTATCGACAATGGATTTGAATTTTACCTCCCCCACACTTATCCAAATATCTCAGCTGCACATTCGCCTGCAAAACACGAAAGGGGAGAATATTACGACGGAACGAGGAAATCAAGCAAAGAAGGAAACGAAATCAAAGAAAACTAAAGCAGGAAAATAAAACTTGGGTTGCCTCCCAATCAGCGCCCTTGTTTAACGTCACGGACTCGACGTGTCATCTTTGCACTCAAGTGTCTAGAGGAGGATCCTCTAGATTGATCTCTCCAACCATGTGCGGTGCAAACCCTTCATAAAATGGCTTTAGTCCACACCCCTTCACCTCACTATACAAATTGTTAATCACTCGATCAGAGGGCTTAAGGATCTTCTTTTGCACCGTCTCCATTATAAGTGGGTCTAGCCTACTTTGGGTTGCTCTACGGGACTTGGATCCTCGTTCCAAAACAATATCATCCATGTTCCCCAAAGGCATCAGTCCCTTGGCATGTGTGATGGTCCATTCAACTGCCTTATTGCATTTTTGAAGTACTTCGACCAGTTTTTTCTCTTCCAGACTGTCAAACGTTCTAGCTATGATCACTGGCAGTGGCTCCTTTTCTCCCAGATATACGCGTTTCAAAAGCTCAGGTAGCTTGTCGAGTTCCAGAGTTGGAGCCTGCAAAATGGAAGGTAATAGTTTAGTTTCAGACCGAGATAGCTCAATAGGTACAAATTTTGAACTTGTAATCTTAATGCCTTCTAAAGTATGAACTTTATCAAGATTAACATCAACAGATATGTCATGACAAATAGTAGAATTCAACTCAATGTTATTATTTAAACCAAGATCCTCATGAGTCAAATTCTCAATGACATCAACACTATAAACACTAGATACATCATCAACATGCTTAGTGGAATCATAAACATTGAATTTTACTACTTCACCATCAAACTCTAAGGTTAATGAACCACTATGCACATCTATCTTTGCCTTAGCTGTACTAAGGAAAGGCCTACCAAATAAGATATCAGAGGGCTCGGATGAATAATTGTTTTCCATGTCAATTACAAAGAAATCAGCAGGAAAAATCAATTCATTAACTTGAACTAAGACATCCTCTAAAACACCTTCAGGATACACAATTGATCGATCAGCTAATTGAATAATGACTCCGGTACTAGCTAATGGACCAAGACCCAAATAATTAAAGACAGACAAAGGCATCACATTGATAGAAGATCCTAAATCACACATAGCTTTACCAATACCAATATGTCCAATCTTGCATGGGATGGAAAACATACCTTTGTCGTGACACTTAGGAGGTAATTTTCTTCGTAAAACTGCTGAAACATTCTCACCTACACTCATCTTCTCATTACCTGTCAACTTACGCTTGTTGGTGCACAATTCCTTAAGAAATTTTGCGTAGTGTGGAACCTGTTTAATGGCCTCAAGGAGTGGAACGTTCACTTCAACTTTTTCAAAAGGAGCCAAGATATTCTTATTTTCTTTGTCCTTCTTTCTCTGAACGAACCTTTCAGGGAATGGTGGTGGAACTACCAGTGGCCGAGGCTTCTGATAGACTTCAACTGGACTGGAATTCTGTTTGTGATCTCTGGCAGGATCCTTCTCAGCCTTCTTCTCAGTTTCTGCATTAGGGCCCTGTTCCTGGTCATGTTTGGGATACCTGTCGACTGGAGGCTTTAATTCCTTTCCGTTTTGCACCATAATCGCACTCACGTTGTGCCTTAAGTCAAGCTTTTGCGATAGTAGTTCGCCTTGGGTCTCCACTTTGCTGACCGACGATGCAATTTGTCCCACATGAATCTCCAAACTCTTTATACTCTCTTCCACCTTCTGAAATCTCGTCGCAGTGTCCTGCTGAAATTTCTCAGTGTTAGTAGCTAGCATATGGACAATATCACTAAGAGATGTACCTGAGCCTGAAGGCTGTTGTGGTGGTGGTATCGGATGGAAATTCTGATTGATCGGTTGGTTGTTTGCATAGCTGTGGCTTGGGTAACTTTGCCATCCAAGGTTGTGGGTGTTTGAATAGGGATCAAACTTCATTTGTTAGTATCCAATGGTATTCACATTCCGAGGTGTCTCTTCGTGTAGAGTTGGGCATGCATCAGTGAAGTGAGCGGGGCTAGTGCAAATGCCACAAACTCTTGCTGGTGGAGTAGGACCTACATTCATTTTCTGCACCAAGGTTGTTAGCAAAGACTCAATTTTATCGAGTGAATTAGTATTTACCTCATTCACCCTTCGGGGCCCTTCGGGGGGTGTCCTGCCGAGCTTCAAATTGTTGAGAATTTGCAGCCATGGTCGATATGAGCTCTCTAGCTTCGGCTGGTGTCTTGCTAACAATTGCTCCGCCACTCGCGGCATCCATCATTCTACGTTCCATCGGAGTTAGTCCTTCATAGAAGTATTGAATGACCAATTGGTCCGAAATTCCATGCTGAGGGCAACTTGCTAGTAACCTCTTGAACCTTTCCCAATATTCGTAGAGGCTCTCGGAATCCCTTTGCTTAACGCCACAAATTTCTCGCCTAATGTTTGTAGCACGAGAAGTCGGAAAGTACCTCTCAAGGAATTGTCTTGACATGTCCGTCCAAGTTGTGACTGTAACGCCCCGACTTTTCAAGTCGTTCAGGTATGAATTATGTGATAATTACGTGCGCATTTAATTTATTTTAATTACGTTATTAATTATTTATTTTATATCATATGAAATTATGAAATAATTGAATTATTTGAAAATGTTTGAATTTGAATTTATATGAATTTTGAACGATTTGCTCTTGTATGAATTGTTTGCTTACCGTTTCTACATGAAATGAATTCGGAATTTTTGTGAAAATTTAATATGTTGGACTTATATGTGTTATGAATATGGATATATGTTCGTTTCATGTTTTCGGGTTCATTTCCATGAGTTATGAATTTATTTTGATTTTGGAATCCAAAACGGGGGCTAACGAGCAATTAGCGCACCATTGGTTCCTTATTTGATATCTTGAGCTAGGAAACTCGGATTCGAGTTTCGTTAACTTCGTTGAACTCGTATCGAAAATTTGAGTTTAATGAACTTAGCCTTATACTTTTCCAAAATTATTTGAACCTCTGAAATTCAACCGAAACACGCAACGGACGCCTAAACTGCCACGTTTTACTAAATAAGCCATAACTTATTCAAACCTTGACCAAATTAACCATGGTTTGATTCCTTGGAACCCTAACTCAACCCTCTAACCAGCCTTAACCACCCCAAACCGAGATAACCCCTTTCACTTGGAGAAAATCAGCCAAAATTCCCCTGCTTTCCAGTTTTCCCGTAGCTCAAGCCAATCCTTGGAGATTTAAGCTCAAATCTCTTCCAAACCTCCATTAATCCACAAGGTAAGCTTAGGATTGTTATATACATTCATTATGAGTCATTTTGATCCATTCTTCCCCAATTTTGAGCATGTTTTCATGGAGTTTGGAGAAGATGTTGAATAGTTAGGTTATATGTCAATTTGTTGAACTCTTTCATTCCTTGGTTGTTTTGGTTGATTCCAAGCTTGAATATGGTTGCCATGACACCTTCCTTGCATGTATGGTGAAGTATTAGATGGTAGTTGAAGCATTCATGAGTTACCATTAATGTATATTTGAAGTTTTTACATGAAATGATCATCCTTACCTCCTTAGCATGTTTCAACACTTTGGGAGCATGTTTGTGTGTTGTTGTGGAGTGGTTTTCTTGCATTTTGATGATCTTAACTTACCTAAGTATGTTGGTTGGAGTTGGCATGGTGTTGCTCTGTTTTTCTGCAACGTTCTTTATTTTTTTTTGGCTTCAGACTCAAATCCGCGGGGGTGGATTTGAGTCAGTAGGTCTGGACCAAATCCATGGGGGTGGATTTTGTCCAGTTTTTTTTTATTGCTCCGGTTTCGTTTTTCTTGTTTTTCTTCGCTTGTTTTATATTCCTCCACCTCTTTTATGACTTCTATGCTATGCTAACATGTATTATCTTGAGTGTTATGAAATTTTATGATTTTTCGTGGAATATTTTCCGAGATATGCTTCAACGTGTCTTCTTTTCTCCTAATGTGTGCATGCATGGACTTTGCTCTTAAGTTTGAACCCTAATTACTATTTATTCCTTATTTAATGACTTGTATGATATGTATACATGTTATACTACGTGTTATGATCGTTATTTGAATTTCTTGGACTAATTTAGTATGATTTATGGAGATGTTGAACTTTAACAAATTTGAACGCTTCATGGAAGAATGGAATGAATGTTTATATGTCTTTAAGACATTAATAGTGCACATGAACATTTCCATAACATAATTTAATCTCTTATATATTCATATCATGATCATTGCATTGCCGAGCGTCTTATTTGGTCATATTGAGTCTCACTTCACTTTTCTTGCACAGATTTTGATCACGTTGGAGACGAGGCCGGTCAGTGAGGCTCGTGCTTTCTTCTTTTGACGGTTTAAGGTGGGTTTTTCTTCTATGTAGATACAAGACCCTATATATACCTTCAATGTGAAAGCTTTCGACCAAAATTATATATATATAAAGAGTCGTTTTAAAGAGTAAATGTTTTCAACGTAAAGCCTTATTTTATCAATCCTACCTAATGTTTTGGCGAGAAATGATCGAATGCACGAATGGGGCCCAGGGACTTAGTGTGAGTGGCTATCCGGGGAGGCACGGGCCGACGGTGATCCCTCACACTAGTTCCACCAATTAACGGCGTAACCGGACCTCGTTAGGAGTTAGCGAGGAATGGACGCTGAGCGCCATCTGGGGAGTCATGTAACCCCTTTTGGTCAATGAATGGGTGGTCGGGCCTTTCAAACCCACCACCAACCCGGAGGAAGAAGGAGTAAATGTTAATGAATGTGCACAAAAGATTGATTGCATGAAAAGAATAAATGAATGAATGTTTAAATGGTTTACACAAGGTGTTGGTTGGAGATAATGCACGCCCACTCGCCGGGCCAATAATGACCTAATGTTAATGATTCGTTATAATCCCTTTTGATGATTCTTTTCACCCACTTGGGAAAGACTTTAAAACCTCATTTGGGATTATAGCTTGCATGTGATTGTTTAATTACTGTCATATATTATATCTATGCCTTGTTTTATACCCACCAGTCCCTTTTGGACTGAACCCGTTTGGTTTTCAGTTATTTTGTGCAGGTGTTGAGGGAGCTAGGCGGGAATACGAGTCCTAGGTCTTGCATTCGTCTCTAGCTCTGTATTTTGGAGTCTTACACTTGCATATTACACTTTTGGATTATTGTATATGAATATCGATGTGGAGGGTATTTATTTTTGGGCCGTGATGGCAATTGTTAATGTATATGAATGATTTTTGGAGCTTGGATGCTCATGGTATATATATATATGGTATATGTTCGTTCATTGCTTCCGCTTTAATGTTTTATGTTGTTATATGGTTTTAAGGGTTAGCCCGCCTAGCTTAGAGTGTGTGTTTGTCCCCGTTCGCCGTGATTTGGCTCGGGTATGGATCGTCCATTTCATATTCGGGTCGGGTCTCGGTGCGGGGGATGTGGCACCTTGCGCTCGGGTGTTACATCCTTAAGTGGTATCAGAGCCTAGGGTTGCAAAACCCGGGCTCTCGTGTCGTGTGAGTCAGTCTAGGTCGTTCGGCTTAGGGACTACTTAACAATGTGTTGCATATTCATCTCTTTTGTGTTTAATTGATTTAAATTTTAAATTTTGATTGAATTGATTGCATTATCATGCATAAACTAAAAATAGCACGCATTTTCAGTGTTTATTTCAGCATGCCACGTGGGAGGCCTCGTAGAGAGCATTCTCCGGGAGACAGGCATCACCATCATGAGCATGTTCCTCCACCTCCACAACCACCGCCGGCAGAGGCCTTTGTTAACTCAGTTATCAATATTATAGATCAAAGGCTACGAGATTATGTACCACCGGCACCTCCAGCACCACCTGCACCTGTTGTACAACCCGAGGCACCGCTTTCTGTTATACTTAGGGAGTTTCAGAATCAAAGACCTCCCAAGTTCTTCAAAGGAAATGATATACAGGCGGAAATGTGGCTGAAAGAGGTAGAGAGGATATGGGAGCTCATTCCATGTGAGTCCCGAGAGAAGGCTCGATGCACTATCACTTTAATACAAGGGGAAGCCTACTCTTGGTGGGAAAGCACGCGGATTGTATTGGAGGCTACTGGAGAGGAGATCAATTGGGAAATCTTTACAAGGGAATTTAAGAACAAGTTCATCCCTCCCTCATCACGTACTCGAAGGTTGAGAGAATTTACCGAATTGAAGCAAGGATCGAGGTCTGTGGCCGAGTATGTTTCGGAGTATGAGAGGTTATCCCGCTATGCACCAAATATAGCAGGCGATGACTTCCATAAAGCTATGCAGTTTGTTCAAGGGCTTCGACCGGATATCCAGACCGCTTTAGAGGCAGTTAATACGAGCACTTGGGCAAAGGCTACTTCAAAAGCCTTAAAGGTTGAAGATTCGGTGAATGCGAGGAGGCCAGCTTATCGCCAAGGACAAGGATCAGGATTCGGATCGGGATTCAACAAAGGAAAGAGGCCGATGAATGTACCAGCTCCACTACAAAAAGGGCCTTTCAAGAAGCCTAGAGTAGGAGGTCCGATTGCACCTGTTCCACGACCACCTCAGGCTCTACCGGCTCCTAAAGGATCTCGCAATGATCAGCCTCCCTGCACTTATTGTGGATGGCCAACTCATTCTTACAACAACTGCCGAAAGAGATTGAAGTTGTGCTTGATTTGTGGGAAGGGAGATCATATGGCTTTTGCATGCCCGGACAAGATTCCAGGATATCAAGCTGGAGCTCAGCGACCGATGGTTCAGGCACGAGCCTATGCTCTTGAGAGCGAGGAGCAGAATGTCGAGGTTGATCCAAACGCCGTGGTGGAAGGTACCGTTTGCATTCATAACACGAGCATTCATGCATTGTTCGATCCGGGTGCCACGCATACTTTTATATCTTCTGATCTATGTGCTTCTCTGTGCCTACCTGTTATTTGCTCAAATTCCTGTTATTTTGTGAGTTCGCCTCTTGGAGGTAGTTTGCAGACAGATCGGGTTGTCAGGGGTTGTTCAGTTTTGATAGAGGGGAAAGATTATCCGGCAGATTTCATTGTTATGCCTATGAAGAAGTATGGGGTAATCTTCGGGATGGATTGGTTGTATCGGCACCGGGCTGAAGTTGATTGTTTTAAGAAGAGGATAAAGTTGGGTCAAGAGTTGATTGGAGAAGTGAGGTCGAAGAGTGTGCCACTCTTATCGTTTATGGAAGCTCGCAAGTTGGTGAAGGATGGAGCCATGGGATTTATCGCTTATCTCCTTAATAAACCAAAGGATAAATCAAGTTTTGAGGAGACGGTCGTGGTAAAGGAATATCCCGACGTATTTCCAGAAAATTTGGGTTCTCTACCACCGGATCGGGAGATCGAATTTGTTATTGATTTATATCCGGGATCAGAACCTTACTCCAAGACTCCTTATAGAATGGCTCCGGCGGAGTTAAAAGAGTTGAAGATTCAACTCGAGGAATTACTTAAGAGTGGATATATTCGACCGAGTTCGTCTCCGTGGGGTGCTCCGGTTCTCTTTGTCAAGAAGAAAGATGGAACATTGAGGATGTGTATAGATTACCGGGAGCTTAATCGGATGACCATCAAGAATAAGTACCCGTTGCCCCACATCGAGGATTTATTTGATATGTTGCAAGGTTCAAAGGTTTATTCGAAATTGGATTTAAGGCAGGGCTACTACCAGTTGAAAATCCGGGAAGAGGATATACCAAAGACAGGATTTAATACCCGGTATGGGCATTATGAGTTCGTAGTGATGCCTTTTGGTTTAACAAATGCCCCTGCAGCATTTATGGACATGATGCATCGGATTTTTCGGCCTTATTTGGATAAATTCGTCGTAATCTTTATTGATGACATTCTCGTGTATTCAAAGACTCCGGAAGATCACGCTAGGCATCTCAATTTGGTATTGGAGACGTTGAGAGAGCACCGATTGTATGCGAAGTTTAGTAAATGTGAGTTTTGGATCGACCGGGTTGCTTTTCTAGGCCATATTATTTCAAGTAAGGGTTTGGAAGTTGATCCTTCAAAGATCGAGACGGTTATTCAGTGGCAGAGTCCGAAAAATGCTTCCGAGGTTAGAAGTTTCTTGGGATTGGCAGGTTATTACCGAAGGTTTGTAAAGGATTTTTCAAAGTTAGCCGGTCCTTTAACTCGATTAACTAAGAAGGAAGCTAAATTTGAGTGGGACGAGGCATGCGAAGCAAGTTTCCAATTCTTGAAGGAAAAATTGACAACTGCACCGGTGTTAGCACTTCCCGAGGGCACTGAAGGATACATG
Organism: Lantana camara; assembly: GCA_037501455.1. Lineage (NCBI taxonomy): Eukaryota > Viridiplantae > Streptophyta > Magnoliopsida > Lamiales > Verbenaceae > Lantana > Lantana camara. Next base: position 127,930,616 of record CM074855.1, read on the forward strand.
GTTTATACGGACGCCTCGAAAGAAGGGTTGGGATGTGTTTTGATGCAGAATGGTAAGGTGATAGCTTATGCCTCGAGGAAATTGAAGGATCATGAACAGAATTATCCCACTCACGATCTCGAGCTTGCAGCAGTGATCTTCGCTTTGGGAAAGTGGAGACACTACCTTTACGGAGTTTCTTTTGAGATCTTTTCCGACCACAAGAGTCTCCAGTATTTGTTTTTTCAGAAGGAATTAAACAAGAGACAGAGACGTTGGATGGAGATGTTGGCAGATTATGAGTGTACGATTCGATATCATCCCGGAAAGGCCAACGTGGTCGCGGATGCGCTTAGTAGGAAAGCTAGCGTGTCCAGTGTTAAGGTGGAAACTATGGATGAATCTGAGTCCTTCAAGCTAAGAGCTAGTATTCGGAATATTACCGTTCAACCGGACCTTCGGCAGAGATTGTTTGAAGCTCAGAAAGTGGATTCCGAAGTTCAGAGGTTGGTGCAGAAAGCTAGAAATGATTCAGAAAGTCCGTTCGGATTTGATGACACCGGACTTCTAAGGTTTAAGAATAGAGTGGTGGTTCCGGAAGAGTTAAGACGGTTGATATTGGAAGAAGCTCATCGATCAGGGTATTCGATACATCCCGGGGGAAATAAGATGTATAAGGACTTAAGGAAATTTTATTGGTGGAATGGACTTAAGCGGGATGTGATCGACTTCGTGAGACATTGCTTGACTTGCCAAGTGGTGAAAGCAGAGCATCAGAAGCCATCGGGGCTATTGCAACCGTTACCGATTCCAGAATGGAAATGGCAGCAAGTGGCGATGGATTTCGTTTCGGGTCTTCCACGAGTGAAAGGTGGTTTAGATGGAATTTGGGTGATAGTGGATCGATTGACGAAATCGGCACATTTTCTTGCTATTCGGATGTCGGATAAGGTACCTAAATTGGCTAAGAAGTATGTGGATGAAATTGTCCGACTTCATGGAGTACCGGTTAGCATTGTATCAGATCGGGATCCGAGGTTTACTTCTAGATTTTGGCAAGAATTGCAAAGGAATCTGGGCACAAGGCTTCAATTCAGCACAGCTTTCCATCCTCAGACAGACGGGCAATCAGAGAGATTAATTAAATATTTGGAGGATATGTTGAGAGCATGTGCATTGGATTTTTCGAGTTCGTGGAACGAGCAATTACCTTTGATTGAATTCGCCTATAATAACAGCTTTCAAGCATCGATAGAAATGGCTCCATATGAGGCTCTCTACGGACGGAAATGCAGGTCACCGTTGTTCTTTGATTTGGAAGAATGGAATTGGACCAAGCAAGAAGGTGTGAAACGAGGGGAGAATAAGGAAAACCCCTCTAAGGCCGTGCAAGAGGCAATTGATAAGGTCCAAATAATTAGACAACGGATGAAAGCAGCCCAGGATAGACAGAAAAGCTATGCCGATCACCGAAGGAAAGATCTTTAGTTTGAGGTTGGTGATAGGGTATTCTTGAAAGCCTCACCTCGTAAGGGATTTTCGAGGATTGGAAAAGGAGGGAAATTGAATCCTCGGTTTCTAGGACCGTATGAGATTTTGGAGAAAATTGGAGATACGGCCTATCGTTTGGACCTACCCCCGAGTTTGACCGGAATTCATAATGTATTTCATGTATCTCAGCTTCGGAAATATTATCCGGATAAGTCGGAAGTCATACCGGTCGAGGAAGTGGAGTTAGAACCGAATCTCACCTTCGTTCAGAAGCCGATTAAGATTTTGGATCGTAAATTTCAAGAACTTCGAAATCGGCAGATCCCACTAGTTAAAGTCTTATGGAGAAGTGATAAAACGGAAGAGGCTACGTGGGAGACGGAGGATAAGATGAAAAGATTCCATCCTGAGTTGTTTCCGGACAATCAGTGAATCCGAGGACGGATTCTCCTAAGGGGGGAGATTGTAACGCCCCGACTTTTCAAGTCGTTCAGGTATGAATTATGTGATAATTACGTGCGCATTTAATTTATTTTAATTACGTTATTAATTATTTATTTTATATCATATGAAATTATGAAATAATTGAATTATTTGAAAATGTTTGAATTTGAATTTATATGAATTTTGAACGATTTGCTCTTGTATGAATTGTTTGCTTACCGTTTCTACATGAAATGAATTCGGAATTTTTGTGAAAATTTAATATGTTGGACTTATATGTGTTATGAATATGGATATATGTTCGTTTCATGTTTTCGGGTTCATTTCCATGAGTTATGAATTTATTTTGATTTTGGAATCCAAAACGGGGGCTAACGAGCAATTAGCGCACCATTGGTTCCTTATTTGATATCTTGAGCTAGGAAACTCGGATTCGAGTTTCGTTAACTTCGTTGAACTCGTATCGAAAATTTGAGTTTAATGAACTTAGCCTTATACTTTTCCAAAATTATTTGAACCTCTGAAATTCAACCGAAACACGCAACGGACGCCTAAACTGCCACGTTTTACTAAATAAGCCATAACTTATTCAAACCTTGACCAAATTAACCATGGTTTGATTTCTTGGAACCCTAACTCAACCCTCTAACCAGCCTTAACCACCCCAAACCGAGATAACCCCTTTCACTTGGAGAAAATCAGCCAAACTTCCCCTGCTTTCCAGTTTTCCCGTAGCTCAAGCCAATCCTTGGAGATTCAAGCTCAAATCTCTTCCAAACCTCCATTAATCCACAAGGTAAGCTTAGGATTGTTATATACATTCATTATGAGTCATTTTGATCCATTCTTCCCCAATTTTGAGCATGTTTTCATGGAGTTTGGAGAAGATGTTGAATAGTTAGGTTATATGTCAATTTGTTGAACTCTTTCATTCCTTGGTTGTTTTGGTTGATTCCAAGCTTGAATATGGTTGCCATGACACCTTCCTTGCATGTATGGTGAAGTATTAGATGGTAGTTGAAGCATTCATGAGTTACCATTAATGTATATTTGAAGTTTTTACATGAAATGATCATCCTTACCTCCTTAGCATGTTTCAACACTTTGGGAGCATGTTTGTGTGTTGTTGTGGAGTGGTTTTCTTGCATTTTGATGATCTTAACTTACCTAAGTATGTTGGTTGGAGTTGGCATGGTGTTGCTCTGTTTTTCTGCAACGTTCTTTATTTTTTTTTGGCTTCAGACTCAAATCCGCGGGGGTGGATTTGAGTCAGTAGGTCTGGACCAAATCCATGGGGGTGGATTTTGTCCAGTTTTTTTTTATTGCTCCGGTTTCGTTTTTCTTGTTTTTCTTCGCTTGTTTTATATTCCTCCACCTCTTTTATGACTTCTATGCTATGCTAACATGTATTATCTTGAGTGTTATGAAATTTTATGATTTTTCGTGGAATATTTTCCGAGATATGCTTCAACGTGTCTTCTTTTCTCCTAATGTGTGCATGCATGGACTTTGCTCTTAAGTTTGAACCCTAATTACTATTTATTCCTTATTTAATGACTTGTATGATATGTATACATGTTATACTACGTGTTATGATCGTTATTTGAATTTCTTGGACTAATTTAGTATGATTTATGGAGATGTTGAACTTTAACAAATTTGAACGCTTCATGGAAGAATGGAATGAATGTTTATATGTCTTTAAGACATTAATAGTGCACATGAACATTTCCATAACATAATTTAATCTCTTATATATTCATATCATGATCATTGCATTGCCGAGCGTCTTATTTGGTCATATTGAGTCTCACTTCACTTTTCTTGCACAGATTTTGATCACGTTGGAGACGAGGCCGGTCAGTGAGGCTCGTGCTTTCTTCTTTTGACGGTTTAAGGTGGGTTTTTCTTCTATGTAGATACAAGACCCTATATATACCTTCAATGTGAAAGCTTTCGACCAAAATTATATATATATAAAGAGTCGTTTTAAAGAGTAAATGTTTTCAACGTAAAGCCTTATTTTATCAATCCTACCTAATGTTTTGGCGAGAAATGATCGAATGCACGAATGGGGCCCAGGGACTTAGTGTGAGTGGCTATCCGGGGAGGCACGGGCCGACGGTGATCCCTCACACTAGTTCCACCAATTAACGGCGTAACCGGACCTCGTTAGGAGTTAGCGAGGAATGGACGCTGAGCGCCATCTGGGGAGTCATGTAACCCCTTTTGGTCAATGAATGGGTGGTCGGGCCTTGCAAACCCACCACCAACCCGGAGGAAGAAGGAGTAAATGTTAATGAATGTGCACAAAAGATTGATTGCATGAAAAGAATAAATGAATGAATGTTTAAATGGTTTACACAAGGTGTTGGTTGGAGATAATGCACGCCCACTCGCCGGGCCAATAATGACCTAATGTTAATGATTCGTTATAATCCCTTTTGATGATTCTTTTCACCCACTTGGGAAAGACTTTAAAACCTCATTTGGGATTATAGCTTGCATGTGATTGTTTAATTACTGTCATATATTATATCTATGCCTTGTTTTATACCCACCAGTCCCTTTTGGACTGAACCCGTTTGGTTTTCAGTTATTTTGTGCAGGTGTTGAGGGAGCTAGGCGGGAATACGAGTCCTAGGTCTTGCATTCGTCTCTAGCTCTGTATTTTGGAGTCTTACACTTGCATATTACACTTTTGGATTATTGTATATGAATATCGATGTGGAGGGTATTTATTTTTGGGCCGTGATGGCAATTGTTAATGTATATGAATGATTTTTGGAGCTTGGATGCTCATGGTATATATATATATGGTATATGTTCGTTCATTGCTTCCGCTTTAATGTTTTATGTTGTTATATGGTTTTAAGGGTTAGCCCGCCTAGCTTAGAGTGTGTGTTTGTCCCCGTTCGCCGTGATTTGGCTCGGGTATGGATCGTCCATTTCATATTCGGGTCGGGTCTCGGTGCGGGGGATGTGGCACCTTGCGCTCGGGTGTTACAGTGACCGTACCCGAAGGTAAGTAATATAGCCACTCTTTAGCCGCATCTTGCAATGAGAAGGGAAAAGCCCTTAACTTGATTTGATCCTCCGTCACATTGTGTGGCTTCATGGACGTGCACACAAGGTGAAATTCCTTAAGATGCTTGTTCGGGTCCTCATTCTCCAACCCTCGAAAAGTTGGCAACAAATGGATGAGTCCCGACTTCAGTTCGAAGCCTTCTTGCAGTTCTGGAAAAGTTATGCAGAGTGGATGTTGTGCCTCAGTAGGTCGGGCAAGCTCCCGAAGTGTTCTGTTCTGAGCCATATCCTGTCCGTGATCACTGTCAGGTTCACTGACAGTCTGTTCTTCAAATTCCAATTGTTGTTCAGTTTCAATGTTCGAATCCAGTTCAAACGAACTCGAACTTTCACCAACTGCTGCTTGTTCTTTCCTTTGTTTGGTCCACTTCCTAATCTTCTTAGCGGTCTTTTCGATCTCGGGATCGCATGCAACGAGGTGTCCCGAACGAAGGTTCCTAGGCATAAGAAAAGAAACAAAGTCAATTAAAAACCAAGTCCCCGGCAATGGCGCCAAAAATTGATAGGTGTCGAAGCCACCAAAAATAAATTCCCAAGTACCGAATACAAATAAATTGTAAATAGTGGTAAGAGGGGTCGATCCACGAGGATTGGATGAGCTTGTATTCTTTTTATACGCAAAGGAATTAACGCAAACAATTAAAATTGGGGGGGGGGGGGGGGTTGAGATAAATGACTAACTACTAATATAATGAACAAAACAAAACTAAATAAACAAATAATTAACAACTAACTTAGCTGACACTTATATTAATTCAGTAGATAACAAATAGTTGGGATTTCCCTATACATGCATCAGACTATGATCACGGACAGGGTGATTAACTCCTCGTTAGGCTAGCTATAGTTACCAATTACCTTAGGCTCCCTCGTTTCTTCTTACTTTTTAGAATAATCTGAAGAAACTCCTAAAGACTATTCCCTAACTAGCTAATAACCTTTTCAGAAACTCCTTCAAAGATTCAATTAACTAATTGCTTTACGAGCTAAAGAAACACTAACCCTAACCGACTTAGTAGAAACTCCTACTTCGTCTAATTAGACCATAATATTCCACAACACAAAATCAGCCGAACTTAACAACCTAGTGTTGATTGCTACTTCGTTAATTGCCCGATTAGACTCCACCAAACGAATTAACTAGCTGTATGTGAATTGCTTATCCTAAGATTCGACGCCTTAAATTAATCAAAGAATAGAACAAACACAATAACGTTAAACTAGAAATAAAACGGATAACTTGATCAATAAACCCAAAGAAATTGTCTCACAACATCTAAAGCATGCTTGGAAAATCCCAACTATAAACGAAACTAGCTACTCATGTTGAATTGAACAAACAGAGTTTTAAATAAAATCAACATAATCTATAAAATCAAATAAACTAGAAAAAGAGAATAAAACTAGTTGTTGGTGTTTTTCTCCTCCTCCAAGTCTGCCGTGCTTTTGTAGCTCCAAGAGATTAGTTGATAGTCTCCCCACTACTCTCCTCCACGTTCAGGCAGATTAAAATGGTCACTAACTCCACGTTTCTGCAACGTTTGTAACCCCTACATTATTGATAGAAGATGGGCTGTTTTTCTCAAATCATGGGCACGGCCTGGGCTCCTCAAGTTGCAAAAATAAATGAAATCAATGGGTTTGGGCCACAATCGGACGCTTCAATTAAACTCTTCAAGCAGGAATTAAATGGTCTTCCCACAAGTGTTGCATACGTGGGCCAATATCTCCAAGAAACACCAAATACTTGCTCCCAATTAATTGCACAATCACTCCAATTAGAATTAATGGCCATCATTACCCTGTCTGCCACTGAGAATTAACAATGCCCAAACTTTACAATTCAACAACATAATTAGGTGTAGCTCTCTCCAAATGATTTGCGTGTGATCTTCAATTGGCCACTCCTGTTTATAAGGTTACGTTGCTTCAAATATAATCAAAATCTCTTAATTTTCGCAAGTCAGTGCCTTTCCTATCAAGAAGCACGGGATCAATTAATTAAACCAAAACATGACGCAAAATATAACTATCTAAGCTCAATAATTCAACAAATATGCAACGTATCACATGATTTCCTCTATGTTCTGCGAGAACCAATGTTTTCAAAACCGGACCGGAGGTCAAACCGGTGGACTTACTAGTCACTGGTTCAATCGGTTCAACCACTGGTCGAACCGGTATGACGTAATAAATAATTTATTATTATTTTAATTAATTAAATATATATAAATATAAATATATAAAATAAATTTATAGTGTTCATTATATTTAAAACAAAAAATAATATTTCTTTACACAATAATATATATATATATATATATATATATATATAACATATTTTTTTTTTCACACCATACGGACTTTTATTATTTTTTATAGAAATTAAAATATGTCATAGTAAATAAATCCTAAATAGAAAACTAAAAGAAAATAAAATAACATATGTTTTTACCGAACCCTAAAGCCCAAAAGCAAAAGCAAAAGTTATAATATCAAAAGCAAAAACCTATTTGGCCGCAGATATGTTCCTTTCCCTTTATCGTCTTGTTCAGCTCTTCTAATTTCTCAGGCAACACTTCATTTCACATCATCTTGTTAAGCTATTTTCTCAGGTAACAGTTCATTCTATTTTGCTAAAAAACCTTCCCATCTAGAACAAGTTCCTCTCTCAGAAGTGCCCTCCGAATGAAAAACAAAGATGACCACTATTGTGCGTAAGGCTGGGAAAACGTACAAAAATGGGGAAAAAAAAGGTGCAGAAGGCTAATCAAAAACCGCCAGTCCGGTCCGGTTTCAAATGTTGAAACCACCGAATAACCGACCGATTTTTCCAGTTAGGGAGCGGTCCGAATCTCACTGGTTTTGCATGGTCGACCGGACCGAACATGCTATCGGTCATCGGTTGAACCGGTCGGACCGGCCGGTCCGGTCCAGTTTTAAAAACACTGGCGGGGACTAGAGGATGATTTCATCGGCGCACTCCGCGTGACCTTGACTTGTGCAGAGTCTAGGTCAAGACATCGATCCCTGGGTGCTCAACCTTGACAAACGCTTCGTTGAAGCAGGCGAAGAAACTTCTCCAAGTCTCACCCTCCTCCTGAACGATGTTGTACAAATAAGTTGACGGGAGCTTGACTCCTGTCATGGAGGAGAAGTGGGCCTTGAACTTCTGGGCCAAATGTTCATAATCTCAAATGTTGTGGGTGGCTAATCGTTCAAACCAGTCTTGGGTTGGACCCTCAAGAGTGGTTTCTAAGATTTTGGCTCAGATGAGTTTGGAATAGCCATAAAGGCTGACCTGAGCTTCAAACTTGGAACAATATTTTATGGGGTCAGTATTCCCGTGATAAATTGGTAAATTGGTGGGGACCCTGTCCACCACCTTTGCATCTATGATTGCGTCGCAAAAGGGGGACCTTGCCTCCCTTTCACTGTGATACACACTTCTCTGACGCTGGGGAGGATGATCGTCATGGTAAGCGGACGCCCTAACCACCTAGGCTTGCCCGTGAGGAATGCGTGATGACACCTCCTTCTTTGGGTCAAAATATTCCGACCCATGAGCTGGGTCGGGAAGGTAATGCTGCTACTGTGGTTATTACTGTTGATGCTGTCTCCTAGGGAGCTGGTTCCGGAGGTCGACTGGGCCTACCCAATGGCCGCGGTTGGCATGCAAGTAGGTGTTGGGATGGACCCTAGCCCCCAAGCGGTCAAATACAGGGACATTTCGGGGAACAGGAGCGTCCCTGATCATTTCGCTCGCCGTCCCAACGATGTGGAAGGCACCTCTGTCGTCGTCCTTCACATTTCTATGGGCTTGGGAGGGACGCTCCTCCTCTTGATTCTGCCTTCTCCTCCCAGGCTCCAGGTGAGGTGGGGGGTTATCATTATCGCCGACATCCTCCTCTATATGGGCGCCAAGAAGGACTGGGCACTGAACCCCTTGGGTTGGGGCCAAGTAGATGGCCTAAGGCTGGACGTAGGGGTTCTGAGCGTATGGAAGAGGCGGGTATCCCCAGAAGCTGGGCTGGTTGGTGGGCTGTTGGACAGCGTACGCCAAAAGAACAGAAGGTCCTTGGACCGTGGGGTAAGCTACATTCTGGGGAGTCAGCGCAAGAGGACTTCCCCGTGGTGAGGCCGGCATGTTTGGCTCTCTATTTTCTCTGGCGGCTGCCAGGGCCTCCACCCTGCATTGCTCCATATAGGCGGTCAGGTCCGCCTCTGATAGGATCAGCCGGCCAGGTACACTTGGGCAGGCCTCCACAGCAGCGATTCCCACCACCGGGGGCGGGAAGTTTCCTCCTGTGGTGTTGAGATCAGGGAAGATCTCTTCACCGTTCTCGCCGTAAACACAACGTCCATGACGGGTTTGGACCATGGTTGATGAGAGATTGGAGGAACTTGATAGATTAGGCTTAGGCTTTTTGTTCAGAGTTTCCCACAAACGGCGCCAAGATGATGGTGTCAAAATCTGGGCTACGTGCTGGACTACAGATTAGGACTCCCAATCACCCAAGATATTTATAAAGTGAGATGACTCTGATACTTTCCTGGACTGAAAGAGATAGAGCAACCATGAACTTCAAAAGCCAAAACGAGGGAATGTGGGGGTTGGACCCGCTTTGGCACTCCGACGCTCAAGTCAGTTCAAGCTATGGGTTGAAAAGTGCTCAAAGAATAGAGTGTTCAGTTTCAGAATGAAAGCTTACCTTTGCCAATGGTGGAGGTTTGTTTTATAGGGAGGAGAGGATCTCCGTATGTGCGGGTACACCTCCCAGAAGGTGTAGATCTTGTCTGGTGGGAGAGAGGCAGTAGGTGGCCGGAACAGTGCTTTTACAGCTAAAGCACTGTTTTTGCTCCTGCCAGGACAACTGGCACAGTACTGGTTGTGGCCGCAATTAATGCGGCCAGCTGAGGGTGGCACACGCATTGAATGTGGTTGTCTAGTAGCGCGCGAGTCGGTCGAGAACCTGGGTCGCCCGTTCCTTGGTCAGAAGGAGACCCTGGGTCGGGAATTCCTGCAGCGCGGCTAGCTGGAAACTTTCCCCGGGAACCAAGGGCTGGGTCGAAAGTATGACTGATCTTGACCTGCCTAGGAGAGCTGACCAGGCTTTGCCCTCCTATGTGGCGATGCGTGGCTCTCAATCACAGGCCCCCGATTTTCCCCCTATCAAAGTACGTGGTCAATGGTCATATATTACATTTAGAATCAAATTGGTTTTATTCATTTTAGTTGATTTTATTTTATGATTTCCTTTTTGTCGATTTTGAACTTGAGGTACTCATGTAATTACCCTTAATTTATTTAATACATTAAATTATTTTGCTATTGATTTTAAGTATCTCCATTAATCATATATATACATGCATGAATCGAATACATCAAACAATCTTTTAACTTGGTGGACATGTCTTGATAATTGTGGATAATTTTAATATATTAGTATTTTTATAATTTTGAAATTTAATGGAGTTAATGAAAATTAAGCTAAATAATTTATAGTTCTTTATTTCTTTTATGATTTGAAATGATTTGATTATCTTTATATTTAAATGGATAAAATATAGTTTAAGGGTATTTTAGTTTATTTATAAATTTTGACTTAAATTGTTATAATAAACAAATTAAAGGATGAATTTAAAGTAAATTAAAAATACAAAAACTATTTTGATTATATTGAAAACATAGGAATGAATATGATTTTTTTTTAAAATATAGATTTTTTCCATAATTAAATAAATAACCAGTCTACCGTAGGAAATGTTCCTGTCATTAATTGGTCCTAATTAACCATGTCCATGTGTTATGTAATGGGTAATTCTAGCCCGAGTCTGCCTCGGCCAAACCGGTGTAAAGAGGGGGCGAGTGTTTTACACTTGTCGTGTGGTTGGTGGAAAATTTAGGGAGAGTGACCAATCAAACAGCAAGTGTAATACACTTGCCTTTTTAATTGGTTGGGTTCGGCCAAGCCTGGTCTGGGCTAGAATTTTCCATATGTAATGGTGGAGAGTTTTAATTATGCCAATATATCTTCCATAATTGCATATAATTCCATAATTGTGTTAGATTTTGGTTTATTATGAAGATCCAGCAATTATAAATTAGTTAGATAGTGTGCTAAATTTTCAAGGAAAGGATGCTGACACGCATCATTTGTAGTACTTTTTTTTTTCCCTCAAAAGTGGCAACCGGTTATTGTTGATTGTAACGCCCTAATTTTCCAGCCGTTCAGGTACGTGTGCCATGCGTGAGAGTTTTCGAGAGATAGGATTTATTTTAATTCTTTTATTTCTTAAGTGTCCATTTCATGATATTATTTGAATTATTCCATTAACGTTTATGTGATAAAACGTGAAATTGCTACCAACTTGAGAGTTATTGCGTGATTCGTATTTATTGAACACGTGAAATTATTTGTCGAACATGTACCTTGATCGCTTATCTGCACTTACTTGATCATTTTCTTAAATTAAGGACTAAATTGCATGAACCTGAATTGGACTAAATTGATCATTTTCATAAGCTTAGAAGTTAATTGCATAACTTAAATTTGTCAAGGACTTGATAGCAATTTCCCATACTCCTCCCTCCTTCAATCACGATATAACATATATACACATATACATACATTTCCTTCTTCATTCTTTATACAAGAACAAGCACAAAAATCTCTTTCTCTCTTCCCTTCAATCTCGGTCCAAGCCAAGCAAGGAGAAGCCAAGGTTTTCTTCCATTTCTCTCCAAGAGATCAAGCTCCATACCATCACCTTTCCTTTCCCCTCCACTTCTTCCATTTTCAAGGTAAGTTCATGCATATAATTTGATGAATTCTTGAAGATTTGGTAGGGTTTTATGATACTTTGAATTCCATGACTTAAATTGAAGCATGTGTGTTGGTTTTGAGTTAGTTTCATGCATTTATAACTTGAATTCATGAAGCTTAGAGTATGATCGATCACTTGACTTCATAAGGGTTTCTTGATATAATTTTGATGAATCCAAGCATGTTATAGTGGGTTAAATAATGCCTAATTGATGTATATGGGTTATATGCATGATATATGATAGTTTTGAGTTGATTTTTTGCTGTGGTTTGTTATGAGAGTGGCTTGGGAGCCAATTCCGTGAAACCCCTATTTTCCCCTGTTTTGCCGCTGCTGACTGTTGTAGGATCCCGGCCGGGATCCATTTTAGTTCAAATTCAATCCCGGCCGGGATGTATGTCACAGAAAACTGTCTGCTCCAGTATCAAGGTTGGGACTGTTTTTAATCCTGTCTGGGACGCCCTTGCCCTGCTCCAATTGCTCTGAATTTTCACTTGAAGTAAGTGCTTGAAGTTTAGAGCATTCTCCTTTTTACGTCTTGTCAATATCTATTTTCGTTTGTGAGTTATGGTCGTTTCAATTTAGTGCCGCCAAACTGTCGCCAATCTGCGTTAACCCAATTTCGAACCTAAGCCATTTTCATTCCGCTTTGAAATAGAATTTGAGTCATATATGTTTAGAAAGATCTATTTGTCTAGTTTCATACCAATAAACAAAAATCAATTTCAACTTCTACAACTCAAGATATTCCCATTTTTCTACAGCTTGCGCGTTTTCGGAAACTGTCAACTTTTACTTAACTATGCCAAAACCTCTCTTCTTGCATTCCTTTTACTCCCTTGCCTCCCCTATGTGACTTGTATGAATTGTATGCTTGCGTAATTGATAATTATGATTTTATTTGACACTCCTTGGTCCTTACGTGCTTGAACTTGATTGTTTGATTTTGTGATATATGTGAAATGAATTCGTATGATTAAATGGCATGAATTCGTGACCTCTTTGAGTTTATTGTATGTTGAATTATTCCATGACATGATACACTACTTCAGGAACATTGTCGTGCGTCATATCTGGTATCATATTGAGTCTCCTCTCACGAGTAATATTGTTTCCTTTCTTGTCCAGTTCTTCTCCAGGGCAGAGACCATCAATCGAATAGGCACTATCTTGCACTTGTCTTGTCCCGTCGCTTGTCAGGTGAGGTGTTTTCATTCTAGTTACATAAATAAACCCTAAAACCTATATGAATGAGTTTTGGCCTAACAACCATACTTATATTTATATTGTTTCAAAGAGTGTAATTGAGTAAATGTTTGTTAAATTGAACCTATTGTTATTGTTATTTACTGACCCTTACTGTTTTGGCAAGATATTGTACTGCACATCGATTGGGGCCCAGGGTTGAGTGTATTGAGTAATCCTGGGAGGTATCGGGCCGATGGTGACCTCTTGCACTCCCCACATTGTTGAGATGAACCCGGAATCCACTAGGAGGTTAGTGGAAGATGGAGTCTCGGTCCTTGGGGATTCATGCACCCATTGACCACATTGACTGGATAGCGAGGGCTCTCTACCCGAACCATCACTCGGAGGAAAAAGTATGGAACTTATTGTGCACTGTTACTGAACTGATTGTATTGTAATGATTGAAACCTAATAATTGCATGATCGCCCTTAAATTGAAACTTAACCATTGTACACTGTCGGAGTTTGGTTGGAGATTGTGCACGCTCACTTGGTGAGCCACTGATAGCCTAAAATTGCAACTACTTGTATAAATTGATTGTTGTAAAGTCTGAGCATTGCTCAACTGATTTCTTGCCTTCACAGGAACTACTTTACCTAAAACTTTGCTCGGGATTTACAACTTGCCTGTGCATGTTTCTATATATACGTATACCTCCTGCTCACTCAGTCTTCTAGAGACTGATCCCTCTTTCCCTTTTTCTCCAGGTTTTTTTCAGGTGGTTGCTAGGCGGAATTGAGTTGTCAGTCTTTGCTCGAGTCCTGCACTTGTACACCCACTGCATATTGTATTTATTTATTACATTGATTCATTTATTGGGCCGGTGTGCCATTTATTGAATTGTATGGACTCGGGACAGGATTCTAGGGCATTAGTTGAACCCGTTTTATACTATTGCATTGTATTGATTCGGGACATGTTAGGAAAGGTGCCTTGCTTAGTAGAACCCGTATTTACTTTCCTAGTGGAGTTGTGTTTATTTCCTGGATATTAAATGAATAATTGCGTTGCTTCCATAACTTTGTTACTAGGGTTAGATTCCGCCTAGCTAGGACAGTCTTTTCATTGTCTTCCGTTCGCTGTGAGTTTGGTTTATGTATGGATTAACCATTTCATATGTGGATCGAACTCATAGTGCGAGGGATGTGGTGCTCTCGTTGCGGGTGCTACATTGATGCTCTCTGTATAATTGCTCATGATCCACGAATCATCCAAACTACACTTGTTGAAATGGCCACAACGAAAGGATAAAACAATAAGCTATAAGAAATGGGCGAAAATTTTCATGCAACCCTTAATGTATGTCGAACGTAAAGAATCATCAGTTGACCTTCTGATGAGATGTCCAGACTTTCGGGTAGAAAGGATAAATACCAGCAAAGTACTCATCTTACGACTAATGATCACGGCATTTGTATTACTTGATTCCGAAGTCTTTTCAAAATGAAACTGCACGTACGTCATTTTGTAGTGTAGTTTTGAGACATGAGATCTCGAATTGAGTCGCATACAAGCTTTTACTTTCTTTAGTCTTTGAGATTATACGTGATAAACCGAAATTTTCTGAACTTTTATTATGTTAATATATTATTTTATATGTCTGCATATAGAAAATGTTGGGAATATTGGTTTAAAGGACTAATATTTAAAAATAATAATAAAAATTTGTTAATTTTAATAATGGATCATATAATGACAATCTATATTGCAATCAGCAGATACAAACAATATATTCATTTACTTTAACATGGTTTCGTAACCGATGTTTTACGGTTGTTGCATTAGCCACACATAAATCAGAGATGATTTAACAAGCAAATAAGTTAGATGATATACGATGTCTTTCTTTTTCTCTACTAATTTTTCTGCAAGGTTTGTAACTCTCCAGATAATTCTAAGAAGTCGACACTTAATTCATATCAATTATAAAAGTGTCCAATTTCTATATTCTTTGAACCAATCCGAACTAAATTGATGCAGCATCCCACCAATATTTCTTTGTGGAAAAACATGACTCCAAGGTTGTCATGATCCTTTTAGTATATACCATATTTGTATCTCATCTCAATTACTTGGATGATAATTTATAAATTTCTTATGTAATTCAGGATCTAATGGAAGACTTTCAAAATCGATCATTTCCCTACTGTACTTTAAATGATCTTGATTACTTTCTTCGACTAATGAATCCTCTATACCTTGTGATTTGTTTTTTTGAAATACTTTCACATCTCTAATAATTACTTTTGAAATTGAAGAAAATTACAAAGTGTATATTTTTTAAAGTGTTTAATATTTAGCGCATCTGTAGCACCCGCACGGTGGGTCACCACATCCCCCGCACCAAGGTCCGATCCATATACGGAATGGAGGGTCCGTACATGAACCAAACAGTGGCGAACGGGAGACCGACAGACTCACACCTAAGTTAGGCGGAACTTAGACCCCGAACAACCAAATTCAACCAACAAAATGCGGAAGCGAAACAAGTCATACAAAATTCAAACGTTCATAAGTAGTTGACGAGTTCAACTAGCATAAATACCTAATCCCGAAAATCAACAATAATCATAAATTCAACATGTTCAACTATCCCAAGAAGCCTGTCCCGAATAATACATTTCAATTCATATTTAAATTCCAAATATAATATTCCTACATATCTTATACATAAGCCGAATGAAATGAATGCGAATGCAAGACAACCTACTAAACAAAAGACTCGAGGACCGACTCCGAAGGACAGACACACTCTGCCTAGCACGAACTCCAAACAAAATCTGCAAACTAAACAAAAAAGAGGAGGGGTCAGTCTTAACTCGACTGAGTGAGGGGTTAACACACTCACACTATATATATAAGAGCAAAGCATATATAAAATTCATAATATTCATGAACTCAGGGATAGGTTTTGCACGTCAAAACATTTTTCCGTGATATATATATACATATAGGGTTATTAAAACAAATCGGACTTAAATAACTTAACTCACAGAATTTACTTAACGGATTTTACCATTCCTTAACATAATCAAACTTAGCTTAATTTATAAAACGTTTAACTTCTAATTTAATTTAGAATTTATCCCTGTTTCACGAACCTTAACAGAACATACACTTAATAGAGAACTCGGCGGGTACGAGCTCAGACTCCTCCAAACTCCTCAGAACAGAACATAACAGAAATAAACAGAAACTTACAGATATAACATATCAGACCATCCTCAACTCCGGGTGATGGAAGGGTGAATACGCCCTAACCATCTATCAAATGAGAGGAGCGCCTTGCGAGCACTCAAACCCTCAGGATTCCTTCCCTCACCAAGCCTCCTGGTGAGTTCAGGGTTGATCCTCTTCTGACAAATGGAGACTATGTCTAGGCCGAGCCCAACGGCCCTATGTCGTACCGGGATTCCTCACCCATAGTCTCCGGGGCCCAACAAGCACAGAACAGAACATATACATAACCCGCTACAACAGAGACAGACAGACTGAACTTATACATATACATATACATACCTCTCTCCATGTCATTCATAATTAACTCATTCCTTGCCAAACTTGGCTCATGAGATATACGGTTAGAGACATAGCTCAACGGGGTAAAACATATCAAATCAAACCAAAGAGGCATACATAGGCCCATACATTGCTTAACATACTTGCAACTCATGGCATATCCGAGCAAATACGTATTTCACACTTATTTACATACATATAAGGCTTATGAAACCACATGCAATCAAAATCAAGCATGTTGCATTAAGGTTTACCTATATACTAACCTCACCTTACACCGATAAAACCAAGGACACAACGTTTGATCCACCCCGGAGTCAACACGGTTGACAAAACACCACCCCGGGTGTACCTGAGCAAACTAAACACAAAACAAGACTTAGACATACGTTTGAACCAAGTAGACACATAGCATATGCTTATGAAGTGGAGTAACATGTCATGGCATGATTCAATATTAAATAAATCATATATATGTCATGAATGGAAGTGATTATGTTCATGTCATTTAATCAAACGAATTGAATTCATATAAAGCACGTATTCAAGTAATTGAATTTAAGCAAGTAAGGGCCAAGGAATATCAAATAAGAGCATAAATACCAATTAAGTAAGCATAAAATTCATATAAGTCACATACTTAAGTCAAAGGGGTGAAAGGAACGCAAGAAAAAGAGTTTTGGTGAGATTTAGCAAAAATTGACAATTTTCAAAAATGTACAAGCTGTGGAAAAACGATAATATCTCAAGTTCTAGAAGTTGGAATCGAGTTTTGTTTATTGGATAAGAAATTTGACAAATAGACCTTTCCGATGATATATCGCCCGTATTCTAGTTCAAAGCGAGGAGGAAATGGCATAAGCCCGAAGTTGGTCGAAAGCAGATTTCTGGTAAAGTGGTGACACCAAATTAAAATGATCATATCTCACAAGCCAGGAGTGATATTGATGTGATTCCAATTGGAGGTTGTTCTAAACTTCAAAAGGTTTCCAATGGTTTAAAAATCAGGTCAATCGGATCACGTTTGAGGGGGTAAACACCTGTTCAAAAATTGAACTAAAAGCAGAAATGGGCGTTTGAAGTGCCTCGGGTGAGCAGTAGCTTTCTACACAGGCGTTTGGTGAATGAACTGAGAACCCAAACGCCCGTTTGGGTCTGTTCTGTCCGAAAAAAGAGCAGGGGATCAAATATGGCTCGAAGGGGTGGTTCCCAAATCACCCCAAATCATCCTCCCAACCAAAATAACTCGCAAATACAACAAATGAACATGTATTCAAGCATTTAGGAGTAAGAAATCATCAAAACTCAAGCTTTAATCCATAATTTCATCAAACCCACATATATATATAAATATATACATACATATATACACATAATACCTTGGATGAATGAAAGGAGAAGATGGAGGAGGAGTTGGGTGCTTGGATTCTTGCTTGAAATGGATGAGATCCTCTTGCCTTCTTGCTTCTTGCTTGGCTTGATTTTTTGGGGAAGAAGAGGAGGAAGGGTTTGGAGCTTGGAGTCTTGGAAGAAATGAGAAGAAGAATAATGAAGAATGAAGAGAGGGAGAGAGAGTTTGTTAGATGATTTCTTGAAGAAAATGGAAATAATCCCTTGGTTCTTAGCTCCTTGATCAACCGAAATGGAGGGGAAAAGAAGAAATGGAGGTCCTTGCTTGTTTTCTTGGAGTGAGAATGAGAAGAGAGTGTGTATAGATGTATGTATATGTTATATCGATCAAGGAAAGGGAAGAAGAGGGCAAAATTGCAACCAAGTCCTCCAAGAATTTAAGTATTCCAATTATGGCCCGAAAGTTTGGTTGGTGAGCAATTGAGTCTAAATTCCAAAAGTGGAATGAGTCCAAGGATTTCAATTAGAAAGAAATTAAAATAAAATTAGGTACTTAGATCATGCTCGGGAATTAAATTGCAAATCACACGCACGTAGTAACATAAATCAAAGTCAAGTTCAAATATTTGCAATTAATCACACAATTAAATAATTCAAACACATAAAAACAATTAAGTCACATAGTTAACAATTAAAACATGCAACACTCGGTCTGACCTCACTCGTTACGTCATACCTGATTAGTCTTGAAAACACGGGGCGTCACAACATCTTTTTTTTTTTGTTTTGTTTTTGGTTATGGGCTTTTTTAATTTTACACACAATTTTAAATTTTAATTTCTCCTTTTTTAAATGGGGTCAAAAAGCTTATTTCCTAAAATTATAAATTTAAAAAACGAATAATATATATATATAACAAAAAAAATTAATGGGGTCAATTGACCCAGAACCTAAGCCTTTGCATCTTCCTTGCATGGTTTGTATACGCCTACTAGCTATGTTTTAAAACCTAGATCGGATGTCGAACCAGAAGTCCTACTGATTACTGGTTTTATTGGGTGATCGAACCGATGTGATGTCATAATTATTTAATAATTATATTTAATATAATATTATAAATATTAATTAAAAATAATCAAATAAACTAAATAATATAAAAAAATAGATATAATTTTAAATCATTTTTAAATTTTTATTAATTTTCAAATACCATATCTAATAATAAAATTTCAAATTATAAAACTACAAACATATCGATAAAATATCTAACTAAAAAGAACAAAACAATCCATATTCAGCAAATTAACAATATTTCTAAAGATTGATTAAACAATATCATATTTTTATTGTGAAAAAATAAATAAAAATATCACACATACATTTATATTTTTATTGATGTATATTATAAAAGAAGATTATTACTCATTATCTTTTCCATTTGATCAATTTATTCAAAAATTTTCCCCAAGATCTTAACCGCTTAGTTATAATATATTTTAAATATGTAATTCAAATGCTTACGGTAGCTTAATTGGTAGGCCTGTTCACTTTGCATACTCAGGGCGCAGGTCCGGTCCGCTTTTAACACCGGTTCTGGATTGGTTTGCAGCGGGCCAAACTGGTGCGGAAGGTGGTTGGCTTTGAGGGGGCAATCGGACCGGACCCACGACCGGTCACCGATCGAACCAGTCCGATCAGCCGATCCAATTCGGGTTTTAAAACATTGCCTAGTGGTATTTAAAGGAAGGGAGACATATGGATTCAGTTTCGCATGCAGACCGAGTGGGCTGGGCGAATTAGTGCCTAAACCAAGTAAAATTAGGAATGAAATACAATGCAATATAGAGCATAGGATTTTGTACCCTATTTAATTTTTGTCCACTCTTTTTTTTTTAATTCTAATTTTGTCACTGGGCCTAACAACCCCCATCCCCACTCCACCCCTGAACCCACCCCTTTTTCCTTTTTGATTTGCAAGTTGGTTTTATTTTATGTATGTACATTAATGATAGTTCTAACCAGAGTCTAGTTCGGTTAAACTGGTGTAACAAGGGGATGAGTATTTTACACTTATCGTGTGGTTGGCGAAAAATTTAGGGAGAGTGACCAATCAAATAGCAAGTATAATATATTTGTCCTTTTAATTAGTTGGGTTCGGTCGAGTCGAGTTTGAATTAGAATTTTCGGTGCATTACATTTATGTCTGTCCGACATGCAAGTTGCAAGTTGATAAAATAAGTTTTGAAGTATTATCATTTTAGCCCTGTAATATAAGTGATTTGCAACTTGAGCGTGCGTGGTTCAAAGAGCACCAGTTTTAGGGACACACAAGAGATAAAGGGGGCCAGAAAATATCTCTTCTATTTGTTTATTTATTTCCCTACCCAAAATACGCATTTTTCTAATTTTTTATTCACCATTAATTAATAAATACAAAAAGAATTCAGATTTATCCGAAATAAGATATCCAGTAGTAGACTGCTCGATTACAAGTGGCTTAGAGAGTACCGGTACAAGTTGCTTCAAAAATGCTAAAATCCGAGTGTCAATTTTGACCAATTTAATTTCCTCACTTCAAAACAAGAATTCCAGTATAGCGAGTTCTTATCCAACACCTCAGGAGACAAACCATTCTCTCTTCAAAAACTGAAGAACTTTTCAACCAATTTGCACAAAGAAAAAGTCCTACCCCGTCAACCCTAATATTAATGACACTTTTGGAACCATCCCAAGAAAATTCCGAACTTGTAACATTTCCTGACCTTGGAATTCTATAAATACAGCTCCAATGCAGAATCCCATCTCACCAAATCACACAAGAATCCACTCCATTAGCAGAAATTAAGTAAATCTTCAATGACTTCTAAGTGTTTTAAGGTCACCATTGTCATCTTGCTATCATCCTTACTGATCTCGGCATGTGAGGCACAGCTCTCTCCCACATTCTACGAAGCGACGTGCCCCAACGCACTGGCCACGATCCGTGCCTCGATAAGGCAGGCAGTGTCACGTGACAGGCGCATGGCGGGCTCGCTCCTTCGTCTCCATTTCCACGATTGCTTCGTTCAGGGTTGCGATGCGTCCATCTTGCTAGATGAGACAAACACCATGCAAACCGAGAAGACTGCATTTCCCAACGTGGATTCTGTTAGGGGATATGATGTCATTGAGGCGGCAAAGCGGGAGGTTGAGAGGTTGTGCCCCGGCGTCATTTCTTGCGCGGACGTGCTCACTGTTGCAGCCAGAGATGCATCAGTTGCTGTAAGTATTATACAAGCACGCAGACACGCGTGTTTTTTGTGTGTCTGTGTACGAATAGTTTGTACTACGAATTGTAAATTTGTAGTGGACTGGCAAAAAGAATGAATGGTTTGCAATTATATAAACTACAGGTTGGAGGTCCATCATGGAGTGTGAAGCTTGGGAGAAGAGATTCTACAATGGCGGCTCCTCATAGTGTTGCAAACAGAGATCTTCCCCATCCTTTTGTGAGTCTTCAAGAGCTCATTTCAGCCTTCGATAGAAAAGGGCTAAATGCAAGGGACATGGTAGCTTTATCAGGTAAATAAAGATGCTAGCACACGTATGTTTAGCGGTTACTATAGCCGACAACAGATGTCCTATTCTAAATACTTTTGTTGTGATTTACTCAAAATCATGAAATATGGAAGCTTACAATGTGGTCTTATTAACATGCAGGAGCACACACACTGGGACAATCACAATGCCAATTCTTTCGCCGTAGAATCTACAGCAACGGCACGGACATCGACCCCGGTTTTGCCAGCACCCGAAGACGCCAGTGCCCGGAAACTGGTGGAGACGGTAATCTCGCACCGCTTGATCTGGTGACGCCAAATTCTTTCGACAACAACTATTTCAGGAACTTGATGCAGAGAAGGGGGCTGCTTCACTCAGACCAGGTTTTGTTCAGTGGAGATTCAACAGACAGCATTGTGTCCGAATACAGCAGGAATCAGAGGTTGTTCTTGTCTGATTTTGCAAATGCTATGGTTAAAATGGCAGATATTGAGCCTCTCGTGGGGACAAATGGGATCATAAGAAGGATTTGTACGAGTGCAGTTTGATTAGTTGTTCTTTGATGGCTTCAGATTTTGAGTATTAGTGTTTGATCATCAAAGTCATGTTTTTTAACTAAAATTTTATGTGTTTTTTATATTGTTTTATGATGTAATCATTTGATAATTGTTGATATTAGTTCATTGGTAACTGTACAAGTTACTATTTTCTTTCCTTTCCTTGTAGTATTTGATCTTCAAGTGACTAATGAAAATTCTCTTGCTTATTTCTATTAAAAAAAAAAAAGTGACTAATGAAAATCTTTTCCCATTATTGGTAACTGTACTATTCGATGTTCGGTGTCTCAAAGAGTACCGTTCGACGAACCCCGGTGAACGCATCCGCACAAGTATTTCCACTGTGTTTAGTCGAACAATCCTTCCATTTTAGGGAAGTAGAAGGAATTTTTGCAGTCCAAAATGATGTTTTCTGACGGGTGATCCTCCAAGTCGAACTTATAAGTACAATTGCGGTTTTTTAATCTGACTCGATAGTAATTTTCCAAACCTCCATTCCCAGACAATTTAATTCATGAACAACTAATCAAATAAAAATACATCTCAACAAGGTTTAGGGCTCAAACTCTCCATTCTATCAAATGGAGCAACTGAGTTAGGAAGTATAATTCCCTAATTAAGTCTCTTGCAGCAAGCGAACCCAGAAAATAACCGATCGGAAAACCAAAAATACATACATAAAATTAAATAAAATACATCTTTTAATCCTTTTTTCTTTTAGAATTGCAAGCTTTTAGTCAAGACACATTTTTAACAATATAAAGTCATTTGCACTAAAAGAAATAAAATTACAAATGTTTTAATTATTTTTAATATACACATTAAATTTATACCATGTTATAATTTGATTAGTTAAATACTAATTAAAACAACAAGAAGGAATACATACCATGATCAAATATCAATCATACCAAACACTTGATCAGCATTTAGTAACTAATAAAATGGCAAAAACCATATTTCTTTGTTATACAAAGGCCCGTTGCCCATACACTCGATTCATCAGAAACATGAATTTTCAAAGGTATGGGGCACTACAACAATCTATGCACAAAACACAGGCTACCACAGTTCCACAAAATGGCCTCAAATGTGTTAATTAATTCTTATTAACCCTAATACAAAAGAAGTAAAAATGGCCAAACTTAAAGCAACCAAAGAAAGGGAAAAAAAAAAAAAAAAAAGTTACCACACACAAGCAAAAGAGCCTAGTAATGTAAATTCTTGCCTATTGTTCACCTCGGGCCAGACAATTCAACGGCATGTAAGTTCTCGGTTGAATCGACGATCCAATCGGAGCCGGGATGTGGAGCGAGGTCAACTTCCTGTCTGAGAACCTCCACCTTTTGCCACTCGTCCCATCTCTCAGCTAAACCGTCTCCTTCTAACATTCTGACAACATCCGACATCTTGGGTCGGTCCATGGGGGAGCTTTGGGTGCAGAGGAGAGCAACTTGGATTAGTTGCTCGACTTCTGCCTCCACGTACTTGTTCTGTAGATCGGGGTCGACCAGCATTTCTAATTTCTTTTCTTTTAGAAGCCCTTTTACCTGGAAAGTAATAAGCCGAGTAGAATCAGTCGGGAGATGTATTTTATTGAATAATGGGTTTAATTTTCCAATAAGAGGATGTTTGATAAATGACAACAATACTAAATGACCGTCTCATCTGAAAGCTTAAGACCCGGGGTAATGAAAAGAGACTCTGTCATACCCAATCAAGCAACATGACATCATCGTCATTTGCAAGGCGAGCAAGATCAAACGCCCTCTGGCCGGTTATCAGCTCAAGAAGCATAATCCCATATCCGAAAACATCTGTTTTCTCATTTGATTTTCCAGTGGATAAATACTCAGGAGCTATGTGTCCAATAGTGCCGCGCACAGCAGTAGTCACATGTGTATCCTTATAATCCATGAGTTTAGCCAAACCAAAATCCCCAACGACGGCCTCAAACTCCTCATCCAGCAATATATTTGCAGCTTTCACATCACGATGAATGATTTTAGGGTCACAATGATCATGCAAGTACGATAAACCTCTTGCAGACCCCAGAGCAATCCGCTTCCTCGTGGGCCAATCAAGTGGCAGCTCATTAGGCGGACGTTCTGCAATAATAGACAATGGTTTCAATTCCTTATGCTTGTTATAGCTGAATTCAATTGAAAAAATTGAACTAATTACAGCGCTCTCCCTGTAACTAAGTGCTAAAACACAAATCGCTCCTCTTGGTTCCAAAATTACACATACCTCCCCTGTAAGTTATTTCCACCTTACATAGAACTCCCAACTTGCTCTTGCATATATGGATGCCATATTTAACTTATCAAATTCAAGGTGAAATCAGACCTAGATCACATCACATTTAACTAATCTATAAATTAAATTATTATGTATACGATTTATATACATAATTATAGAAATTTAAATTTATACTGACATATAATATGACGTGATTTATATTGATACATAACATATATATATTCTTTTCCAATTTTGACAGTTAAATTTGATGCATTACAACGACAATTTCTGATACAATAGGAAGTCTAAGTGTAAATATAACAAACATGAGGGGGTCTGAGTGTAATTTATAGATATTAATAAAGGTTTAGTTGCAGATGTCATATAATATGATACTTTTACTTTAACATAAAATTTCGATTGCCAATCAGCAATGCTTGTAAGTTGTAACGTTAAGACCAATGGGGGAAGTTTGTAAAGTGACAAATTTCAATATGAAAAGTCAGGATTAGTCAAAACATTCACCTCTTAGGCAAGAAGCAACACTCCCATTAGCCATATACGGATAAACGAGCAACCGTTCGGTCGGAGTCATACAAAACCCACGCAGTCTCAGAAGATTACGGTGCACTGCCATGCTAATCATCTCCACCTCAGTTTGAAACTGAAGCTCGCCGCCAGGTGTTCTCTCCTCTTTAAGTCTTTTAACAGCAACGAGCGAACCGTCAGCAAGTCTTCCTTTGTATACCTTCCCGAAACCACCTCTTCCCAATATGTTCTTGTTGCTGAAAGTATCTGTCGCAACTTGCAACTCTCTGAGAGAGAACCGTTTGAGCTGTCCGAGATGCACTTCGGGGTCTTCCTCGGCTACAACGTTATGGAAATCAAATTATTATAGGAGTTGCATAACAATAACAATGGGAATTTTTGTAGTTTATTGTTATTATTATTATTATTTTGGTTTTAGTATCATTATCACTTTATTATTATTATTTAATAAAACATGAGACCTTAAATAATCACCTTTTGTATTGCTATTGTTTTGCTTCTTACAGAATAATTATCCGTGTAACTATATTGTCAAATCAAATAACAAACCTGGTACATCGAAGAAAAATTCCTGTGGCTTCCTCCGGCGCCACCATGCAAATGCAATAGCAGGGGCAGCGAATAGCAAAGCAGCACCAGCAGCAACTCCACCAGCAATGGCTCCAGTTGCACTAGTTCCTTCTGCAATTACGTGAAGTTCATCAATACAACATCGACAACGATACGATGCTTTTCCCGGTAATCAAGTGTTTTTTCATTTAATGGTCTGTGCGACACATGCAGTTACGTAAAAGTAGGTCCTTTTTCTAGCTTATTTGACAAAATCAATTAACATAAAGTAACAAATTAATTAACATATTTGCACAATAAAATAGGCCAAACCTGGCATAGCAATTGGGGGAGGTGGAACAAATGGAGGAGGTGGAGAGAATGGAGGAGATCCAGGGCATGGTCGACTGGTAACGGGCCCACATAAGTTCAAGTTATTGGCAAAACTGTACAGCAAATCACATGTCAAATATGGATTCAAAACCTTAAGGTCCTGCTTGTTTCATGTTAATGCCAATGAACGTATTTATGATGATACCTGATAGGTGTGAACAAAGAAAAGGAACCGGTGTCAGGAACTGGACCTGAAAGAAGATTGTTCGAAAGATCCCTGCATTAAAGAAAATGAATGAACAAAAGTAAGTAAATTATTATGCTGTTTCTAGAATGATCGTCCTAAGACATTGAAAATAGTGAAATGACAATCTTGGACACTTACAGAACTTGAAGGGATGAAATATTGGTCAATGACATAGGGATAGGACCTGTTAAGCTGTTGTTGTTTAGCCGGCTATCCTTACAAAGACATAAAAGGCAAACAATTAAGATTCTTGATGTTGTAAAAAGATTTATTGAAAAGGAAAGTTACTAAGAAACAATCAATCTAGTACACAAAAAGAAATTGTCATCATATAATAATTCAAAGTTACTGGTTATTTGGTACTAAGAGGCGCCAATCTTTTTCATCATAAATACACGAAAAAGAAACTATAAGCTTGTTGTAAGCTCTCATTTTCACCAAAAGCAAACCACTTCTCGTAAGTTGTTGAATCTTATTTCATCAAGCAGTTGATCATATGTTTAGAATAAAACTTAGAATCTTATAAGCTCCAAAAAGCAATGTAAAAACTTAAGAATACGCTTAGCCAAACACTATATAAGATGGATA
This sequence comes from Lantana camara, assembly GCA_037501455.1. Taxonomy (NCBI): domain Eukaryota; kingdom Viridiplantae; phylum Streptophyta; class Magnoliopsida; order Lamiales; family Verbenaceae; genus Lantana; species Lantana camara. The sequence goes on from CM074855.1 coordinate 127,957,170, forward strand.
TTGTAATTCTTGTATATCAAATAAGGATAACTTTACACACAGGAATCGCAACTTGGACAGCTTCCCCAATGTGTCTGGAATTGGACCATTGAAACTGTTGTAGTACAAATCCAGGCTCACCAAATTAGTTAAATTTCCAAGATCACTTGGAATCGGCCCACTAATGTTGTTACTGTACAACTCCCTATCACAACAAAGAAAACAATGGAGACTGCATGAGTTCAAATGAAATAAGATAAAATCTTCACTAAAAATCTTGAAGAATGTCATTAAATTAGAATAAGATGTCCGTCGCCGAATTCTCGTCAACAATTCTTGAAAACTGAACAAGCATTAGTTACTTTAAAGTTTTATATCCACTTGAGCAAATAATCTTTTTAGAAGACCACGTGGTGATAACGGAAAATTTAAAATTTGATAGAACGGTTCTATTATGTACAATCAATTACGTTAGAATTCTATTCCAAGTCAAGAGAACATGTTATTACAACATTATCAATTATAAATTACAAAGAGACTACTATACAGTACAAATAAACTAGTATACAGCTAGAACAAACATCCGCATTCACAAACTTAAACGAGCAAACAAAGCATGTCTACGAAAAATTATTGAGAAACTATTCAAGAATCTATGACGGGAGCAAAATGTTTTTTAATCATGCTATGATAGCAAAAGAATCCTTCGAAATACTTTAAAAGAGTAAATACATCCAAAAATGACATACAGGTACTGCAAATTCTTCAAAAGGCCAAGTTGAGGGACCAATTGACCTGATAAAGCAGCATTTCCAAGATCACTGAAAATGAAAGTATGAAAGAAACAAATTAGACAAGCACTTCAAATAGCAAACTTCAATTAGAATACAAAACAGTGCCGCAAAAAGGCAGATTTTCTCACACTCTAATAACACTGTTATCATTGTTGCAAGTTACATGGAACCATGTGCAAGGGTTGACAAGGGTCGGATCCCAGCTCTGTAGCACATTGTTAGGATCTTGTAAGTTTACTCTAAGGCTGTGTAAAGCATCACCTACACACACATGCATTGAAGAAAAGTATGAGATGTGTAACACAGTTGTAAAAAGCCAAGGAGAAAATGACAAAACCCCGCCACTATAATTAATATGTACTTTCTCAAAGTTCAAAAGTTTGCCCCCAAGATATCGAAACACGTTTATATCTTTGTATAAAAATCAATCTTGCCAGCAAGATTTAATTTTCTAACTCTTAACTATACATACATGTAGCGGTAGAATCTATAAAGTTCGAATAGAAGCATTTTTGTTCACAATCCCAAGGTGAAGTTCCCCAATACCAAATTCAATGCCATAAATTGAGGAATTCTACAAGAATTATGATAGGAATCAAGTGTTAAACAGAGAAAAATGATCAGCAAAATTACATATCTGCAGCAGTTCAATCCTAATGCTAGGAGACTGTCGAATTACTTGCAAAACATACTAAATGCAGGAACACTTGATTATCATTCTCTGATCAACAATCCCATAATGACATCATTCCAAACATGAAACATCCATGTCTATTCCAAAATACAAGTCAAAACAACATATAATAAATGGAAAATGAAAACCAAGCCAAGAATGCACTTTTCCAACTTACAGAGCTTCTGAGCTGCAATCTCCAACTTAAAAACCACAACTTTATAACCCGGAACAAGAAAACTATACCAGAGGCACAAGAATTGACACCATTATTAGGTAATATAAACATCAGAGCATACAAACCTTCCATATTAGCATAGATACACCTCAGAGGATGCAAGAGCAAGATCATCCACACCAGCAGTGACACCAAGCCCTCTCTTCTCATCCACTTCATCCCCACATATACATACAAAACCATATAAATATCAATAAATTATGCATATATATTCACCACCTCATGAAGTAGCCCCTCAGATCCAAATAGACAAAGAATCAACTTTCATTTCTAGAAAAAACCCGCAAAATCCAGACAACTCCACCCCTCATTCACCCCAAACAATCCAACACTGCCCATCAAGAACCCGATCCCATCACACAACTTCGGGTAAAAACAAGAACCCAAAATTGGAAACCCAATTTCTTCTATATTTCTTCAATGTGCATACAAATTGTACTTTAGGGAGTTCCGTTAGTAGCAATATACTTTCTTCAGCACTTTCTAATGGCGCACTGCAAACTTTTCACCTCAATACTGTACTGTACTCTCCCATCTCTCCTCAGTCCTCTCTATGTGCAGTGAGAAGTGTGGAGGTGAGAGATTAGGAGTGTGTGGGATAATTATCGCTTTTCTTTTTGAGCGTGTGCAGTGTTCTCGAGAGCTGCCCGAACGGTGCCCGAACTGCCCGCTTCCATAGCCTCAAACGGCTTCGCGCTCATAACTGTGACTGTCAGTCTCGGTCTACACTTTCTCATAATTTTTTTCTAAATTTATTTTTTTTTTATTCTTGATATTATTTCAAAAGGAAAAATCAATTTATCTTCTAACCATTTTTCGATTTTTTACCGGAACTTTTAGATATTTTAAATTATCATTTATATTTTATAAAAATTCTCAGATTACTATTTTGGTTATTTAGGTATTAACACGTGATTAATTTCCGATAAAAATGAGTCATGTTAGCATTTAAATGATCGATATGAGAACTTAGAATTTTTTATAGAATACAAATAATAATTTGAATAAATTACAAATGACGTCTGATAAAAAATTCAAATAAAAGTAAAAAAGATCATAGCATAGAGAGTAAATATTTTTTTATTTTAATTATGTTGAAATGAAATTATGTTTGGCACTATAATCTTTGTATTTTTAACTAAATTGTGATGTTATTGAGAACTTTGTTGATGTATTTTAAAATTTTAGAGAAAAATATATGGATTTGGAGGGGAAAAAAAAGTAAAGCACACTTTTTCCTACTTTACCAATTTATTAAATTATTTTTTTTAATGAATTATTATAACAAAGTAGTTGATTGATTGCACCACGTTTTAGCTCATTGATGACTAATAATATATTAAATCACTTTTCTACTTTATTATTAATTACTATTAATTGGATCATTTATTTCCTTTGCTTTTGTGCAACAATAATATCCCACATGTAGAACACATTCAAATATTTCACAATTTGGAACTCTAATAAATTATTGTGCACAATGATACCGACATAGCTATATAGATACAACACAATATGGATATGATAATATAGATCCGTTTTTTAAATTTTCATGTGAGGAGTTTTGAATATGGTATTTGATACGAGTATCTAACATAATACAACACAATAAAATAATATTTTTAAAAGTTTCCGTACATCATAACTTATAAACTATGATGCATGAAGATAAATAGAGATCACAATTAAATTTTTTTGTAATGTTAGTAAGAGTAGAAAATCACACACAGCTCACGAGAATTAGTCATTACTCATTATGTACGACACTACTATGCAAAAGAATTAAAATCAACGACCTAATCACGATAAAGAATACGAACATAATCAAACTATAAGTAAAATCTTGATCGTATATAGCACAATCATACTTTAATTTGGGGGCAAATTTGTATTTTCACATGTGAGAGTATGGGTTTTAGCTGTAGTATTATCCTTTTCAATGAGAAGCTTTTGTTGACTACTTTACAAAATTTCAAACTTAATGAGAGCAACTTTATTAATTTTTCTTGTTAATTGTCTTTTTGTTTCAAGCTCTAAATGATTAAAATTCTATGATAAATCTCTGAGCATGTTAAGGAAATGATGATATTATTGAATTGACCTCCATCATTCAAAGGGATATCAAATCTTGCTTAATTACTTTAGCCCGCATTATTCTTTTCTGAAAAGAGGATGAATTGTTAAAGTTGAAAATTGTGATTTTATGTAAAATTGGATCAAGAAAACAACTCTCCTTTCAAACCATTTGACTTCGTTTGGAAAAGTTTTTTGTCTTTTACTTCTAGAAAATAACATTTAGCTTAGGTAGATTTAGGGCTGCAAACGAGCCGAGTCGAGCCGAGTTTGGCCTAAAATAATAGGCTTGAGCTTGAGATTGAATTTCTCAATCCTGACTCGAGCTCGGGATCGAGCTCCTCAAGCTTGACTTTTCACGGCTTGAACTCGGCTCGTCCTTAACTCGGGATCGGCTCGACTCGACTCGACTCGAGAAGGCTCGCCAGAACCAGCTCGAGATCAGGCTTGAACTCGGGCTTGATACCAAAAAATATATATAATACAATTATGTATATTATAACACATTATCATGTAATATAATAATATAGTGCATAATACATGTACATAATACAAGAATATATACATATATATATATATATATATATATATATATATATATATATATATATATATTATAATTTTATTAATTAAATCAAATTAACTAATTAATCATCACTCACTATTTATTTGTACACTATATATTAATATTATAGTATTAAAAGAACTTTTATTAAAATTTTATCACACAAAAATATATAATATAATAGATTTATTTTATGATTTGGTGCATTATTAAAACCACATATGATATAATATAATATAAATCTACTATAATATAATATATGTTATATATTATCTTATTAGATCATATCATCTTATACATTAGTAAATTAAATATTATTATATTTTAAGCATAATATATATATATTATGTTAGAAAATAAGAAACATTATTAGCTCATACATTATTATTACACATATATTTTACTATAATGTGTGATTTATAATTACATATTATCTTATTAATATAGTAATTAGTACCATACATATTAGTAAACAATATACTTAAGTATTTAAGATAAAATATCATGCACATAAAATACATGAAATGTGTTTGATCCATTATCAAAAACACATTTACACATATATAATATTGATTTAATCTATTAAGATGTGTTTAATCTATTAAGATGTATAGTATATTAATATATATTATGTTAACTATTAAATCAAATACATTATATTATTAAGAGATACATACATAATACATGATTGATATTATCTTGTCAAACTATATACATTGATAAATCATATATTTTTAAGATTTTAAGATAAATATAATATACTATATGATATATAAATGTACATTTACATAATATAGTGTTGGACATTGGACTATATATAATTAAATATATTAGAGATGTAATATATTATAAATTAAATATATATTATATGTATCTATAATATAAAAGTTATATATTTTTATATATAATACATAATCTAATGTGCATATATATATAAATTTAAAAAAAAAAAAAAAAAAAAAAAAAAAAAAAAGGTGTATAGGTCTAGGCTCGCGAGCTGGCTCGCAAGCCACGAACCTAGATACAATGGGATCGAGATTGACTCGAAGGCTAGCTCGGGTTCGTAGGGGCTCGGATCGAGCTCGCACAGACACGATTTCAAGCCGAGCCAGCTCGAACTCGACTCGTGAAGCTCGCAAGCTAGCTCGGATTGTTTGCAGCCCTAGGTAGATTACGGCAACTAATTCATTTGTTAACTTGCACGCATGCACAAAGTGGGTTTGTGGCCGCTGGATTATAACTTTGATTTTCATAGAATTATTGATTTGCATTTTGGCAAAAGTCAACCTCATTCACATACATATCTTGAAAATGCAGTCGACATATAAACGTCTATTTATTATAAGTTTGAAGCCAATTTATCTTGTTACTGCTGGAAAGTTGAATGTCTCCTCGAGAGACCAATAAGTGATCCTGTGGAATTGACTACGGCTAGGAATGAGGTTGAAGGCCTTATTGTTCTCCTTGTATATATCATTTTAGGGCATTTTGGTTTGAATATTTTAAATGATCTATGTATTATGCATCATCATATGTACAATTGGATTTGGGTTGATTAATGGATGAGGAGAAATTCTCGATAATAACCCCATGACTGCGTTGCTCAATATATATATATATATATATATTTAAATCCCAAAGAGTAGGATAAGTGATTGTGCTTTTGAGTTTCCTACCCTAGTACTAAATTAATCCCCACCTAATTTATGTTTCGTATGGTGATTAATCATTATTTAGCTGGTATTAACTTTGTGCATATTTATGTAGGCGAACAACTATAAATTTAAGATTGATTACAAATTAATCATTTTGGCATTATTATTAAGTGTACCAGAACTCCTAACGTCTCATTCTGGTGCAAAAACATCGATCTCAATGAGTTTTATTATAGGTCTTGTGTTATTAAAAAAAAAAAAAAAAGAAATTATCATAGATTCATAATGTTGGAATTTCTGATACCAATATTTTTGTACAATGGAATGATATATAAAATGACCCCAGCGTAATTAATTAGAAGGAAGAATTATAAATCATCTCTAAATTCGGCGGATGGGATAATTCACTCACTCATATAACAAATTACAACGTGGTTCCACTTATCGTGTGACACGTAATTAATTTGGGGATAACTATCCGTAACATCTTGAATAATTGCGTTTTTTTTTAAATTTGCAACCCGAGCTATAAAATGTTTAAGTTTGCAATCTCAACTGTTGTTTTGTAACAAATTGCAATGTGATTCCACTTATTGTGTGGTACGTACACAAAATTTATTTCACGTGTCACACGATGAAGGGAATTAGGTTGCACTTTGTTACAAAACAATAGTTGAGGTTGCAAACTTAATTATTTTATAGAGCAAATTACATTTTTGGTCCCATAGGATTAAGGCTTTTGCAATTTTAGTCTCATATCTTTGAAATTAGACACATTTAGTCTCATTATTTTGAAAAAGTTGCAATTCTAGTCACATCCATCAAATAATCGATTGAAAAATGCCTTTTTTTTTTCCCGTTAAGTGTATTTTGTGGGGAAAAGTTATTATTCATTAGATTGTTTTTTACGGCGGTTTGCTTATTAATACTCTATTTTAGCATCACATTACCTTAATGAGAGTGATTCAGAGTAATACTTTAAAGTTAATTCCGGATGCCAAAATGGGGTATTAATAAGCAAACCCCCTTAAAAAACAACCTAATGAACAATAATTTTTCCCCACAAAATGCACTTAACCGGAAAAAAATGCATTTTTCAATCAATTATTTGACGGATGAGATTATAATTATAATTTTTTCAAAATAATTGGACTAAATATGTCTAATATCAAAAACATAGGACTAAAATTGCAAAAGGTTTAATCTTGTGGGACCAAAAATATAATTTTCTCTATTTTATAATAGTTGTAAATTTCAAAAAATGCAATAGTTCAGGATGGTCAAAATTCTTATCCCATTAGTTTATAATAATTCTTTTACCGTGAATGGTGAAAATATGACGATAGAAAATCAAGTTTTTCTTATAATTAGTGGTAAATATATATATGTGAACTTGTGAATGGAAAATTAGGAGTTCGAGTCTCTTTAAATTAGTTCACAAATCAGTAATAATCTTTTTAAAGTAATTAATAATTATTCATATGCAGCGAAAATGATGCAAACTTTTACTAGTTATGCCTGGTCCTAGAAAATTATTCAATTACCATATGTATTACATAAAATATCTATACTATTATACAAATCGGCATATATCAAATTGGGCATCGTCCTAGAAAAATTTCCAATTACCATATGCATTTGGGGTGTACATAAAATATACTCTTATAAAACTTACATGCATATTGATGAGTATCAAAAGTCGAGTCTTCTTTATCTCTTGCTTCTCTTCATTTTGTGTGTAATATTCAGATTTGCTCGCCTCCTTTATATAAGTAAATACATACGAGAGTTCGCTTAAGATTTACTAAAAGGAAGAAAGAGTCCACTTAGGATTTCTACTCGTCTATCCGTAGAATCCTTCTTCTACTCGATTATCCTCGGAGTCCTTCTTCTACTCCTCTTTTATCCTTCAACTCCAAAGTTGTCACATGTCCTTGTGGGGTGGTCTCCATCACTACTCCCCCTCTCAAGACCATTGCAGCTCGTTAGATGGGTAATGGTGTTGATAGTGTGGCAACCGTTGAGTTCACGCCCTTGAAACAGTTCGGAAGGGATGAACTCGGATACGCGGCCCATGTGCCAGCTCGCGTGTGCGAGCTCTAGCACCTGCTGCTAGCATTTGCATGCACAAGCTCTAGCACCCACTGCCAACGACAATTGATGTAGAAGCTCAACATGCCATGCTCGTTCTTGCCGACCTATTATGCGTCGACGAGCTCTAATTTTCTCTTGATAGACGGTCTAGGTTCCAGCTTGCGTGAGCGAACTCTTGAAATCTATGATGCACGGACACTCCTAAAAATATCATTTTGTCGTGTCGTGTCGTGTCGTGTCGTGTCGGACACCGTGTCCGACACTCCTCACGTGGAAAATTCAAGAAAAAATCCGTATCGCCGTATCCGTGTCGTGTCGTGTCCGTGTTGCCTTGTCCGTATCCGTGCATCATAGCTTGAAATGCAACGAGTGCTTTAGCTCGCATGAACGAACACTTGGTGCGTGGAGTGCTACAACTCGCATGAACTAGCTAGCCCTGGATACTCGGCGAGTGCTCCAACTCACGTGAAAAAACACTTGATGCGTGGCGAGTACTCCAACTCGCGTAAACGAGCACTTGATGTGTAGCGAGTGCCCCAGCTCGCTCATATCCTGCTATGTTCATTTCTTTTTAACCAAATCTTCAGATGATCACCTACCATTAAACAGTATTTTAAGATTATTCTCGACCAAAGCTCGGATGATCGTTTGTCATTCGACAGGATGTTCATGATTTTTCTCGACCAAAACTCGAATGGTTATTTGCTATTCGACGAAATTTTCAAAATTTTTCTCGATCAAAAATCAGATTATCGTTTGCTATTCGGCAAGATTTTCATAACTTTTCTCGATCAAAACTCAGATGGTTGTTTGCCATTTAACAGGATTTTCATACGTATCATATCGCAAATTTCATAATACATTCCGAGCAAGAAATATATATTACTTCGAAAGAAATATCAATAGGAGATATTCAGATTTGCTTGCCTTCTTTATATAGGCGAATACAGGCAAGAGTCCACTCAGGGTTTACTAAAAGGAAGAAAGAGTCTGCTTAGGGTTTCTATGGTCTATCCGCAGAGTCCTCTTCTACTCCTTTCCTATATCCTTCACTTCCAAGGTTGCGACGTATCCCTATGGGGTAGTCCCCATCACATATATAGACTATACTTTTGAATTCCTCTACTGATTTGAATGGTCATTTTAAAAAAGACTATAATCACAATTATATATACATTCATATAAATAAACATATTCGTGTTTATTAATATTGTAACAATTCTAATTAAATCTATTCTATCATATTCATCCCATAATTCCCATTCTTCAAAAATTCAGAAAAAAATTGCAAGGCAGGCAAATGTTACCGTCAAGTCCAACAATAATATATTAACACGAGATAAACTTTGAGGATATATATATATATATATATATATATATAAAACCTAGACAGTTTTCATTTATTCTCCTAGCAGAGAAGAAATAAATGGAGGATCAGAAATCATAATAAAAAGCTTTTGAAAATTTATATTTTCCAGGCAATTATTGTTTTCAAGAATTTATATGGGCGATTCTTAGGCGTCTAGGTTTCATCTCTCATCGCTCTCAAAGCTCTTCTTCAAACGTCAAAGGCAACCAAGGTGATGATGGAACAGCAACGGCGGAGCAGCCATCGGACCTCTCTGTTGATCTGCTAGAGGCGGAGGTTTTGCGTGCTAGGTGTGGGATACGGCCACCGAGGCCGCCCCTAAGTGGTGGAAGTAAATATACGGCCAACGTCTCTCTATAGATAGCTAGGGTTTCGTGTCTCTCTCACACTCACACACACGGAGTTCTAGAGTACTAATGAGAGTGGGGTTTGGAAGTTCATATTTGTTGTCTCTGTTTGTTGTTTACACACATATATCTATATCTAACCCGAGCCTGACTCGGCCAAATCGGTATAACGAGGGGTGAGTATTTTATACTTATCACGTGGTCGGTGGAAAATTTGGGGAGAGTGACCAATCAAATGCCAAGTCATGTGATAAATATGTCTTTTTAATTAGTCGGGTTCGGTCGAGCCAAGTTTGGAGTAGAAATTTTCCATATTATGACGCATACCTTTTTAATTGGTTCGATTCGATCGAGCCTAAAATTTTCAATTTTCCTAAAATTTTCCTATCTCTGTATGTGTATTTGAATGTTGTTCATGATCCTATGTTTATATATGTGTGCGTATTGTGTAACATGTTAATGTAAGACGAAGCTATTTATAACAAAAGTTGTTGATATCTAATGCATTTATATTGTCTCTTTTGTTTTCCATTAATCTTCCTAAGTTAAAGTTAAATTAAACCATGCACAATTAGTTAATTAGGTTGGCTATTAAACTAAATTATACATGCATGTGTGTACTTGAGTCGGGATATTTTCTTTTTCTCTTTGAATGATTGAGAATTTCTATTAATAATATGATAATTATACAACAAATGTATCAAATACTCGTTATTCTTTATATTGATTTGAACAAACTAGATACAGACTTGAATTCTTCGATATTTTGCATGTTAGAAAATATATAATATGATTGATTTATGGAGAGTATTAATTGAGCCAATTCTTGGCGATTTTCCAGAGTGTTGTTGCAATAAACACGTGAAGCTGGCGAACAATACTCAAACTCTACATCACGAAATCCTCTTAACGCGAATAGGTTTATCTTTAGTGAGCCTCAACCACTACCAAGATTCAGAAAAGCCCAATTAATAACATAGCCCAATGAGTTATTGGTGGGCCATAAAGATATAACCAAAATAGATGCAACATCTAACGGACCAAAGTCAAAACTCAATAGATTAGGGCTGTGAATGAGTTGGATTTTAATTCGAAATTGGTTCGTATCTAATCCGAATTTTAGGGAAAATTGCAATTTTAGTCCCATTAGATTCAAACTGTTGCAATAAAGGTCTCATTGGTTTGAAATATCCAAAACACATCCCATTGGATTCTAAAAGGTTGCAATAAAGGTCTCATTGGTTTAAAAATTCAAAATACATCCCATTTGATCTAAAACATTGCAAGATTAGTCCCATATTTGATCAACTAACAAAATAATTACCTATTTCATTAGTGTCTATCTTTTTTGCTTATTTTATTGGGAAATCAAAATTTTTTTATAAAATATTTTATTTTCACTAGTATTTCTCTTAGTTTCATTATTTTATTTTCGTTTATATTTCTCCTATTTTTCACCCCATTTCTACGGTCTCATTAAGGGGTTCTTTTTCAAAAAATTAATTATTTCCACCCCCATATCTCTTGATTTCCATCTAAATCTTCTATCTTTTTATTAAGAGTATTTTTTTTTTTTATAAAATTCTACATTACTCTTAATAAAAATTAAAAAGAACTTCAAAATTTTCAATGTTTTTATTTATAGAGGAGGAAATAAAAAATATTGTTTGGCATAGTTATATGATTTTTTTAAGTAAGAAATGAAAATCTCCTTTTCGATTACTCATTAGAGGATTTATTTATTTATTATTATGAGTATTTTTAATTTTTATTAAGAGTATTTTTCTATCATTTTATTAAAGAGTTCTTTTTTAAAAAAATTACATTTTCCCCCTTATAAATGAAAACATTGTTTGGCACATTTATATATATATATATGATACTTTTGATGTGAGAAATGAAAATCTCCTTTTCAATTACTTACAATAGGAGTTATTTATTTCATTGTAATCCATAGTGCATTATAGAAACTAAAAAAAAAATATTCATAATAAAAAAATAGAAAATTTTGGTGGAAATCAAAAGATATAGGGAAGGAAATAATTATTTTTTTTAAAAAAAATATTTAATAAAATGACATAAATGAGGTGGAAATTAGGAGAAAAATATGGGGGAAAATAAAATATTAAAAATTCGAATAAATATGGGTGAAAATAAAATATTTTAGAAAAAAAAAATGTGATTTCCCAATAAAATAAGCAAAAAAGATAGACACTAATGAAATAAGTAATTATTTTGTTAGTTGATCAAATATGGGACTAATCTTGAAATGTTTTAGACCAAATGGGATGTATTTTGGATTTTTAAACCAATGGGACCTTTATTGAAACCTTTTAGAATCCAATGGGATGTGTTTTGGATATTTCAAACCAATGGGACCTTTATTGCAATGGTTTGAATCCAATGGGACTAAAATTGCAATTTTCCCCGAATTTTAGTATATTCTTCCGATAAAAATGTACAATGGATCATATCAGATTATAATTATTTGTTATCCAAAATAAATGGACCGAATATAGAATTAAAGAATCTGATATGTTAAGAATCCGAATCCGATTTTATGTATAATATTTAATTAAATAAATTATTTACTAGTATATAATATTAAATAAAATATATTTTTTTTTATTAATAAGTTTAAATTAATCTATTTTAAATAAACATAAACAAAACCATCAAATAATCTATTAAATAAAAATTATTTATTAAATATTATGTAATTATAATTTTTTTTTTTTTACATTAAATTTGTTATTTAAAAAATTAGATTTTGTTGTTAATCGGGTCAGATCTTTTATCGGATCTAATCTGACCCAATTATGCTTGGATTCAAAAACAATGAATCTGAATCTTATAGGATACAGATTCAAATCCAATTATCAGGTTTTACTTATCGAATTCGGATCCAAAACCTCCTGATTTGGCCGAAATCCGACCCTATCGACAGCTAGGGGTGCAAACAAGCCGAGCCAGCTCGCGAGTTTCACGAGTCAAGCTCGAGCTGGCTCGGCTTGAGATTGAATTGGGACGATCTCGATCCGAGCTCCAACGAGCCCGAGTCATGCATCGAGTCAATCTCGAGCCCCATGTGCCTAAGCTCGTGGCTCGCGAGCCGGCTTGCGAGCCTATACATATAATTATTTTTTATAAATTATATATATTTATATTATGTTTTCTATTATATTTATATATAATCTATATAATATATACATATATATATATATTATATTATATATTATTAGCATATATATAATATATGTATTAAAAAAAAATTTACAATCATATATTTTATTACATTTATATGATTTCAATTTTAAATAATTTTAAATCAAGCCGAGCCGAGTCGAGCCCGAGTTTGCCACGAGCCGAGTTCAAGCCGAAGAAATTCCGGCTTGACGATCTCGATCCCGATCCTGTATATCAATTTTCGAGCTCGAGCTCGAGCCTGGTTTTTTAACCAAAACTCGGCTCGGCTCGGCTCGTTTGCACCCCTATCGACAGCCCTGCAATAGATGTTGGGATACATATGATGATACAATTAGTGTTTTTAAAATTTTCACGTAATGCGTGTCAAATACGAGCTCTAATTATAATTTGTAAGATAGTATGTTATGTCGGGCAATGTTTTAAGAACTGGGCTGTTAAACGAATCAGAAAATTAATTGGGTCAAGAGTCAATGGTTCAACCGTTAAGTCAATCGTGATCGAATCACGACGTCATAATTATGTCATAAATAATATTTAATATTAAAAATAATAAATAATATAAAAAATTACGTTTTCACTTTTTCAGTAAATATATAAACCTATTATACAAATACAAAAATATTATATATAATGGATAAAAAACAAAGATAGAATATCAATTAAAACTTAACATCATAATTCACTATTCATGTTCATAACATCAGCATTTCAAGGTTCAAACGCATAAGACAAGAATATAAATTAAAATGAAAAATGCATAGCAATATAAATCATAATCCAACAGTGATTTAGCTCCAAAATTTCTTATATTTATATGGTTTTCTGAACCGAACAGTTCTCTTGGCCCGTGAGCGATTCTCTGGTTCAAACGATCCAACCGTGGTTTTAAGCGGTTCTCACAAAATAGAACGGTTTTGGAGTCCTAACGATTTTTGGGTGGTAACCGATTCGCTCCTTGGACCGGTCGACAGTCTGGGCGATTGGACCGTTCGGTCCCGTCCGGTTCTTAAAGCATTGATGTCGGGTTAATTCTAATTTAAACTTGATTCGATCAAATCAATAAGATAAAAAATATAGATCGAATCAATAAGATAAAAAATATTTTATATTTATTATCGAATTGATGTAAAATTTAAAATGTATTATTATTTGGTTCAACCGAATTGAATTTAAATTAGAATTTACTGACCGGTTATCTCTACTTAGACATAGCAAATGAATGAACTAGACCATGAATCTATTTGTAATTTTCCAGAAGTCTTGTACTTTGTAGTTTGTACACACTTGACAGGCCAAGAACGGTAAGGTCCCGTACTACGTAGACCAACAAACGTGCGATAGAGATGGGAAATGGGACCCAATAAAAGTGGATAATTTAACCTAATTGCAAGCGCAATAATACTGCAAATTGAAATAATAATAATGTCAATGTCCCACCAAAGTAATTTCACATACACTACTCTTATAATGACTCTTGTTTGTCTACACTAGAGAAAAGAAATTCAAACAAAAAAAAAATATATAGAAAAAGTAAAGATTTCATTACAAGATCTTCTTTGCTGTCGGGGCGCAATATAATAATAATAAAAAAGGGTCCATCATTCTTCCATTACACGCTCAACTTCTGCTGCAAAAACCCCAAATTCTTGTTGAAAAACTGGGAAAAAGCCTGTATTTATGGCCAAGTTGTGTAAAGCAGCTTTCTTTTCAACAGTATTCATGGTTTTCATGTTTCCGAGACTTGCCTGCTAGGTAATCTTTCAGGTACACATTAATATGCTTTGTTTCTGAACCTTAATTTTTATTTTCCCTTTTTCTTTTCCGGGGGTGGGGGTGTGGATTATTGGTTCTAATTATGTTATTTATGTGGGAATCGAGGTGGGCTTTGCTTTGTTGTAGTTATTTTTGAATCTTCTTTGAGTTCTTTATGATTGGCGGGCGTTTGGGAATTGAAAATTTGCTGAAAGATTGTGTCTTTTCAAGTTTGGATTATTGGTTCTAATTATGCTATTTAGGTGAGAATCGAGGTGGGCTTTGCTTTGTTGTAGTTATTTTTGAATCTTCTGTGAGTTCTTTATTATTGGCGGGCATCTGGGAATTGAAAATTTGCTGAAAGTTTGAATCTTTTTACTGTTTGCGGAAGAGCTGTGTTTTGTTCTTCAGTTGATCCATCTGGAAAATGAGGTTTCACTGTGTGGAAATGGTGAAATAATGTTCTTTAATGTATCAATTGTTGCATCTTGTTGTTCTTCTCTATTTGCTGCTCAAATTCTTGCTTTCAGTCATTTGAAGTTGTTGATTCAAACGAAATGGGATATTATTTTGAAGTATTTGTAATAGCCAATGTCAAAATTTCAGATACAAGACTTATGCTAATCTGGATCAGTTATTTATTTGTATAACTTTGAAATCTTTCAATAATACTGTATGAAAGGTCTGTTTTGCTGTTTCGTTAATGAATTTTGTTATATGCAGCAGTTGGGGACAATTTAATGGCATACTTGATAGATGAACACATACTACTCATTGATATGAAAGTTGATGAATTTTTGCTGATTCGAGAAATATCACTGAATTCATGATTCTCATGGAAAGAGCAAATTCAATTCTTATCTGATTTATCGTGTGTAAACAATCATAGTTTCGATATCCCACTTCAAGAATGATCGTCTGATCAAATTTCTCTTAATACTTTTCTCAGGTGAACCGTTTTATGAGGAACTAGCCACCCCATTTCCCTTTCTTGATTAAAAAATAAGGACATGGATAAAGTATCCTCTGACTGCCCATATCCCGGATGCTTCTTCTGTGTGATGAAAGAAACAAACCCTAACAAACGTCAAACGAGTCTCCTGAAATTCTTCAAAGAACTCCCGTCCCAAGACGATGATGGTCAAGTTCTCCCCATTAGTGGCCTTTGGAACACAGCCATGGCCCATCCAAACGATCCCGAGTTCATTGAGTTAGGAATCTTTCAGTGCATGGCGGCCCTCATTTGGAAAGGGTTGAAAAACCGACGGTGGCTATCGCACGATCAAAACATCTACGTCCCTTACTATGCAGCACACATCATAGGATCATACACCATGAACATAGAGGAATTTGCAGACATGGCAGTCCAAGCCAACGTCATCCCGCCTCTGGTCGAGCTTCTGAGAGGAAGGCTAACTTGGGTAGAGCAAAGGGTCGCGGTTAGAGCATTAGGCCATCTAGCCACTTATCCCGGCACGTTTGCTGCTGTCGTGGCGCATGGTGAAATCTTGGAGCTCGCAATGCAATTGGCTATGAGCTCTCTTGAAATTGTATACACTCATTTTTACCAATATGTTGATAGGAGGCTTAGTTATCATTGTGATCTTCTCACAAGGGGAATGGGCGGTGTCGAGATGGAGTCGAGGAAGGCTGAGGAGTGGGCCAGTCAATTGCAATGTTGGTCTCTTCAGCTTATAAATTGTTTTGCTTTTAAGCCAGAATTTCTTCCGACTATATGCAAGCAAGAATTCTTGGTGCAGCTTCCTGGGATGTGGGGCGGGCTCGTTAATGAGAATTCACCAGCTGGCATGGGGCTGTTGAGGACGATTTGTCATCACAAGGTTGGACGGGGCCCAGTGGCAAGCTGTCCGGGAATTGTGGAGGCTTTGTGTAATATAGCGCGGTCTTCGGACGACTGGCAGTATATGGCGGTCGATTGTCTTCTTTGGTTGCTTCAAGATCCCAGTACTTGTCACAAGGTAAAATTGCTTGTGTTTGATTGTTTTCTGGTCATTTATTTTTGCTTATACGTGGTGGTGGTTGATGAATTCAGTGACTAATTTCCCGTGCCCAGTCTCAGTTGGCTGTGTTTACATTTTTATTCTCTGTTTCGACTGGTAATTGGCCAAATTATGCAGGTAAGTGAAAAGGCGATACCCACTCTAATCGACCTTGCAGAAATAACCACACTAGGCGATCATAAAAAGCTTGGCGACACAATCCTCACTGTTCTAGAACAATGCGTCCAATCACCCTCAACTTCCCGGAACTCAATCACCCCACATGCGAAAGAAGAGATCGAAGAACTCCTCTCTTCCCGCCAGAGGTTAAAATGGGAAAAGAGCATCCCAAAAGAAGACCTCCACATTAAACATGCTGCCGCCTTAGTTGTCAAACTCGAAGGCAACTCCTTATTTTCCTCCAGCGATATAGCGGGGGCGGCTTTGAAATACTCCGAAGCACTATCATTATGTCCGATGCGATCAAAGAAGGAACGAGTTGTGTTGTATAGTAACCGGGCCCAATGCCATCTTTTATTACAACAACCTTTGGCTGCCGTAAGCGATGCAACACGAGCACTTTGTTTGCATAATCCGGTCAACCGACATGCAAGGAGCCTTTGGAGACGAGCGCAGGCTTATGATATGCTCGGATTGGCTAAGGAGAGTCTTTTGGATGCTATTTTGTTTGTAAATGAGTTTTCGCAATCGAGTGACCCAGATTTGTCATTGAGGCAAAATAAGGTTCCTGATTACGCCGAGCGTCTGGTGAAGAAACAAATGAGGGCCGCGTGGTTGTTTAGAGAGGCGGCTGTAAAGCATGGAGGCGTGCAGTGTGAAGGTGCTGAAAACGATTTTGGGAAAGAGAGCGATGATTCAGAATGGGAGACAGCAAGCGAAAGTGAGATGGGGAATGATGGAAATAACGATGAATTGGCTGACGATGATGATGATGACAATGACGACGACGAGGATGATGGTTATGAGAGGAAAGATAGGCATGCTAAAGGTTTGATGAAAGGTAACTTTTTCCCCTTAAAATTAGTTAAAAAGTTTATATTTATATAAGAAAAAAAAGTGAATATTTATAGTATTATTTATATTTCAGCTGTTTCTATTCCGTATGCATGATGCGTCGAGTGTGCTCAATTGCTAGTGATTATGTTGTCGATAAGGATAATTTTATGGTCATGTTGTACAAAATATATATACGCTACAAATATTTTTCATTTGAACAGAAAAACGAACGTTCTAATAATCATGCAGACATCTAGCACGGATACGAATTCGCAGCTCATCAAGGATAGGATGAACTTCAGCATCATTTACGGACCGATCGAAGTGAATCTTGAAAATTTCGTATAAATCATGACATCAAGTAATTGATGCCCTGGTTTTAATGGAGAGCTGGAGGAAGATGATGATTGTTGCTGTCATTTCTCCTCTGGTTGAAAGTTCATTTGAATGCATTTTTATTTCTTGTTCTTTTTTCTTTTTTTTTGGGGTGGTTTGATGCATGATTTCATTGTTCTAGGGAGAACTGGTCATGTTTTGTAGGTGGTTTTATTTACGGAGCACGTATACGTGTCGTGTCTTATCTGCATCACCGTGTTCGTGTCCATACATTATACGTGGTTTTGTCGTCTGTTTAGCATTGTGATTTTGGTTAGTTTTTATTCTTTTTTGCCCAAGTGCATGAATTTTGTGTATATAGGTGTGAAGAAACTTGGGATATTTGGGAGAATTTATTTGGTATTTGATTGAATGAGTGTGATAATTGTGTTATGTTTTCATTAAAATTTGCTTTGTTATCTTTGTTGGGGCTTTTATTTTAGAATTTTTTTGATCAATTATTGCTATTTTTAATATTGATGTAAAAATTGAAGAGAAGATAAAATAAAAGAAAATGATACGATCGGACCTTTTATGAATAAATATACTAATAAATATGAATATATGATTAAAACTAAAATTCATATCATTTTACTTAATGATATGCCATTCATTATTTTGTTAAAATATCTCACTTTTTATTACAAAATCTTAAATATTCTTAAAGTATAATTTTCTTAATAAATATTCAATATTTGTTTTCATTTTTGAGTTTTATTTAATTTGAAGAATATTGTTATCGGGCTCGGATCTTTCCTCGAATGCAATGGGATCCAAATTCGTATAGTTTTGGTATTGGTGAATCCTAATCCTATAGGATCTAGATCCGCTTATCGAATTATGTTTTCGAATTCGGATACAGATTTTCCAAATCTGATTCAAACCCGTGTCAGTCGACAACCCTAAAGTGACATTGCAAGTAGAAAAACAACAATAATAGAGAAGCAGACGATGCTCACTAGTGAACCTTTGAACTCGAGACATTAATTCTCAGACAAAATAAGAGCCACATTTCTGCACAAAATATTGTTTCATGAAGAACAATATAGGGTGCAAATATGACCCAATATCGCTGAAATAAATAGAATAAATCGGATAGCTACGTCGTCTATATATGTATATATACACACAGGGACACACAGTGGAAGGTACAAATGCAGTTTTTTCATACAAATGACGAAGTCGTTAGTTGTTTTCCGCCTATGTGAACTTTCGGAATAGGCGGTTTTTGGAAGCTGATAGAGACTTCACTTTAGGGAAAACGAAACCTGCCTTTGGAGGATTGCCATCAACAAGAGAGTTTTCATAGATTTCTTTGCACTCTTGAACCACCTGTTCAACAAAAACAAAAAAGAAAAGAAAATAATGTCAAAAATATAAAGTTTTTTATACCCCAGATATATCAACATGATGAATTGATTTCCCACAAGATACGACGAACGGTTTACACATAGATCGATTATTTTGTGAACTATTAAGAAGAACCGGACAAGTTCTATTATCTGATCCAACTCTCCGATTTACTATAAACTAAAGCAGCATCAACAAAGTTACCCAAGTAAAAAGGTTCAACTTGAAGGTAGTTTTATCATCTTCTTTTTCTCACTTTTTCTACAATTTTACATTTTCTCCATTTTTATATTACAAGCATGAAAAACACATACTGCATGTGCCATCAAAACTAGGCTTTTTGGCAACTACTGGCTATTGTAAGTTGTTTCTCTTATATGAGTTGAATCATATTGGTTCTAAATTTCTAGTTTAAACCGAAATAGCTTTTTACCTCTTTAGCATCTTTCCTTGGTATGCCTTCTCGTAAGCTCACAATTTTTTCAACAACTTCCGGCTGCATCCACAAAATTAAAATGGTGATACTACATACAACAAGTAGTGATCTTTTTTCTAATTCTAGAAGCAGAAAATGAATTGAATAGGTTTATATAAAAATACAATAAATTTTTTTTTTCATCATATAGTATAGATCCAATAGCACTTACCGGACAGTCTGGTTGATTGTCAAGAATATTTGTGTATACAAGTGTGAACGAATCGGGGCTCTCTGATGAAGCAAGTTCTCTCAAGTCACCAAGTACTCTTACTCTGTTTTCAACTTTCTGCAAATAAGTTGTCAAATAGTAAACAAATTAATGACCTTGACAGATATAACAATCACAATTTCCTCACTTCATGAATATTGAGTAGCCGTGAGCAGTAGCATTGAATATATAGACTGCCATAGTTTTAGTTAATTTATCGAAAGAAGAAAGCGCGCAATTTGGACACATGTTTCTAAACAAGTATTTTGAAATTAGTGGTTATGAAAGACAAAAGATAGGCAGTTGGATGAGTTGATAAGTAATATTAGAGGCAATTTTAAGTGTTTAGTTTGTTCATTTGCTTGTGGGGTCGGGGGAGGTTACAGTTCAAAGTTCCATCAAAGTGTGATAGAGCTTACAGAAACACTTATATACTCCCGGAAAAAGTCCATGAGAACCTCTTCATCAAGCTTCATTCTTTCAATTGTCTCTTCTTTGATATAATTTTTCTACAGGACAAAAAACAAAGGGCACCATGAGGATATCTTGTATTGGTTAAAATTTGAATTATAAAATAAAACATTCTCGTCATAGGAACCTGCATAAGCAGATGGTCAACATAGACAACAATTGATTCTTCCAGGCAGGCCTCGACAAATCTTCTAAAAGATCTTTCTTCGATATACCTTCATATGCAATGATCACAACAAGAAAGAATAAATAAAATGCATCATCCTCCAAAAAAATATGAAACTCAATTACTGGGTTGCAATAACTTACATCTTGACATCTGTGAAGTAATCACCAAATGTTGCAACTAGATATTCAGTTACCTGGCCTTCCAACCAATCTGGAATATGGACAACAAATAAATCAATGAACACATCACGATTGGAGCCAGTTTAGTTGGATTCAATTAATTATGTGTCTTCTTTTCCCTTGTCCTTTCAAAGTTTAAATTTCCTCATGCACCGAATCCGGAAAAGACAATTATTTTTTATTTACTAGCTTCAAGTTTACAGTAATTTCATATTTTGTTTAAACTTGTACTCTAGAACTATGAAACTGAAAATCTGTCTGAACATGTTGGGTACAATTTTAGTGCTCATCGAAAATATTGAACCAAGCCACTTATTCATGCATTAGTTTGTGAGTAATACTATTTAGAAATGAGTTTATATGATTTTCATAACATGTTTATAGTCGGAGACCACAATAATAAAGTGCAAGGCAGTAAAATTTATCACCTTTTTGATACAGCTTTACAAGTAATTCTTGAACTCCTGGATCTTCAAAAATGACACTGACAGTTTGATGAACAGCTTCCTAACAACAATAAATAATTATCACTTTATGATAATAAAAAAAATCCTTAACAATATTAAACTAATGTAAAGTAAAACAGGAATCACCAAATACCTTCGCAACCTCCAGAAAGCCTTTGCAAGTGTCCTCAAAATTAACCTGTGCAAGTGATCAAGAAGCATTTTCAAGAAAGATAAAATTCAGCATTTGTAGCAAACCCAGGCATCAGATAACTATATGACCACTTTATTCTCCTTAACACTGTAAATGTTAGTTAATGGCAGATAAAAGCAAGTTTTTGAACAGATTGAATGAAGTTATGTAAGAGTTTCTTCATGAAATCGGATTAAGTCAATTTTCTTTTTAACAAGTAAATTTGGACAAATTTCTCTAGATTGGCTACTTGTTAGTGAGTCTGAGTTGCACGAACTCATATAGACTAGACTAAAGTGATTTGTATAATCCATCTTGCAGTCTTGCAGATACCAAGGTACAATTTGAAGATATAAAGGGCATAATTCATCCATCTATTAAGGCTCATGACTTACTACAACTAGAACGCTCAATACACCTCAAGAGCTAAGAAGAGGTTAGATATGCACTTCTCAGTAACATGGTTACCTGCTCAGCATAATTTGTGGGGAGGGCCTCAAGTGTACTTGAACTGAGCTCCATGGCAAGATCATAGCAGCGAAGATTGTTATTAATCTGCGATACAGTGACTTTATTAGTACGCACACACACACACACACACAAATAAATATATAAAGTATGCGACATATAATATGTCTTCAGATAGTCACATACCATAGCACATAAACCTTCTAGACCAATTTCAGAAGCAGGTTCATCCAATTTCTGCCTTTCAGCTGCTTGAAAATCAATCATTACCTGAAACGGGAAGAAAACAACCCTCAACATCCTTCATTCATTTTATGTTCTTCAAAAGTTTTTCAATCCCCTCTTTATTCTTTTCCATAATTATGGTTTGCTTTACTACAGTGATTCTGTAGCTGATGGATCACTTAATCATAATCAGGATCCTCGTGACATCATCTTACTTTCATGTTGGAAAGATGAGAACAATCAATCTATTTGCTGGTTTACTAACACATTTTTGTTTATCTTAATTTGCAGAATTCACACTTTCGTTCAGATATTCCCTTACTGAAGTTGTGGTTTGTGGGGCAAAAGTTTCTATTGGTCAAATAAAAGGGTTTGAAGATTTTTGCTACATTCCAAACTGAAGAATTAACAAATAACTCATATTTATGGTATGCGCACATTACTTTCTAACTAGACCATTTTCCCTTCACATGAGAAACAGGTTTCTTGTTGAATAAAATATGCGTATATCCCATCTGTAATAAATTGGTTGGACAAATATATTGTAAGGTTTCTCTTCAAATGGACACTGGATGCTTATGTTCAAAGTAAACACACGAGTTGTGAAAAAAGTTAAAGTTCCAGATAACATGGAAACAGCCTTGGCTGGTAAATTTGAAAAATGGAAGGTAATTGCAAGAACAAGTTTGGAGTAAATAAATTTGTTATCTAATAAACCTACGGACAACAAAATAATCAAATCCACATCCAGCTTAAATTTGGCAAAGAATGCTCAAGTTCAACCCACCTGAATGATGGCCAAAGCAATTCTATACAACATAACATCAGTGCTGTTTTCCCGTACTATTTGCACTTGCTCCCCAAGGATGCGAAACAAATCAACAGCAGCTGGCGTGTACAGTTTTCCCTCCTCTGTTTTTTTTGGTGGCTGTACTTTATCAGCCTCAAGTATATTCAAGTACCATTTCTGCACAAAAGGAGGCTTTCAATTGAATATTTGAACAGCGAAGATGATTGATGTGTATAGAAAGGCAATTAAAGATGTTCTAGTGTCTATTTACCCTTGTTGTGGCTTGCATCCGTTCAACATATGCATTCATGAGGGGATCCATTGCACCGCTTTCAGAACAAACTTGAGCTAGAGACTCATCAACACCAAGTGAAATTAGACTTTCTTGGTACTCAACTACCCAGCCAGTTACCTAAAACCAAAAGCACACATTTACAATTGGAACAACTACAAATTAATCTTACCCAGCCAAGATAAAATGGATCGAGGAATTAATGCCAGCAGAAGTCAATAAGGTGTAATTAGCAATAAGGAAAATAAAGTAAGAACAACAATCGTCCCTATTTCTTTCAAGGAACAGTCCAAATAACGACATCACCATAACATTCCCTTGTACGTCCACTCTGCAATATAATTGAAATAATTCCAATATGTGTGGATAACTTTATATTGAAAGGACACCAGTAGTTCAAATTCACTAGTGTAGAGGGTGAATCCAGTCCTTAAAACAATTCTGCGCTAAAATTTAATTTAGGAAAAACAACTCCTGAATTTACTACTTTCGGATCCACAAACTCCGAACTCCAAAAGGGGCATAAATACAACCAAAAAGTAACTCTGAAAGGAGATTTTGTTTCTCATTGGAAGAAGAATTTCATTTAACTTAAAAATATTAGACGATATGTGTTTCTTTAAAAGATAAAACAATTATTACTCAGAACTAGTTAAAGATAGTTTATAACTTCATATTAAGATGAAATACCTTTAATATCTCGATGTTTGTCAGATCATTAGCTCTATCACTTAGTAGTCTCAGCCACTGAATAAACCTCTCAGTGTAAAGATTCACCAAGAGCTGGAATATTTCATATCTGAAGGAATGCAAATAGCAGTATTATCACAGGAAATAAGTAGTCTAAAATAATCCCTGGCAAGGGCTGAGTAATGAAACACATGGCAAACCTAGGAGGAAAGCAAGGAGCAACATAGTCATATATATCTCCAAGTTCTTCACCAATCTGGCATTAATCAGATAAGTTCACCACAATATCAGATATATATTAAGCAAATTATGCCTGAAGATCTTGATGAGGCAATATAAAGAAAGAGAAGTAGCCAGTGAAGCACAAAATATAACTTGAAAACATCATCCACGTATGAGTTATGAATATCTCAAAAAGATTAAAGACGACAGAAGAAGGAACACTGACTACTTGAAACAAGACGGATGAAGATAACTTCACAAAACAAAATGTAGGTCATTTAGTTCACTGATGCACAAAAGAATATTATATGCAATATTTGAACAATAGACATGATAATCGATTCTGTTCAACAACAAAAACATTTTATCGACTTTTGTATTTCTTCTTCAAGAAGGTAATGATAATTGATGAAGTTCATTAACTGGCAAGACAATCATGGCAAGTAAATACCTTTTTAGCCTCCTCTAAAGCTCCTTTTAGGTCCTCAAACACAAGCTGAAAGGTGTATAATTATCCAGACATGAGAATTACTACAAATTTAAATTCTAGACTAGTACCATATAAGAGAAGCACTATAAAACATGCACCTCACTGAGCAAACGACTGAATCTTGATTCAACAGACTTCCTTACTTCGTCATAACATTTATCTTTGTAGCCTTTACCTTGGACTTTCAACTTCTGCTGTGTTAGATTTCTAGAAGACGCTGATGAGGTTGTAGATTTCCTAAATTAAACCAGAGTAAAAAAAGGACCCTCTAAGATATACAATATCAGTGAAAATGGTTTCATGGAGTATGCAAGTATAACAGGCAAATACTTGGCGTTTCTCCTAGGATTTGCGATAGACTCCATCGCACCACCTCCTTCAGCCTCAGCTGCTTCTATAGCTACTTCTTGATCCAGGATTTCTTGCATTTCAACAACTCTTTTTCATTTTAAGGGTAAAGTAACGAGAAGCATTAGTACCTAGATGAACTCAATCATGAAGCTCTTGCAGTAATTGACTCATTCAGACTAGACATACCTCAATGCACGAACTAGTGTTTGTGGGCTGCAAAAGAAAATAACTGCAATAATGAGTAGCACAGAAGCATACACAAGACAGTTGTTAAAACCAGAGCAAATAAATGAAAAATGCAACTGTATGCAAGCAGCAATTAAACAGACGGCTAAATTTGTAGACGACGAATGAAATTTGTACAATAAAAGATGACCAAAACAAAATACAAACATTTATAGAAAAATTAAATGAAGGAAATTCCAGAAAAGCGAACCACAAAACAAGCTTACCTTTCCTTAGCAAGTTTGAAGAAGTTGAAAATATGACCCCACAATGTCTTCTCAAACGTCTCCCATGTGCGATCTATATCTTCAAAGTATGCACTGCAAAATTATCATAAACAAATTGAGCTGCTAATTGCTAAAGTAGTAAAGTATGACGAAAATCATTAAAGCCTAAATATTATATCTGCAAGAACTGCTGCCTGTCTTTTATACATTTTCTTTAGGGTAAGTTCCTGTAGTAACATACTCTTTTTTTGTGTTTTATCTCCACTACCATAGTACTTTGGCTGAAAAAGATGAACCCTCTAACATGACAGTAGTAAAGGAAATAGCAAAATAAAAACACGGTCTTTACACTAATATAATGAAGTATAAAGTTGTAAAAAGCTCTGGGGATGCAGCTTAAAAGGCTAACAGTGGCATAATGAATTGTGGACAGCCAATTTGTTGACTTCAAATTTGACTTGCTAAATACTCTGAATGATTAAGATATATTCGATTTCTGGAGAGAATGGATAGAAAAAACATAAGATGACTTTATAAAACCATTAGGAAAAACACAGGGTAAACTTTCTGACCTTAGCCTACCAACCTCTTCCTCATGAGATGATGCAGCTGCTAATGCAAACCTTCGCTTTCCATCCAGCGCAGTTAATCTCTAGATTTGATTCAGCATACAAGTTCAGTATCACAGCATTGACATTTGGTCAACTAGAATAATTAAGCATACAAAAATACCTCATAGGTGTTAATTAGTTCTTTATCATCACTCAATGAATTACGTGCTTCAGCTGCCTCATCAGATATTGACATCATACCTTCCACATCCTGCAAAAGAACAAACAAGTTATAGACCCGTAGATAGGAAACAGCTGAAATCGACCAACTATAAACAGAAACAGCCATAACCATGATGCGGTTTTTTTAACATGAGATATGCTGCGTTAAGGCCTTTTCTTTTTCCCATCTTCAAACATATTTTAATTCATTCAAATGCCACATAATTTAACCAAAAAACAAATAATGCACACTCACCTTCAAAGTTGTGTTGAGGTTATTCCTTGCATTACTAAGGAGCTTTATCTGATCATGATTTTCGATCAATGTCTGGCACTCTTGACATAACCTGTTATGAAGGAAGGTTCTATATCAGTGTCAAACATCACGAGTAGAGAGTACTTAAAGAGCATATGATGTTGACATCATACTTTTCAATCTCCACAAAATTATCTCTGAGAAGACCTATCGTCTTCTGAGACAAGTTCAGTGATTCAAGACCTGCTTGTGCCTGCTCAACCTGAATGCAGAAATTCAGAGAAAATAGTTAAGGGGATTGGAGATGGACTCCAGCTCTGTAACCATATGTTTACAACAGCAAAGGTGAAAGATGTTAAATTTCTGTAATAGTGATTCACTGGTGATAAGAAGGTCTACAAGCTCAGAATCCATCTATACCTGTTCAGCAACCATTGTACTGAGTTGTGCGTCATTTGCCTGATAAGAAACCATATAGTAATGTCCGTCACCATGATAGAGGTAACATGTGCAAGCTAAAATAATCAAAAGGAAACATACAAAAGGGTAAAACTCAAACTTGTCAAAGATCTAACTTCTAGTATTCCAACAGACATTAGATGGAAATTGTACAAAGAACGCTACCCCAGTCACTGAAATTAAACAAACCAATGGTCATGGCACAACGAATCACTGCTTCACATACATATGAGGCCATATAGCATCATTCTAGCAGAATAATGAGTGAAAAGTACATATGCTTTTCTTTATTTGATATTCAGGTACAACTATTAAGGCATTGTACTGAGGAATTGAACTTCTTCACCTAATCAAGATTCACTATAACCATTTTTTGTTTAGTTGACAATCAAGATGATTTGGATATGAATGAAAAGATCGACACCACATGTGTCAGGTACAACTATTAGGCAGTATACTGGGGAATTGACCTTCCTAACCTAATAATTTTGACAGAGCAACTCATTTCATCATGAATAAATTCAAAGCATTCAAGTAATAGTTTACAGTTTTACACAGAAAAGGGAAAACCAAAAATTTCATTTTACAATCTCAATAGGCCTAAACCAATAAACACGCACAGACAAGGCGAATACTCTCACTATAATACAGTCCTGAGGGGTAAACGTGATACGAGTAACCCATGTCAATTTTTTAGGTATAAGTACATTACAATATTGTTCTTTACAACATCTTTAGTAAACAAGATCCCAAATTTATTCCTTTCCACGTGATTTTACTACTAAAAGAACCCCCACCCCACCCAAAATCTCCAACAAAGTGAAAAATGCAGCAAGTATCCCATGCGAGGTATATAAAGTATTAATTCTCTTCACTATCTTCATTTTGCATTTGCATATCACATTATGCTTCTAATATACACCAACACAGTGAACCCAAAAGTTACATTTATACATGGAAACTAGAATATCCGAGATTAATTTCTAATTGTTCATCTAGGATCACGTAGATGCTAAAATGGAAAGGTAGAGACAAGTTAAAATGCTAATCTGATCGGCAGCAAGTAACTGAAACCTAACAATTCTGTTGATGTACGGAGACTATAATATCCAACAATCTAATCTCAAACCCCTCCTTAAGATCACAAACATACTAAAAAGGAAAAGAAGACTTCAACATCTGGCTATCCCTACGTAGCCACCAAAAACAAAATTCTAAAACGATATTCATAAGCTTCCAAAAGTTGTGTTGTTGAAGAAACATCTACTATATGAAGACAGATACCTCTCCTCTTTCATTACTAAAACAGAAATCATCCTCCGCTGATTCCCCGCCATTAATCCTATACCAACCCCAAATGACCGACACCTCAAAGTTTCACAAGACACAATTGCACGAACCACAGAAAATTACTTCAATTTTTCATCAAAATTCCAAACCACGAGCTGAAGTACGCCGAACACAAACACCATGAAGTTGCTCGCCGAAAGGAACGAGATTTCATAGAGTTGTTGCAGAATTAATCAGTTAAAAAAAGGAAAAAAAGGAACCTGCTGCCGAGCAATGTAATCAGCTTTGATTGACGTGATGGACAGCAAAAGCTCCGGCATCGGCAGAAGCTTCGCCACTTCTCTCACGGCGGCCTCCTTCGCCTCCACACCTAGATCCTCCACCATCATCTTGCTCCGCTCCGCTCCTCTCTACAGCGCTCAGCTCCTCAGACTAACAGAAAATTATCGAAAAATATACAGAAAAATGATTGAATTGAGAGATTTCAAATTGGCATTCTGTAATTCTCGATCTTGACTGTGGATCGTGTACAGAAGAAGATGCAATGAAATTTCATTGCAGTGTCGTCCTCTTCAGGACTTGGACCGGGTCGCAGTCAGACTAAAATTCGGGTTTGGGCTTTTTTGTGGGCCGATTGAATTATATTTTCTAGTGGGCTTTTCAAAAAAAATATTTTTTTTTGTGTTATGTCGTGTTGAACGTCTTGTTCAACACTCTTCACGTAGAAAATTTAAGAAAAAATATATGTGTCATCACTATCGTATCGTATCTATATCGCCGTATTTCCATCCATGCATCATACTACAAAATCAAATTCATCAACTCACATAACTTAGCAGTTTCAATCGCGTGATGTACTATCTTAACCACAAGTCTTGTGTTCAAATCCTAAAAGGACAGTTATCATTGGAAAAGGAGCCCAATTCGGATCTAGATAAATGAAATATTAGAAACAAAAAAGTTACTAATAATAAAATCTAATCGAACTCAATTAATAATAAATTATATTATAATTTCAGATCAAATAAAAATTAAAAGGTTAGCATGAAAACATAAATTTAGAGGATTAAACATTTTTAATTTCTAAATGTTTCAAACATATAGAAAATGTCATAGGAAAATAGTTGATTGAAAAATAATTCTCAATGATCTATGAATATGTCCAACATAAAAAGAGAATTAAAAATCAAAGCATGCAAAATTAAATATTGTGTAAGAATTTGAAAGTTTAAAAATTAATGCTTTAATTAGACAAAGGACAAATTTTTTTTACATATTTATATGATAATAATTGATGGAGATAATTGCATCCCATTAAGGTCCACGTTTCTCCTAAATAAAACAATATTTATATTATACATTATTATCTCACATTGCCAAAAAAATAAATAAAAATAAAAACTAATCTCAATGACTTATAACCGAGAAGGATATATGAAAAGGTTAACAAAATTAGTTTCTTGGTTTTATTCATTAATTAGTTTGAAAAACTACGGTGAACAAATACAGAAGCAACAAAAGCAACAAATCTTTTACATAATGTTAGGCACAAGCATCAAGGATATAGATACGGAAGCAACAAGTCTCTTACACGATATTAGCCATAAACATTGAATGCGACACAATAAAAAGAAGAAATAATTTTGAAAAATGTTCATGAATCAAAATTGAAAAAGTCGACAAACCCCTTAATTATAAAGATAAATTAATCTTGAAGTTCAATTTGGTGGATTTGAAATAAAATCTCCAAAATACGTCCCCCTAAACATAACTACCAACACCTTTACATTAATTAAATATAAAGTATCTAATTTATCTTGTAATAAAACTTTTGATTTTTAGTAAGTAAAAATGTAAAATTGATATCACATGATTTAAGGGAAAACAAAGTTAAAGCAAAAGCACCGAAAGCACCATCGCTATCAATAATTTTACCTTGGTTTTATTTAGTACGAAACTAATATTAATTGGGAGACATAATAATAGTTAAGATTTCATAGAACTTAACCAAAAAAATTAGATTTTTCACACACATTTTCAAATGCAAGAGTATATATACACACACTACAATATATTAATGTGTATATCTACTAAATATATTAGATATATATACATTAAATTAATTTTCATGACCCTTCTCTTTTAAAACCCTATTTTCTTACTTTTGATAACTCTATAAATTCCGGGAGAGGAAGCACTCATAGTCAAGAAAATAATTTAATAAAAACTACATACTATATACTATATCCATATATATATTTCATCTCCAAAAAATGTTACTTTTCAAATATATGTACATTTTACTTGTTCTAATCTTTGTTAACTCCCTCTATGTTGATGCTTACATTCAACGATACCGTTTTTTTGTGAGTTTTTTATATAAAATCTTTCACATATAATATATATGTATATATTAGATTTAATTAATTTTTCCTATTTTTTAAAAGGGTTTTTTGAGTTGTGCATTTGCAGGTGAAGGAAGCTTCATACAAGAGATTATGTGAGAAGAAGAGGATCTTGACAGTGAATGGGAAATTCCCAGGTCCAACAATTAGGGTTCACAAAGGGGAAACCTTAGTGGTTGATGTTTACAACAGAGGAAATTACAACATCACCCTTCACTGGTATGAAAACTTTGGCTTGACTAATATATATTTGTACATAGTTTCTTGAAGTTTCTCTCAAAATGATTAGTTGCTAATATATATTTGATAGTAATTCGATCCGATTCCTTTATATTAAAATTTCTGACCTCGTCCATAACTGAAGGCACGGAGTGAAGCAGCCTAGGAATCCTTGGTCGGATGGCCCCGAGTACATCACCCAGTGCCCGATCCAGCCCGGTAACAAGTTCAGCCAAACGGTCATATTCTCCAAGGAGGAAGGAACGCTATGGTGGCACGCCCATAGCGACTGGTCCCGTGCCACTGTGCATGGAGCCATTATCGTCTATCCAAAACACGGAACTTCCTATCCATTCCTTAAGCCAGCTGCAGACGTTCCGATCATCCTAGGTCACATACACACATTAATTTCAACATTGCTCATGATATTTAAACTACAACTGTTTTTACCAGGTCCCTCTGGTTCCGTCCCTGTCAATACAACTTTTGCGTTCGCTAAATACAATTTTCGTGTCGTTTTTAGGGGAGTGGTGGAAAGAAGATGTCATGAAAGTAATGGAGGATTTTGTAGCGTCCGGAGGGCAGCCGAGGGACTCTGATGCTTACACCATAAATGGTTTGCCTGGGGACCTTTATCCATGTTCAAAGCGTAGTAAGTCAATCTTTTTCCCAACCAAGCTATAATCATCTCATATTCATGAAACCAAGAATGGGAAAATTAGGTCATTTTGGAGACTAAGTTTGACATTTGGACTCAACCTTTTCCTTAAATAAACATGCTCTATTTTGTACCAATTTTGGGGTTTTTAGGGGTTGGAGAATGTTGTGTTTGCAGCTTAGTATTTGGAATTTTTGGCGTTTTTATAATTTTGATTAACCATTAATCCTTATGATATGATTAATGTGGCATAGTGAACTTTGTCATTGGTGGCTAAGAGTCTTGGAATTAGTTAATACTAATGCTTCATGGTTTATAGCAACATTCGTGATTTGAAACTTTAAGGGAAATTGTAAATTTAGTATACTAATTTGACAAATTTAATAATTTTAATACATTTTATTTTTCGATAACAAAATAAGATCATATCTAAAAAAATCATTTAATTCAATGTACTTTTTGATTTAAACCTGATTTTGCCGGTTGGAACCCCGTCTCAGTTTACATGTGGCGAACTAGCTCCTAATTCCTCATGTGTAAATTCCACCTGGCAAAATTAATTTTCAGCAAAAAAATGTGCATTAAATTGCTTGATTTTGGAGACACGGTCCTATTTTGTCGCCAAAAAATAAAGTATACTAAAAACGTTGAATTGATCGAGTTGGTATACCAAATTTACAATTTTTTTGAGAAGTTAATATCTGTTTGGTAATGTAATTGAAAATGAAGAAAAAGAAAGAAAATGATTAGTGTATTTTCCTCGACTTCTCATCTAGATACCATGTAAATTCAGGTAACTCGATCGTGAGAGAAGAATGTCACTATGAATTGAAACGAGTTTACATATATGAATAAGATCTCTTATTAGGTGTAAGGGGGACTTTCTGTAATTTAACAAACTATACAAAGCTGGCATAAATAACCGTATACAAACTAACTAAACCCTAACTAATTCCAGAGTCGACTGCTTCTTGACTTGGTACATCTCATGTTGATTTTTCGATTATGCAGGTATGTTTAAGCTGAAAGTACGACATTCGAATACATACCTCCTACGTCTAGTAAACGCCGACATGAATGAAATCCTCTTTTTCGGAGTTGCCAAACATAACCTCACGGTCGTGGGAACCGATGGAAGCTACACGAAACCCTTAACGAGGGACTACGTTGTGATTGCCCCCGGACAGACAATGGATTGCCTCCTACGAGCCGATCAAGAACGGGCCAACTATTACATGGCTGCCCTACCATATGTAAATGGCTTTGGGGTCGACTTTTCCAACACCACAACCACCGCCCTCCTCCACTATAGGGGCACACGCAGTCGTTCTCCCCCAGACTTACCCGCCCTCCCTAACTACAACGACACTTCTGCCGCCGTAAACTTCACTTTCAGCATTCGAAGCCTCAATTCCAAGGCTCATCCATGCACGGTCCCCCAAACAATCACCCGACGGATTGTATCCACCATTTCCGTCAACATATTCCCCTGCCCTCCTGGCCAAACCTGTGCAGGGCCGAACGGGACCCGCCTCGGTGCCAGCATGAACAATATCAGCTTCACGAGCCCTCCAATCGACGTTCTCGAGGCCTATTTCTATCAGATTTCGGGCGTGTTCGGGCAAAATTTCCCGAGCTTCCCACCACTCGTTTTCAACTACACGGCCGACGTCATACCGGTGGAGCTTTCGATACCTAGGAGAGGAACACAAGCCATAGTTCTCAACTACAATTCGGTTGTGGAATTAGTTCTACAAGGGACTAATGTTGTTGCTGGGATTGATCATCCAATGCACCTCCATGGATATAGTTTCTACGTTGTTGGACGGGGATTTGGCAACTTTGATCAACAAAGGGACCCTTTGAATTACAATCTTATCGACCCTCAATATCTGAACACCGTTATTGTGCCTAGAAATGGATGGGTTGCCATCAGGTTCAAAGCAGACAATCCTGGTAAATTAATTTCTTTATTGCTTTACTTTTGGCACCATAATATAAAATTAATACCATATTTAATGATTAATTATTTCATGCACATATTTAGAGGAAGTTATTTAAACATTGTACTGTGTATAGCGAGTACTCATTTGATATGTCTAATTAGATTTAATTAGGCCCGCTAACCAATTTTTCTATCGCGTTCGTACCACAATATTAAGGGTTTCGGATATTGGACAATTAATCTCTTAGTCAGGTACTATTCACAAGGTTTCACCAAAATTTTAATCTCACATTGGGATAAAATTAAGTATCACCGTATTGAATGAATTATCTTTTATATCAAATATGATATACAATCTGATCAACGATTTATAGTTTCATTTAATAAAGATTGATCAGATTTAATTTGCAAAACTCTATCTCCTATATCAAACACTTCTTTCACATTTTTCGTTCGTAACCAATCAAATTTCATCAAAAAATAAATTTTGCTATTTAAATAATAAATTGAAACTTTTATTTGCAGGGGTGTGGTTTATGCACTGTCATTTCGAGCGTCACCTAACATGGGGAATGGAGACGGTATTTATAGTGAGAAGTGGAAGAGGAAACACAGAACGAGTACTCCCGCCACCACGTGATATGCCACCATGTTGAATATTATTATGGATGTTGCACACAATTACATAACTTTTATTTAATTTCATTTATTGAATTAATTTGACAATATATATATATATATATGTTAATCAATAATTTGTGACAATGTTATGTAACATGTTGATGTAATATTTGTAAATTTGAATGCCCAAAAGTTTTAGAGACTTTAATCATAAATTACAATAACTTGATTATCGAGTACATTGCATATTCCAACTAACGTATATTGGTTAATTTTTTTTGGTGGGAACGTATATTGGTTAATTGCTTTGCATCAATCTAGACGCAATTAATGTACTAGAAGTCTAGAATGGCAAATACATATAGTTTTTTTCCCTGTTTTCAAAACTGAACCATGGGAACTAGAATTTAACATGAGGAAATAAAAATTAAAATATTTAAAATTAAAGGGACGAAAGTTTAAATTTGGAGGAATAAAAATATAAATTCTTTAAAATATATATATAAAATTAAAAAATTCAAAATTTGGGAGGAGTGTGTGTGTGTGTGTGGGGAAGCACCCCTTGGTCCCATCTCTGCCTGGGCCTACCGATTCAACCGGTGATCGACATCTTATTCGGTCCGAAAGGGTCATCAAAACTGCAGGAGCTGGACCAATTTAGGGTAAGAAAATTGGTCACTTAATCGGTGATCTTGACCCTAAAAACCGGACTAGACCAGCTTACTTTTACTTTGACCAGAGAAGGGGGTTGGAGAGTTGGGTTTGTTAGTTCACTAAATAGCTTGCTTTTATCTTGGTCGAGAGAGAGCGAGCTGTACTAGAACGAATGGGTGTAAGTCTTAAACGTGATCATGTTTAAGAAAAGTGTCGTAGTACGTAAAAAGTTAATCTTTTTAACTATATATGCTTTTTAGTATTCTAGTAAAAGATTGATATTTTTTCCCACTTTATTAACTACGAAAATTATATCATAGTAAAACTGAGATTTTCATTATACGATCCATAAAAGTTCACTGAAACACAGTATTTATTACGTCGGTGTTAATTACGAAGCAAAATTTGTAGTAACTCGTTAATAAAATATTTTTTACTGCAAATTTTGGTATTTTAGGAACGAGTTTCCCACCGTAGCAAAACACATATTTCTTGTAACGTGTTCATGTAAATAATATGGTTACACTTCATTTTTTTAAAGAATTAAATCGTATGTAGTACAATTTTTAAAAATATAATAAATTTTAAAAGTAAAAAATATTACTCGTGCAACATACGTATTTAAAACTAATTAATAGGTAAGATTTTGTTAAAAATGTCTATGGTTTTGGTAAAGTATCACATTAATTTATTTTATTTTATTTTTAGAGAATAAGTCTATAGTTTTTTGTGGTCCATTTTAACGAGTACGACTGCAGATTTATCCCCATGAGTCCACTGTCCTGGCGGCAATGCTTCAAATTCAATCATTTTCATTTTTTTTTTTGAAGCTAAAAACGAACATTAATTACACAATAGCAACATCGTCAATCAAACAAGAAATAACAGAATCGGGGACCTTTAGATCCCCATCACTAGCATTCAGCGCCAAACGCGCTAACGTATGAGCTACACGGTTCCCTTCACGACGAACGAATTTGAACTCAACTTCCACAAATTGGGAGACCTTCCTTCTGACATCATCTATCAATGGACCTATTGGCGATAAATCTTGCTCCGTCGAATGGAGTTTATGAACCAAATTGAAGCAATCAGTTTCGAAAATCACTTTGCTAAACCCTCTCACCGTTGCCATGTTTGCCGCTTCGATTACCGCCATTGCCTCTACTATCTCGGGGTCAAAACAACCTCTTTTATGAACACTCCTCCAATCTAAGCAATTGCCCAAATGATCTCTAGCCACAATTCCAATTCCCACGCTATTCTCACTCTCAAAAACAGCCCCATCACAATTGAATTTTATGCTTCCCATTGATGGAGCCATCCAATTTCTTGGCAGCAGTAAATCATTTGATGGAGTTGCTGCTCTATCCCTTGTGATTCCTGCATTAAAGGTCTGCCTCGCTTCTTCGATAATCCGTATTGTTTCAATCTGTTCACTCTCCGCCCATCTCTTGTTTCGGTGGTACCACAATGTCCAAGCATAGATTACAAATAATGCACCATCCTCACCATCTACCCTCTGTAAAACTCCACGATACCATTGTTCACTGCATCCCTCCCATTTTCATTGAATGAGTCAATAATTTAAATAATGTAAAAGAATTAAATATTCGGGTAATGTTGGATAAATCCCCACTTGAGCATCATATTTTTACTTAATTCCCCAATTGGTCATCAAATTTTTATTTTACTCCCCACGTGTAGTACGAATATGATATAATGCAATATTTATATCCTATTATATTGTATAAATTTTCACCACTCTCAAAACATGTTGTATAATTTTCATATAATGTAGTACTAAAATGTTCTAATGCAGCATTTATATCATATTATGTAGTATAAATTTTCGGGGAGTAAAGTAAAAATCTTCAAACTAATGGGGATTTTTTTGAAACTGCCCCTTAAATATTACTAGTTACGATTATCGTAAAATATACATTTAAATTTGACAAACCAGTAAACCAAGGGGCAACTCAACTTATTGCAAAGCTTGAATCGATAGGCTCGCATTGAAAATCCATTAAATCTATCTTAATTAAAATTTGAGTCAGCTTGAATTATCAAACTAGGAAAGCAAGCTCAGACTCGGCTCATTGGCAAGCTCAAGTCGATAGGCTCAGCTCAACCTCAAAATCTTTTGAACTCAAATTGTTCAAAAATTGAATTGGGTTACTGGTTCGTGAACTTGCTCAATTCATTCAGCATTGTAATAATATCAATATATATATATTTTCTTTTTTGAAACGAACAAAATAGATGGGTATTAAACCCGAATCCTAGTTTTTCTTTTTCTTTTTCGTCATTTCTAAACTCATTAAATTAAACATCACCCTTTTTTCTACATTTTCTTGTACTAATTTAGTTGAAAAACAATCTAATCTATGCTTTCATACTTATCTGAACAATATAATGTTGTTTCACTCTTTCCATAATTATCTACGATATTCATAGTAGGTCAAACTTAAATAATAAAAGTAGGACTTAGTATCTTGGTAACTTTTTCTAAAATTTCATACTATTTAAATGATAAGTATAAGATGCCGTTCATCATTATATATTTATATTGAATAGACGGCGCCAAATGATCGAGCCAAATGTCCGCCTTGTCTTCGATCGGGAAATCAGACCACGATCACTCTATTTGTTGAGTGGGGAATCGCCGTCTGACTGCTCGAAATCTGCACAGGTTGAATCAAACATGAGCTCAAGGCCAACTCGGGGAAGGTGGGGGTGTGACCTGGGTTGGCACTCCGATGCTCAAGTCAGGTTCGATGAGGATGGTCGAATGATTGAGCGGTAAAATAAGGTAGGTGAGAAAACTTACCGTGCAATAAATGAAGGGGTGATATATATACGGTGGAGAAAGAGAAATAACCGTCTCGACGTGTCGGCGCAGGGAGCTGACAGGTGCCCCACTATTGTCTTGCATTTAATGCGTGGTCGGCCACTCAATTGTGAATTGGTTAGTGGACCGGTGCGTTGGCAGGTCGAGGAATTGGGGTCGAAGGAACTGATCTGAAAGTCTGACCCTGGGTCGAAGACCAAGGCAGTAAATTATGGGCTGTAACTGGGAGGCCGGCCTGATGGTCGAAGGGACGTCTTCGATCGAACAGGTGGCATGCGGTGATTGGTCCAACAGAGCAGCGGGTACGAGCCACGTCATAAGCCCCCCGAAACGTCATCTGCTAGGGCTGACGTGGCAGTGGCGTTTCAACTCCCAAGGGTGGGACCCGCTGTAATCATGGCGACGTTTCACCTTCTCGATTCCTGCCAAATTCACTCCTATAAATAGTTCCCTCTGTAACTTCATTTGTTACTTTTTGCCAAAGAAATCTGAAGAGGAGCTCCGAGCTGTAGCAGGTCGATCAAGTACTTTTGTGCATCGATTTTTGGTCGTTCGTTCCGAAGGAAGCAATCTCCAAACCTTTCTAAACACAAAAGGTATTATTTCGACTCTTAGCTCGATTTTGTTCTCTTGCACGTTTCTTTTTATTTTTTTCGATTGCTTCGAGGGAGAGGTTTACCACTTCCCTCTTCGAAGGCTTTCTCTCTCTCGATTTGTTCAAATCCGACCCTTCAAGAGTGAAAACATATTTTTCTTGTTACTGTAGGATGTCAACAAATCGAGGTGAGACCGGGCCAAAGGGGATGGAGGTGGCAACCATAAGTGTGGAGTCGAGCTCGAGGTCTGACTCAAGTTCAGATTAAACGGACTTCGGAGTTTCCATAGATACGAGGTCGACAAACCCCCAAGGAAGGGATGAAGATGTCGACGTGGTGGGGGGTGTCCAACCCGCTACCGGAGGCAGAATTAGAGGAGGTTGTCGTGCCTCGCGTTGCCGGAGAAGAGACATCGACCTCAGGTTGAGGTGGAGAGGAGGAGAAAAAAGAAGAGAAGGAAGAGGTGGAGAATATCGAACCAAAGGGTCGATTAGTGAAGGATCCCCGAGCCATAACTCCCGGTATAACGGATGAGAAATTTTGGGAAGTTCAACAGTGGATATTTAGCGGTGCACCAGAGTTTGGGGACTATCGAGTGATAAAGCCCAAGGTCGGGGATAGAATGACCAACCCGCCCAAGAATTACATCGCGGTCAACTACTTGGCGATCGAAAACGGGTTTAGGGTGCCCATTTCCAAGGAGCTGCTCGAGTTCTTCAATGTTTTGAGGATCAGCCCTTTACAATTGATGCCCAACTCATACGCCATGGTAAATGGGTTGAGGGCTCTACTGAGATGCTAGGGGATGAAAACCAACATCTACTGCCTTTCCGAAATCTTCCAAGCCTCATTAACGGCCGAGACCTCAGTACCGGGGCCAGGCTATATCCAGCTCCAGTCGAAGAATAATTATCGAGTGATAAGGTCACCAACCAGCTCGAACGGCATAGGATGAAAACAGAGATTTGTTTTCATCGAGTGTGAGAAGGGGTGGCCCGGTCTGAAGTATCCGGGATGGAGCTGGGTCCCTCGAGCAGATCTTCCGAGAGGGCATCCGGGCTGGCCGAATACATTGATGGCGGCCCTGAGAGATTTAGGAAGTGTCGAGTCGAAAGATATGATCGCCCCACAAATGTTGATCGAGCTGGGGCTCGCGCCAGGGGTCCGTAAATACTTCGACCCGGGTATATCGAGTGAATCCCTCGAAGCATTAACTTAATTTGATCTTTAGTTTGTTTCTTGTTTCTCCTTTTTTTTTTTTTGTCCAAGTATGTGATCGATTTTCCCTTCTTTTGCAGAGCGATATATCATGTCGGCCTCACTCGCAGCCAGGAGGAAGGAGATGGCCGAGCTGAAGAAAGCAGCAGAGAAGAAGAAACTGCCTCCACCGACCGAGGCAGAGGCCACTGCTGCGCACAACGCCACGGTCAGGGCGTTACCAAAAGTCCTTGGAATGAGGACAGTTGATGGCCCCGAGAAGCGGGGCAATGCTCCGGTAGGGGTCGACGAGGTTGAAGCCCCCTAATCCAAGAAACAGAAGACACACCGTCATGCCTCCAAGTCTGCGGTCAAGGCAGACAAGCAGAGGGGGAAAGGTCGAGAGAAGACCCCCATGCTCCCCATGCCCTCATCGGTCGGACCCATTGTCGAGGTCCAAGTTGGCGACTTCTCCACTCCACCCAATCAGGGTCGCAGGGGGATCGTGCCTCGGAATGTGGCCAGCATCTTGGCTGGGGTGCGGAAGCCCCCCCCCCCCCCCCCCAAGGTGCTCGATCAGCGACCGCGGTCCCTTGGAAGCCTAGAGAGGAGGACATGCGGCTCTTTTTCTACTACCCCTCGCTCCAAGAGTCTCACTTCTCGAACGGCCTCTCGAGCCACAATGATCTGGGCAAGCCCCGCAGGATCGGTACAACCCCAAAAGATTATAATGCGCTCGGGGCCTTGTATAGCTCGATCCAGACGGTGGTCGACCATAAGGAGAGGTGGGCGCTCGCGGACGATGAGATCGAGGCGTCCTGGGTCCAGAAATACTTCGCCGTAGGTTTACTTTTGATTTTTCTCTCGTATTTTGCTATGTGGTTGCTCGAATCCTGACGGTCGAAGTTTTTATTACAGATGGGCCAAGATTTCTTCCAGGTGGCTCGAAGGGGTTGGGTCCACCGAAAAATGAGGACCAGGGCCGAGCAGCAGGTCGAACGTATGAGGCTCGAGCTGGAGGAGAAGGATAAGAAGTTGACGGAGGCCAACAAGAACAAGGACTAGCTCGACAAGTATCTCCTGGAGGCCATCGAGAAACTATCCGACACTGAGAAAAAGCTGAAAACTGCGGAGGATAGGGTCGCGAGGGCGATCGAAGAGGAGATCGAGGCGAAAAACAGGGGCCTGAAATTACCCACCCCGGCTAGGGTCGGGGAGTTGCGATGCGAAATCCCGAAAGCATGGAACTGTTATTCCATCTCAATGGAAAAACCTAAACCACCCACCGGGAAACAGATCCCCATCATCACCAACGACCCGATGATCGAAGATGATTTTGTAGATCCTGATGCGGTCGACCCTGAAAACTCCAAGAAAATGAGCTCTTCTCATGCCGCAAAAAGGAAGAAACAAAAGGACAAGAAGCTTGAACCTACAAAAGAACTTGAAGAAATTCAGTTGATCCCTGGACAGACTATAAAAATCACATGCATAGGAGCCGGTCGAAAGGGCAAGGAACTGCTCATACAATTTCTCCGAGATAACCTCGACGTGTTCGCTTGGAGTGCTTCCGACCTTGTTGGAGTCGACAGGAAAGTAATTGAGCATCACCTAAACGTCGATCCATCCTACAAGCCAGTCAAGCAGAAACTACGCCCTCAAAGCGATTCCCAAAACGCCATCATTGAGATAGAGGTGAACAAACTCCTCGACGCTAGATACATAATGCTGATCCAATACGTCGAATGGTTTTGCAACGTCGTTCTCGTACCCAAATCGGGTGGGAAGTGGCGTATGTGCAACGATTTCACCGACCTAAATAAAGCATGCCCAATGGACCCCTATCCGTTACCAAGGATCGACTAACTTGTCGACTCCACGGCTGGATACGAACGATTAAGCATGATGGATGCTTTTCAGGGTTACTATTAGATTTTCATGGCCATTAAAGATCAACCTAAAACGGCCTTCATAGTCTTCAACGTCATCTACTATTTCAAGGTTATGCCATTCGGTCTCAAAAACGCAGGAGCAACATACCAACGAATGATGAACCAAGTGTTCGAGCCCGAGATCGGCAACACCGTTGAGGTATACGTCGACGATATGCTCGTCAAGAGTGAGAGAGTCGTCGACCACCTCGATCATTTGAAACGAGCCTTCGGTCTTCTCAGGAAATACAACTTGAAGCTCAACCCCGCAAAATGCACTTTCGGGGTCGACGGCGGGAAGTTCCTTGGGTACATGGTGAGCCAGAGAGGAATCAAGGCAAACCCCGCAAAGATATAAGCCATTCAGCTGTTTCCGACCCCTAACTCGATCCGCGATGTCCAGCGCCTTGTTGGCAGGATCATCTCACTAAATCGATTCATATCACGGTCATTAGAGAAGAACTTGTCCTTCTTTAAAATCTTACGAAACATCAAAGATTTCGAGTGGACTCCAGAATGCGACCAAGCCCTCGAAGATCTGAAGAAGTACCTGACCTCCCCGCCTCTATTAGCAAAGCCGGTCCACGGAGAGACGTTATATCTATATTTGGCTGTCTTGAGCGAAACGATCAGCTCGGTGCTTGTCACTGTTCGAGATCGAAAACACCTCCCTGTGTACTACGTTAGCAAGATTCTTCATGTCCTTGAGGTACGTTATCTCGAGATAGAAAAATTTGCTCTCGCAGTGGTCCACACCTCACGGAAACTTCGAGCCTACTTTCAAGCACATCCCATCGTGGTTCTAACCGATCAACCATTGAAGACCGTCATGGATAAACCAGAAGTTTCAGGCAGACTCACCAAGTGGGCGATCGAACTTGGACAGTTTGAAGTGTCTTACCGACCCCGTGTGGCTTATCAAGCTAAAATCCTCGCCGATTTCCTGGTCGAAAAGGACCTTCATCCGACACCTGCTAACGATGAAGCCGTGTGGACGCTATCAATCGATGGCTCTTCGACCTCTTCAGGGGGAGGGGGGAGCCGGTATATCCATCTTGAGCACGAATGGACAGCAGATCGAATATGCCATCGCCCTTGAATATCCTGCAACTAACAACGAAGCAGAGTATGAAGCCCTTTTAGCAGGGATGAAGATTGCAAAAATGCAAAACATCAAAAGGCTCACCGTCATAACTGACCATCAGCTAGTCGTTGGACAGGTCGGCGGTGAGTACGAGGCTCGAGAAGAGTCCATGGTCAAGTATCTCGCCCTGGCAAAGAAGGCCATATCGGAATTCGAAGACTTCAAGCTCTCCTAGGTTCCTCGAGAAGAGAACCTTCGAGCGGACGCCCTTTCTAAGTTCGCAACTGGGTCGCTTGCTACACTAGATCGAACCATCATGTTTATGTCCTCTTCCACCAGATCCATCGACCCACCTGTCCCAGAAGTCAACTCCATCGATGCTGCCGAACCCTGTTGGCTCGATGGAATAGTATTATATCTACAAGACGGTACCCTACCCAAAGATCCACTCGAAGCGAGAAGGCTCAAGCAGCGTGCCCTAAGTTATTCGCTCGATCAAGAAGGTCGTTTATACAAGCGTTCATTCATCGGCCCCACTAAACGATGTCTCCGACCGTCCCAGGGTCGAGAAGTGCTCCCTGACATCCACGAAGGATCATGTGGAAACCACGCCGGGGGGCGATCACTTGCTCAGAAAACGTCTCGAATGATCG
Organism: Lantana camara; assembly: GCA_037501455.1. Taxonomy (NCBI): domain Eukaryota; kingdom Viridiplantae; phylum Streptophyta; class Magnoliopsida; order Lamiales; family Verbenaceae; genus Lantana; species Lantana camara. The sequence goes on from CM074855.1 coordinate 128,000,374, forward strand.
AGCCAAATCTGCGCCTTGTCTTTGATCGGGAAATCAAACTATGATCACTCTATTTGTTGAGTGGGGAATTGCCGCCTGATTGCTCTAAATCTGCACAGGTCAAATCAAACATGAGCTCAAGGCCAACTCGGAGAAGGTGGGGGTGTGACCCGGGTTGACACTCCGACGCTCAAGTCAGGTTCGATGAGGATGGTCGAATGATTGAAAGGTAAAATGAGGTAGGTGAGAAAACTTACCGTGCAATAAATGAGGGGGTGATATATATACGGTGGAGAAAGAGAAATAACCGCCTCGACGTGTCGGCACGGGGAGCTGACAAGTGCCCCACTATTGCCTTGCACTTAATGCGTGGTCAGCCACTCAATTGTGAATTGGTTAGTGGACCGGTGCTTTGGCAGGTCGAGGGATTGGGGTCGAAGGAACTGATCTGAAAGTCTGACCCTGGGTCAAAGACCAAGGCAGTAAATTATGGGCTATAACTGGGAGGCCAACCTGATGGTCGAAGGGAAGTCTTCGATCGGACAGGTGGGGTGCAGTGATTGGTCCAACAGAGCAGCGGGTACGAGCCACGTCATAAGCCTCCCGAAACGTTATCTGCTAGGGCTGATGTGGCAGTGGCGTTTCAACTCCCAAGGGTGGGACCCACTGTAATCATGGCGACGTTTCACCTTCTCGATTCCCGCCAAATTCACTCCTATAAATAGTTCCCTCTGTAACTTCATTTGCTACTTTTTGCGAAAGAAATCTGAAGAGGAGCTCCGAGCTGTAGCAGGTCGATCAAGTACTTTTGTGCATCGATTTTTGGTTGTTCGTTCCGAAGGAAGCAATCTCCAAACCTTTATAATCACAAATTATATCATTTCGACACTTAGCTCGATTTTGTTCTCTTGCACGTTTCTTTTTATTTTTGTCGATTGCTTCGAGGGAGAGGTTTACCACTTCCCTCTTCGAAGGCTTTCTCTCTCTCGATTTGTTCGAATCCGACCCTTCAAGAGTGAAAACATATTTTTCTTGTTACTGTAGGATGTCAACAAATCGAGGTGATACCGGGCCAAAGGGGATGGAGATGGCAACCGTAAGTGTGGAGTCGAGCTCGAGGTCCGACTTAAATTCAGATTCAGCGGACTCCGGAGTTTCCATAGATACGAGGTCGACAAACCCCCAAGGAAGGGATGAAGATGTCGACATGGTGGGGGTGTCCGACCCGCTACCGGAGGTAGAATTGGAAGAGGTTGTCGTGCCTTGCGTTGCCGGAGAAGGGACATCGACCTCGGGTCGAGGTGGAGAGGAGGAGAAAGAAGAAGAGGAGGAAGAGGTGGAGAATATCGAACCAAAGGGTCGATTAGTGAAGGATCCCCGAGCCATAACTCCCGGTATAACGGATGAGAAATTTGGGGAGGTTCAAAAGTGGTTATTTGGCGGTGCACCAGAGTTTGGGGGCTATCGAGTGATAAAGCCCAAGGTCGGGGATAGAATGACCAACCCGCCCAAGAATTGCATCGCGATCAACTACTTGGCGGTCGAGAAAGGGTTTAAGGTGCCCATTTCCGAGGAGCTGCTCGAGTTCTTCAATGTTTTGAGGATCAGCCCTTTACAATTGATGCCTAACTCATACGCCATGGTAAATGGGCTGAGGGCTCTACTGAGATGCTTGGGGATGAAAACCAACATCTACTGCCTTTCCGAAATCTTCCAAGCCTTATTAACGACCGAGACCTCGTTGCCGGGGCCAGGATATATCCAGCTCCAGTCGAAGAATAATTATCGAGTGATAAGGTCGCCAACCAGCTCGAACGGCATGGGATGGAAACAGAGATTTGTTTTCATCGAGTGTGAGAAGGGGTGGCCCGGTCTGAAGTATCCGGGATGGAGCTGAGTCCCTCGAGCAGATCTTCCGAGAGGGCATCCTGGCTGGCTGAATACATTGATGGCGGCCCTGAGAGATTTAGAAAGTGTGGAGTCGAAAGATATGATCGCCCCACAAATGTTGATCGAGCTGGGGCTCGCGTCAGGGGTCCGTAAATACTTCAACCCGGGTATATCGAGTGAATCCCTCGAAGCATTAACTTAATTTGATCTGTAGTTTGTTTCTTGTTTCTCTTTTTTTTTTTGTCCAAGTATGTGATCGATTTTCCCTTATTTTGCGGAGCGATATATCATGTCGGCCTCACTCGCAGCCAGGAGGAAGGAGATGGCCGAGCTGAAGAAAGCTGCCGAGAAGAAGAAGCTACCTCCACCGACCGAGGCAGAGGTCACTGCTGCGCACAACGCCACGGTCGGGGCGTTACCAAAAGTCCTTGGAATGAGGACAGCTGATGCCTCCGAGAAGCGGGGAATGCTCCGGTGGGGGTCGACGAGGTTGAAGCCCCCCAATCCAAGAAACAGAAGACACACTGTCATGCCTCCAAGTCTACGGTCGAGGCAGACAAGCAGAGGGGAAAAGGTCGAGAGAAGACACCCATGCTCCCCATGCCCTCATCGGTCGGACCCATTGTCGACGTCCAAGCTGGCGACTTCTCCACTCCACCCAATCAGGGTCGCGGGGCGATCTTGCCTCGGAATGTGGCCAGCATCTTGGCTGGGGTTCGGAAGCCCCCCCAAGGTGCTCGATCAGCGATCGCGGTCCCTTGGAAGCCTAGCTAGGAGGACATACGGCTCTTTTTCGACTGCCCCTCGCTCCAAGAGCCTCACTTCCCGAACGGCCTCTCGAGCCACAATGATCAGGGCGAGCCCCGCAGGATCGGTACAGCCCCAAAAGATTATAATGCGCTCGGGGCCTTGTATAGCTCGATCCAAATGGTGGTCGACCACAAGGAGAGGTGGGCGCTCGCGGACGATGAGTTCGAGGTGTCCTGGGTCCAGAAATACTTCGCCGTAGGTTTACTTTTGATTTTCCTCTCGTATTTTGCTATGTGGTTGGTCGAATCCTGACGGTCGAATTTTTTATTGCAGATGGGCCAAGATTTCTTCCAGGTGGCTCGAAGGGGTTGGGTCCACCGGCAAATGAGGACCAGGGCCGAGCAGCAGGTCGAACGTATGAGGCTCGAGCTGGAGGAGAAGGATAAGGAGTTGGCGGAGGCCAACAAGGACAAGGACCAGCTCGACAAGAATCTCCTGGAGGCCATCGAGAAACTATGCAACACTGAGAAAAAGCTGAAAACTGCGGAGGATAGGGTCGCGAGGGCAATCGAAGAGGAGATCGAGGTGAAAGGGGCCTGATCGAGGGGGAGTGGAAGGGGGTAGACTTGGCCTTGAGTAGATGTAAGAGGGGCCTCAAGGAGTCTGTCTCCGACCTCGAGAGGCGAGGCGTGTACAGGTTTATGAACTCTAAGGCGTATGTGAAGGCCATGTCGATCGCGAGCTTCAAAGACATCGAGGAGGGCTTCAATTTATGCATGACCCAGGTGCAGACGGCCAAATACCTTCCGATGGACTACGATCAAGAGAAGGTCGGCCTGTACCAAGACGACCCTCGGCCTGCTGACCCTGTCACCCGACCTCCGTCTCCCGAGCCAGACTGGGACCAAGATGAGTTTGGCTTCGCAGTGAAGCTGGCGCGATCCAAAGTTGCCGGCCAGCCAGACGACATATCATTGATGGAGCTCGACCTGGATGCCTCCTTCCACCCCAAAGACATGTGCCCGGAGTACTTTGGGGATGCTGCTATTGTGCCCATCGAGGAAGGGACCGGAGATGGTCCGACCAGGAATTGAGCCGGAGAAAACGTGTCAGCCCTATCCCTGTGCTCGAGATGTTTGCTGAAGGAAGACCCAACTTTTCAGGGTTTCCACTGTTAGGGTCGGACTCTTGTAATTTTTAGGAACTTGACTGTTGGGGTGAGTTCCCTTAGTTGCTGGCTCGGGGTTCATTGTAAATAGGTAGGAATCCGAGTGTTTATCTGTAGCGCCCGAGCGTGAGGCACCACATCCCCCGCACCGAGACCCGACCCGTATATGAAATGGGAAATCCATACACGTGCCAAATCACGGCGAACGGGGACACAACACACACGCTAAGCTAGGCGGGAGCTAACCCTTAAACCAAGCATAACCAAAACATAATTAAATCAGAGTGACCATAACAATAGCGGAAGCAATTCAACATAAGTACTTATAGGTACCAACACATAGCAATACATATCGTATTTACATATAGGTACCAACACTTACAACCTGTGTAAAAGCCATCACGGCACAAAATAACTTAATATACACTCCATACATAATCATAATACAAAAGTAATAAGAACAAGTATATATGAGTGTAAAAGGAAATGCTAGACACTAATGCAAGACCTAGACGACTCGTATTCCCGCCTAGCACCTCCAAACCTGCACAAAACAACTGAAAACAAACCGGGTTCAGTCTAAAAGAGACCGGTGGGTATAAAAACGGGGCATAATATATAATACAACGGAATTTAAACATATACATACAAGCCCTAATTCCATTTGAAGTTTGATAAGAATTTCCCAAGCGGGCAAAACAAAGAAAACATCAATGGAATTACGACTATCATATTCATTCATAAATAATTATTGGGTTTCATGGCCCGGCGAGTGGGCGTGCATTATCTCCAACCATCACCTCGTGTAATCATATTCATAATTCATTTATTTTCATGCATATTAATCTTATGTGCACATTCATACGATTCATAATCATACATATACACCTTCTTCCTCCGGTGGTGGACGGGTTTGCAAGGCCCGACCACCTCATACATTGACCCAGGGGGGTACATGAATCCCCCAAGGGCGCTCAGCTACCATTCCACGCTAATCTCCTAGCGAGTTCAGGTCTCTGTTAAATGGTTGGGACTAGCACATGGGATCACCGTCGGCCCTTGCCTCCCCGGATAGCCACATGTGCTAGGTCCCGGGCCCGTGCATCATTAACGATCATGTCTCGCCAAAACATAAGGTAGGATTCATAAAAGAAAGGCTTACGTTTGAAATCATTTACTCGAGAAAAGACTCTATATACGTATATTATACATTTGGTTTAAAACTTTGCACATTGGGTTTATATCGGGTCATTTTAGCTAGTAGAAGAGAAACCCACCTTGAAGCGGCAAAAGGATAAGAGTAGAGCCTCAAACGACGCCCTCGTTTCCAACTAGACCCGAATCTGTGCAAAAGAGGTAGTGTGAGACTCAAAATGACCATATACGACGCACGACAATGCAATGTGGATGATATGAGATGCAAAAGAAAATGTTCTCAAGTCATGGAACTATTCTTATGCACAATTAACACAATAAAGTCACATAAACGTTCAAAATCATTAATTGCATTCAATAAGTGGAAGTACCAAGTTCAATCGTTCATAAATCATAACAAAACAAACCATAAACTTGATACATTAATCACATAATAATACATATTAACATAGCATAGAAGTCATAAAAGAGGTGGAGGAAGATCAAACAAGCGGAGAAAAAGAAGAAAAACGGAACCGGAGTGAAAAAAAAACGCAGGACAGAATCCACCCCATGGATTTTTACAAAGGGAAAAATCCACCCCCATGGATTCTGTCCAGCCTACTGACTCAAATCCACCCCCGTGGATTTGGGTTAGTAGCCAAAAAAACACACAAAGTTGGAAAAAAACGAAATGGAAGCCATACATCACCAAGCCAACACAAAACTCAACCTAAAAGCACACTAAATCAGGTCATTTACTCATGTATTCAAGCTATAACACATTAGACAACAAGAACTTCAAGAAAAAAAAAACATCAAAAGATCATCAACCAATTCATATCTTCCAAAACCTTCAAGTTCATAATGGAACATATTAAATCCCTCAACCACCATGCAATATAAGTCCATAAAATCATAAATGCATGTCTTAGGATCATATATAACTCAAGAAACTCAAAGAAATTCTAAGGAAGCATCCTAGAATCATAATTTTACATGAAACCCTTACTATTTAATCATTTCCTCCAAACTTGATCAAATCATGGCGAAAACATGCAAACTTGGACTTAAAAGAACCACAAGGAGATGTACATATCAAAAATGGAGTTACCTTTAAGAAATGGTGAGGAATGGATGAGAGATGAGCTCAATTTCTCCCTTGGAGAATAGTGGTCTCTTTCTTCTCTTCCCTTTCTTCTTTTTCTTCTTGTTTGGCTGAAAATGTGGGTTGTGGGAAGGGAATGGCTCGGTATGGGGGGCTGAGAGAGGGTGATGGTGTGGTTGGCAAGTGTTTAGGGTCAAAGGATAGGTCTTAGGTACGTTTAAGTAGGTCCGTAGCTTGCGTGGAGTCATAATTGGCCATTTTGGGCGTAACGTGCTCCTTTCGGTTGAATTTTGGGAATCCAAATGATCTTAAAAAGGCATGAGGCTTGTCCCATTGTCTCCGAATCGTCGATACGGATTCAATGGAGGTGACGGAACTCGAGTCCGAGTTCCGGAGCTCAAGATATCACATATGGAACCAAGGGTGCGCTAATTGTCCGTTAGCCCCCGTTTTGGTTCCAAGAATCCAAATAAATTCAAAACTCATGCAACCAAGAACAAAATCATGAAACGAACATATAGGTAAGATCATAATACACATAATTCAAGTATACCAAGTTATCACGAAAAACGGAAATCGAATCGGAATCAAACAAGGCATAATCATACACATATAAGCAAATACGTTAAAAATGCAAATAAAATTCAAATGCAACAAGAAATAAATTCAAGTATGGAAATAATGAAATAAATAACAAAATTTAAAGAAATTAAGAAATTAAATCGCGCAAATTAGTAAACACATACGTCATACCTGTACGACCAAAAAAGTTGGGGCGTTACAATCTCTCCCCCTTAAAAGAATCCGTCCTCGGATTCATTGCTCGCCTAGAAACAATTCAGGGTGGAACTTCTTCATCTTTTCTTCCGTTTCCCAAGTGACCTCTTCGGTCTTATCACTCCTCCATAGAACCTTAACCAAAGGAATACGCCGCTTCCGAAGTTCTTGAAATTTTCGATCCAATATCTTTATCGGCTTTTGAACAAAGGTCAGATTCGGTTCTAGTTCCACTTCTTCAACCGATATGATTTCGGATTCATCTTGATAGTACTTCCGGAGTTGTGAAACGTGGAACACATTGTGAATTTCGGTCAAATTAGGAGGCAAATCCAAACGATAGGCCGTATCACCAATTCTTTCCAAGATCTCAAACGGACCCAAATATCGAGGATTCAACTTCCCTCCTTTCCCGATCCTTGAAAATCCTTTCCTTGGAGAAGCTTTCAAAAAGACTCTATCTCCTACCTCGAACTCAAGATCCTTTCTTCGTTTATCTGCATAACTTTTTTGTCGGTCTTGAGCCGCTTTCATCCTTTGTCTAATAATTTGGACCTTATCAATACCATCTTGAACAGCCTTAGAGGGTTTTTGCTTTCTCTCCCCTCTCTTCACGCCCTCTTGTTTAGTCCAATTCCACTCCTCCAAATCAAAGAACAACGGAGACCTGCACTTACATCCGTAGAGAGCTTCATAAGGTGCCATCTCTATCGAGGCTTGGTAACTATTATTATAAGCGAACTCGATTAATGGCAATTGCTCGTTCCAAGAGCTCTGAAAATCCAATGCACATGCTCTCAACATATCTTCCAAATACTTAATCAACCTCTCCGACTGCCCGTCTGTCTGAGGATGGAAAGCTGTGCTGAATTGAAGCCTTGTTCCCAAACACTTATGTAATTCTTGCCAAAATCTTGAAGTGAACCTTGGATCCCGATCCGACACGATGCTAACCGGTATTCCATGTAGTCGGACAATCTCATCCTTATACTTCTTAGCTAGTTTACTTACCTTGTCGGACATCCTAATGGCAAGAAAATGAGCAGATTTCGTTAATCGATCCATGATCACCCAAACTCCATCAAACCCACCTTTCACTCTGGGTAACCCGGAAACGAAATCCATAGCTATCTGCTCCCACTTCCATTCCGGAATAGGTAAAGGTTGAAGTAATCCCGATGGCTTTTGATGTTCAGCCTTCACCACTTGGCAAGTCATGCAATGCCTTACAAAATTAACCACATCCCGTTTTAATCCATTCCACCAATAAAACTGCTTCAAATCTTTATACATCTTGTTTCCTCCGGGATGGATCGAATATCCTGACCGATGAGCTTCCTCAAGAATAATCCTTTTTAATTCTCCCGGTACCACAACTCTATTCTTGAATCTTAGAAGTCCCATATCATCGAAGCCAAATGGACTTTCTGGATCAGCTCGAGCCTTCTCTACCAATTTCTGAACTTCAGGATCAATTCTTTGAGCCTCAAACAATTTCTGTTGAAGATCCGGTTGAACCGTGATACTCCGAATACTAGCTCTTAACTTGAATGATTCCTCATCAACTCCCGTTTCCAATTTCACATTGGATACACTAACCTTCCTACTAAGTGCATCCGCGACCACGTTGGCTTTGCCGGGATGGTATCGGATTGTACACTCATAATCCGCCAACATTTCCGTCCAACGCCTTTGTCTCTTGTTCAACTATTTCTGAGAGAATAGATACTGGAGACTTTTGTGGTCGGAAAAGATCTCGAATGATATTCCATAGAGGTAGTGTCTCCACTTTCCCAAAGCAAAGATCACAGCCGCTAGCTCGAGATCATAAGTGGGGTAATTCTGTTCGTGATCCTTCAATTTCCTTGAGGCGTAGGCAATCACCTTTCCATTCTGCATCAAGACACAACCCAAGCCTTCCTTTGAGGCGTCCGTATAAACCGTATATCCTTCAATACCTTCGGGAAGTGCTAATATTGGTGCAGTTGTCAACTTTTCCTTCAAAAGTTGAAAGCTCGCCTCGCATGCTTCATCCCACTCAAATTTAGCCTCTTTCTTAGTTAGTCCGGTCAAAGGGGCAGCAATCTTTGAAAAATCCTTCACGAATCTCCAGTAATAGCCAGCCAAACCCAAGAAACTTCTTACCTCTGTGGCATTCTTTGGACTCTGCCACTGTAAAACCGTCTCAATCTTTGAAGGGTCTACTTCCAAACCTTTCCTCGAGATTACATGGCCGAGAAAAGCTACCCGATCAATCCAAAACTCGCATTTGCTGAACTTAGCATATAACCGATGCTCTCTCAAGGTATCCAAAACCACTTTGAGATGTCGAGCATGATCTTCCGGTGTCCTTGAATACACGAGTATGTCATCAATGAAGATAACCACAAACTTGTCCAAGTAGGGCCGAAAAATTCGGTGCATCATGTCCATAAATGCAGCCGGAGCATTAGTTAATCCAAAAGGCATCACTACGAACTCATAATGCCCATACCGGGTGTTAAATCCCGTCTTCGGAATGTCCTCTTCCCGGATTTTCAACTGGTAGTACCCTTGTCTTAAGTCCAACTTCGAATATACCCCCGAACCTTGTAACATATCAAATAAGTCCTCAATGTGGGGCAAAGGATACTTGTTCTTCAAGGTCATCCGATTCAATTCTCGGTAATCTATGCACATTCTTAAAGTTCCATCCTTTTTCTTAACAAAGAGAACCGGTGCGCCCCAAGGTGAAGAACTTGGTCGAATATATCCAACCTTGAGTAACTCTTCTAGTTGAATCTTAAGTTCCTTTAATTCGGCCGGTGCCATTCGGTAAGGAGTCTTAGAATACGGTTCGGATCCCAGATGCAAATCTATCACAAATTCTATCTCCCGATCTGGTGGCAAAGAACCCAAATTCTCCGGAAAAACATCGGGATATTCTTTAACAACGGTGGTGTCCTCGAACTTTACTTGATCTTTCGGCTTGTTAAGGAGATAAGCTATAAATCCCATAGCTCCATCTCTAATCAATTTGTGAGCTTCCATGAAAGACACTAGAGGAACCGCTTTCGCACCAATACCAACAATTTCTTCTTCACCCAACTTAATCTTCTTAGCGAAACAATCAACCGTAGCCCGATGCCGAGATAACCAATCCATTCCCAGAATAACCCCATATCTCTTCATAGGCATGACAATGAAATCCGTCGAATACTCTTTCCCTTCCAACAACACTGAGCAGTCTCGTATCAATTGATCCGTCTGCAAACTCCCTCCTAGAGGAGAACTCACCAAATAACAAGAAGATATACAGATAACAGGCAAGCACAGAGAAGCAGCTAGATCACAAGAAATAAAGGAATGCGTGGCACCCGGATCAAAGAGTGCATGAATGCTCATGTCATGAATGTGTATGGTACCTTCCACCACGGCGGTAGGATCAATCTCAGCATCTTGCTCCTCGCCCTCAAGGGCATATGCACGGGCTTGGATCATGGGCCTTTGAGCTCCTCTTTGAAAGCCTGGAGTTTTGTCGGGACACACATCTGCCCTATGGTCAGCTTTCCCACATATAAGGCATAAGTTCAACCTCTTCCGGCAGTTATTATAGGCAAGAGTCGGACCTCCACAATAAAGACATGGGGGTACTTCTCGGCGCGGTGCTATAGATGTCGGTGCCACTGGTAAAGTTTTCGGGGCTTGCGGGGATTGTCCTCCAAACCGAGGCTTCGTGAAGGGACCTTTAGATGGTGGAGTAGCTTGAACCATAGGCCTCTTTCCCAAACTTGACCCGGAGCCTTGTCCCATTGGAGCTCTAAAAATCGGATCTTTCTTTTTGAATTCCTCTTCTTGTTCCATTGCTCGTTGTACCGTATCGGCGAAAGACAAATAATTATGTCCAGCTTGGCCATGCCTCAGATCCTGTCTTAGTCCGGCGATGAACTTCTTGGATTTCCTCTTCTCATCCCGAGTTATGTGAGGTGCATACTTCCCAAGTCGATTAAAAGTTGCAATATATTGAGCCACAGAACGGTTACCCTGCTTTAAGGTCATAAATTCTTGTTCCTTCCGTTCTCTTACAACTTCCGGCACAAAACATTCACGGAACTCTCTCTTAAAAACTTCCCAAGTCACTTCCTCTTCATCAACCTCTAGTTTTTCCCTTGTCCTCTCCCACCAATCATAAGCTTCGCCATCTAGTTGAAATATGGCGAATTGGGCCTTTTCTTGAGTTGTAAACTGTCGGACCCCAAATATCCTCTCCATTCTTGTTAGCCATCCTTCCGATACCTCGTCATCTATGGAACCAGAAAACCGTGGAGGGTTGTAGCTTAGAAACACTCCATGAGGATCCCTATTATTGTTTGGTGGAGCCGGTTGTTCTATAGGTTGTGGTGGGGGAGCTTGAGCTCTCCTATGCTCGACATAATTGTAGACAGCTTCCATGAAATTCCCCATATCCATCGGAGGCTGTTGAGGTTGTTGTTGTTCCGGCGTAGGATTTCGGTCTCGGCGATGTCGTCGCTCTGGAGATCTATCTCTATCTCTTCTTGGAGGCATTCTGTCAATAGAACACTGAAATGCATGCCTTCTTTAGTCCATGCATGTGCATGCAATTAATTTAAGCAAAATTTAAGAAATAGAGCACATAATCACATAAGAGATGCATGTGCAACACATTGACAAGTTATTCCTGGAAGCCGTACTACTAAGACTGACACACATGACACAAAAGCCGGGGTTTTGCAACCCTTGGCTCTGATACCACTTAAGGATGTAGCGCCCGAGCGTGAGGCACCACATCCCCCGCACCGAGACCCGACCCGTATATGAAATGGGAAATCCATACACGTGCCAAATCACGGCGAACGGGGACACAACACACACGCTAAGCTAGGTGGGAGCTAACCCTTAAACCAAGCATAACCAAAACATAATTAAATCAGAGTGACCATAACAATAGCGGAAGCAATTCAACATAAGTACTTATAGGTACCAACACATAGCAATACATATCGTATTTACATATAGGTACCAACACTTACAACCTGTGCAAAAGCCATCACGTCACAAAATAACTTAATATACGCTCCATACATAATCATAATACAAAAGTAATAAGAACAAGTATATATGAGTGTAAAAGGAAATGCTAGACACTAATGCAAGACCTAGACGACTCGTATTCCCGCCTAGCACCTCCAAACCTGCACAAAACAACTGAAAACAAACCGGGTTCAGTCTAAAAGAGACCGGTGGGTATAAAAACGGGGCATAATATATAATACAACGGAATTTAAACATATACATACAAGCCCTAATTCCATTTGAAGTTTGATAAGAATTTCCCAAGCGGGCAAAACAAAGAAAACATCAATGGAATTACGACTATCATATTCATTCATAAATAATTATTGGGTTTCATGGCCCGGCGAGTGGGCGTGCATTATCTCCAACCATCACCTCGTGTAATCATATTCATAATTCATTTATTTTCATGCATATTAATCTTATGTGCACATTCATACGATTCATAATCATACATATACACCTTCTTCCTCCGGTGGTGGACGGGTTTGAAAGGCCCGACCACCTCATACATTGACCCAGGGGGGTACATGAATCCCCCAAGGGCGCTCAGCTACCATTCCACGCTAATCTCCTAGCGAGTTCAGGTCTCTGTTAAATGGTTGGGACTAGCACATGGGATCACCGTCGGCCCTTGCCTCCCCGGATAGCCACATGTGCTAGGTCCCGGGCCCGTGCATCATTAACGATCATGTCTCGCCAAAACATAAGGTAGGATTCATAAAAGAAAGGCTTACGTTTGAAATCATTTACGCGAGAAAAGACTCTATATACGTATATTATACATTTGGTTTAAAACTTTGCACATTGGGTTTATATCGGGTCATTTTAGCTAGTAGAAGAGAAACCCACCTTGAAGCGGCAAAAGGATAAGAGTAGAGCCTCAAACGACGCCCTCGTTTCCAACTAGACCCGAATCTGTGCAAAAGAGGTAGTGTGAGACTCAAAATGACCATATACGACGCACGGCAATGCAATGTGGATGATATGAGATGCAAAAGAAAATGTTCTCAAGTCATGGAACTATTCTTATGCACAATTAACACAATAAAGTCACATAAACGTTCAAAATCATTAATTGCATTCAATAAGTGGAAGTACCAAGTTCAATCGTTCATAAATCATAACAAAACAAACCATAAACTTGATACATTAATCACATAATAATACATATTAACATAGCATATAAGTCATAAAAGAGGTGGAGGAAGATCAAACAAGCGGAGAAAAAGAAGAAAAACGGAACCGGAGTGAAAAAAAAAACGCAGGACAAAATCCACCCCCATGGATTTTTACAAAGGGAATAATCCACCCCCATGGATTCTGTCCAGCCTACTGACTCAAATCCACCCCCGTGGATTTGGGTCAGTAGCCAAAAAAACACACAAAGTTGGAAAAAAACGAAATGGAAGCCATACATCACCTAGCCAACACAAAACTCAACCTAAAAGCACACTAAATCAGGTCATTTACTCATGTATTCAAGCTATAACACATTAGACAACAAGAACTTCAAGAAAAAAAAAAACATCAAAAGATCATCAACCAATTCATATCTTCCAAAACCTTCAAGTTCATAATGGAACATATTAAATCCCTCAACCACCATGCAATATAAGTCCATAAAATCATAAATGCATGTCTTAGGATCATATATAACTCAAGAAACTCAAAGAAATTCTAAGGAAGCATGCTAGAATCATAATTTTACATGAAACCCTTACTATTTAATCATTTCCTCCAAACTTGATCAAATCATGGTGAAAACATGCAAACTTGGACTTAAAAGAACCACAAGGAGATGTACATATCAAAAATGGAGTTACCTTTAAGAAATGGTGAGGAATGGATGAGAGATGAGCTCAATTTCTCCCTTGGAGAATAGTGGTCTCTTTCTTCTCTTCCCTTTCTTCTTTTTCTTCTTGTTTGGCTGAAAATGTGGGTTGTGGGAAGGGAATGGCTCGGTATGGGGGGCTGAGAGAGGGTGATGGGGTGGTTGGCAAGTGTTTAGGGTCAAAGGATAGGTCTTAGGTACGTTTAAGTAGGTCCGTAGCTTGCGTGGAGTCATAATTGGCCATTTTGGGCGTAACGTGCTCCTTTCGGTTGAATTTTGGGAATCCAAATGATCTTAAAAAGGCATGAGGCTTGTCCCATTGTCTCCGAATCGTCGATACGGATTCAATGGAGGTGACGGAACTCGAGTCCGAGTTCCGGAGCTCAAGATATCACATATGGAACCAAGGGTGAGCTAATTGTCCGTTAGCCCCCGTTTTGGTTCCAAGAATCCAAATAAATTCAAAACTCATGCAACCAAGAACAAAATCATGAAACGAACATATAGGTAAGATCATAATACACATAATTCAAGTATACCAAGTTATCACGAAAAACGGAAATCGAATCGGAATCAAACAAGGCATAATCATACACATATAAGCAAATACGTTAAAAATGCAAATAAAATTCAAATGCAACAAGAAATAAATTCAAGTATGGAAATAATGAAATAAATAACAAAATTTAAAGAAATTAAGAAATTAAATCGCGTAAATTAGTAAACACATACGTCATACCTGTACGACCAAAAAAGTCGGGGCGTTACATTATCGCTCCCATTGGGAAAATCCAAAACGTAGTTAAGTGTGTGATCAAAGAAGTTGTAATCGACACACTTTTGTCTTAAATTGTTGTGTACTTTCTTTATTTCGAGTCAATGAATGATCATTTTTAAGTTGTTCCTTTGAATTTTTTGATAATAAGTCTTGTGTTAATTGATGCTTTTGGTCGAGAAGATGTTGAGGCAAATTGCTCTAATCTTTCGAGTGAGTAACACTTTGATACGAGCGTCATAAAATAAAGGATACTAAGTGGTAGATCGAATAACATGCATATTGGAAAGAAAGAAGAACTTTGTTTATTCATTGATCTGAAAGATACATAATTTTTTTACAAGTAATCCCTTTTCAAGTTGTGGGCATTCCACGATCGAGGTAAGGGTTTCCCATCGAGATCTTCAAGGTGATATGCTCGATTCTTGCCAATCTCGACTATACGGTAGAGACCTTCCCAATTAGCATCGAGCTTACCCACATGCTTAGTAACTTCGACCTTCTTGAGGACTAGATCTCCGACTTGAAAATGAAGAGGTCGCAGGTTCTTGTTGTATGCGCGAGCAGTTGTGGCTCGATATTGCTGCATCCTTATATTCCCCTTTTCTCTAGTTTCATCTATGGTGTCGAGGTCGAAAGCCCTTAATGCATCATTCCGTTCGCGTTGAAATTGGGCCACTCGAGGGGATTGATGAACGATCTCGGCGGGTATCAGCGCTTCTGAGCCGTATACCATGGTGAAAAGTGTTTGACCGGTTGGAATTCGTGGTGTGGTTCGATAGGCCCATAGGACACCTTCTAGTTCATCGACCCAATGCTCTTTCTTTACCTCGAGCCACGTGCATAAGTTTTGTATGATGGTGCGATTGGTGACCTCGACCTGCCCGTTGGCCTGGGGATGTCCGACCGATGTGAATCTTTGACTGATCTTGAAGTCTGAGCAATAGACCTTGAATCTGGAGCTTCGGAATTGAGGTCCATTATCGCATACTATAACTCGAGGGACACCAAACCTTGTGATGATGTGCTTCCAAAGAAAGTCTTGTAGAATATGAAAGGTTATCTTCGAAATTGCTAGCGCTTCGACCCATTTGGAGAAGTAGTCGATGGCGAGGATGACAAACTGCCTCTGTCGAGTCGCGATCGGGAAAGGGCCTGTGATGTCGATTCCCCATTACTCGAATAGCCAGGATGACTCGATCAGGATCATCTCTGCTGGGTGTTGGTGGGTTAAGTTGGCATGCTTCTGACAGCGGTCGCACCTCCTCACAAATTCGAGCGCATCCTTGCGCATTGTAGGTAAAAAGAATCCTTCTCGAGACGTTTTATGAGCAAGTGATCGCCCCCCGACATGGTTTTCGCATGATCCTTCGTGGATTTCAGCCAGCACTTCTCGATCCTGGGATGGTCGGAGACATCGTTTAGTGGGGCCGATGAATGAACGCTTGTATAATTGACCTTCTTGATCAAGCGAATAACTTAGGGCACGCTGCTTGAGCCTTCTCGCTTCGAGTGGATCTTCGGGTAGGGTACCGTCTCGTAGATATAATACTATTCCATCGAGCCAACAGGATTCGGCAGCATCGATGGAGTTGACTTCTGGGACAGGTGGGTCGATGGATCTGGCGGAAGAGGACATAAACGTGATGGTTCGATCTCGTGTAGCAAGAGACCCACTTGCGAACTTAGAGAGGGCGTCTGCTCGAAGGTTCTCTTCTCGAGGAACCTGGGAGAGCTTGAAGTCTTCGAATTCCGATATGACCTTCTTTGCCAGGGCGAGATACTTGACCATGGACTCTTCTCGAGGCTCGTACTCACCGCCGACCTGTCCAACGACTAGCTGACGGTCAGTTATGACGGTGATCCTTTTGATGTTTTGCATTTTTGCAATCTTCATCCCTGCTAAAAGGGCTTCATACTCTGCTTCGTTGTTAGTTGCAGGATATTCAAGGGCGATGGCGTATTCGATCTGCTGTCCATCCGTGCTCGAGATGGATATGCCGGCTCCTCCCCCTGAAGAGGTCGAAGAGCCATCGACTGATAGCGTCCACACGGCTTCATCGTTCGCAGGTGTCGGATGAAGGTCCTTTTCGACCAGGAAATCGGCGAGGATTTGAGCTTGATAGACACTTCAAACTGTCCAAGTTCGATCGCCCACTTGGTGAGTCTGCCTGAAACTTCTGGTTTATCCATGACAGTCTTCAATGGTTGATCTGTAGCACCCGGAACGCTAGGCACCACATCCCCCGCACTATAGCCCCAATCCACATATGAAATGGTTAATTCATACATGAACCAAAGCTACAGCGAACGAGAGACAATAAAAAAAAAACACTACACAAGGCTAGGCGGGACTAACCCCAAACCAAACAATCAACAATTCAGAGTAGATAAAAGCGGAAGCAATAATTCATTCAATACTTATAGGTACCATATTTACTAATAGATACCAACATTTCATATCAATACAATATCATCTCCAAAATAAATATCAAGGCATACTACAAAATACATAAAATATCTGTACATGAACAAAATGCGAGATGAAGTGTGCTAGACCCGAATTAAAGACACTCTAGACTCTAATTCCCGCCTAGCACGCCCTGCAAAACAACTGAAAAGTTGAGGTGTCAGTCCAACACGGACTGAGCGAGGGGTTATAAATAAATATAAGCGCACCTACATGCAGGTTATAATCTCGGGTAATAAGTTTGGGAAAGTAACAATACAAATTGGTAAAAGGAGAGGTTCTATCGCCCGAGATTACAACTAATTCACTTTATTAATTAATCAATTCAATACAATCAATTGTGGCCCAGCGAGTGAGGGCAATTCTCCAACCTTACTCCAACTGTGTACAATCAATCAATCAATTGTTCAATAGTTAGGTGATCATGCAATTCATTACGGTGCACAATTAGCAGTTTCAGTCCATCCTTCTTCCTCCGGGTGATGGTGGGATTGCAAGGCCCCACCATCCAATCAGTCTGGGCAGAGGGTACATGAATCCCTAAGCCTGGAACTCCTTCCTCCCCTAATCTCCTAGGGGGTTCAGGGGTCATCCCAATTTGGTGAGAGTAGCTATTAAGTTACCCGTCAGCCCATGCTTTCCCGGTTGGCTCGAGTCACTACCCTTGGGCCCACAGTGCAATACAATACTCACCCAATCAATCAATCAATTAATCAGTTCCTCAAAAGTTTGATAAATCATTTGAAAACCAATCTCATTTGAAAACTATAACTATATAGATAGGTTTTGGCTTAAAACTTCACATAGGGTTATACGGGTTCTAGGTAGCTAGAATTAAACCTCACCTGAACGACCCAAAACCAACAAGGAAACAGCTCACGGGGCCTGCTCCTCGTCACCAGGAAGCTGGTCTGTGCAAGAAAGACAATTGTCCGTGAGACACGACTCAAAATGTACCAAATAGGACGAACGGCAAAATGCAACGAGTATGATATGAATATGTAACAGACAAGATTATGTTCATGTGCACTATTAAGAAATTAAATCATACGTTCAAGTCATCCATTCACTTCATTCGAACCCACAAATTGGGAATAAACAATTAAATACAGTCAATTAAACCAAATAACAATTAATATATAACCAACATATATGTATATATAACATATACACGTACAGCCATGCATGCAAAACAATATGCATGAAAACAGAGGGTGACACGCCCGTGCCACCAAAATACACCAAACCGTGACACCCCCGTGTCACAGTACAGCGGGTAACATGCAAGAAAATAGAAGGTGACACGCCCGTGTCACCCTTACAAAGCAAACCGTGACACCCCCGTGTCACGGTACAGAAGAACCCAGACCACTACGCACCCCCGTGTCACGCTGAAGAAGGAAATGTGACACGCCCGTGTCAACAGTGCGTATCAGAAAAAAAACAGAGCAATAGCAGCAGCAGCAACGATCCAACAACAACAACCCACAAATGAATTCAAACCAAGATGAAATGCATATATATCATGCAATACACATACTATCATATATATAGATCAATAACAATTCATATAAACACCCATTTTCATGTTAGATCATCAAGAATCATTCATTCAAAACCCAAATCATCAATCATGCTCCAAGTGCAATATCAACAAGTTGAATACACATAACTTAAGCTCAAAGTTCCTCAACATATTTCCAACAACCAATACACAATTTAACCCATCCAACACAAAGCCCTATCAAAGTCATAAATCCAAGAAATTCATCCAAGTTCCATAATTACCTCAAAAGAAAGAAATGGAAGACAAGATGAAGATATGATGTTGATGATGCTTGCATAATCACAAATCCCACAAAGATGAAGCTTAAAAGATGAAATCTTCCTCCTAGCTTGAAGAGGGTTGGCTCGGTTGGCAAGGGAAGCAAGAGCAATTATGTATGTTATGTTTTGTATGGAATGGGAAGGAATGGAACGTGATTGCTGCTATGAAGGAGAAAGAATTGGCCAAATTGCTATTAAGTCCTCCAATTATTTAAGTCATGCAATGAAGTTCAATTCCATAACAAATGATCAATTAGATCCAATGCAATTAAGTCCCCTAATTTATAAGAACGCTCAAGTAAGGTCACGAAAGAATTAAATCACGTTTGGGAAATTAATTCACGTTACAATCACGTTCAATATATACGACAATTATAATAGGATATGAATTTCAATAAAATACTAAGAATATAAATTTTATAAAATTATGTCATGACATGAAAAGTTAAAGAAATGATCAATTATTAATTAAAATCTAACTCTTAAACTCACACGTGTCGATCATACCTGAAATGCCGAAAGCTGGGGCGTTACAATCCTCCCTCCTTAAAAGAATTTGGTCCCCAGATTCACTGATCGGAAGGGAACAACTCTGGATGGAACCTTCTCATCTTATCTTCGGTTTCCCACGTGGCTTCTTCGGTCTTGTCACTTCTCCAAAGAACCTTAACCATGGGAATCTTCCGGTTTCTTAATTCCTGAAACTTCTTATCCAACAACTTAACCGGTTTCTGAACAAAGGTAAGGTTCGGTTCCAATTCCACTTCTTCAACGGGAATGATCTCGGTTTCATTGGGGTAGTATTTCCTTAACTGATTTATATGAAATACATTATGAATCCCCGTGAGGCTCGGTGGTAGGTCCAATCTGTAAGCAACTTCTCCAACTCTTTCCAAAATCTCATAGGGACCTAAGTAACGAGGCTTAAGCTTACCTCCTTTCCCAATCCGAGCAAATCCTTTACGTGGAGACGCCTTCAAGAATACCCGGTCTCCAACTTCAAACTCGAGATCCCTTCTGCGACGATCGGCGTAGCTCTTCTGTCTGTCCTGAGCTGATTTCATCCGTTGTTTTATTAATTGGACTTTCTCAATCATAGCTTCAACAGCCTTAGAAGGTTTTTCCAATTGCTCACTTTTCTTAACACCTTCTTGCTTAGTCCATTTCCACTCTTCCAAGTCAAAGAACAACGGAGAACAACACTTCCGTCCATAAAGTAGCTCATACGGTGCCATTCCAATCGAAGCCTGAAAGCTATTGTTGTATGCAAACTCAATCAAAGGTAGCTGATCATGCCGAGAAGATTGAAAATCCAAAGAACAAGCTCGAAGCAAATCCTCGAGATATCTTATTAATCTCTCGGACTGACCATCCGTCTGAGGATGAAATGCTGTACTAAACTGGAGCTTCGTACCCAAAACCTCTTGCAGTTCACGCCACAACTTAGAAGTAAACCGTGGATCTCTGTCTAAGACTATACTAACAGGAATCCCATGAAGTCTAACAATCTCCCGGTTATAAAGCTCGGCTAGCTTGTGAATCTTAAACGACATCCGAATCGGCAGAAAATGTGCAGACTTCGTCAAACGGTCCACAATCACCCAAATTCCATCGTATCCACCTTTCGCTTTTGGTAATCCGGACACGAAATCCATCGTCACCTGTTCCCACTTCCACTTAGGAATAGGTAACGGCTGAAGAAGACCTCCCGGTTTCTGGTGCTCGGCTTTCACTTTCTGACAAGTGAGACAATGCTTCACATACTCGGCCACATCCTTCTTCAATCCACGCCACCAATAATATTGCCTTAAGTCCTTATACATCTTGTTTCCTCCGGGGTGGATGGAATAAGCCGATCTGTGAGCTTCCTCGAGCAATATCCGTTTCAACTCATCGGGTACAACCACTCGGTTCTTGAAACGAAGAAGACCGGTTTCATCGAACCCGAATGGACACTCCGGATCAGCTCTTGCCTTAGCTATCAATCTCTGAACTTCCACATCCGTACTCTGAGCCTCAAACAACCTGTGCTTCAAATCTGGCTGAACCGAAATATTAGAAACTCGAGCCCTTAAAACAATTGGCTCGATTCCACTACTTTCAACCACTTCCAAGCTCGACACAGTAACCTTCCTACTAAGTGCATCGGCGACCACGTTGGCTTTGTCGGGATGGTACTTGATCGTGCAATCATAATCTTCCAACCTTTCCATCCAACGCCGTTGCCTCATATTCAAGTCCTTCTGAGTGAATAAATACTGGAGGCTTTTGTGGTCGGTGAAAATCTCAAAAGACACCCCGTACAAATAATGTCTCCACTTTCCAAGTGCAAAGACTGCGGCGGCGAGCTCAAGATCATGCGTCGGATAATTCTTCTCGTGCTCTTTCAACTTCCGGGATGCATAAGCAATTACCTTACCCTTCTGAGTCAACATACATCCCAAGCCTTCCTTAGAAGCATCCGTATAAACAGCATATCCTTCTGAACCTTCCGGAAGGGCTAACACTGGAGCAGAAACTAACTTCTCTTTCAAGAAAGTGAAACTCCTCTCACAATCTTCATCCCAATCGAATTTCACATTCTTCTTCGTCAACCGTATTAAAGGAGCTGCTAACTTGGAGAAATCTTTAACAAACCTCCGGTAGTAACCTGCCAATCCCAAGAAACTCCTGATTTCTGAGGCATTCCTAGGTTTTTCCTGTTGGGATTAATACCCTGAAAATCCAATTATATTGTAAATATTTTGGATTAATAAAGCTGAAATTATAGCAAGTTATGAGTATTTTACAAATTTAATAATTAATGACGTGTGATGGTATTTTTATATGAAATGTGTTTCATAGGAAAAGACTTTAAATACCAGAAGTCACGTGTCATTAAAGTTCTAGTCAGTATGATAAGAAGATGTTCTTATCAAGACTATAATGTGTTAGATAAGATGATTAGTCTTTCGTCATAGGGAAATGGAGTTTCCAATTATAACACATTGATGATTTTCAATGAGATTGGAAATATCGAACTGGACCACTGAGATTGTTCATTTTACACTGCTATCTAAAATGAACAAAATCTCAAAAGTATTAGACTCTTAATCCTGGCTGTGTTTCTACTTTGGGCATGTAGTGTTAATCACTGTGATGTACTCAGAAGTGAGGTCTCGGTAACGGATGACCAAAATACTTTGTACGTTCGGTGATTGCGTGAAATGTGCTAAAGAGAAATATTGATCGAGGAATCTGTAGCCTTGCTGGAAGGTTAAAAGATATCCCTGAAATAGATTTGCAAAAGTTCAAATTAAAACTTTGGCCAAAGTACTTCGTGTGTTCGTCACCGAAGTTGTATGTTGAATGTGTTTCACATACAGGGAATTTGAACTTAAGGCGAATCAAGAAATTTCAGATTTAAAGTGAAAAATAAATGATAGTAGTATTGATTTATTTTTCATGGATATCTGTACAGAGGAGTAAAATGCAAAATTATTCTAGATCGAGAAATTCATGAATAATTTAATTAATTTTAGAGTTCAACAATATTTATTTAGTGGAATTAAATATTGTTAAATGGTAATCAATTATTGTCATGGGATGATAATAGATTGACCCGTTTGAAGCTAAGATTAATTAGTCCTGCAGGTCCCCCCGCAAGCCCCAACGAAGATCAAAGAGAAAATATTAAAACGAGAGAGAGAAATGATTTTTCAAAGTGTTTGAAAATAGCCAAAGAATTTATTTTGAGAAAATAAATTAAATTCCAAAGAGTTGGAAATGCCCGGAATTTTATTTTGGAGAAAATAATTTTTTTCGAAAAAAAAAAAAATGCTGACGTGGCAGTGATGACGTGTCAGCTGACGTGTCATGCCACGTCAGCGGGTCAGGCGCTGACTGGGCGCCAGCGTGTCCGACACGTGGACGATGAGGATCGTGCCACGTCAGCGAAAAGGAGCGGCCCAGATTAGACCTGGAAGGGTCCGGGTCAGGACGCTGGTCCGTGTTCGGGTCGGATAGGGTCGGCCAAGGTTTGACCGACCCGAAAACGTGGACGAATCTTATTGTGACACGTGGCACTGATCGAACCAAGCTGAACCGGTCTAAGGGCTGAACCGCCGGTTGGACCGGACCGGTTCGCCACGTGGCAGCTGCTCGTGCCGTCGTGAGCAGCACACGCGCCAAACGCACAGCCGCCACACGGGCGGCGCGTGCGGGCTCCGTTCCGTGTGTGCCAGGTGGCGTTGGCCTCGTGGCGGCGTGAGCTGCTGCGTGGCGCCCTTGGATTGGCTGGCAGGACTTGGAGTGCACGCCAATTTAACGAAATTTGCTGCGGAGGTCCTTTTTTTTGGCCTATAATTAGGCAGTACATGCCATTCCTTTAATTCAGAATTTTGGCAATTCATTTTCCAGCTTACAAAGCCATTCGGCTCTCTCTCCATAATATTTAGTTAATCCTTAATTAAGGATTAATTAATTTCTTAATTAGGTGGTTATATAATTAATATATAATCCACTTAATTAATAGAAAATAGGGATTTTCAAGTTTTAGAAAAAAGGGTTTTTCTAAGAAAATATTTTCTCAAAGTATTTAGCGAAATACTGCCGGAGCCCACACTCTAATTTCTTAATCGGGGATATTACGGGGAAGCTCTGCCGGTTTCAAGAGAAGATATCGAGGTGCTGGAAAAGTGTCGTTGATAGCCATTTTTGCAGTACAGTAATACCGTTGTGCTGCCCAAATTATTATTTGCATATTGTGATTATATGCTAGATGATTTAAAATTATGTTATCGATGCCTGTATATATTAGAGTTATGCTGCCCGATTTATTCCGCTGCTTTATTAAAATATTTTGGAAATATTTTGATAACGTGGTTATGGCGAAATTTTTGAATATTACGCTATACCGTCACTCTGCCTCGGGCCCGCGACACCAACAACTGGTATCAGAGCGGGCTCTGATTATATACTCGCATTGATAAAGCATAAGATTCATAATTTTAAATCCGATACTGTGCACGTAAATTCTGTCAAAGGAGGCTGGGTTTTAAGTGGGACCGTTGTGACCCTTCCAGTGTTTCCTGGGAATTTGCGTGGAATGGTAATTTTCTGGGAATTGATTTCAATAATCTTCCTGGTTAATTACCGAAGCAGTAAATATGATTTAAATTATGTGATAATTTAAAACATATTTATTTAAGGGCCATTATAAATTTAAAGCGTGATAATTATGTGATAATTATTTGCAAGCATGCTTTTAATTTTATAAATGGCATGATAATATGTGATATTATGTTGTTTCAATTATGCATGATTTATTTAATATGATTAGATAAATAATGTTTAATAGAGATTAAATACGATGCATAATTGGATTAATATTTTTGTCTTAAATTAATAAAGAGTTATTAAAGCCTTAAAATATTATTAGGATTATTTAATAATCCTAGTGGGAGCATATTAATTAGATTAATTACTTCCAAAATTAATAAGACGCCAAAAGTGATTATTTAATAATCAAAGATAATCCACAAATTCTATAAAATTCAAGTGGGAGCGAGATGAAAAGAGTTGGAGTCTCACGGCCTCCATTACCCGTCTATAGTATAGTGGATATATACTACTCCCTTCGGAGGGTATGGATTCGCGGTATACAAGATTAGGCTTCTACGGATAGAATGAAATACGGGGAAAGTCAGCTCGACCACGCCTCCGTGGAGTGTCTGATCTACTCGTACGATTTTCTAGGTAATGGTATACGCTTGACTAAGTGATGTATTAACCTCCCTTCGGAGCTATGTTACATTCACTTAGAGGCCAAAGGTTAACGTGGTGGATTAACATAGTTTGGTAAGAGTTACCTAGATGACATGTTAATTAAGATTAATTCTTGCTTTTCTAAACGGTTTTCGACCTCGCTTCCGGGGAGTCAACTGCGGTTTGATAAGTCACCATTGTGTAAACCAAAAATGCTTATGTGGATTTCATTTATTGGTTAGACGCAAAAGATGTAAAATACAGAATCATAACTTGCACCTTTTAAAATATTTCAGTGTTAAAACAATGACGACCGCTAGCCCGCTTCAATCGATCCTAAAGGAAAATAGGCTTGAAGGGTCTAACTATGCTGACTGGAAAATGAATCTTGACAGCGTGCTTGGTCACGAGAATCTGAAACAAGTGCTCACTGAACCTTGTCCGGGGGTACCGGAAACTACAGCCAATCAGGATATGAGAAATGCTTATGCCAATTGGATCAAGTCCAATGATTTGGCTAGGTCTTATATCCTGGCATCTGTCTCCAATGTTCTCAAGCATCAAATGCATGAGATGCCAACTGCTAGGAACATGATGGATCATCTCCATCAAATGTTTGGAGGACAGAATCGAGCCAAGAGGCTCGAATTGATGCGGAGGCTGTTAGTTACCAAGATGTCTGAGGGATCACCTGTTCAGGACCATGTTATGAACATGATGGCTTGCCTGAACGAAATTGAAAGCCTTGGTGCTAAATTTGATGATCTCAGCAAACAGGATATGATCCTATGCTCTCTGCCAAAGTCGTTCGACATATTCAGGCAAAATTATTCTATGAACAAATTGGATTTTTCTCTGCCTGAATTAATGAACGAACTTAAAGTGGCGGAGGGAGTGATGAAAGCTAAGGGAACTGTTCTCCTGGCTCAGGCGTCGACTTCCACGGCTCCAAAGGCCAACAAGTGGAAAAAGGGAAAGGGAAAGATTCCCAATCCCAAGAAAAAGGTTCAGAAGAAGAAAGGCAAACCCAACAAGGGAAAATGTTTCCACTGCGGAGAGAATGGGCACTGGAAGAGGAATTGTCCAAAATACTTAGCAAGTCTTCCTGCTAAGCCATCTGGACAAGGTATATCGATATCTTGTTTAATTGAATTATGTTTAGTTGGAAGTCCACCAGATTCCCGGTGTGTGGACTCGGGTTCAACTAATCATATTTGCAATTCGTTGCAGGGGTTCAAGCTAACCAGAAAGCTTCAAGATGGCGAGATGCAGCTACTGCTCGGGGATAATACAAGTATATCTGTATTAGCAGTAGGGACTGTAAATTTGTATTTTGTTGATAGGGTTTTGGTACTGAAAGACACTTTGTACATACCGTGTGTTCGTAGAAATCTAATTTCTGTGAGTTGTTTAATAAATAATGGTTTCAGTGTTTGTTTTGAACAAAACTTTACCATTAAACAAAATAAAAGGTTTATTTGCTCTGGCACGGTAAAAGATGGTATTTTCTTGTTATACCCCGATAAAAACCCTAATTCCGAACTTAACACTACTAAGCTTGACTTACCATCCAAAAGAAAAACTCATATGCCTAACGAGGCGTATAAGTGGCATTTACGTCTTGGTCATATTAATCCAAATAGGATCCAAAGACTAATTTCAGACGAATTGTCGAGTCCCTTGGACTTAACAGAACTACCAGTCTGTGAATCCTGCTTGGAAGGTAAAATGACCAAGAGATCTTTTAAATCTAAAGGTAATCGAGCCACAGAATTGCTTGAGTTAATTCATACGGATGTGTGTGGTCCTATGAGTATTCAAGCAAGAGGAGGTTTTGAGTATTTCATCACCTTTACGGATGATTACTCCAGATATGGATACGTTTATTTGATGAGATATAAGTCTGAATCTTTTGAAAAGTTCAAAGAATTCAAGGCTGAAGTTGAAAATCAAATTGGAAAACGTATCAAAGCACTTCGATCAGATCGTGGTGGTGAGTATCTGTCTACGGAGTTTCTAGAATTTCTCACTGCAAATGGGATTAGATCTCAATTATCTGCACCGGGTACACCCCAGCAGAACGGTGTTGCAGAAAGGAGAAATAGAACTCTGATAGAAATGGTAAGATCTATGATGAGTCATGCTACCCTACCAAGTTCGTTTTGGGGCTTTGCACTTGAAACGGCGGAACACATATTAAACCTTGTTCCATCCAAGTCGGTTCCTAAAACACCAATGGAACTGTGGCGAGGGCGAAAGCCCAGTGTCTCCTATCTTCGGATATGGGGAACCCCAACTCATGTGTTAAGGAAGGATCCTGACAAGTTGGAATCAAGAACAGAGGTTTGCTTGTTCATAGGATATCCTAAAGGAACAAGAGGAGGTACATTTTACGATCCGAACGATCACAAAGTGTTTGTGAGCACTAATGCCAAATATCTTGAAGATGATTTCGTAAATGACCACAAGGGTAAAAGCAAAATTGTGTTAGAAGAAATGACAACATCAGATTCTGAATTCCAAGAACCCGTATTAACTGAAAATTTGTTAGATACATATGATTTACCAGATACAACATATGATGTAGGGACGACTACACAGCAGCATCGTCGTAGTGGGAGGATTGTCAGGGCACCTGACAGATACCTAGGATTAACCCAAGTGGTTGAATCTGACGTATCTGATCCTGTCACATATGATGAAGCTATAAAGGATATAGACGCTGACCGTTGGTTCAGAGCCATGGAATCTGAATTAGATTCAACGTATTCCAATAAAGTCTGGGAACTTGTAGAGGCGCCTGAGGGCATTAAACCTATTGGATGCAAATGGGTCTACAAGAGAAAAAGGGGAGCGGACGGAAAGGTTGAGACCTTTAAAGCAAGGCTTGTGGCAAAGGGTTATACCCAGAAAGAAGGTATTGATTATGACGAAACCTTCTCGCCTGTAGCAATGCTTAAGTCCATAAGAATTATCCTTTCCATTGCCGCTCATTATGATTATGAGATTTGGCAAATGGATGTAAAGACTGCCTTCTTGAACGGGCACCTTCAAGAAGAGATATACATGGCTCAGCCTGAAGGCTTTATTGCCAGAAATCAGGGGCATATGGTATGCAAGCTCGATAGATCTATTTATGGTCCTAAGCAAGCGTCTAGATCATGGAACATCAGATTTAGTGAGGCAATTAAATCCTTTGGATTTATGCAATTGCCTGATGAACCATCTGTGTACAAGAGACATCATGATAGTGTTGTAACATTTTTAGTTCTATACGTTGATGATATTCTGCTCATTGGGAATGACAAGGGAATATTGTCAGCAGTTAAGATTTGGTTGTCAAACCAGTTTGACATGAAAGACCTAGGTGAAGCCAGTTATATTCTAGGGATCAGACTTTGTCGTGATCGTAAGAATAAAATGATTGGTTTATCACAAGCAGGATATATAGATAAGATGTTGGCAAGATATAATATGGCTAACTCTAAGAAAGGATCGTTACCTTTCAGACATGGAGTTCATCTGTCTCGGGATCAGTGTCCCAAGAACCCTGAAGAGACAGAAGAAATGAAAGACGTTCCGTATGCTTCGGCAGTCGGAAGCCTCATGTATGCCATGTTATGTACTAGGCTAGATATCTGTTAGGCTGTAGGTCTAGTCAGCAGATATCAGTCAAACCCTGGACCCCAGCACTGATAGCTGTAATACATATATTAAAGTACTTGAGAAGGACTCGGGATTATATGCTTATCTATCGCAGTGATGAGCTCATTCCTATTGGGTACACAGATTCGGATTTCCAATCTGATTTGAAATCTAGGCGTTCGACGTCTGGATACGTGTTTACTCTAGGAGGAGCTGCCGTAAGTTGGAGGAGTATTAAGCAATCTTGCATTGCTGACTCCACCATGGAAGCCGAATACGTGGCAACTTCGGAAGCAGCCAAAGAAGCGTATTGGTTCCGAAATTTCCTAATGGATCTAGAAGTCGTCAAGGACGGACTTACGCCGATCACATTGTACTGTGACAATGCTGGAGCGGTGGCCAACTCCAAGGAACCTCGAAGTCATAAACGTGCCAAGCACATCGAGAGGAAGTTTCACATTATACGTGATTATGTGGAACGTGGAGAAGTGGCAGTGGTGAAAATTGGCTCAGTAAATAATCTGGCAGATCCTTTCACTAAGACTTTGGCGCAAAAGAGTTTTGACACTCATGTAGAAGGGATGGGTCTTAGATATGTAGCCAATTGGATTTAGGGCAAGTGGGAGATTATTGGGATTAATGCCCTGAAAATCCAATTATATTGTAAATATTTTGGATTAATAAAGCTGAAATTATAGCAAGTTATGAGTATTTTACAAATTTAATAATTAATGACGTGTGATGGTATTTTTATATGAAATGTGTTTCATAGGAAAAGACTTTAAATACTAGAAGTCACGTGTCATTAAAGTTCTAGTCAGTATGATAAGAAGATGTTCTTATCAAGACTATAATGTGTTATATAAGATGATTAGTCTTTCGTCATAGGGAAATGGAGTTTCCAATTATAACACATTGATGATTTTCAATGAGATTGGAAACATCGAACTGGACCACTGAGATTGTTCATTTTATACTGCTAGCTAAAATGAACAAAATCTCGGAAGTATTAGACTCTTAATCCTGGCTGTGTTTCTACTTTGGGCATGTAGTGTTAATCACTGTGATGTACTCAGAAGTGAGGTCTCGGTAACGGATGGCCAAAATACTTTGTACGTTCGGTGATTGCGTGAAATGTGCTAAAGAGAAATATTGATCGAGGAATCTGTAGCCTTGTTGGAAGGTTAAAAGATATCCCTGAAATAGATTTGCAAAAGTTCGAATTAAAACTTTGGCCAAAGTACTTCGTGTGTTCGTCACCGAAGTTGTATGTTGAATGTGTTTCACATACAGGGAATTTGAACTTAAGGCGAATCAAGAAATTTCATATTTAAAGTGAAAAATAAATTATAGTAGTATTGATTTATTTTTCATGGATATCTGTACAGAGGAGTAAAATGCAAAATTATTCTAGATCGAGAAATTCGTGAATAATTTAATTAATTTTAGAGTTCAACAATATTTATTTAGTGGAATTAAATATTGTTAAACGGTAATCAATTATTGTCATGGGATGATAATAGATTGACCCGTTTGAAGTTAAGATTAATTAGTCCTGCAGGTCCCCCCGCAAGCCCCAACGAAGATCAAAGAGAAAATATTAAAACGAGAGAGAGAAATGATTTTTCAAAGTGTTTGAAAATAGCCAAAGAATTTATTTTGAGAAAATAAATTAAATTCCAAAGAGTTGGAAATGCCCGGAATTTTATTTTGGAGAAAATATTTTTTTTCGAAAAAAAAAAAAAATTTGCTGACGTGGCAGTGATGGCGTGTCAGCTGACGTGTCATGTCGCGTCAGCGGGTTAGCGCCAAGTGGCGCTGACTGGGCACCAGCGTGTCCGACAAGTGGACGATGAGGATCGTGCCACGTCAGCGAAAAGGAGCGGCCCAGATTAGACCTGGAAGGGTCCGGGTCAGGGCGCGGGTCCGGGTTCGGGTCGGATAGGGTCGGCCAAGGTTTGACCGACCCGAAAACGTGGACGAATCTTATTGTGACACGTGGCACTGACCGAACCAAGCTAAACCGACCGGTTCACGGCTGAACCGGTCTAAGGGCTGAACCGCCGGTTGGACCGGACCGGTTCGCCACGTGGCAGCTGCTCGTGCCGCCGTGAGCAGCACACGAGCCAAACGCACAGCCGCCACATGGGCGGCGGGTGCGGGCTCCGTTCCGTGCGTGCCAGGCGGCGTTGGCCTCGTGGCGGCGTGAGCTGCTGCGTGTGTTAGGAATAGTGCCCTAGAAAGCCGATTGTATATCCGCTTTGTGCTTTTCCTTATTGTAATCACAGACAATCTTTGAATGAAATAACGAATTAAGGCAACACTTCTTTATATGCTCTTGTTTGGTATGCGTTTACTTTATCTATGCATGTATGAGAACTCCCCTAATCCTGATGACTTTAGGACTCTACCATTTAGGTGAAATGGTTCATGAAACGAGCCCTATATCACATAAGTCATGATTAGTAAAATACTCCAAGCCGATGAGTCCTACAGACTGTGGGAGTGTCAACCTGACTCCTCTAAGTCTTGCTTGTGGGATCACGCCCTTAAGAAGGACCACCTTGTTTCATGGAGGTGCAAAGTGTATAGTTGATACGTGCGTGATACATGAGGGTGCTTACTTTAATAAGTAAGTTCACTGAGGTGGCCGTGTGAGAACATTCCTAAATGGGAAAGGAAGTTTCTATTTCAGGAAATGGAAACTTCCAGATTAGGAAATATCTCACGAGTCATTGATGTGATTAATTGATCCTTAGACTTGAGGTTCCTTGTCACTTTATGAGTTAACTCTGTAGTCTTAGGTATAAGCTTTAAAGGGTGTCGCCTTAGACAACTGATTCAAGGCTTATGCTGGGGCTGCACAAGTGACTCATGAAAGTGAATGAGAATCAAGAAAGGACCTACACTTGCATTTGCAAGGTGATCTCTTATTGTGTAAGTCATTCATATGACATATGGAGTCCTTGGCCAAGGCAGTAGATCAAGACATCAAGAAAAGGGTTTCTTGGATTGAGATCAAATGGATATGAAATGCACTTAGCTTTAAGACCGGATTATTAGGGTTCTGATTATTCCCTTGCCCTAGATCTTGGTTGAGAGATAGTAAGTAGGAGGATTGTATCTCACATGAATCAATGACTTAAAGGTTCTGTCGAATCCGAACATTCCAATTCAGCTAGGGGTTAAACACCTGTTGCTAGACTATGGTCGTTTAATCTGTGGACTGATTAATTAATTAGTGAATTAATTAATTAGGGTAACTGCTAATTGAATTGAGAACCTAGAGGGTCACACACAACAACTTGGTTACATGAGTTGAGGCTTGAAAATGATTAAACGAGTTAATCGGGCCAAGAGGGTTCCACACGTGTGAAGTCACACGTGTGGCTCACGTGAGTGACACGTGTCACTGTGACACGTGTCACACACGTGTGTATATATATATATTATATATATATTAAATAATTAATTAGTTAATTATTTAATAGACTTTGGTTTAATTTTGAATTAAAAAAGAAAGTCTAATTTTGGAGAAAATAATCTAGTTAATTAATTACGAATTAATTAATTAGATAAAAATAAGTTATTTATTTTATAATAAATAAAGTATAAAATTATCCAAAAATAGTTTGGATATTTTTAGCTCTCTTAAAAGTTGACTTGAATTAGAATTCAAAGTCAAAGTTGGAAATACTTGATGATCAAGTAATAGGAGAGAGAGGGACCAAATCCTTTGTCCATTAGGACTAGGTTCGGCCGCCCCTCCCCTTTCCTATATATAGGGGAGCTCATGCTCCCCTTTAGAGCTAATAGACAATTCTTGGTTCATGTGTTGAACACCTTCCTTTCTCCAAGATTAAATAAAACCCTAGGTTAAGCCTAAACACTAACTAGAGAAGTAGCATCCTTACTAGTTAGATTGTGATCAAGTTGGTGGACTTTCTCTAGAGACTTCAAGTTAGAAGTTTGAAGATTCGAGCTTTACCAAAGGAGAGGGGATCAAGCCGCGAGAAGAGCGTTCTTGGGTGGCTTGAAACGCTTCAAGAAAGAACAAAAGAAAAGTAAGTTTTCTGTCTCTACGAATTTGGTTACACGATTGCGAGTCCAAGGTCCTTTTGTTGGAAAATTTTTTTAAATTCCGCTGCTTTCTGATTCGTGTTTTCCAACAAGTGGTATCAGAGCCACCTCGTTAATCGTGTTTCTGATTCGTCTCAATTATTCTGAATTTGGTAGAAATTCTTAGGCTTAGATGCGAATTAGGTATTCATGAGTTCTTTTAGAAAGCCTGAAATACGAAACTGTAATTTTTTCCTGAATTTCTAAAACTGTTTTTGAAAATTGTTTTAGTTGAAATTTATCAAAATCGAATTTTTTAATTTTGGATTGAATTGGTTTCGAGAAACCTAGACACGAAACGAGACGCGAAACAAACGCGCGGGATTGGGACGTGCCAATGTGTAGCACGCCCCAGGGCTGCGCGCGCACGCCGCCCAGCCCCTCCCGCAACCGCGCGGGAGCCATCCCGGGCGTGCTAGTCCGTCCCGCAACCGCGCGGGACGCCTGCACAGCCCGCCTAGTCGCGGCCGGCGCTGCTGCGCGCGGCGCGCGCATGATGCACGCCCAGCGTGCGCACGCGAGCGGCAACTGCCGTGCGCTGTGCGTGCTGTTGGCGCGCGTCCGCGCGCGCTGCTGCGCGGCGGTGTCTCACGCGGCTGGGCCCTTTTTGAGCTCGTTTTCGTGTTTCGTGTTTTTGGTCCTTAAAATCCCGATTTAATTTTATTTTAATTTTATCTTTTAAAATCAGTTTTGCTAAAATAAAATTATTTTAAAATTTTGATTAAATTGGGATTTTTGAGAAATTAAAGCGATTTGGATTTTGGGAAAATTATGAATTTTATTTTCTGAAAATAATGAAAGAATAAAATTATTAATTTTGGAAATTAATTGGAATTTTATTGGTTTATTGTTTTTCGGGTTTTATTGAAAAGGCTCTTGAACAAGAATTGCATCTAAGTCGTGTTTTAAGTCATTAGGACTTGAAACGAGAATTTTAATTTATTGGTTAAATTTAAATTCTTGCAAAAGCATGTTAGGTGATCATGGGTTTTGATCTATGTAAGGTTTTAATTTATGCACATGGATGGTTTAAATTGGGGTTGGAGCCCTATAGTTGCGTTTTTCAATTGAGGTTGCAGCCTCACTTATGTGTGTACTGTTATGTGATTTATTATGTGGCTTTCCATATTACTGTTTTTGAGGCCGGGGTATGCCCCGTGTAATTGTCTAAGGCCAATATGAAGATTGAGCCTTATTACTTTATGTCTTTTTCTTTTTATTGTAATTTGAGAGTAGAGATAGGTGGTGAGATTTTATTTTCATTTTGGAGACAATGCACCATGGAGTAAGATGGACCACATTCAAGTAACAAGGAGGCCATAAGTGAAGACCCCTCAAAATGTTAGGGAGGGGAATCTCAATTGTTAAATGTAATAGAGATAGGGCTCGTATTTTGTTACCGCTTTCCCTTATGTGATTTAAACTGTTTATGTGGCATGTTTGTTAGAACTTGTGATTGTGGAGTGGCTCCCACATATCACGCATAAGATAGGTAGAACCCATGATCATTACATGTTAGTATCATGCTAGGACATGTTATCTGTTTATGTGCTTGTTTGAAATGCATTTAAGTGTACTTGCATTAATCAAGACTAATAAAATTGGATAACATATATGTTGGTGAGGTCGAGCCGGACAACTCTCCGGTTGATTCGAAAATTCCCATTAAATATTAAGCTAATTTCGAACAAATAGGTGTTTAATTCGAGATGCAAATTTTGAATTAAATTCCTAGCATTCCATCAATAGGTTTTAAGTTTAGTAAGTAAAGCTAGTTATTGTCCGCGAGTCGTGGGATAGCTAGTGGAGCTTATTAGTTCTTAGTTACCTAATTAATCATTTTAAATGATCAATATTTCGTGGTCAATTTTAGCAAGGGCGATGTCCGCGAGTCGTGGGTCGTTCGAACTAAGTTTTGGTCATGATCTTATGATTGATGGGTCTAGCTTAACGCCTAAGTAAATATGGATGTCGCACGAGTCGTGGGTCCATATTGAAAGATAGGTGATGCACAAACAATTACTGAGAGTTCTAAAGGTGTTAGAATTGGTAAGTTGTACCTACCTAGGGTTCTTACTTAGAATGTCCGCGAGTCGTGGGTTCGAGGTAAAATGCCTAGGATCTTAGTACCCATTGGGAAACGTGTTCCTCTTAGATCTTTGGGAATTCTAGATCTTTGAAAAACAGTGGGAGCTACATTAGATTAAAGACCTTATCTTTTGTATATCGTTATAATTCAGCATGCTCACTAGTTCTCTGTTTTACCATTTAGGTCGTAGATTCTGTGATTCTCTACGTGTTTTGAAATGGCAACCAAAAACCCTCTTGTATCGATCCTCGAGTCAAACAAGTTGACTGGTCCCAACTATTCTGATTGGCTGAGGAATCTAAAAATCATTTTAGATTCTGAGAAGAGAACTTATGTTCTCTTCGAAGGGGAGCCTAGTCCCGAAGGGGAGGCTCCCACTCGGGCCGAGCGGGACGCGATTCAGAAGTGGAAGGATGATAATCTCCAAGCCCGTTGCCTTATGTTGGCTAACATGTCTCCGGACTTGCAAAGGCAACATGAGGCCATGGAATTTGCTTGGGAGATTTACGACCACTTAGAGCAACTTTACCGCCCTCATGAACGTGTTACAAGGTATAACACTTCAAAGGAATTGTTCCACTTGAGAATGAGGGAAGGTTCAAGTGTCCATGAATATGGACTCAAGTTTCTTGCCCTTACTGAGAAACTTGCTTCCATGGACATGCCACTGAAAGATGAGCTTTCAGTGGATTTGTTGCTAGCTTCGCTCCCACCATCATTCAACCCATTTGTCCTTAACTTCAACATGAATCATGCTGGTGCTACTGTAGCTAAGCTGATTAGTCAGCTTGTGACTGCTGAAAGCACGATCAAGAAGGACAATAAGGTTTTGATGGTGAATGCTCCATCTTCCTCTTCTGGGCCTTCTAAAGGTAAGGGCAAGAAAGCCCAAAAGAAGAAGAAGAAACCCCTTAGGCCCACTGGTGGCATTTCGAAGGGGAAGGCCCAAAAGAAGAAGCGTGATCAGAAAGAGGATGTTTGCTTCCATTGTGGCAAAGCGGGACATTGGAGGAGAAACTGCCCAGAGTACAAGGCTACTCTAAAGAAAGGTATCTTTCTCGTTGAAGTAAATCTTTCTATTAATTCTAGTTCTTGGGTACTTGATACCGGTTGTGGAACTTATATCTGTAATGATGTACAGATGCTAAGTGAAGTCCAACAACTCAAAGAAGGAGAATGTGTCTTGAAGATCGGCGATGGCTCAAACGTTGAAGCTCGAGCTTTAGGCACAATTAGATTAGATTTAGGTAGTTTTGAGTTAGTATTAAATAAAGTCCTTTATGTACCGAGCATTATTCGTAATATAATTTCAGTTCCAATATTAGATTGTGAAGGTTATGAAACTTATATTAAGAATGGTAAATACTTTATCAAACGGAACAACTCTTCCGTTCATATCGGTACTCTAAGTAATGGACTTTACCTAACTCAAAATATCAATATTATGAATATACAACGAGAAACAAAGCGTAAGAGAGATGACAAAGTTTCAGCTCCCTTATGGCACGCTAGATTAGGACACATTTCCAAGAACAGAATTAGCAAGATAAACACTTTAGGATCATTCTCTGAAAATGATCTCAAAGAGTTGACCTCTTGCGAATCCTGTCTCAAAGGAAAGATGTCCAAAGTTCCTTTTAAAGGAACTGTGGAACGTGCCACTAAGGTTTTGGATTTGATCCATACTGATGTTTGTGGACCGCTTAGTGTAAGCACTAGAAACAATCATCAGTACTTCATAACCTTTACTGATGACTTTAGTCGGTATGGTTATGTATACTTAATGAAGTATAAATCTGAAGCTTTTGTGAAATTCTTAGAATTTCAAAAGGAGGTTGAGAACCAAACTAGTCACAAGATCAAAGCACTTCGATCTGATCGAGGAGGCGAATATCTTAGTGAAGAATTCCTTAGTCATCTCAAAGATAATGGGATTATCTCTCAGTGGACTCCTCCGGGAACTCCTCAGCTTAATGGAATTTCTGAGAGAAGAATCGAACCCTACTTGATATGGTTCGTTCCATGATGAGTTTCACTGACTTACCACCTTCTTTCTGGGGTTATGCCCTAGAAAGTGCAGCAAAGATTTTGAATCTAGTTCCCTCTAAGTCAGTCCCTAAAACGCCCTATGAAATGTGGCATGGTAAAATCCCTAGTTATTCTTACTTAAGATTTTGGGGTTGTCCTGCTTACGTGAAGAGGACAGTGGGAGATAAGTTAGAATCTCGTTCTAACTTATGCTACTTTGTAGGTTATCCTAAGGAATCCATAGGATACTATTTCTATGATCAATCTGAGCAAAAGGTGTTTGTTTCCAGAAATACCACTTTTCTTGAGGAACCGTTCCTTAAAGAAAAGAAAGGCAAGATCATAGAATTAGAAGAAGTACAAAATGACCCCACGTCACCCACTGAAGAAACGTCCCACTCTGATCAACTACAACCAATCACGAATTTTGATACACATGTAAATCCACCTCTAAGGCGTTCTGAACGCACTCCTAGACAGCCGGAGAGATGGTATGGATTCTTCCATGAAATCTCTCAAAAGGATAATGATCCTTTAACATATGAGGAGGCACTTTCAGATTCTGACTCTGAACAGTGGATAGAAGCCATGAAATTCGAAATGGATTCCATGAACTCCAACCAAGTTTGGACCTTGGTAGATTTGCCTGATGGGGTCAAACCCATAGGTTGCAAATGGATCTTTAAGAGAAAGCTTGGAGTTGATGGAAGCATTGCAGCCTACAAAGCAAGACTGGTTGCAAAAGGATTCACTCAGAGACCCGGCGTGGATTTTGATGAAATCTTTTCACCAGTTGCAATGCAAAAGTCTATTCGGATCATGCTTGCCATTGCTGCATATTATGACTATGAGATATGGCAAATGGATGTGAAAACTGCCTTTCTCAATGGTGACATTGACAAAGACATTTATATGGAGCAACCCATAGGTTTCACATTCAGTGGGAGTGAGCAAAAGGTTTGCAAACTCCAAAGATCAATCTATGGATTGAAACAGGCTTCTAGGAATTGGAACATTCGATTTGATGAATCGGTCAAAGCGTTTGGATTCATCCAAATTTCGAATGAATCATGTGTGTATAGAAAGGAATTGGAGACCTCAGTGCAATTCTTAGTACTTTATGTTGATGACATCCTTCTTATTGGGAATTCGAAGGATGACATGAAAGTGACTAAGTTATGGTTATTAAACCAATTCGAGATGAAAGATCTTGGTGATGCGTCCTATATCCTTGGAATTAAAATCTATAGAGATAGATCTAGAAGGTTAATAGGACTATCACAATCGATGTACATTGACAAAGTATTGAAAAGATTCAATATGGAGTCAGCAAAGGTTAAGAACCTTCCTATGAGTGTAGGAACATGTCTTTCAAAGAAGATGTGTCCTAAGACTAACCTTGAGAAGGAAAGAATGACTCATACACCTTATGCATCAGCAATAGGTAGCATAATGTATGCAATGTTATGTACTCGACCGGATGTGGCTTATGCACTTAGTGTAACGAGTCGTTTCCAATCTGACCCTGGAAATGGTCACTGGGCTGCCGTGAAGAATATTCTTAAGTACTTGAAAAGTACTAAAGATTTATTCTTAGTTTACGGAGGTCAGAAAGATCTTACTGTCGAAGGATACTGCGATGCAAGCTTTGCATCTGACTTAGATGATTTTAAGTCAATGTCAGGATACATTTTCTGCCTAAACGGCGGAGCAGTGAGTTGGAAGAGTTCCAAGCAAACTACCACTGCAGATTCGACCACTGAGGCCGAATACTTAGCTGCAAATGATGCAGCTAAGGAAGGTGTTTGGATTAGAAACTTCATTCAAGAATTGAATGTTGTTCCTAGCATGAAAGACCCCATTACTGTGTTTTGTGACAACACTGGGGCGGTTGCTCAAGCAAGAGAACCAAGATCTCACCAACGGACCAAGCACATTATGAGGAAGTATCACCTAATCCGTGATATTATCAAAAGAGGAGATGTGCAAGTTGAGAGGGTCACATCAGCAGAGAACGTGGCAGATCCACTTACTAAACCCCTTAGTCGAGAAGCTTTCCAAGGTCATCTTGAGAAGATGGGACTTAGAGTTGCTTTAGAATGGCTTTGACGGGCAAGTGGGAGATTGTTAGGAATAGTGCCCTAGAAAGCCGATTGTATATCCGCTTTGTGCTTTTCCTTATTGTAATCACAGACAATCTTTGAATGAAATAACGAATTAAGGCAACACTTCTTTATATGCTCTTGTTTGGTATACGTTTACTTTATCTGTGCATGTATGAGAACTCCCCTAATCCTGATGACTTTAGGACTCTACCATTTAGGTGAAATGGTTCATGAAACGAGCCCTATATCACATAAGTCATGATTAGTAAAATACTCCAAGCCGATGAGTCCTACAGACAGTGGGAGTGTCAACCTGACTCCTCTAAGGCTTGCTTGTGGGATCACGCCCTTAAGAAGGACCACCTTGTTTCATGGAGGTGCAAAGTGTATAGTTGATACGTGCGTGATACATGAGGGTGCTTACTTTAATAAGTAAGTTCACTGAGGTGCCCCGTGTGAGAACATTCCTAAATGGGAAAGGAAGTTTCTATTTCAGGAAATGGAAACTTCCAGATTAGGAAATATCTCACGAGTCATTGATGTGATTAATTGATCCTTAGACTTGAGGTTCCTTGTCACTTTATGAGTTAACTCTGTAGTCTTAGGTATAAGCTTTAAAGGGTGTCGCCTTAGACAACTGATTCAAGGCTTATGCTGGGGCTGCACAAGTGACTCATGAAAGTGAATGAGAATCAAGAAAGGACCTACACTTGCATTTGCAAGGTGATCTCTTATTGTGTAAGTCATTCATATGCCATATGGAGTCCTTGGCCAAGGCAGTAGATCAAGACATCAAGAAAAGGTTTCTTGGATTGAGATCAAATGGATATGAAATGCACTTAGCTTTAAGACCGGATTATTAGGGTTCTGATTATTCCCTTGCCCTAGATCTTGGTTGAGAGATAGTAAGTAGGAGGATTGTATCTCACATGAATCAATGACTTAAAGGTTCTGTCGAATCCGAACATTCCAATTCAGCTAGGGGTTAAACACTTGTTGCTAGACTATGGTCGTTTAATCTGTGGACTGATTAATTAATTAGTGAATTAATTAATTAGGGTCACTGCTAATTGAATTGAGAACCTAGAGGGTCACACACAACAACTTGGTTACATGAGTTGAGGCTTGAAAATGATTAAACGAGTTAATCGGGCCAAGAGGGTTCCACACGTGTGAAGTCACACGTGTGGCTCACGTGAGTGACACGTGTCACACACGTGTGTATATATATATATTATATATATATTAAATAATTAATTAGTTAATTATTTAATAGACTTTGGTTTAATTTTGAATTAAAAAAGAAAGTCTAATTTTGGAGAAAATAATCTAGTTAATTAATTACGAATTAATTAATTAGATAAAAATAAGTTATTTATTTTATAATAAATAAAGTATAAAATTATCCAAAAATAGTTTGGATATTTTTAGCTCTCTTAAAAGTTGACTTGAATTAGAATTCAAAGTCAAAGTTGGAAATACTTGATGATCAAGTAATAGGAGAGAGAGGGACCAAATCCTTTGTCCATTAGGACTAGGTTCGGCCGCCCCTCCCCTTTCCTATATATAGGGGAGCTCATGCTCCCCTTTAGAGCTAATAGACAATTCTTGGTTCATGTGTTGAACACCTTCCTTTCTCCAAGATTAAATAAAACCCTAGGTTAAGCCTAAACACTAACTAGAGAACTAGCATCCTTACTAGTTAGATTGTGATCAAGTTGGTGGACTTTCTCTAGAGACTTCAAGTTAGAAGTTTGAAGATTCGAGCTTTACCAAAGGAGAGGGGATCAAGCCGCGAGAAGAGCGTTCTTGGGTGGCTTGAAACGCTTCAAGAACGAACAAAAGAAAAGTAAGTTTTCTGTCTCTACGAATTTGGTTACACGATTGCGAGTCCAAGGTCCTTTTGTTGGAAAATTTTTTTAAATTCCGCTGCTTTCTGATTCGTGTTTTCCAACAGTGTGGCGCCCTTGGATTGGCTGGCAGGACTTGGAGTGCACGCCAATTTAACGAAATTTGCTGCGGAGGTCCTTTTTTTTTGGCCTATAAATAGGCAGTACATGCCATTCCTTTAATTCAGAATTTTGGCAATTCATTTTCCAGCTTACAAAGCCATTCGGTTCTCTCTCCATAATATTTAGTTAATCCTTAATTAAGGATTAATTAATTTCTTAATTAGGTGGTTATATAATTAATATATAATCCACTTAATTAATAGAAAATAGGGATTTCCAAGTTTTAGAAAAAAGGGTTTTTCTAAGAAAATATTTTCTCAAAGTATTTAGCGAAATACTGCCGGAGCCCACACTCCAATTTCTTAATCGGGGATATTGCGGGGAACCTCTGCCAGTTTCACGAGAAGATATCGAGGTGCTGGAAAAGTGCCGTTGATAGCCATTTTTGCAGTACGGTAATACCTTTTTGCTGCCCAAATTATTATTTGCATATTGTGATTATATGCTAGATGATTTAAAATTATGTTATCGATGCCTATATATATTAGAGTTATGCTGCCCGATTTATTCCGCTGCTTTATTAAAATATTTTGGAAATATTTTGATAACGAGGTTATGGCGAAATTTTTTAATATTACGCTATACCGTCACTCTGCCTCGGGCCCGCCACACCAACAACTGGTATCAGAGCGGGGCTCTGATTATATACTCGCATTGATAAAGCATAAGATGCATAATTTTAAATCTGATACTGTGCAGGTAAATTCTGTCAAAGGAGGCTGGGTTTTAAGTGGGACCGTTGTGACCCTTCCAGTGTTTCCTTGGAATTTGCGTGGAATGGTAATTTTCTGGGAATTGATTTCAATAATCTTCCTGGTTAATTACCGAATCAGTAAATATGATTTAAATTATGTGATAATTTAAAACATATTTATTTAAGGGCCATTATAAATTTAAAGCGTGATAATTATGTGATAATTATTTGCAAACATGCTTTTAATTTTATAAATGGCATGATAATATGTGATATTATGTTGTTTCAATTATGCATGATTTATTTAATATGATTAGATAAATAATGTTTAATAGAGATTAAATACGATGCATAATTGGATTAATATTTTTGGCTTAAATTAATAAAGAGTTATTAAAGCCTTAAAATATTATTAGGATTATTTAATAATCCTAGTGGGAGCATATTAATTAGATTAATTACTTCCAAAATTAATAAGACGCCAAAAGTGATTATTTAATAAACAAAGATAATCCACAAATTCTATAAAATTCAAGTGGGAGAGAGATGAAAAGAGTTGGAGTCTCACGGCCTCCATTACCCGTCTATAGTATAGTGGATGTATACTACTCCCTTCGGAGGGTATGTATTCGCGGTATACAAGATTAGGCTTCTACGGATAGAATGAAATACGGGGAAAGTCAGCTCGACCACGCCTCCGTGGAGTGTCTGATCTACTCGTACGATTTTCTAGGTAATGGTATACGCTTGACTAAGCGATGTATTAACCTCCCTTCGGAGCTATGTTACATTCACTTAGAGGCCAAAGGTTAACGTGGTGGATTAACATAGTTTGGTAAGAGTTACCTAGATGACATGTTAATTAAGATTAATTCTTGCTTTTCTAAACGGTTTTCGACCTCGCTTCCGGGGAGTCAACTGCGGTTAGATAAGTCACCATTGTGTAAACAAAAAATGCTTATGTGGATTTCATTTATTGGTTAGACGCAAAAGATGTAAAATACAGAATCATAACTTGCACCTTTTAAAATATTTCAGTGTTAAAACAATGACGACCGCTAGCCCGCTTCAATCGATCCTAAAGGAAAATAGGCTTGAAGGGTCTAACTATGCTGACTGGAAAATGAATCTTGACAGCGTGCTTGGTCACGA
This sequence comes from Lantana camara, assembly GCA_037501455.1. NCBI lineage: Eukaryota > Viridiplantae > Streptophyta > Magnoliopsida > Lamiales > Verbenaceae > Lantana > Lantana camara. The sequence continues at coordinate 128,042,748 of CM074855.1, forward strand.
GAATCTGAAACAAGTGCTCACTGAACCTTGTCCGAGGGTACCGGAAACTACAGCCAATCAGGATATGAGAAATGCTTATGCCAATTAGATCAAGTCCAATGATTTGGCTAGGTCTTATATCCTGGCATCTGTCTCCAATGTTCTCAAGCATCAAATGCATGAGATGCCAACTGCTAGGAACATGATGGATCATCTCCATCAAATGTTTGGAGGACAGAATCGAGCCAAGAGGCTCGAATTGATGAGGAGGCTGTTAGTTACCAAGATGTCTGAGGGATCACCTGTTCAGGATCATGTTATGGACATGATGGCTTGCCTGAACGAAATTGAAAGCCTTGGTGCTAAATTTGATGATCTCAGCAAACAGGATATGATCCTATGCTCTCTGCCAAAGTCGTTCGACACATTCTGGCAAAATTATTCTATGAACAAATTGGATTTTTCTCTGCCTGAATTAATGAACGAACTTAAAGTGGCGGAGGGAGTGATGAAAGCTAAGGGAACTGTTCTCCTGGCTCAGGCGTCGACTTCCACGGCTCCAAAGGCCAACAAGTGGAAAAAAGGAAAGGGAAAGATTCCCAATCCCAAGAAAAAGGTTCAGAAGAAGAAAGGCAAACCCAGCAAGGGAAAATGTTTCCACCGCGGAGAGAATGGGCACTGGAAGAGGAATTGTCCAAAATACTTACCAAGTCTTCCTGCTAAGCCATCTGGACAAGGTATATCGATATCTTGTTTAATTGAATTATGTTTAGTTGGAAGTCCACCAGATTCCCGGTGTGTGGACTCGGGTTCAACTAATCATATTTGCAATTCGTTGCAGGGGTTCAAGCTAACCAGAAAGCTTGAAGATGGCGAGATGCAGCTACTGCTGGGGGATAATACAAGTATATCTGTATTAGCAGTAGGGACTGTAAATTTGTATTTTGGTGATAGGGTTTTGGTACTGAAAGACACTTTGTACATACCGTGTGTTCGTAGAAATCTAATTTCTGTGAGTTGTTTAATAAATAATGGTTTCAGTGTTTGTTTTGAACAAAACTTTACCATTAAACAAAATAAAAGGTTTATTTGCTCTGACACGGTAAAAGATGGTCTTTTCTTGTTATACCCCGATAAAAACCCTAATTCCGAACTTAACACTACTAAGCTTGACTTACCATCCAAAAGAAAAACTCATATGCCTAACGAGGCGTATAAGTGGCATTTACGTCTTGGTCATATTAATCCAAATAGGATCCAAAGACTAATTTCAGATGAATTGTTGAGTCCCTTGGACTTAACAGAACTACCAGTCTGTGAATCCTGCTTGGAAGGTAAAATGACCAAGAGATCTTTTAAATCTAAAGGTAATCGAGCCACAGAATTGCTTGAGTTAATTCATACGGATGTGTGTGGTCCTATGAGTATTCAAGCAAGAGGAGGTTTTGAGTATTTCATCACCTTTACGGATGATTACTCCAGATACGGATACGTTTATTTGATGAGATATAAGTCTGAATCTTTTGAAAAGTTCAAAGAATTCAAGGCTGAAGTTGAAAATCAAATTGGAAAACGTATCAAAGCACTTCGATCAGATCGTGGTGGTGAGTATCTGTCTACGGAGTTTCTAGAATTTCTCACTGCAAATGGGATTAGATCTCAATTATCTGCACCGGGTACACCCCAGCAGAACGGTGTTGCAGAAAGGAGAAATAGAACTCTGATGGAAATGGTAAGATCTATGATGAGTCATGCTACCCTACCAAGTTCGTTTTGGGGCTTTTCACTCGAAACGGCGGAACACATATTAAACCTTGTTCCATCCAAGCCGGTTCCTAAAACACCAATGGAACTGTGGCGAGGGCGAAAGCCCAGTGTCTCCTATCTTCGGATATGGGGAACCCCAGCTCATGTGTTAAGGAAGGATCCTGACAAGTTGGAATCAAGAACAGAGGTTTGCTTGTTCATAGGTTATCCTAAAAGAACAAGAGGTGGTACATTTTACAATCCGAGCGATCACAAAGTGTTTGTGAGCACTAATGCCAAATATCTTGAAGATGATTTCATAAATGACCACAAGGGTAAAAGCAAAATTGTGTTAGGAGAAATGACAACATCAGATTCTGAATTCCAAGAACCCGTATTAACTGAAAATGTGTTAGATACATATGATGTACCAGATACAACATATGATGTAGGGACGAGTACACAGCAGCATCGTCATAGTGGGAGGATTGTCAGGGCACCTGACAGATTCCTAGGATTAACCCAAGTGGTTGAATCTGACGTATCTGATCCTGTCACATATGATGAAGCTATAAAGGATATAGACGCTGACCGTTGGGTCAGAGCCATGGAATCTGAATTAGATTCAATGTATTCCAATAAAGTCTGGGAACTTGTAGAGGCGCCTGAGGGCATTAAACCTATTGGATGCAAATGGGTCTACAAGAGAAAAAGGGGAGCGGACGGAAAGGTTGAGACCTTTAAAGAAAGGCTTGTGGCAAAGGGTTATACCCAGAAAGAAGGTATCGATTATGACGAAACCTTCTCGCCTGTAGCAATGCTTAAGTCCATAAGAATTCTCCTTTCCATTGCCGCTCATTATGACTATGAGATTTGGCAAATGGATGTAAAGACTGCCTTCTTGAACGGGCACCTTCAAGAAGAGATATACATGGCTCAGCCTGAAGGCTTTATTGCCGGAAATCAGGAGCATATGGTATGTAAGCTCGATAGATCTATTTATGGTCTTAAGCAAGCGTCTAGATCATGGAACATCAGATTTAATGAGGCAATTAAATCCTTTGGATTTATGCAATTGCCTGATGAACCATCTGTGTACAAGAGACATCATGATAGTGTTGTAACATTTTTAGTTCTATACGTTGATGATATTCTGCTAATTGGGAATGACACGGGAATATTGTCAGCAGTTAAGATTTGGTTGTCAAACCAGTTTGACATGAAAGACCTAGGTGAAGCCAGTTATATTCTAGGGATCAGACTTTGTCGTGATCGTAAGAATAAAATGATTGGTTTATCACAAGCAAGATATATAGATAAGATGTTGGCAAGATATAATATGGTTAACTCTAAGAAAGGATCGTTACCTTTCAGACATGGAGTTCATCTGTCTCGGGATCAGTGTCCCAAGAACCCTGAAGAGACAGAAGAAATGAAAGACGTTCCGTATGCTTCGGCAGTCGGAAGCCTCATGTATGCCATGTTATGTACTAGGCTAGATATCTGTTATGTTGTAGGTCTAGTCAGCAGATATCAGTCAAACCCTGGACCCCAGAACTGGATAGCTGTAAAGCATATATTAAAGTACTTGAGAAGGACTCGGGATTATATGCTTATCTATCGCAGTGATGAGCTCATTCCTATTGGGTACATAGATTCGGATTTCCAATCTGATTTGGATTCTAGGCGTTCGACGTCTGGATACGTGTTTACTCTAGGAGGAGCAGCCGTAAGTTGGAGGAGTATTAAGCAATCTTGCATTGCTGACTCCACCATGGAAGCCGAATACGTGGCAGCTTCGGAAGCAGCCAAAGAAGCGTATTGGTTCCGAAATTTCCTAATGGATCTAGAAGTCGTCAAGGACGGACTTACGCCGATCACATTGTACTGTGACAATGCTGGAGCGGTGGCCAACTCCAAGGAACCTCGAAGTCATAAACGTGCCAAGCACATCGAGAGGAAGTTTCACATTATACGTGATTATGTAGAACATGGAGAAGTGGCAGTGGTGAAAATTGGCTCAGTAAATAATCTGGCAGATTCTTTCACTAAGACTTTGGCGCAAAAGAGTTTTGACACTCATGTAGAAGGGATGGGTCTTAGATATGTAGCCAATTGGATTTAGGGCAAGTGGGAGATTGTTGGGATTAATGCCCTGAAAATCCAATTATATTGTAAATATTTTGGATTAATAAAGCTGAAATTATAGCAAGTTATGAGTATTTTACAAATTTAATAATTAATGACGTGTGATGGTATTTTTATATGAAATGTGTTTCATAGGAAAAGACTTTAAATACCAGAAGTCACGTGTCATTAAAGTTCTAGTCAGTATGATAAGAAGATGTTCTTATCAAGACTATAATGTGTTATATAAGATGATTAGTCTTTCGTCATAGGGAAATGGAGTTTCCAATTATAACACATTGATGATTTTCAATGAGATTGGAAACATCGAACTGGACCACTGAGATTGTTCATTTTATACTGCTATCTAAAATGAACAAAATCTCGAAAGTATTAGACTCTTAATCCTGGCTGTGTTTCTACTTTAGGCATGTAGTGTTAATCACTGTGATGTACTCAGAAGTGAGGTCTCGGTAACGGATGGCAAAAATACTTTGTACGTTCGGTGATTGCGTGAAATGTGCTAAAGAGAAATATTGATCGAGGAATCTGTAGCCTTGCTGGAAGGTTAAAAGATATCCCTGAAATAGATTTGCAAAAGTTCGAATTAAAACTTTGGCCAAAGTACTTTGTGTGTTTGTCACCGAAGTTGTATGTTGAATGTGTTTCACATACAGGGAATTTGAATTTAAGGCGAATCAAGAAATTTCAGATTTAAAGTGAAAAATAAATGATAGTAGTATTGATTTATTTTTCATGGATATTTGTACAGAGGAGTAAAATGCAAAATTATTCTAGATCGAGAAATTCGTGAATAATTTAATTAATTTTAGAGTTCAACAATATTTATTTAGTGGAATTAAATATTGTTAAACGGTAATCAATTATTGTCATGGGATGATAATAGATTGACCCGTTTGAAGCTAAGATTAATTAGTCCTGCAGGTCCCCCCGCAAGCCCCAACGAAGATCAAAGAGAAAATATTAAAACGAGAGAGAGAAATGATTTTTCAAAGTGTTTGAAAATAGCCAAAGAATTTATTTTGAGAAAATAAATTAAATTCCAAAGAGTTGGAAATGCCCGGAATTTTATTTTGGAGAAGATAATTTTTTTCGGAAAAAAAAAATGCTGACGTGGCAGTGATGACGTGTCAGCTGACGTGTCATGCCACATCAGCGGGTCAGGCGCTGACTGGGCGCCAGCGTGTCCGACACGTGGACGATGAGGATCGTGCCACGTCAGCGAAAAGGAGCGGCCCAGATTAGACCTGGAAGGGTCCGGGTCAGGACGCGGGTTCGGGTTCGGGTCGGCCAGGGTTTGACCGACCCGGAAAAGTGGACGAATCGTATTGTGACACGTGGCACTGACCGAACCAAGCTGAACCGACCGGTTCACGGCTGAACCGGTCTAAGAGCTGAACCATCGGTTGGACCGGACCGGTTCGCCACGTGGCAGCTGCTCGTGCCGCCGTGAGCAGCACACGCGCCGAACGCACAGCCGCCACACGGGCAGCGCGTGCGGGCTCCGTTCCTTGTGTGCCAGGCGGCGTTGGCCTCGTGGCGGCGTGAGTTGCTACGTGGCGGCCTTGGACTGGCCGGCAGGACTTGGAGTGAACGCCAATTTAACGAAATTTGCTGCGGAGGTCCTTTTTTTTGGCCTATAAATAGGCAGTACATGCCATTCCTTTAATTCAGAATTTTGGCAATTCATTTTCCAGCTTACAAAGCCATTCGGCTCTCTCTCCATAATATTTAATTAATCCTTAATTAAGGATTAATTAATTTCTTAATTAGGTGGTTATATAATTAATATATAATCCACTTAATTAATAGAAAATAGGGATTTTCAAGTTTTAGAAAAAAGGGTTTTCTAAGAAAATATTTTCTCAAAGTATTTAGCGAAATACTGCCGGAGCCCACACTCCAATTTCTTAATCGGGGATATTGCGGGGAAGCTCTGCCGGTTTCACGAGAAGATATCGAGGTGCTGGAAAAGTGCCGTTGATAGCCATTTTTGCAGTACGGTAATACCGTTGTGCTGCCCAAATTATTATTTGCATATTGTGTTTATATGCTAGATGATTTAAAATTATGTTATCGATGCCTGTATATATTAGAGTTATGCTGCCCGATTTATTCCGCTGCTTTATTAAAATATTTTGGAAATATTTTGATAACGAGGTTATGGCGAAATTTTTTAATATTACGCTATATACCGTAACTCTGCCTCGGGCCCGCCACACCAACATTTCCCATTTCAAAACCGACTCAATCTTAGAAGGATCGACCTCCAAACCATTGCCCGAAATCACGTGACCCAAGAATGATACCCTGTCAATCCAAAACTCACACTTGCTAAATTTGGCAAATAACTGATGCTCCTTCAAAGTCCTCAATACCAACTGAAGATGCCTTGCATGCTCCTCGGTAGACTTAGAGAAAACCAGAATATCATCAATGAAGATGACCACGAACTTATCCAGAAAAGACCTGAAAATCCTGTGCATCATATCTATAAAAGCTGCTGGGGCATTAGTCAAACCAAACGACATCACTACAAACTCATAATGCCCATACCGAGTATTAAATCCTGTCTTAGAAATATCCTCAGCTCAGATTCGCAGCTGGTAGTATCCTTGTCTCAAATCCAATTTCGAGTAGACTTTAGATCCCTGTAGTACGTCAAACAACTCCTCGATATGTGGAAGAGGATACTTATTCTTGATCTTCATCCGGTTCAACTCCCTATAGTCTATGCACATCCTCAAAGTCCCGTCCTTCTTCTTTACGAACAAAACTGGTGCACCCCAGGGAGAAGAACTCGGTCTGATGTACCCAATCTCCAACAACGCATCAAGTTGAGTCTTCAACTCTTTCAACTCGGCCGGAGCCATACAATACGGAGTCTTAGAGTACGGCTCTGCGTTAGGGTACAGATCGATCACAAACTCAATTTCCCGTTCTGGAGGTAACGAATCCAATTCCTCAGGAAAGACCTCGGGAAACTCCTTCACTACTTCCGTTTCTTCCAGCTTACTTTGGTCCTTGGGTTTGTTGAGAATGTAAGCAATAAAACCCGTGGCTCCCTCTCGAACCAACTTATGAGCTTCTGAGAAAGAAAGTAGAGGCACAGTCTTGGAACTCCAACCCACTACCAAATCTGATCCCAACTGAACCTTCTTCGCCCTGCAATCAACTGTGGCAGAATGTCGGTACAACCAATCCATACCCAAAATGGATCCATAGCAGGTCATCGGCAGCTCAATGAAGTCTGACAAGAAAACTCGACCCTCGATGCTCACCGGAACCTCTCTAAATACCCGATCAGATTCTAAACTACCACCAAACGGAGTACTAACCACATAACATGCAGAAGAGCAAGTAACAGGCAAAGGCAAAGAAACAGATATAGCACTCGAAAGGAAGGAGTGAGTAGCTCCCGGATCAAACAAGGTATGAATGTTCGTGCCATGTATGCAAATGGTACCTTCAACTACCGCGGCTGGATCAACATCAGCATCCTGCTGCTCTCCGTCCAGAGCATAAGCACGAGCCCTGATCAGTGGTCTCTGTGCTCCCGGTGGCGGCATCCTGCGATCTGGACATCCGTCTACCATATGCTCGTCGCTCCCACAAATCAAGCATAAACCCAGACGCCTCCTGCAGTTATCATAAATGTGTGTCCTCTGACCACAGAAGGTATAAGCAGGTCTCTCGGGTGGTGGTGGCAAAGCTGGAGCAACTGGAGCTCTAATCATTGGTCCCTCTGGTCGGGGCTTCTTCCCTGGGCCCTTCAGAGCTAGTGGTAGAGAAGAATAAACCATCGGCCTCTTGCCTGAAGCAGAACCCGAACCCGAACCTGAACCCTTATACCCCGATCCGGAACCTCTGAAACCTAATCCGGAACCTGAGCCTGATCCTGAACCTGACCGATAGGTAGACCGCCTCGCATTTACTGATTCCTCAACCAACAACGCCTTCTTGGTAGCCTTCACCCATGTGTTCGTGTTGACCGCCTCAATTGCTGCTTGAATATCCGGTCTAAGGCCCTGAACAAACTGCATCGCCTTATGGAAATCGTCACTCGCTATATTAGGAGCATAGCGGGACAATCTCTCAAACTCGGCGATATACTCTGAAACTGACCGACATCCTTTCTTAAGTTCTGTAAATTCCTTCAACCTTCGGGTGCGAGAATTAATGAACGAACTTAAAGTGGCGGAGGGAGTGATGAAAGCTAAGGGAACTGTTCTCCTGGCTCAGGCGTCGACTTCCACAGCTCCAAAGGCCAACAAGTGGAAAAAGGGAAAGGGAAAGATTCCCAATCCCAAGAAAAAGGTTCAGAAGAAGAAAGGCAAACCCAGCAAGAGAAAATGTTTCCACTGCGGAGAGAATGGGCACTGGAAGAGGAATTGTCCAAAATACTTACCAAGTCTTCCTGCTAAGCCATCTGGACAAGGTATATCGATATCTTGTTTAATTGAATTATGTTTAGTTGGAAGTCCACCAGATTCCCGGTGTGTGGACTCGGGTTCAACTAATCATATTTGCAATTCGTTGCAGGGGTTCAAGCTAACCAGAAAGCTTGAAGATAGCGAGATGTAGCTACTGCTCGGGGATAATACAAGTATATCTGTATTAGCAGTAGGGACTGCAAATTTGTATTTTGGTGATAGGGTTTTTGTACTGAAAGACACTTTGTACATACCGTGTGTTCGTAGAAATCTAATTTCTGTGAGTTGTTTAATAAATAATGGTTTCAGTGTTTGTTTTGAACAAAACTTTACCAATAAACAAAATAAAAGGTTTATTTGCTCTGGCACGGTAAAAGATGGTCTTTTCTTGTTATACCCCGATAAAAACCCTAATTCCGAACTTAACACTACTAAGCTTGACTTACCATCCAAAAGAAAAACTCATATGCCTAACGAGGCGTATAAGTGGCATTTACGTCTTGGTCATATTAATCCAAATAGGATCCAAAGACTAATTTCAGATGAATTGTTGAGTCCCTTGGACTTAACAGAACTACCAGTCTGTGAATCCTGCTTGGAAGGTAAAATGACCAAGAGATCTTTTAAATCTAAAGGTAATCGAGCCACAGAATTGCTTGAGTTAATTCATACGGATGTGTGTGGTCCTATGAGTATTCAAGCAAGAGGAGGTTTTGAGTATTTCATCACCTTTATGGATGATTACTCCAGATACGGATACGTTTATTTGATGAGATATAAGTCTGAATCTTTTGAAAAGTTCAAAGAATTCAAGGCTGAAGTTGAAAATCAAATTGGAAAACGTATCAAAGCACTTCGATCAGATCGTGGTGGTGAGTATCTGTCTACGGAGTTTCTAGAATTTCTCACTGCAAATGGGATTAGATCTCAATTATCTGCACCGGGTACACCCCAGCAGAACGGTGTTGCAGAAAGGAGAAATAGAACTCTGATGGAAATGGTAAGATCTATGATGAGTCATGCTACCCTACCAAGTTCGTTTTGGGGCTTTGCACTCGAAACGGCGGAACACATATTAAACCTTGTTCCATCCAAGTCGGTTCCTAAAACACCAATGGAACTGTGGCGAGGGCGAAAGCCCAGTGTCTCCTATCTTCGGATATGGGGAACCCCAGCTCATGTGTTAAGGAAGGATCCTGACAAGTTGGAATCAAGAACAGAGGTTTGCTTGTTCATAGGTTATCCTAAAGGAACAAGAGGTGGTACATTTTACGATCCGAGCGATCACAAAGTGTTTGTGAGCACTAATGCCAAATATCTTGAAGATGATTTCGTAAATGACCACAAGGGTAAAAGCAAAATTGTGTTAGAAGAAATGACAACATCAGATTCTGAATTCCAAGAACCCGTATTAACTGAAAATGTGTTAGATACATATGATGTACCAGATACAACATATGATGTAGGGACGAGTACACAGCAGCATCGTCGTAGTGGGAGGATTGTCAGGGCACCTGACAGATACCTAGGATTAACCCAAGTGGTTGAATCTGACGTATCTGATCCTGTCACATATGATGAAGCTGTAAAGGATATAGACGCTGATCGTTGGTTCAGAGCCATGGAATCTGAATTAGATTCAATGTATTCCAATAAAGTCTGGGAACTTGTAGAGGCGCCTGAGGGCATTAAACCTATTGGATGCAAATGGGTCTACAAGAGAAAAAGGGGAGCGGACGGAAAGGTGGAGACCTTTAAAGCAAGGCTTGTGGCAAAGGGTTATACCCAGAAAGAAGGTATCGATTATGACGAAACCTTCTCGCCTGTAGCAATGCTTAAGTCCATAAGAATTCTCCTTTCCATTGCCGCTCATTATGATTATGAGATTTGGCAAATGGATGTAAAGACTGCCTTCTTGAACGGGCACCTTCAAGAAGAGATATACATGGCTCAGCCTGAAGGCTTTATTGCCGGAAATCAGGAGCATATGGTATGCAAGCTCGATAGATCTATTTATGGTCTTAAGCAAGCGTCTAGATCATGGAACATCAGATTTAATGAGGCAATTAAATCCTTTGGATTTATGCAATTGCCTGATGAACCATCTGTGTACAAGAGACATCATGATAGTGTTGTAACATTTTTAGTTCTATACGTTGATGATATTCTGCTCATTGGGAATGACACGGGAATATTGTCAGCAGTTAAGATTTGGTTGTCAAACCAGTTTGACATGAAAGACCTAGGTGAAGCCAGTTATATTCTAGGGATCAGACTTTGTCGTGATCGTAAGAATAAAATGATTGGTTTATCACAAGCAGGATATATAGATAAGATGTTGGCAAGATATAATATGGCTAACTCTAAGAAAGGATCGTTACCTTTCAGACATGGAGTTCATCTGTCTCGGGATCAGTGTCCCAAGAACCCTGAAGAGACAGAAGAAATGAAAGACGTTCCGTATGCTTCGGCAGTCGGAAGCCTCATGTATGCCATGTTATGTACTAGGCTAGATATCTGTTATGCTGTAGGTCTAGTCAGCAGATATCAGTCAAACCCTGGACCCCAGCACTGGATAGCTGTAAAGCATATATTAAAGTACTTGAGAAGGACTCGGGATTATATGCTTATCTATCGCAGTGATGAGCTCATTCCTATTGGGTACACAGATTCGGATTTCCAATCTGATTTGGATTCTAGGCGTTCGACGTCTGGATACGTGTTTACTCTAGGAGGAGCAGCCGTAAGTTGGAGGAGTATTAAGCAATCTTGTATTGCTGACTCCACCATGGAAGCCGAATATGTGGCAGCTTCGGAAGCAGCCAAAGAAGCGTATTGGTTCCGAAATTTCCTAATGGATCTAGCAGTCGTCAAGGACGGACTTACGCCGATCACATTGTACTGTGACAATGCTGGAGCGGTGGCCAACTCCAAGGAACCTCGAAGTCATAAACGTGCCAAGCACATCGAGAGGAAGTTTCACATTATACGTGATTATGTAGAACGTGGAGAAGTGGCAGTGGTGAAAATTGGCTCAGTAAATAATCTGGCAGATCCTTTCACTAAGACTTAGGCGCAAAAGAGTTTTGATACTCATGTAGAAGGGATGGGTCTTAGATATGTAGCCAATTGGATTTAGGGCAAGTGGGAGATTGTTGGGATTAATGCCCTGTAAATCCAATTATATTGTAAATATTTTGGATTAATAAAGCTGAAATTATAGCAAGTTATGAGTATTTTACAAATTTAATAATTAATGACGTGTAATGGTATTTTTATATGAAATGTGTTTCATAGGAAAAGACTTTAAATACCAGAAGTCACGTGTCATTAAAGTTCTAGTCAGTATGATAAGAAGATGTTCTTATCAAGACTATAATGTGTTATATAAGATGATTAGTCTTTCGTCATAGGGAAATGGAGTTTCCAATTATAACACATTGATGATTTTCAATGAGATTGGAAACATCGAACTGGACCACTGAGATTGTTCATTTTATACTGCTATCTAAAATGAACAAAATCTCGAAAGTATTAGACTCTTAATCCTGGCTATGTTTCTACTTTGGGCATGTAGTGTTAATCACTGTGATGTACTCAGAAGTGAGGTCTCGGTAACGGATGACCAAAATACTTTGTACGTTCGGTGATTGCGTGAAATGTGCTAAAGAGAAATATTGATCGAGGAATTTGTAGCCTTGCTGGAAGGTTAAAAGATATCCCTGAAATAGATTTGCAAAAGTTCGAATTAAAACTTTGGCCAAAGTACTTCGTGTGTTCGTCACCGAAGTTGTATGTTGAATGTGTTTCACATACAGGGAATTTGAACTTAAGGCGAATCAAGAAATTTCAGATTTAAAGTGAAAAATAAATGATAGTAGTATTGATTTATTTTTCATGGATATCTATACAGAGGAGTGAAATGCAAAATTATTCTAGATCGAGAAATTCGTGAATAATTTAATTAATTTTAGAGTTCAACAATATTTATTTAGTGGAATTAAATATTGTTAAACGGTAATCAATTATTGTCATGGGATGATAATAGATTGACCCGTTTGAAGCTAAGATTAATTAGTCCTGCAGGTCCCCCCGCAAGCCCCAACGAAGATCAAAGAGAAAATATTAAAACGAGAGAGAGAAATGATTTTTCAAAGTGTTTGAAATTAGCAAAAGAATTTATTTTGAGAAAATAAATTAAATTCCAAAGAGTTGGAAATGCCCGGAATTTTATTTTGGAGAAAATAATTTTTTTCGAAAAAAAAAAAAATTTGCTGACGTGGCAGTGATGGCTTGTCAGCTGACATGTCATGCCACGTCAGCGGGTCAGCGCCAAGTGGCGCTGACTGGGCGCCAGCTTGTCCGACACGTGGACGACGAGGATCGTGCCACGTCCGTGAAAAGGAGCGGCCCAGATTAGACCTGGAAGGGTCCGGGTCAGGACGCGGGTCCGGGTTCGGGCCGGGTTCGGGTCGGCCAGGGTTTGACCGACCCGGAAACGTGGACGAATCGTATTGTGACACGTGGCATTGACCGAACCAAGCTGAACCGACCGGTTCACGGCTGAACCGGTCTAAGGGCTGAACCGTCGGTTGGACCGGATCGGTTCGCCACGTGGCAGCTGCTCGTGCCGCCGTGAGCAGCACACGCGCCAAACGCACAGCCGCCACACGGACGGTACGTGCGGGCTCCGTTCCGTGCGTGCCAGGCTGCGTTGGCCTCGTGGCGGCGTGAGCTGCTGCGTGGCGGCCTTGGATTGGCCGGCAGGACTTGGAGTGCACGCCAATTTAACGAAATTTGCTGCGGAGGTCCTTTTTTTTGGCCTATAAATAGGCAGTACATGCCATTCCTTTAATTCAGAATTTTAGCAATTCATTTTCCAGCTTACAAAGCCATTCGGCTCTCTCTCCATAATATTTAATTAATCCTTAATTAAGGATTAATTAATTTCTTAATTAGGTGGTTATATAATTAATATAGAATCCACTTAATTAATGTAAAATAGGGATTTTCAAGTTTTAGAAAAAAGGGTTTTTCTAAGAAAATATTTTCTCAAAGTATTTAGCGAAACACTACCGGAGCCCACACTCCAATTTCTTAATCGGGGATATTGCGGGGAAGCTCTGCCGGTTTCACGAGAAGATATCGAGGTGCTGGAAAAGTGCCGTTGATAGCCATTTTTGCAGTACGGTAATACCGTTGTGCTGCCCAAATTATTATTTGCATATTGTGATTATATACTAGATGATTTAAAATTATGTTATCGATGCCTGTATATATTAGAGTTATGCTGCCCGATTTATTCCGCTGCTTTATTAAAATATTTTTGAAATATTTTGATAACGAGGTTATGGCGAAATTTTTGAATATTACGCTATACCGTCACCCTGCCTCGGGCCCGCCATACCAACATTTCCCATTTCAAAACCGACTCAATCTTAGAAGGATCGACCTCCAAACCATTGCCCGAAATCACGTGACCCAAGAATTACACCCTGTCAATCCAAAACCCACACTTGCTAAATTTGGCAAATAACTGATGCTCTTTCAAAGTCCTCAATACCAACTGAAGATGCCTTGCATGCTCCTCGGTAGACTTAGAAAAAACCAGAATATCATCAATGAAGATGACCACGAACTTATCCAGAAAAGACCTGAAAATCCTGTGCATCATATCCATAAAAGCTGCTGGGGCATTAGTCAAACCAAACGACATCACTACAAACTCATAATGCCCATACCGAGTATTAAATCCTGTCTTAGAAATATCCTCAGCTCGGATTCGCAGCTGGTAGTATCCTTGTCTCAAATCCAATTTCGAGTAGACTTTAGATCCCTGTAGTATGTCAAACAACTCCTCGATATGTGGAAGAGGATACTTATTCTTGATCTTCATCCGGTTCAACTCCCTATAGTCTATGCACATCCTCAAAGTCCCGTCCTTCTTCTTTACGAACAAAACTGGTGCACCCCAAGGAGAAGAACTCGGTCTGATGTACCCAATCTCCAACAACGCATCAAGTTGAGTCTTCAACTCTTTCAACTCGGCCAGAGCCATACGATACGGAGTCTTGGAGTACGGCTCTGCGTTAGGGTACAGATCGATCACAAACTCAATTTCCCGTTCTAGAGGTAACGAATCCAATTCCTCAGGAAAGACCTCGGGAAACTCCTTCACTACTTCCGTTTCTTCCAGCTTACTTTGGTCCTTGGGTTTGTTGAGAATGTAAGCAATAAAACCCGTGGCTCCCTCTCGAACCAACTTATGAGCTTCTGAGAAAGAAAGTAGAGGCACAGTCTTGGAACTCCAACCCACTACCAAATCTGATCCCAACTGAACCTTCTTCGCCCTGCAATCAACTGTGGCAGAATGTCGGTACAACCAATCCATACCCAAAATGGATCCATAGCAGGTCATCGGCAGCTCAATGAAGTCTGACAAGAAAACTCGACCCTCGATGCTCACCGGAACCTCTCTAAATACCCGATCAGATTCTAAACTACCACCAAACGGAGTACTAACCACATAACATGCAGAAGAGCAAGTAACAGGCAAAGGCAAAGAAACAGATATAGCACTCGAAAGGAAGGAGTGAGTAGCTCCCGGATCAAACAAGGTATGAATGTTCGTGCCATGTATGCAAATGGTACCTTCAACTACCGCGGCTGGATCAACATCAGCATCCTGCTGCTCTCCGTCCAGAGCATAAGCACGAGCCCTGATCAGTGGTCTCTGTGCTCCCGGTGGCGGCATCCTGCGATCTGGACATCCGTCTACCATATGCTCGTCGCTCCCACAAATCAAGCATAAACCCAGACGCCTCCTGCAGTTATCATAAATGTGTGTCCTCTGACCACAGAAGGTATAAGCAGGTCTCTCGGGTGGTGGTGGCAAAGCTGGAGCAACTGGAGCTCTAATCATTGGTCCCGCTGGTCGGGCCTTCTTCCCTGGGCCCTTCGGAGCTAGTGGTGGAGAAGAATAAACCATCGGCCTCTTGCCTGAAGCAGAACCCGAACCTGAACCCTTATACCCCGATCCGGAACCTCTGAAACCTAATCCAGAACCTGAGCCTGATCCTGAACGTGACCGATAGGTAGACCGTCTCGCATTAACTGAATCCTCAAC
Source organism: Lantana camara (assembly GCA_037501455.1). Classification (NCBI taxonomy): domain Eukaryota; kingdom Viridiplantae; phylum Streptophyta; class Magnoliopsida; order Lamiales; family Verbenaceae; genus Lantana; species Lantana camara. Next base: position 128,058,180 of record CM074855.1, read on the forward strand.
CAACAACGCCTTCTTGGTAGCCTTCACCCATGTGCTCGTGTTGACCGCCTCAATCGCTGCTTGAATATCCGATCTAAGGCCCTGAACAAACTGCATCGCCTTATGGACATCGTCACTCGCTATATTAGGAGCATAGTGGGACAATCTCTCATACTCGGCGATATACTCTGAAGCTGACCGACTTCCTTGCTTAAGTTCTGTAAATTCCTTCAACCTTCGGGTGCGAGATGATGGAGGAATGAACTTGTTCTTGAACTCCCGGGTGAAAACCTCCCAATTAACTTCTTCGCCTGCAGCATCTAACACAATCCGGGCACTCTCCCACCATGAATATGCCTCGCCCTGAATCAGAGAAATAGTACATCGGGCCTTCTCCTGGGACTCACACGGGATAAGCTCCCATATCCTCTCAATTTCTTTCAGCCACTGCTCAGCCTGAATATCATTCCCTTTATAAAACTTGGGAGGATGCTGGTTCTGGAACTCCGTGAAAGCTAATGAAATCTGGCCTCCCGGCTGTGGTGGTGGAACTGGTGGTGGTGGAGGAACATAATTCCGGACTCTCTGATCAATAAGACCCACCACGGCGTTCATAAAGTCCTGTGGCTGAGCCTGAGGAGGTGGAGGAGGAGGTGGTGATCTCTCCCGGCGATAATGACGACGATGTCGATGTCTAGGAGAACGATCACGGTGATGTCTATCGCGAGCCATCCTGAAATCAAGTCACTATTATGCATGTTCAATTAGTAGGTGCAAATGTATGCAAATAATTCACAATTGCACATTAGTTATAAAATTCAACAATTCACCAAATTCAAGTAAATTCAAATAAGTCAAGTAGGTTCAGATATGTCAAATAACGATGCAAGACTCTCAAATTGACAATTAGTTCCTATGCCGTGCGACCTAGACTCACAAGACTCGACACAAGAGACCCGGTTTTGCAACCGGGCTCTGATACCACCGTAGGATGTAGCACCCGGAACGCTAGGCACCACATCCCCCGCACTATAGCCCCAATCCACATATGAAATGGTTAATTCATACATGAACCAAAGCTACAGCGAACGGGAGACAATAAAAAAAACACTACACAAGGCTAGGCGGGACTAACCCCAAACCAAACAATCAACAATTCAGAGTAGATAAAAGCGGAAGCAATAATTCATTCAATAGTTATAGGTACCATATTTACTAATAGATACCAACATTTCATATCAATACAATATCATCTCCAAAATAAATATCAAGGCATGCTACAAAATACATAAAATATCTGTACATGAACAAAATGCGAGATGAAGTGTGCTAGACCCGAATTAAAGACACTCTAGACTCTAATTCCCGCCTAGCACGCCCTGCAAAACAACTGAAAAGTTGAGGTATCAGTCCAACACGGACTGAGCGAGGGGTTATAAATAAATATAAGCGCACCTACATGCAGGTTATAATCTCGGGTAATAAGTTTGGGAAAGTAACAATACAAATTGGTAAAAGGAGAGGTTCTATCGCCCGAGATTATAACTAATTCACTTTATTAATTAATCAATTCAATACAATCAATTGTGGCCCGGCGAGTAAGGGCAATTCTCCAACCTTACTCCAACTATGTACAATCAATCAATCAATTGTTCAATAGTTAGGTGATCATGCAATTCATTACGGTGCACAATTAGCAGTTTCAGTCCATCCTTCTTCCTTCGGGTGATGGTGGGATTACAAGGCCCCACCATCCAATCAATCTGGGCAGAAGGTACATGAATCCCTGAGCCCGGAACTCCTTCCTCCCCTAATCTCCTATGGGGTTTAGGGGTCATCCCAATTTGGTGAGAGTAGCTATTGAGTTAGCCGTCAGCCCATGCTTTCCCGGTTGGCTCGAGTCACTACCCTCGGGCCCACAGTGCAATACAATACTCGCCCAATCAATCAATCAATTAATCAGTTCCTCAAAAGTTTGATAAATCATTTGAAAACCAATCTCATTTGAAAACTATAGCTATATAGATAGGTTTTGGCTTAAAACTTCACATACGGTTATACGGGTTCTAGGTAGCTAGAATTAAACCTCACCTGAACGACCCAAAACCAACAAGGAAACAGCTCACGGGGCCTGCTCCTCGTCACCAGGAAGCTGGTCTGTGCAAGAAAGACAATTGTCCGTGAGACACGACTCAAAATGTACCAAATAGGACGAACGGCAAAATGCAACGAGTATGATATGAATATGTAACAGACAAGATTATGTTCATGTGCACTATTAAGAAATTAAATCATACGTTCAAGTCATCCATTCACTTCATTTGAACCCACAAATTGGGAATAAACAATTAAATACAGTCAATTAAACCAAATAACAATTAATATATAACCAACATATATGTATATATAACATATACACGTACAACCATGTATGCAAAACAATATGCATGAAAACAGAGGGTGACACGCCCGTGCCACCAAAATACACTAAACCGTGACACCCCCGTGTCACAGTACAACGGGTAACATGCAAGAAAATAGAAGGTGACATGCCCGTGTCACCCTTACAAAGCAAACCGTGACACCCCCGTGTCACAGTACAGAAGAACCCAGACCACTACGCACCCCCGTGTCACGCTGAAGAAGGAAATGTGACACGCCCGTGTCAACAGTGCATATCAGAAAAAAAAAAAACAGAGCAATAGCAGCAGCAGCAACGATCCAACAACAACAACCCACAAATGAATTCAAACCAAGATGAAATGCATATATATCATGCAATACACATACCATCATATATATAGATCAATAACAATTCATATAAACACCCATTTCCATGTTAGATCATCAAGAATCATTTATTCAAAACCCAAATCATCAATCATGCTCCAAGTGCAATATCAACAAGTTGAATACACATAACTTAAGCTCAAAGTTCCTCAACATATTTCCAACAACAAATACACAATTTAACCCATCCAACACAAAGCCCTATCAAAGTCATAAATCCAATAAATTCATCCAAGTTCCATAATTACCTCAAAAGAAAGAAATGGAAGACAAGATGAAGATATGATGTTGATGATGCTTATATAATCACAAATCCCACAAAGATGAATCTTAAAAGATGAAATCTTCCTCCTAGCTTGAAGAGGGTTGGCTCGGTTGGCAAGGGAAGCAAGAGCAATTATGTATGTTATGTTTTGTATGGAATGGGAAGGAATGGAACGTGATTGCTGCTATGAAGGAGAAAGAATTGGCCAAATTGCTATTAAGTCCTCCAATTATTTAAGTCATGCAATGAAGTTCAATTCCATAACAAATGATCAATTAGATCCAATGCAATTAAGTCCCCTAATTCATAAGCACGCTCAAGTAAGGTCACGAAAGAATTAAATCACGTTCGGGAAATTAATTCACATTACAATCACGTTCAATATATACGATAATTATAATAGGATATGAATTTCAATAAAATACTAAGAATATAAATTTTATAAAATTATGTCATGACATGAAAAGTTAAAGAAATGATCAATTAATAATTAAAATCTAACTCTCAAACTCACACGTGTCGATCATACCTGAAATGCCGAAAGCTGGGGCGTTACATGATCGGTTAGAACCACGATGGGATGTGCTTGAAAGTAAAGTCGAAGTTTCCGTGAGGTGTGGACCACTGCGAGAGCAAATTTTTCGATCTCGAGATAACGTACCTCAAGGCCATGAATAATCTTGCTAACGTAGTACACAGGGAGGTGTTTTCCATCTCGAACAGTGACAACCACCGAGCTGATCGTTCGCTCGAGATAGCCAAATATAGATATAACGTCTCTCCGTGGACCGACTTTGCTAATAGAGGTGGGGAGGTCAGGTACTTCTTCAGATCTTCGAGGGCTTGGTCGCATTCTGGAGTCCACTTGAAACCTTTGATGTTTCGTAATATTTTAAAGAAGGACAAGTTCTTCTCTGACGACCGTGATATGAATCGATTGAGTGAGATGATCCTGCCAACAAGGCGCTGGACATCGCGGATCGAGTTAGGGGTCGAAAACAGCTGAATGACTTGTATCTTTGCGGGGTTTGCCTCGATCCCTCTCTGGCTCACCATGTACCCAAGGAACTTCCCGCAGTCGACCCCGAAAGTGAATTTTGTGGGGTTGAGCTTCAAGTTGTATTTCCTGAGAAGGCCAAAGGCTCGTTTCAAATGATCGAGGTGGTCGACGGTTCTCTCACTCTTGACGAGCATATCGTCGACGTATACCTCAACGGTCTTGCCGATCTCGGTCTCGAACACTTGGTTCATCATTCGCTGGTATGTTGCTCCTGCGTTTTTGAGACCGAATGGCATAACCTTGAAACAGTAGATGCCGTTGAAGACTATGAAGGCCGTTTTAGGTTGATCTTCAATGGCCATGAAAATCTGATAGTAACTCTGAAAATCATCAATCATGTTTAATCGTTCGCATCCGGCCGTGGAGTCGACAAGTTGGTCGATCCTTGGTAACAGATAGGGGTCCATTGGGTATGCTTTATTTAGGTCGGTGAAATCGTTACACATACGCCACTTCCCACCCGGTTTGGGTACGAGAATGACGTTGCAAAGCCATTCGACGTATTGGATCGGCATTATGTATCTAGCGTCGAGAAGTTTGTTCACCTCTATCTCAAGGATGGCGTTTCGGGAATCGCTTTGAGGGCGTCGTTTCTGCTTGACTGGGTTGTAGGATGGATCGACGTTTAGGTGATGCTCAATTACTTTCCTGTCGACTCCAACAAGGTCGGAAGCACTCCTGGCGAACACGTCGAGGTTATCTCGAAAAAATGGTATGAGCATGCATTGTTCTTTGCCCTTTCGATCGGCTCCTATGCGTGTGATTTTTTCTTTCTGTCCAGGGATCAACTGAATTTCTTCAAGTTATTCTGTAGGTTCAAGGTTCTTGTCCTCTTGTTTCTTCCTTTTTGCGGCATGAGAAGAGCTCATTTTCTTGGAGTTTTCAGGGTCGACCGCGTCAGGATCTACAAAATCATCTTCGATCATCGGGTCGTTGGTGATGATGGGGATCTGTTTCCCGGTGGGTGGTTTGGGTTTTTCCATTGAGATGGAATAAAAGTTCCATGCTGTCTTGATTTCGCATCGCAACTCCCCGACCCCAGCCGGGGTGGGTAATTTCACCATCTGGTGGTAAGTGGAGATGACTGCTCGAAAATCTATCAGGCCTGGTCGATCGAAAATAATGTTGTAGGCGGACGACATTTCCACAACAAGGTATTCGACCTCACGCGTGGCACGTCGAGGTAATGTGCCCATCGATGTGACGAGTCGGACACAACCTTTGGTGTAAAGTTCCACTCCGCCAAAACCTGTACGAGGGGTTCGAATAGGGTCTAGAAGCAGTTTATCATGTAAATTCATGCGAACAAGAGTCGAGTAAAGGATAATGTTGCTAGAACTTCCATTATCGATCAAAGTGCGTGATAGAGCAAAGTTGGCGACATCGAGCGTAACGACCATGGGACAGCTAGGTGTCTCGCTCGACTGTGCTGGTACATTAATTACATCACTTTCACTAAACACTACTTCTTCATTGACCCAGGAGTCTTCTGGTCGAACGTGCATCACTTTTCGAGGACCATAAAAGCTTTGCATTGCTGCCCGCCGTGTCTTCTTTCGAGCCGATCTCGAATCTCCCCCTGAGGGCCCCCCGATGATCATGTCAATCCTACCGAGACATGGTCGATTATGTGGGTCGCGTTCCGTCGGGGGCTTGGCTTGGCGTTGTCTTGGCGGCGACCTATCGTGATGGTCCCGATTTTGAGCATTATCGTCCATCTTCTTTACAAACTCGAGGAGATGACCTCCCTTGATCAGACGCTCGATCTCGTCTCGTAGTGCATTGCACTCAACGGTGTTATGCCCCTTCTGATGATGGAAGTTGCAGAATTTGTTGCTTTCTCGAGTCTTGAGAGTCTCTCTCATCGGTTTGGGCTTCTTGAAGAGGGCAGGATCGATGACGTTGTAAATTTCGTCGATCGGTCGCGTCAGTTGCGTGAAGTGTTTCCTGGGAGTGGATCCGGTCGGTGCTTCATTCTTGGAGCGGAAATCCTGTTTGATTGGACGACTGGTGTCTGCCTTTCGACCATGCGTCGGACTTCGTTGAGAATTCTCCAATTCTTCGAGCTGCATCCAGTCATAGGTCGCTGCTTATATGTCGGCTAAGTTTCGAGGTTTCTGCAAGAAGATATAGCGAGCACATTCATTACTGATCAAGGCCTTGTGAACAATTGGTTTCAATAGGTCAATGCTTGGTTCTTCCGTTTTGACCACTGCTTGTGAAAAACGAGTGAAGAAGTCCCTGAGAGGTTCATTAGGACCTTGCCTAATGGTGTACAGATATGTCGGAGGTAGCTTGTCACCCTTCATGGCAGAAAACTGAGCATTGAATCGATCAACCAGAGCTTTGTACGTGGGTATGGATCGAGGAGGAAGTCTCGAAAACCATTCCAGTGCAGGGCCGTCTAGGGTGGTGACAAATATCTTGGCCAAAATGTTTGGGGAGTGGCCGAACATGCTGAGTTGCATCTCAAGCCGGGATACGTGCTTCTCTGGGTCGGTTGATCCGTTATATGTGGGTAGGCCGGTCGGGATCTTCTCGTCGGTAGTGGTTTCGATGATGGCATCGCAAAATGGGAATTAGGCTTCCTTGTCGCTCCGGTACCTCCACGCTCGTGCCAAACGTTGGGTCGATACAGTACGCCGAGGGGATCTGGATCGATCCCACTTGGGGGAATGAGATCGGCTAGGAGAACGGCTATACGATCCCTGGCTCTCACCATGATGTCGATTATCCTGTCGACTATGACGCGGGGGGATTTGGTTCTTAAGGTCGTCCGACCTCACAATGTGTCCCCTGTTGGATCTCCTGATCTGGTTTGGTCGACCGTGAGGCCCAAGTCGGTCAAAGATTCCACTCGAGCTCCGACGAGAAAAGTCGTTTTGATGGGTGTCATGTTCCCTTCGAGATTCAGATCGTCAAGGGTTGTTATTCCTGCCCCGAGAGTGAGAAGGTCGAAATTTTTGTTGGGAGGCCCCCCGACCCCGGCGATCAACAGTCCGGTGTATATGGGTGTCTGTGGGGGTCCTAGAGTCGACTTCATCATCTGGTCAGAATGACAGGCGATCTTGAACCGGTCTCCAAGCACTTCCTTGAGCGGGTAGTGGATGTCGATATTGGGGTTGGTGATGTACGGTTTGTCCAATCCCAGCGCAATATCCGACAGGCTGTTGATACTGCACTGGTTGGACATATCCCGGATGGCTCACCACAGGCTGAATGACTTCAACGGGTCGAGTTTGAGGGCATTCCGGCATCCGTGGCTCTCTCCCTTCCTCAGCTGCGGCTATGGCTTCATCCCGACATGCCTTTAGGTACTTGTCTAACTCGGGCGTCGAGTAGACCAGTTGAGGTGGGATGATTGTTGGTGCAGCAACTTGTATAGGGATTTGAGGAATGACCTCTCGACCATTCTCGTCAAAGAGGCGATTGCTAGTGAGGTAGCGAGCAGTCATGTTCGATGGCTTGTCATTGTGTTTCCCACAGACAGCGCCAAATGATCGAGCCAAATTTCCGCCTTGTCTTCGATCGGGAAATTAGACCACGATCACTCTATTTGTTGAGTGGGGAATCACCGCCTGGCTGCTCGAAATCTGCACAGGTCGAATTAAACATGAGCTCAAGGCCAACTCGGGGAAGGTGGGGGTGTGACCCTGGTTGGCACTCCGACGCTCAAGTCAGGTTCGATGAGGATGGTCGAATGATTGAGCGGTAAAATGAGGTGGGTGAGAAAACTTACCGTGCAATAAATGAGGGGGTGATATATATACGGTGGAGAAAGAGAAATAACCGTCTCGACATGTCGGCGTGGGGAGCTGACAGGTGCCCCACTATTGCCTTGCATTTAATGCGTGGTCGGCCACTCAATTGTGAATTGGTTAGTGGACCGGTGCGTTGGCAGGTCGAGAGATTGGGGTCGAAGGAACTGATCTGAAAGTCTGACCCTGGGTCGTAGACCAAGGCAATAAATTATGGGCTGTAACTGGGAGGCCAACCTGATGGTCGAAAGGAAGTCTTCGATCGAACAGGTGGGATGCGGTGATTGGTCCAACAGAGCAGCGGGTACGAGCCACGTCAGATATGATAGAATCAAATTTGAATTAAATTCTTAGTTGAATCAAAAAGGAAAGAGATGTATTAAGGGAAACAAAAAGGTTCGCATCCAAAAGGAGGTTGTCAAGCCACGATTTCTACTTAATCATTTAATTCTTTTTGATTGAAAATAATTGAAAGAAATCCTGGTTTGATTTTTAAGCACGTTCTTATAGTAGATACGTAAGTGTTCACCAACTATATATATATATAGACAAACTAACCGATGAGATGGTTGTTGTAGTTTGTTGGTATTATGTTCAATTTTTTAATGAAAAACTAATGTAATTTGATCTTTAATTTTTTTCACGATCAATTTTTGATATATTTTATTGTAGTATTATGAGACATTGATATCTATAAATACATGCAGCGATACAAATTAAGAGCTATGATATGAATTATCTATCAATACCTCAGTACTTTGGATCATATTCAATTAATGTGTGTATACATATACACATACATATCTTCGATGTATTTAATAACAATTAGATTATTCATCAAGATCATAAAGATTTTAATTCAAAGATCTAGATGTCGTCTTTGTAACCAAGTACAAGACAATAACCAAATGTAACCAAAAAAAAAAAAAGACAATAACCAAATGTTTATTTTTTGAAAATGAGGGCGGAAGAGAAACTGCAAGCGGCTAATATTTTATGCCAAACAAGAAATGATAATATCGTTCCACCAAAAAAAAGAAATGATAATATCGAGGAGTTTAAAGTGCCTATAATTTGCATCAATTGCTAAACCTAAGAGTAGAAGCGAATAGATTGGACTTGATCAATTGTTTTATTAATTATTATTTGATTATCTTAAATATCCTTGTATTATTCTAATAATTATGTATCTGTCGTGTGTGCCACACCGTCGAATGTATGTTTTTAAGATATCCCTCAAGTTCACTAATTAATTAACTGTGATTTTCAGAGTCAAAAGACAGCTATGGAAGCAAGCCCACCAGTTAATTCTCCACCAGTTGTGATGGGGTCAAATTTTCCCAGCCTAATTTGACAATGAAATCTTATTTATGCATTTAATTTTGATGTATTTTAATATGGATCCCATCGACTACGGTCAGCCTATTCGAGAGATATTCACATCTGATGTACCACGTATTATTCAAGGGTTCGTGTACTTGGTGTATGTATACGGTAGTTATAAAATGATCAGCCTATTTGAATAATATATACTAAATATATTTCTCAAATAGTGTGATTCTTGGATAATCACGGATCCACGCAACAAGTATAGCTCCCACAACTATGCATCATTCGAATACTCTATATATCCCATTGTTATTCGAGAATCAACTTATTCAAAAAAATTCTCTCGGTGTATCATGTGATTATTCAAGGGTCGTCAACGTACGCGCGTAGAAGAATTCATACTTAATAATTTATAATTTAATGTATTCCGTGTTTACTAATTACTTAGCAAGGTCACCAGCTAAATCTCCACCAGATGTGATGGTGTAAAATTTTCCAAACCTTTGAAGATGAAATCTTTCTAGATATAAAGATTGTCAAAAGCACATTTGAAGTTATTATTATATGCTTAAAGGTAGGTTATATGAAATGGTTTACTCTTAGTCTCATACTTCCTTGGATGGAATTAAAATAATCGAAATACTAACTCATTAATGAAATAAATTAATTGATACGACTCGTTCAATATGCGTGTGATTTTGAACCAACGAGTAAACTTCAACAAGCTATGACTCTACTAAGTAACCACGAAAATGGTTAATGATTTTCACACGGAATTTGTGCCCCTAAAAAGAAACAATTAATAGTTGAACATACAATAAACATACGTATTCAAATTAATATATTTTGAAAAAAAAAACTTTATAAAAGATTTTATGGATAAACTTTAAAAAAAGATTATTTCCTTTAAATTTGATTTTTAATTTTTATTCATTCACCTTTCCTATCTTAAGATTTTAAATTTTGGTCTCGCCTCTCTATTACAATCTTGATTCAGTCCATGTTTTTGGTTAATTCTATAGTTTCTTTATTTAAATTCGAGTTGGGTCATACCAGTTAAGTGAAAAATTCTCTCTACTAATGATAGTTATGTTTTTAGAGATTCGAATTTGAGACTTTTGATTAAACTAATATAGTATCGAATCACTAAAATACATCGGTTATAGTCCCCCCCCCCCCCCCCCCCCCCCCCCACTAATCCGTCCCTAACCCCATCCTAACAAAAAAAAGTTTTTTCAAATGTATATATAGAAAAAATAGGGGTAGAAAAGGTCTTTAGGAATTATATTTTTTTTTCAGATTTTTTTTATATCAAATTTAAAGAGTAAAAATTTTGGAAATATTGTATATCGATATTCAAATAAAACCAAAAATTCATCTCCCTCACAATTTACGAAGCCTTCAAATTTGAGGAAAATCCCGTCGTTTTTGACTAAATCTGGTAACTAGTAAGTTTTCAAAATCTTTTATTTATCCACTTAATTTTTATTGGGGTTGAATTTCAGACTTTTGGAGAGAAACTTTTGAATGTGCTTATAAATTTTATTGTTTGTATGTCAATTTGTCATTATTTTGCTAGAGTATTTAAAAGATTTCTCTTAATTTATTCAAATTTTTATATATTTAAGCAGTTTGTTGATAGTGTTTCACTTACCCCAACACAAGAAAAGAGAAAAATAATTGATATAGTCATGCCGAATATTACTATTGAATCATCAAGTTCGATTGCAAACCAAGAAAGAATCAATGTTGGTAGTGCAAAATTTAATCTTGAAGAGAGAGATAGTGACCCGAAGCTATGAAAACTTATTGAAAGATATGATATGCGCTTTAGAGATTGTATTGGAAGAGAATATATATATCTTAGGTACCTTGCCAACCAAAATGTTATATTTTACCAAAAATTAAATTTGAAAAAGAGAACAGGAACTTTCAAATTATTATATATATATATTTTTTAATTATGTTAAGGGTTAGGAATTCTTAGTCCCGACTTTTGTGAAATCCTGGATCCGTCCCTGCTCACATATATATATGGGAAAATTGCAAATTTGGGATAGTAACATACCCTCATTTGCATTTTTGGACTTTAATTTGGAATTTCTCATTTCAGGGACAATAACTCCTAAAAATTTGCATTTTTAGCCAGATACCCATCGGAACCCTAATTTTTGATCGGAAAACTGCACATGAAGTCACGTACCCACCGGAACTCTAATTTTTTATCGGAAAACCGCACATGAAGTCACGTGCAGGCCTGAAACAGTTTTAATTCATATGTGGCAAATCAGTGGTTCCACATAAGCAAACTAATGTCAACTCAAATAAAAACGATTTCAGGCTAGCACGTGACCTCACTTGTAGTTTTCCGATAAAAAATTAGGATTCCGGTGGGTATTTGGCCAAAAATGCAAAATTTTAAGAGTTAGTGTCCCTGAAATGAGAAATTCCAAATTAAAGTCCAAAAATGCAAATGAGGGTATGTTACTATCCCAAATTTACAAATTTTCATATATATATATATATATATATATAAGTATATATGACCAAGATGACCGCTTCCACTCATTTAAAGAACCCTATCTTTAAACATTAACTACCTATTGCTTATGTTTTCTTCCTTCCTTGGAAGCGTCTATAACACGGAAAATTTCCAAATTTCCATGACGTAATTAGGTACGAAAAGGGTTTGCAATGGTCATGTATAAATCGCATATCATACATAAAGTAATCTGGGGATAACGACTTTTAATTTACTGCATAAAGAAATCGTGGTTTTGATTCTCAAGCACCATTTTTATAGTGGGTAGGTGCTTACCAACAACATTACCAAATTCGTCGAGAGTACATTAACCGGTCGTCAGACATTGACATTCATATATGTAGCAATAGACATGAAGATCACTAGCTAGCTCTAACATTTCTTGTTTTCCGGTGTAAGTGCAGATGCCTATAAAAATATTATTTTATCATATGTCGCATTGCATATTTGTATATGACATCATATTGGGTACATATCACATGAGAAATTTAAAAGAAATCGTGTTTCTATGTCGTATCTTGTCGTGTAGATATCTGTCATAGATCAATGTCCGTTCTTGTGAGTTATGTTTGATATTTGGTTTTGTTATCTTTAGGGATTACATACCTCATTTATTATCTGTTGGAAATAGGTGAAATGGTTGAGGGTATGTATAAAAGTTTTCCTACATGAATGGTAGTTGTATTATTATACCTGAAAACTCGAACACAAAGTTTCTTTTTAATCTAGAATAATAATACACAGCCGCTAAACTACTAGCGTATTGAAGTTGCAAAGTCATTGCTATCATAAAAAATACAATTGTAAATAAGTAAGAGGAAGCAAGATTAAATTTTTTTATTAAAAGGTTTTGATTTATACATGACAGAATTAATAAATTATGAAATTATTGGCTAATTAAGGAAATATAAATGAAGGGTTTTGCTGACCACACAAAAGGAAAGGTTCACAAGCAAGAAATTGTTTTTATTTTTGACTTGAATTAAAGAGTGAACAGTGACTAGTTTGCTTAAAGGAATTGAATCAATTATTTCATTTGGACTATTAAATGTTTGATTATATTGATTGAGACCCTTGATGTTGAAAAAGTTGTGAAAATATATTGAAAGATTGTTCTACTAAATGAGGTGTAATTTAATAGTTGATGTATTTGTTGGGTCCTTTTAATGTTGTTGAAAAGATTACACTTCTCATTTTGTTAAAAGATAATTAAAAAGAAATAAATTAAAAAGTACTAGTACGTCATAAGTGGTTGGTTACACTTTTTCGCACACATGAAGACAAGTTTTTACGAAATTAGATTAAACATTTTATGCAGATATTGATAAGAAATTTCATCGTACCAAAATCATGATAAGGATTTGATTATATAATATGTAATTAAACTAGTGTGCGTCCCGTGCTATGCACGGTTTTAGTATATAATATGTAATGTATAATATTAAGTATAAATATTATAAACTGTAATTAATAATTTAAAATAAATTTCTTGGTCTTATATGATAAAAAACGACAATAAAGGAATTTAAAAAAAAAAAATTAGCATAAGGCCTAAAAAAATAAGTAAAATATAGATCAATTGTTTTTTTTTCGTCTTACAATTTTTAAGAAGTCCTATCTTTTTTTTTTTTTCCGAACAAATTTGCTCCCAAAATGCAAATAATCCAGTTTACTCCCAATGATATTAAATCTCTACCAGAGTTTTAGACTTAAAAGATTTATGTAAATAATTCCCTTTTTTTTTTTTTTAGAAATACAAATTTATAATTCTTTTTTCTTAAAAAAGTTCATATTAAATATTAAAAAAATATCATATAAGTGATGTGGATTTTATTTTATGATAAATAATAAATTATGATATTATAAAATATAAATGTTATATTAAAAACATAAAATCAAAAAATATTAAAAATTTATATAACACAACATAATTAATAAAATAACTTCTATTTTTTTTTTTTTTTGGTTGCGAAAGAAAGGGACAAAGCCTATAAAATAAAATAATTTTTGAATAAACAAATTAAAACTCTAAAATAAAAGTTAAATATTAAAGAATTCTTTTTGGGGTTTAATAAACTATAAGTCAACTTCATTTTGCCATTTCAAAAAACTGTGTGTATTTGTATTTTACAAAAATATTGACCTTAACTGCTAAAGCCAAAAATAAGGTGCAGATTCGAATCCCACTTGAAGATGTGTATTTAAAAAAAATAAAAACGATTCAAATTAATTTAAAATTTATTGATCGATTTTATAAAATACTTTCTATAATTCAAATTTGCAAGACATATAACTAAAATTATAAAACTATACAAATCAATTTACATGTCCATATATTAACAAATTATCTTTAAGAAATATTTAAATAACTTTTAATGGTTTATTTATATATTGTTTGTATTACTTTTAAAATTGGAATTTTTTATACCTCATATGACCCAAATAAACAAACTAAACAACCAACATTATGCTAAAAAAAAAAAAAAAAAACAACAACATTACTAAAACATATCATAACTACTTCAGACAGTTATCCACCCATCAAGATAAAATGGACTGCAGTAACAGGGTTCGAATGTGCCAGAAGTACTTTCGTGCATTTGCCAAACTTGACATTCCAAATAACGACGGTCTCATCGAAGGAACTGAAAGCAAGCATGTTTTCGTGCATCGTAGGGTAAATATTCTAATACCAAAAGAAAATATACATAATTCATAAATTATCATTGAACAAAGATTTAATTTGTATAAAATTACCTTCTAACAATCGGTACTTGATCAAACATTTTAAAAGAATGAAATTTTTCTATCAAAAAATGGAGAAAAAATTTATAATATATATATATATATATATATATATAAACAATACATAAATTATCATTAAAGATAAATATGTAAAAAATTACCTTTTCAGAATCGGACAAGAACTTCAATAGAAGATATTTGTCTATAAAAAAGTGTGAAAAAAATTATAAATTAGTATACAGATAAATATAACAAAAATTTAGAGTATAAGCATATTGTGAAGGTGGAAGAAAAGAACCTTATGCTTTAGTTTTAAGATGTATACGATAAAATAACAGACGAACGATCCTTTTTATCCATGAAAAATTACCACGAAAAAAATAAATAAAAACTCAAAAATAATATATGAATAATATATGAATAAAAAACAGGCTACATTATGTAAACCATTTTAACTGACACTATAAGACTAAAAAATTATAGAGAAAAAATCGAAATATACAATGGTTATATCAAAATTGATGTAATTAAAATTTTGTGAGTAAATAAAATCAGAGGGAAATGATGAAGAAAGTGTTAGGGTATTTGCCAAAACGAAAAAGAAAAGAAAAGACATATATCATTAAATTATAAATACAAAATAAAATAATTAAAGGGAAATTACGGTTGCAATAATGAGGCCAACCTTTCTTTCTTCTTCGGTTGAATCTTCTTGATGGCTTGATTCATATCAAAATTTCATTAAATTGTGCACATATACTTGTTGAAAATAAGTTCTGAAAAAAGCTAATTCCTTTAATTAATTCAAAAGAAATTTGAATCAAATTTCTTTTTAATTATTGAAATCAATCAATTAATTAAAATATTTATATTTGAATATTTCTTTATTATGCAGAATCAATTAATTACTTGACAAAAATAAAATATTTGCAGTTGGACTTTCTTAAAATTATGAGATTGATATGTTAATTCATGTGATTTGGTAAATAATTAAAATGTCCAAAATATTAGATATTATAAAAAATTTATTGACCAATGACATAATTTTGAAAGAATAAAAAAAATAAATAAAATTGATACATTTTAGTCAAATACACCCTTCCCCTATATTATAGTATAGATTTATAGAAATTAATCACTTCAGCCTTACAAAATTAAAGATCAATAATAATCAATTTGGGCAAGATTTAAGGAATTAATATATATTGAGACTAATTGAAAGCTTGTGAATGCATTTATGGAGAAACATACTAAATAAAAGTAGAATAATTAATGCAAGTTCAACCTTAAATATTGAAAAGTTTGGAATACGAAAGTAATAAGTGAATATTATAAAAAAACAAAGATAAAAATAAATATTTTGATACAAAGAAATAATTACCAAAAAATAAAGATTCACGTATAAGGATTTCGTACCGATAACAAAATTGTGTAAGTTATTAAATTATAAAATAAAATAAAGACATAAAAAAAATACAATTAGATTATATGAAATGAAATAGTTATAATAGTTATGGAGTAAAGTTTAAACAACCAAAAGTTACCCATATAAATTTTTTCCCATTTTTGTGTCATCCCATATCAATTCCTGTAAAATTCAAAAAACATGAATACATTCATAAATAAACAATCAAAATCAGTACCTAAATTTAAAAGATTTATCATACAATTAAATAATTTATAAATAATAAATAAAATCATGAATCAAAATTTTGATGCTAGCAGTTTTTCTTTCCACATATTAATCAAAAATAAAATTAATATATATCAAAAAATCGATGAAATTTTACCT
Organism: Lantana camara; assembly: GCA_037501455.1. Classification (NCBI taxonomy): domain Eukaryota; kingdom Viridiplantae; phylum Streptophyta; class Magnoliopsida; order Lamiales; family Verbenaceae; genus Lantana; species Lantana camara. The sequence continues at coordinate 128,074,440 of CM074855.1, forward strand.
GAGAAAATAGAGTATCTATTGTTGCTAAAACTCAACTTGAAGTGGAGATGATTTACGAAAGGAACGGTTACTGTAGGGAACACTAAAACTCATTTAAATTTAAACATTGCATAAAAGAGTTCAACTCAATTAAAAAATATATTGATTGATAATGAGTGATAAAAAAAAATGGTGCAAAATCATAATAAAAAATACTGAAAAATGCATAACCATAATATGAAAATTATATTAAAATAAAAAAAAATCAAATGGATCATTATTGACAAAGTTGTAGAAGTACTTACATGTTATTGAAATTCTTCAGATTTTCTCATAGCAAGTTTTAGTCATGAAAAAAAAAAATGAAAAAACATATCAAATTTATGAATTAAAGAAGAAAACTAAAACACCAACATTAGCCCATGCAAGTCATATGTAATGTAATGTCAATATTTATAACAATTTTTTTTACTCTACATTAATTTGACGGAGTAATTTAAGCAATTAATTATCCCTTTTATTTTGAAAGATTTGATTCGAATGATCCCTTTTATTTAAGCAATTTATTATCCCTTTTATATGGGAGTTTCCCTGATTCGAATGATTAACCATAAAAACGGAATTCTTAGAAAAATCCAAAAATATGCATTATTACTAACCTCAATTAATACTATTCAACAATAAAAAAAATTAAAATTTTAAAAATTCAAAATTTGAAGAAAATTGACACAATTTACTCCAAAAAAGCACATTTATATATAGAATTGTATAGATATATATATATATATATATATATATATATAAATTTTAAATTTCAAAAAATTAATTAATTTGATGGAATAATTTATGCAACTTAATTAATTTTCTTTATTTTATAATGTTTGAATTTAAATTTGAAATTATTGGCTTTTTATGGAAATTGTATCCGTGAAAAATGCATAACCATAATATGAAAATTATATTAAAATAAAAAAAAATCAAATGGATCATTATTGACAAAGTTGTAGAAGTACTTACATGTTATTGGAATTCTTCAGATTTTCTCATAGCAAGTTTTAGTCATGAAAAAAAAAAATGAAAAAACATATCAAATTTATGAATTAAAGAAGAAAACTAAAACACCAACATTAGCCCATGCAAGTCATATGTAATGTAATGTCAATATTTATAACAATTTTTTTTACTCTACATTAATTTGACGGAGTAATTTAAGCAATTAATTATCCCTTTTATTTTGAAAGATTTGATTCGAATGATCCCTTTTATTTAAGCAATTTATTATCCCTTTTATATGGGAGTTTCCCTGATTCGAATGATTAACCATAAAAACGGAATTCTTAGAAAAATCCAAAAATTTGCATTATTACTAACCTCAATTAATACTATTCAACAATAAAAAAAATTAAAATTTCAAAAATTCAAAATTTGAAGAAAATTGACACAATTTACTCCAAAAAAGCACATTTATATATAGAATTGTATATATATATATATATATATATATAAATTTTAAATTTCAAAAAATTAATTAATTTGATGGAATAATTTATGCAACTTAATTAATTTTCTTTATTTTATAATGTTTGAATTTAAATTTGAAATTATTGGCTTTTTATGGAAATTGTATCCGTGATTTAATTAATCGACCATTAAAATTAATTTAACAAAAATATAGAAATATCGAAATATATGCATATAATATTAACCTGACTTAATTAGAATAAATATCAAAATTAATTCCATTGAGTCAAAATTTCCAAAGATAATTATTTTCCTTAGTTAGTATTTATTTTCATAATAAAATAATATACATTATACTCCAACCTCAATTAATACTATTCAACAATAAAAAAAATTAAAATTTTAAAAATTCAGAATTTGAAGAAAATTGACACAATTTACTCCAAAAAAAACACAATTTTTTATATAATTGTATAATATATATATATATATATATATATATATATATATATATATATATATATATATAAATTTTAGATTTCAAAAAATTAATTAATTTGATGGAGTAATTTATTCAACTTAATTAATTTTCTTTATTTATAATGTTTGAATTTAAATTTGAAATTACTGGCTTTTTATAAAAATTGTATCCGTGATTTAAGTAATCGATCATTAAAATTAATTTAACAAAAATATAGAAATATCAAAATATATGCATATAATATTAACCTTACTTAATTAGAATAAATATCAAAATTAATTCCATTGAGTCAAGATTTTCAAAGATAATTATTTTCCTTAGTTACTATTTATTTTCATAATAAAATAATATACGAAATGAAGATAAGCCAATCACATTTTTTTTATTTAATTAAAAACTTCAAAAAAACTACAAAATTCCACGTCATACAAAATGCACAACAAAAAGTCAAAAAGTCAAATATCGTTTTCAAATATATAATAGTATAGATATCCATATTAAACAAACCAATTGGTACTCAAACAAGAAAGAGTCACCATTGGCTAATTAGTAATGACTGTATATCTCAAACAATTAATTTCCACAATCCTAAGTGTACACGCAATTGAATAGACTGTACGTAATAACTTATCTTATCTTAATAACTAATGCTTAATTACCTTCATTAAGTAATTACCTTCACACTTATCAAAAAAAAAAAAAAAAAAGTAATTACCTTCATTAAGTACTATTCTAATAATTTGTTATCATTTTCGTTCATGCTACTATGTAGAATGCATGTTTAATTTCCAAAGTCAATCTTTTTGAATAATAATTATGGAAGCAAGCTCACCAAATCTCCACCCGTAGTGATGGGGTCAAAATTTCCATGATAATATTTCAATTTAAATGTATCTTTTTTATTGGTCCTATACATTTGTGGGTCTGATCGAGCCGAATCACTAAGATATAATCAATGACAATTTACTTATGCAGAAATTCAAATACTGGTTAAGGTAAAACATTGTGTAACTATTAAGCTAGTTTAGTTTACGTAGAATAAAAATAAAATATCAAAATATTAATCAAAGAAATAAATGGACGAATGATGTCTAAGTTCAAATGAATGTTTGTGATTCGTTGAACGAATGAGATCAATTTCAACAAGCAAAGTGACTCTTTCTTCATATATAAGAAGAAAGAATCTATTTGTCTTTCTCTCCTTGGGGGAAGCCAAAGGGAGCTAGTCGGGCCGCTGGCGTCGGTTTTTGAAATTTTCTTTTGAAAATTTTTTAATTAATAATTCTTATGGAAAAAATTATAATTTCACCCCACAAATTAAATCAATAATTTATTTGTTGTCGCCTTATTTTAAAATTTTAAAATTTCCATTTTATGATGTTGAGTCGTATATATTTGGACTAACTTACTCCTAAATAGGGGTGGATGTTTAAGTAGGGGAATTTGGATCCTCTCCCTAACCGACCGGGATGGAAAAATGGGACCTTTTGATTTCGGGATGGGTACTTGAATCCTGAAACCCCTGCCCGCCGGCAGCCACACTAACAATTATAAGTCCTAATTTCGCTTTTCCAGATTAGGTTATGCTTTTACTTGTATTGGTAATCCAGTTTTATGTTCAGAATTATGACATTATGGAGATAAAATGTAATTTGAAGAATGAGATGGTGGAAATCTTGTTAAGGAGACTGTTTATTTAATGTTTGGTTTTGCAACGACAATTTTGATTTATGGAATTTTGTAGCTGTTTCTCTTTTTAATGGGAATAATACAATTGGGAAATAAAAAACAAACAAAAAGGAAAAAGATTCCGGCTAGCTACCTGATCTTAACCCGAGCCCGCCTGAAATTACTGAAAATACTGACATTTATGGGACGGGCTCGGGTGCCCAATCTCCTCCCCTGTTCGGAATTCCCCCTCTTTTATCCACCTCAACTCGTGAGTAATATATGTTTGGTCTAACTTGTTTCAAAATCTAATTAAAAAGGTGAGGACACACTCCCGCAAGCTATACAGACCGCTCTAATACTATATTAAGTAATATATGTTTTGCCCCAATCATCTAAAAAAATTAGTTAATAATTGAATGAGAGTTGCCCAAATATATTAGAAAGTAAGTAATTTAGTGTTTATTCGATATGAGACGATTAACACACTCTACTTTGTGCGAGCGCACGACACATAAGAAGAAGAAAAAAAAGGAAGCATTAGTACAATAAAGAAATAAATATCCAGCTACATGCATTTATGGGATTCAAGAAAAATAAATAATTTGATAGCGAAAGTTCAAGCAGATAACAATATGTTTGGCAATAATTAACTGTGAAGATTGGATTGATGAGGGAGGAGACGTGATACAATAGATCATACTTCATGACCAAGACCAATATCAGCCCCAATTCTTCCTATATATATATATATAAAGAGACATTTCCATTTGAAAACATCCACACCCACACATATTGCCAAGTTTACAACCAAATTAAAATCAGGAAGCTCGATTATATGTTTCTTGCATGCAACTAATTATGAAGATACTAGTTATATTGCAGTTTTTAGCAATATGTTTCCTCTTAGATGGGGTGATATCTAGCCATGCCATGACTCATTACCATAACTTTACGGTAAGTTTCTTTACTGATCATTCTTTCATAGCCCCATCGGATTTTTTGATTCATTTTTACGTTTCATTTCCGGTTTCACCATCCACACACGCTAAGTGTATCAGTGGTTGGTTGGGGCAGTTGTGAAAAGAAACAAAAATATCAAAAGATTATCTCTCTTAATCTCAATCACTTGCTCATACAATGGGCTAATCAACTTGCGGAAAGAAAAAAGTAAAATAAAAGACGAGATACGAACCCGGAACACGAGATCAAATCTACTGCCACTTGGCGGTGCTTTTCTTTACTTGATCCCCCCAAAAAACCCCATTTTTGCAGGTGCAGGACACTCCATACAGCAGGCTTTGTAGAAACAAGAGCATAATGACAGTAAACGGGCAATTCCCAGGCCCGACTATTTATGTCTATGAGGGAGATACGATCGTCATCAATGTAATCAACAGGGCAAGGGAAAACGTCACCATTCACTGGTAAAATCTCTTCAAAGTTAGTTAATTAAATTACTTGTATATTTGCAAAAAATGATTGCTTCTTCTTCTTCTTCTTCTTCAGGCATGGAGTTAAGCAGTTGCGATATCCCTGGTCGGACGGGCCCGAGTACATAACCCAGTGCCCGATCCCGCCCGGAAGTATGTTTAACCAGAAAATCGTGTTATCAGACGAGATCGGAACACTGTGGTGGCACGCACACAGTGATTGGTCGCGAGCAACTGTTCATGGTGCACTGGTTGTTTATCCCAAGCAGAAAAATGACTATCCTTTCCCGGTGCCCCATGCGGAAATTCCAATTGTATTAGGTATGACATTTACACACACGGTTGAGATTGAAAGAAAAATTTAATTTTAAAATTTTTATTAATACACGTGGTGTAATATATATAAGTGAAATAGAGAATAATTAAAAAATGAAATAAGATATCCAAATCGAATTTTTGAAAGTTCTCTACATTTATTAGAAATATGAGAGACTACATGGTAATTTCTCAAATATGAAAAATTAGTTTGTAATTCCATTTAACTTTCTCGGCTAGTAAATGTAATTCGACAAGGTACGTAGTTTTATGTTCTACACTAATTAATCAGCTTGGAGAGGACGTTAACATGTTACATAAGCATGGTAATTTTAGTCCAAACTTAATTCCACCAAATCTGTGTAATGAGGAGATGAGTATTTTACACTTGCTACGTGATTGGTGAAAAATTTAGAAAGAGTAACAGATCAAAAGATAAAATGATACAGTTTGAGTCGAATTTGAGTTGGTATTTTCTGAAAGGTAATGGTTTTGAGTCGAATTTGAGCTGGTATTTTCTGAAAGGTAATGGTTGTTCTTTACGATTTACCATACTGATTGATTTATGCATAATCTTTGTATTTAATGCAGGAGAATGGTGGAATAGTGATATACAAGCTGTTCTTAATGAATTTCTGCAAAATGGAGGAGACCCAAACATTTCGGATGCTTTCCTAATCAATGGCCAACCGGGGGACTTGTATCCGTGCTCACGACAAGGTTAAATTTCTTCATTTAATTAACATTAAATATATATAACTCACATATAAATTAATTACGTAAAAAAAGAATATGTTTAAAAGTAATATAATTAAATTTTTTTAAATAAGATATCAATATAATTATATCTAAAAGTGAATTATTACTTTTAAAGTTGTAATTAATTATATCTAATCTTAAAGTCGCGTATAATTAGGTCTATATAAATAATACAACAATGAAAAAAGGATACTCTTCCTTCTTCTTTGTCTACTTTTGCCGGGGTGGACCCTTGATAATTAATTAAAGGGAAAAATTGAACTATTCAAGATTGGAAATGACAGATCAAGTAGTCGATATTTTATTAGAAACTTTATAAAAAAAAGTCTATATTGATTATTGCGAGCTTAACATATATTTAATTTGTCGTGAAAATTTTTTCTCTTTATAGTGCGTGCCAAGATTTATATTGTCGGTTCTATAATTGAAAATGACAAATTAAATTATTTTTCTCAATATTTTTATTATGTTACGACTTACGTCGTATATAAAATGTACTTAGTAATAAACTTCAGGGACTTGGTTCGTAAAATAAAATAAAGGAAGTACGTTTATTATTCTTGAGTTTAAAGGTAATTACAAAATACTTAATCAGGTTATATAAAATAATAATAAAATATTCCTTACAGAAATTGCAATAATACAAAGAAAATTGATTTGAAATAAGTTTTTTCTCTAAAATTTAATATTAGGGGTCCTAATATTATAATTAATAAAATAATATCTGAAGAACTAATTAGTAAATATTCCAAAGTTAAGGGATAGTATATGTAATATTTCTAAAAGAATAAACATTTCCGATATTGAGTTTCTTTATAATCTTATTGTACCGTGTATCCATTATTATATTAAATTTTAGACTTAAATCAACATTACAAGTTTAAATGTGCATAATTTTTACTTGAGATTAAATTAGGCCAAGTCTAACAATTATACAAAAAGTATATTAATAACAGTTGTTGTTTGATTGATTATTCTTCTAAATTATACATAAACCATCGACTAGTGTATAATTATAAACATTCTTTCTCTTGTTATATTAGTTTACCACAATTAAATTGGACTAAAATCACACGGTTCCAAGAAAAATAATGTTAATCATATGATCTTATACAGATACATACAAGCTGACAGTTGACTACGGGAAGAGATACTTGATACGAATGGTGAACGCCGTGATGAACACCATCATGTTCTTCAGGATCGCCGGCCATAACATCACCGTCGTCGGAAGCGACGGCTCCTACACCAAACCCCTGACAAGCAATTACATCACCATATCTCCAGGCCAAACCATCGACTTCTTGTTAGAGGCCAATCAGCCACCCAGCCACTACTACATGGCGGCCAGGGCTTACTCCGTCGCCGGGACTTACGACAACACCACCACAACGGCCATTGTGCAATACTCCGGGAACTACACTCCGCCGTCGTCGCCTTCGCTCCCATCCTTGCCCGGTTTCAACGACACGCTTGCATCCTACAACTTCACGAGCCAGTTCAGGAGTCTTGCTTACAAAAGCCACACAATCAACGTGCCGCTAAACCCTACCACGAAGCTATTCTTCACCCTATCTATCAATACACGGGCGTGTGCAAACAATAGCTGCGCGGGGCCATTCGGGGAACGACTTTTGGCGAGTATGAATAACATTACCTTTCAAAACCCTAGGGTTTCCATCCTCCAGGCCTACTACGACCGTATTCGAGGCGTTTACGGGAACGATTTTCCAAGTAAACCGCCGGTGAGGTTTAACTACACTGAGGATGTCGTCCCCCGAGACCTGTGGACGCCGCGAAATGGGACGAAGGTGAGGGTTCTCAAGTATAATTCGACAGTCGAGCTCGTGTTCCAAGGAACCAATACGGTTGCGGGGATCGATCATCCCATGCATTTGCATGGCCATAGCTTCTACGTAGTTGGAAGCGGATTTGGGAACTTTGATCAAACTAGGGATCCTTTGAATTATAATCTTGTAGACCCTCCATTTCAGAATACTATTGCAGTTCCTGTAAGAGGCTGGACGGCTATAAGATTCAAGGCAAGCAATCCAGGTAATTTACTTTGTTACCGAAAAAAAATTACAAAATCTGAATACGGACTACTTCTAGTTGGGTTTTTGAGGTTTTTTTTTTTTTTTTTTAATTATTATTATTGAAAATCGCAGTTTTGGGACAATTTTTGCCGGAACTATCTTTATTTGAATATTTGTCAAATATTATTATTATTAATTTAATTTGGGATGTGTTGCAGGTGTTTGGTTAATGCATTGTCATTTCGACCGACATTTAAGTTGGGGAATGGACATGGTATTTATTACGAGGAATGGAAGGAGCCCAGATGCAAGAATGCTTCCTCCACCTTCAGATTTCCCAAAGTGTTCATGAGATTTATTAAAAGCAAAATTAGAAGTTCAAATTTGGTTATTAATTTATCCGTTATGTTATTTAATTTGGTGATTATTTGAAAATTGTGTACCCTCTATTATGAGGTTTAATAAAGTCTTTAATTAGTGAATTAATTGTTTCGTTTATTTGTACCGAGAGGATAATTCCCGCTCAATAAAGTTCCGTCAGAGTTTCATTATATTTTCGTGAAGAATACAGATAACTTCCTTAATTTTGATTTTAAAAAACAAAAAAAAATCGATCCACAAGATCGTGTGAGATTACCGAGACCCCACCACATATATAGCAACGAAAAGTATAGAGAACCAAGTCAATCATCAAGCAAGACAAACATACAATAGCGTGCCTACGAAAATAGTGAGGCATAAAGAACCTCGAGCCTTTAGTCAGAATGCAAATAATCCCATTCGAGGACTTACCAAACCTCAACACAGCTACCGCAACCCAGCTAGCAACTAATTTCAAAGTCACAATAATCGAGGCAATCACCAGATATTCAGTAAGATTCAAGCTAGCATTGATGAGTGACTTATCTTTAATTCAAATTAGCATGAGAAATTTGCTACTTAAAATTTGGTTTGAACTTTAAAGTTTAATTACAAAGGCAAAGCAAAAGATCAAAAGAAGCTCTGCTCTCATGCATCAAGAATTATCTATGTCACAACACCAAGCAGCATGAACTTTGCCGTAATCCTTAGAAGGCCGATTCCAGCAACCAAATTCCTGAAACCAAAGCCAAAAAATTCCACCAATCCCACATTTGGGCGTAAAGATCATATAGCACCTCATCCAAACGTTATATTTCAAACAATATAAATTAAGATTGAGGATAAATAACATATCACCTATCTCATTGATAGCTATACTTCAACTGATCATTATCACCATGCATGCCTAAAGCATAAGTCATATCATACACACTGCTGATTGATTTGCAGAGCATGTTGGCATCTGATTCTCGGATCATCTTGTAATTGCTCCAATACCAACTCCCAAGATCAGCAAAATCATAAGTCATATCATATATAATTATACAGCTCACAATTATCAACAGCTTTTCTTATTATTTCAATTAATTATCTTTTTAAACCGGATGCCACAAGTTGAATTCAAACAAGTTACCAATTACAGAAAGCAGCTACAACCACTGCCAGCAAGATAATTTTTTCCAAAAGCTATATCACTTACCTGAAGAGCATATTTGGCAGCCCCCGTTTATCCACAGTGATCAAGCCCTTCAATTCTGGAAGCATGGATTCAACCGGATAGTTCCAGGATTCTTGGCATTCCACTCCCCGTGATGCTAATCGATTCGCAAGACGATTTCCCTTTCTGTAGACGTGGGTGAGTTTAAGCTCCATAGATCTTGCTAAATTATATATAGAATTCCTCAATTTTTTTGTTGAACATCGATGTTTCCCGATTTTCGACGTCTGACGATCATCAAAACTACTTGAGCATCCAGCTCAATCCATAACTTAGAACAAGCTACCTCGGAAAATTCTAGCCCAGACCAGACTTGGCCGAACCCCAACCAATTAAAGAGCAAGTGTGTTACACTTGCCATTTGATTGATCACTTTCCCTAAATTTTCCACCAACCACATGGCAAGTGTAAAACACTCGCCCCCTCATTACACCGGTTTGGCCGAGCCAGACTCGGGCTAGAATTTCCCAGCTACCTCTGGTACTAATTTGACACATTTGATCATCTCCGTAATCTCCGCCAAGGTGTTAGTAGCAATGCCCATTCCTTTACTAAACACACATATCACGTCGTCCCTATAAGGGAAAATTGTAAATTTGGGACTCTAACATACCCCAATTTGCATTTTTGGACTTTAATTTGGCGATTCTGATTTTCGGGACAATGACAAAAATTTTGCAATTTTAACCTGAGCCCCACCGGAACCCTAAATTTTTCTTGGAATACCGCTTATGCGGTCACGTCACTGTCGGAATTCTACCTGAAAATTGAGTATGTGGCATTGAATGCCTGAGTGGCATATCAAATTTAGCCAACTCATTTAAAAAATTACATATGGGATTTCTATATATTTATTTGAAAATTTAAATTAATTAAAAAAAATTAAATTCTTAAAATAATAATAATAATAATAATAAATTATCTAGGTTTAAGACATAAATTATATTTAATTATAATTAATTTACTTAGGTAGGTTTAATTTAATTAGCTAGGTTTAAGACATAAATTATATTTAAGTATATTTAATTTAATTAGGTTTAAGACATAAATTATATTTATATTGTATACAAGTATGAGACATAAAATATAACAAAATAAGAATTTTAGTTCATTTTATATGATAATTATATAGCAGGATTTTACTATTTATATATCTATAATTAAAATATTACATTTAATTTGACTAAGACTGATATTATATTTATTCTATATAAAATATATATATTTTAATTAGAATGTATTTTTTTTTAAAATTAAAAGTGGAATTTTTTTTTAAATTTTTTGTGTGTATTTAATTAAATTATATGTCCTTTTTTTCTATGTACATATTTATAAGGCTAATCTTTCTTTGCACCCCAACCTTTGGGGTGCGTTGCACTTTGGTACCCAACCTTTGAAACGTTGCACTTTAGTACCCAACTTTTGAATTTTATGCACTTTTAGTACCCCGACCAATGAGAAAATGCCACGTGGTACCAACCATTGGGGTACACGTCTGCACTTGGGTACTAAAGTGCAACAAAATTCAAAGGTTGGGTACTAAAGTGCAACGTTTCAAAGGTTGGGTACCAAAGTGCAATGCACCCCAAAGGTTGGGGTGCAAAGAAAGATTTACCCTATTTATAATATAAAATGTGAGTGTAAAAATAAATGTGGGCGCAAAAAACAATTTATAGCTTTTGTATATATTTATTATTACCAATATTATGTTCTTTTAATTTTTAAATATAAATAAAATTATTTACTTACATATAAAACTAATATTACATTTATTTTATATATAATAAATATTTTATGACAATTGCATGTTTTGTTGGAATTTCATTATTTTATTTTAAAGTAATATAAGCTTAATAATCTGTTTACTTGGCATAGTTGTTTTGCCACGCGGATAAATATTGCCATGTAATCATTTTCAGGTGAGAAACTAGGGTACCGGTGGGGCTCAGGTTAAAATTGCAAAATTTTTGTCGTTATTGTCCCGAAAATTAGAATCGCCAAATTAAAGTCCAAAAATGCAAATTGGGGTATGTTAGAGTCCCAAATTTGCAATTTTCCCTCCCTATAATCACGAATAACTCCACCAATCCCAGCAGGACCTGGATTTTCGTGAGAAGCTCCATCTGTGTTGAGCTTAAGAATTCCAAAGTTGGGGCATATCCATCTAACCATTCTAACTTGCTTCTCCTTCAGCCTTTTTTAGGTGATTCTTATTGACGTGGCTCCAAGTCCACAAGTCTTAGGCAACTTTGATAGAGGTAGTTTTTGAGCTCATTTAGGACACGTCTTATATATTGGGTAGTTTTCTGATAGTTTTAAGCAGAAGAAAAACTAAAACTTTCTCTGCTTTAGTTTCTCAGAATACAGAGAGCACCTTTGAGACTCCGTTTGTAACTCCCTCAAGATAGTAAATTAATCTCTCTCTTTCTCGCCTGTAGACGTAGCTGAATTGGTGAACCACGTAAATTCTTGTGTCAATTTCTTGTTTGCTTTTATTTATTCGTGTTAATTGCATAGCCAACTGGTATCAGAGTCAAATTGGTTCTGATATTCTTTTTGTTTTTTTGGGATGGCTTCCGTTAAACACGAAATCGAAAAGCTTGATCGCAAGACCCGTTTTCCGTTATGGAAAATGAGGATGTTGGCAGTTTTAACACAGATGGATCTCAAAGATGCGTTGCTGGGAAAAGACAAGATGCCTGCGAATTGGTCTGATGACAAGAAAAATAAAATTAACAAAAAGGCTGTATCGCAAATACAATTACACTTGTTTAACGAAATCCTATAAGACATGATGAAAGAAGAGGATGTTGCACAGTTGTGGCATAAATTGTAGGAGATTTGTATGAAAAAACCCTGACAAATAAGTTGCGTTTAAATCAACTTCTTTATTCCTGCAAGATGGTTGAAGGTAACTCAATTCAGTCTCATATTGAAAACTTCAAAATTATTGTTACTGATTTGGAGAATTTAGAAGTAAAATATGATGATGAAGATTTGGCTTTATTGTTGTCGTGTTCTTTACCTTCCATTTATTCGAATTTTCGAGATACTATTTTATATGGTAGACATACGATTACTTTGAAAGATGTTCAGGAAGCTCTTTTAAGTAAATACTCTATTGATGGAGAGATTACATCTAGTGTCTCTGAAAAATCAAGGTGAAGGTCCTTTTGTGCGTGGAAGAAATAAGGAGAGAAATTATGACAGCAACAAACAGAGAGGTAGATCACAATCTAGTAAGCCAATTAAGTGTCGCTACTGTAGGAGAAAGGGACACGCAAAAGCAGAATGTTGGAAACTGAAAAGAAAATTAGAAGGTGAAAAAGAAAGAGCAGGTGAAACTAGTATTGTTGAGACAGACAGTGAAGGTGGTGTTGTTTTAGTCAGTTCAGATAATTCGAAATCAGAGGATGTCTGGATTTTGGATTCTGGATGTTCCTTCCATATGTGTCCTAATACGGATTGGTTCTTTACATATGAAAAGTTGGATGGAGTCGTTCTTATGGGCAATGATGCTGCTTGCAAAGTAGTTGGGAAAGGAACAGTGAAGATTCAGATGCATGACGACATGATTAGGACTTTAACAGATGTTAGACACGTACCTGGTTTAAAGAAGAATCTTATATCCTTGGACACTCTTGACAGGCTTGGATATAAATACACTGGCTCAGATGGTGTTTTGAAAGTTTCCACAGGAGCGGTTATTGTTATGAAAGGTGTTAAAGTAAGTGGCGGTTTGTATATTTTGCAGGGAACTACTGTTTTAGGTGGAGCTGCAGTTTCTTCATCCTCTATGACAGATTCGCAGGTTACTAAGTTGTGGCATATGCGACTGGGACATATGAGTGAACGAGGACTCACTATTTTGAGCAAGTGGGGCTTTCTTTGTGGTCAAAGCACTCCAGTATTGGACTTTTGTGAACACTGCATTTTTGGGAAACATAAAAGAACCAGTTTCAGCAAAGGTGTTTATCGAACCAAAGAAACTCTTGATTACGTGCATTTAGATCTTTGGGATACGTCTCGAGTGTCCTCCAAGGGCGGTGCTAGATATATGCTAACCTTCATTGATGACTATTCTAGGAAGGTTTGGTTATTCTTTTTGAAGCAGAAAAGTGATGTCTTTGTTACATTCAAGCATTGGAGGACTATGATAAAAATGTTGGGAATAGTGCCTTGAAAATTCAATTTGTTGAATTAATTAAACTGAATTTACAGCAAATTATGAGTATTTCACATATTGATAATTAATGGCGTGTGGCGGTATTCTTATATGAAATGTGTTTCATAGGAAAAGACTTTGAATACCGAAATCACGTGTCATTAAAGTTCTAGTAGGTAAGATAAGAATATTTTCTTATCAAGACTATAACGTGGTTATATAAGATGATTAGTTTTTCATCATAGGGAATGGTGATTCCGGTTATAACACGTTGATGATTTTCAATAGGATTGGAAACATTGAACTGGACCACTGAGATTATTCATTTTATACTGCTATCTAAAATGAACAAAATCTCAGGAAGCATTGTACTCTTAATCCTAACAATATTTCGGCTTTAGGCGTGTATTGTTAGTCACTGTAATATATCGAAGTGAGGTCTCGGCAACGGTGGCTAAAATACTTTGTACGTTCGGTAACAACATGAAATGTGCTAAAGAGAGATAATGACCGAGGAATCTGTGGCCTTGATGGAAGGTAAAAGATATCCCTGAAATAGATTTGCAAAAGTTCGAATTAAGACTTTGGCCAAAGCACTTCACGTGATACGTCACCGAAGTTGTATGTTGAATGTGTTTCACATACAGGGAATTTGAACTTGAAGCGAATCAATAAATTTCAGATTGGAGATGAAAAATAAATGATAGTAGTTGCAATTTATTTTTCAAGGATATCTACAAGGAGGAGTGAAATGCAAAATTATTCTAGATCGAGAAATTCGTGAATAATTTAATTAATTTTAGAGTGCACCAATATTTATTTAGTGGAATTAAATATTGTTAAATGGTAATTAATTATTGTCATGAGATGATAATATATTAATCCGTTTGGAGCTAAAATTAATTAGTCCTGCAAGTCCCCCTACAAGCCCCAATTGAAAACCCGAAGCGAAAATATTAAAAGGAGAAAGAGAAATGATTCTTTCAAAGTGTTTGAAAATAGCCAAGGGATTTATTTTAAGAAAATAAATCAAGTTCCAAAGAGTTGGAAATGACCGAAATTTTATTTTGGAGAAAATAAAATTTTAATTTAAAAAAAAAAAAATGCTGACGTGGCACCTGACGTGTCATGCCACGTCAGCGGGTCGGGTCCCAGCTAGATCTGACGAGGCACCCACGTGGCACATTGCGTGTGCGGCTGAGATTGCTCCGCGTCAACACTAATGAATGGCCCAGATTTGTTTGGTAATGGGCCGGTCAACGGGGCCGGTCAAGCGGGCCATACCCGGTTCAAAAAGGGTAGGGTCTTCGGATCGGGTCCGGGTCGGACAAGACCTGGACACGTGTCAGCTCCTGAGTATCTGTGCGTGTGCATGTGACACGCGCCCGCACTCGCCGCCATGTGCGGCTGAGATTGCTCTGCGTCAACACTAATGAATGACCCAGATTTGTTTGGTAATGGGCCGGTCAAGCGGGCCATACCCGGTTCAAAAAGGGCAGGGTCTTCGGATCGGGTCCGAGTCGGACAAGACCTGGACACGTGTCAGCTCCTGAGTATCTGTGCGTGTGCATGTGACACGCACCAACACACAGCCGCCATGTGGCGGCGAGTGCGGGCTCGTGTGAGGCGCGTTCGGCGCGTGCCTGGGGGCGGCCGACTCGTGGCGTTGTGATGCGTCATGTGGTGTGTTCTGATTGGCCCTTCAGAACGCAGTTTATATGTGAAATATGAAAAAGACAATATTTTCCTCCAACCAATGCCTATAAATAGCCTTGTGCTGTTGCCATTTTAGATCATAATTTTTCAGCCAAATTTTTTGGCCGATTGAGAGCTTCTCTCTCTCTCTCTTTTTTTAGTTTAATTAATCTTTTTTATTAAAGATTAATTAATATATAATTAGGTGGTTATATAATTAATAAATAAACCACTTAATTATTAGAAAATAGGGATTTTCTAGTTTTAGAAAAATAAGTTTTTCTAGAAAATATTTTCTCTAGTATTTAGGAAAATATTCGCGGAGCCCACACTCCGAGGGTTTCTCCGGGGATATTGCGAGGAAGTTCTACAGGTCTCACAAAAGGGAAAGGAGTTGGAAAAATGCCGTTAGATAGCCATGTTTGCAGTACGATAATATTTTACAGTTATATTATTTTAAGCATGATAAATTATATGCTATTAAGTGTTAACTGCATGTTAGATATTTATGATTAATAAAAACGTAATTGTCCATTAATATTTAAGATTAATACAAATGAATTACTTGATTAATTTTTAATTAAGTTAATTTATATGCTTCTACAAGTTAATTAACAATTAATAGCTGTAATGTTGATATTTAGTAAATTTTTGGTTGAAAGCCTTGTCAACATACTCAACAAGAATCCAAAGCTCCAGTTAATTACCATATCTGCTGATACACAAAACCATTTCCTCAAACAGCCGAAAAGTTCTACCAAGTTCCACTCAACTAAAAAATGACAATGTTGATTTCGGATTACTTCACGTATGGGCGGTGAGGGTCTCTATGAACAGCAAACCATCAAACCTTGGAACAAATTAGCCTTTCTCCGACGATCCCATCGGCAAGCTTACGGATTTACCTTGATTGGTGCAGGGGCTGACAGAGAGGCGGCGATCATCGGAAGTGGGGGCGGAGGAAGAAAGAGCCACCGTAGAAGGCGCGACCCGTGAACCGATTAGAGCACAAGACCCCTTCATCTCTCCACCTTTTACTCGGAATTCTCACAAAATACCCGAAGATCTGTGACATTTTAGCTCAGGTAACTCAATCTTCATTTTATTTGGTTTAATTTCTTATTATTTTTGCCCATTAGTGTTATTATCGATTGGATATGTTGGATTTTTACACTTTACAATTCCTTCGGTCTGATTATTTGTCAAATTCTTTATCTATGTTTATAATTTTTTATTTTTTCCCGTTTAGAGATATTATTTAGTCTGGATTATCGGATTTAGTGGGGGCCAAGCAGATTTACACGAGGAATAGTGTAGTTTTGTTATGATAACTATTCACCCCTAGCCCTTTTGAAATATCCATTAGAATGTCTGGTTTAATTTAGCCATTGCGTAATATACATTTCTAAAGTTCCCCGAACAAGGTTGTTCTCTACATAATCTGCTCAATACTTTATATTTTCTTTAATCTTACTGATGTTCAATTGATTAGGTAGGTTTGATGCTCACCTTGATTATTTTACAACTCATAGAATTTTGTGATTAGGAGATGGATCCCTTTTCTTTTTACTGGGTTGGTGAGGATATGAATGTATAATAGTTGGAATTAACCTGACTAACTTTTGTTCCAATTGAGTTTGTTGTTAAAAATATTATTATGTGGCATGCTTAATTTGGTTTTCTTTTCTAGTTTTATTTTGTTATCTCATAAACTGATTTGATCGCTATAATGTGTGATTATTTGCAGTTGCAACTGAAGTCTCCTTTAGCTCAAAGCCAACATCTCTAGGTAAGAATTCTGACTTATGATTAAAAGTATGAAACATTCTTAGTATGCATATACTATTTTAGTTAATTTCAAAAATCTGATTATAGCAAAATAGATTATAACACTAATTTATTGCATGTTTTCTTTTGTAGAATATGGATATACATGTTCGTCGTAGTTGGATGTATGATAGGCTTTTGCAATGTAAAACAGACTACACACAGGAGTTCATAGATGGTCTTAAAGAGTTCATGGAATTTGCTACAACACAACCATTATTTTGGAAGAATGAAGGGATTAGATGTCCTTGTGTCAAATGTGGAAATAGACCAATTCTTAGTCCTCAAAAGGTACGACTTCATCTCCTATAACGTGGATTTATACCTAACTATTGGTATTGGACCAAACAAGGTGAGGTAGATCCAAATGATGTTGATATGCATATAGGAGCTTCCAGTAGTGCAAATAATTTTAATACGGATGATGGATTCAATAGATATGAAAACTTTGTGAATCATGCAATGGGGGCTAATATTGATAATGACTTGGAAATGAATCAAAATTTAGGAGATCAACCAAGTCAAGAAACTCAATAGTTCTATGACATGTTGAATGCTGCTCACCGACCTTTATGGGAATGGTGTAAGTCTCACTCTGAATTATCATTGACTCTTCAAATGATGTGCATAAAATCCGACTTTAATATGCCCCAAGCATGCTTTGATCGAGTAGCTCAACTGATAAAATCCTCAAATCCCCCTGATAATCATGTGCCTAAGGATTTTTATGATGCAAAGAAATTAGTGAAAAAGTTGGGTCTAACTTCTGTGAAAATTGACTGTTGCATAAAAGGATGTATGCTATTTTACAAAGATTATGTAAATTTGAATGAGTGTAAGTTTTGCGGTCATGCACGGTTTAAACCTCATCACAAAGGAAAAAAGATTCCTTATCAGAGAATGCATTATATGCCTCTAATTCCAAGGCTTAAAAGATTGTATACATCTTTAAAATCTGCCGAACATATGAGGTGGCATTTTGAACATATAAGAGAGGATGGTGTGCTGTGTCATCCGTCAGATGGATTGGCTTGGACACATTTTGATGAAATACATGTTGAGTTTGCCACAGAGCCAAGGAAAATTCGGTTTGGCTTATGTTCGGATGGATTGAATCCATTCAATCACATTTCGACTAACTACTCATGTTGGCCGGTAATTGTGACCCCGTATAACCTGCCTCCTGAAATGTGCATGACAACACCATATATGTTCCTTACATGTTTAATTCCAGGACCAAACAATCTAAAGGACAGAATTGATGTGTATTTACAACCTCTGATTGATGAGTTGAAAATTTTGTGGGTTGGAGGTGTTGAAACTTTTGATGTTTCACGAAATGAGAATTTTCAGTTGAAGACTGCACTTATGTGGACAATAAGTGATTTTGCAGCATATGGGATGTTGTCGGGTTGGAGCACTGCTGGGAAGTTGGCTTGCCCAATTTGTATGGAAAAAACAAAAGCATTTTGGTCGAAGTACGGGGGAAAAATGTCATGGTTTGACTCTCATCGTTAGTTTTTGCCTTCTGATCATCGTTACCGGAAGAATAAAGATGCATTCTTTAATGGAAGAATTGAAAGATCTGAACCTCCTCCAAGATTGACAGGTCAATAAATATGGGAAAAGGTTTGTTTCCTTGACAAGGTTACCGACATGCCATTAAAGCATCCTAATTTCCATGGTCGTGGTAAAAATCACAATTGGACCAAACAAAGCATATTTTGGGAATTGCCGTATTGGAAGGGTAATTTGATTCGTCATAACTTAGATGTTATGCATATCGAGAAAAATATTTTTGATAATGTGCTTAATACTGTTATGGATATCAAGGACAAAACTAAAGATAATGAGAAGGCTAGAATGGACTTGATTGAATGTTGCAAACGTCCAGAGTTACATTTGACGACCTTGTCGAATGGGAAAGTTTTAAAACCGAAAGCCAGTTCACTTTGAATGAAGATGAGCGAAGGGATCTATGTAAATGGCTTGTGGATCTGAAAATGCCGGATGGGTATGCATCAAATTTGGCCAGATGTGTTGATAGAACACGATGTAAGCTACATGGTATGAAAAGCCATGACTACCATGTCTTTATGCAACGATTGTTGCCTAGTGCCTTAAGTGCACTACCACAGAATGTATAGAAGCCTTTGATGGAACTAATTCATTTTTTCAGGAATTTATGCGCTACAGAACTACACGAGAAAAATTTATTGCAGTTGGAACGAAATATTCCAATCATCTTGTGTAAGTTGGAACGTATATTTCCACCGGCTTTTTTCAATTCAATGGAGCACTTACCTATACACTTACCTTATGAAGCACCCGTAGGTGGACCGGTCCAGTATAGATGGATGTATCCATTTGAAAGGTGAGTGTGTAGTAAATTTTAATGAGTCATATACGCAATCATATCTATCAAAGTTTATATTTTTGTCATTTTACCTTTTAATGATGTTTATCAATTATTTTAATGCAGGTTCTTGCATGATTTGAAAAGTATGGTTAAAAATAGGTCTAGAGTGGAAGGCTCAATTTGTGAATCATATTTATCCCAAGAATCTTCGTACTTCTCATCATATTATTTTGAAACTCACATTGAATCAAGAAGTACGCGAAGTAAGCGAAATGAAGATGAGGGAAGTAACGATCAAATCCCACAGACTTTGTCAGTTTTTAATTTACCGGGGCGACTTGCTAACAAGGTCTCTAAATCACCGGAATGATTGGCAGAAGACATCACTTCAAGTCCTCATAAATTGTGATGAAGTTTTGCCTATTCTCGAGTAAGTATTATGATATTACTGGAATTATCTTGGTGACCAGCAAGTGGAGGAATCCGTTGAGAGTAATTTTGTCGAATGGTTCCAAAAATATGTGAGTATTGAAACTTAACTATGTTTTTTAATACACAGTGATTTAGTTATAATTGATGTCAATTCTGTATCACTCGATAATAGGTTCATGATCCAACAAATAATGTTCAAAATCCACATTTGCAAGACTTGGCATGGGGACCTAAAACAAAAGTTAAAACATGATCGAGGTTCTTTGTTAATGGATATGTATTTCATATAGACTCGACAACAGAATACAAGAAAACATATAATTCTGGAGTATGTGTCAAAGGTGATGGATCATCAGAGTTTTATGGAGTCTTTAAAGAAGTGGTAGAATTGTAATATCCAGGGCTTCCTCAGAATAAGGTTGTGTTGTTTAAATGTGAATGGTATGATTCGGTATCTAATTGAGGCATCAAGAGAAACGACGAGCTTGAGATTATTGAGATAAAAGTCAATGAAAGATATCTAAAAGATGATCCATTCATCCTTACTCACCATGCATCACAAGTATTTTATGTTCCTTATCCTAGTACAAGGAGAGATAAAATCCATTGGCGTTTTGTGGTCAAGACGAGGCCAAGAAGCAGAGTTGCTCATGGCCAAAATATGGAGGAACCTTTGCAAGAATCTTATACTTTAGTGAATCCTATTGTCTATTCTGATCCTATTGGTGATTTACTAGATAGCCAAAGATGTGGTGCAGAAGTTGACATAGCAAATATTCCAATAGGAACACCTGTCCCAGAAGAAGAAATGTTTGAAGAAGAAGATGAAGAGGGAATAGAAGAGTTTGAAGAAGATGATTCAGAAGAGGAAGAAGAATTTGAAGAAGAAGAAGAAGATGATGATGATGATGAGTATGTTTTATCGTTATTTAGTAATACGGTTTACTATTGTTGTTTCATTGGTATATCATTTATCTTTATAATATTAATAATAACTGTTTGTATTATTTTTAGTTGCTTATGGTAATTTTTTGTGATATTTCCTACAGATAGCTGAGGGTAGACAAGGTGAAGATAAACCAAATTAAAGATGCTTCATCTGTTAACATTTATGCATTGAAGATTGTTTTGTAGCTCATGGCAATGATCTTGATTGTTGATACTTGAGCTAGTTGGTGAATTTGTGGTAGCTTATGTCTGAAATTAGAAGATATTTTTGAGAAATTATAATAGTGACGTTTTTAGTTAGTGTTGTTTATGTTAAATAGTGCGCATTTGGATATTGTAATGGTATTTAGATATTGTAATTGTTGGTCTATTCCTGTTATTAACATCAGTGTATGGCCTTTTATTATTTTGATTTTTGCAATTAGTAATCTTAATTTGTACAAGTTTTCAAAAAATTTAAATATAGTTAATTAATAATTAATTAATTATACTACTGTATGTGTCAAGATATCCTTTGTTAAATATAATAAAGGTCGTTATTTTGTTAAAAAGCAACAAGGAATTATTGACCCAAAACCAAAATATTAGCATCGGTTTTAAGGTATATTTAAAATGGGTTTTGCTTATCTTGGAAAACAGTGAAATTTTTTCTCACAAATAACTAATTATCTTCTATTTTTCTCATCGATAATTAATTATCTCCTTTTTATCAAATAGTGATTTAAGTAAAGTATAACTCTGGGTTCGAATCCCTCTGGCCACTTGGGGTGTGTGTTAAAAAAAAAAAAGGTAAAGTATAACTCGAAATATTAATATTATTATGAAAATCCTAATAAATTTAAAACTTTAAAGATATAAGACCAAATTTATATCATAATATATTTATGTGTGAATAGTTATTACTTGGAACACTACATTTTATATTATAAAATAAATTTATATCATAATATATTTATGTGTGAGAGGTATTACTTGAAACACTAAATCTTATATTATAAAATAACTTTATATCATAATATATTTATATTTTCTCATTCATAGGTACTTATTATATGAAAATTTTGATTTTATCAGTTAAATTTCAAAATATGAGATTTACATCTAAATGGTAAAACTATTGAGATTTGATATTGTAATTTATTTACACCAACAAAGGAGATATCAATTCTACCTTGTGTAGGTATGGAACTTGAATTATAGTGATACTTATTATTGTGCCCATGAAGGATATAAAGAAGAAAATAAAGTGGGTAATCTCGGAAAAAGAATTGATTGTATTATACATTGCATTCTATTGATTGAATTTTACATTTTCATGAAAAAGAATTGATTGAATTGATTGAATTTTAGATATTCATGAAAAAATGCGTTAATACATTGCATTATATTGTATGTAGTTAGTAATTAATATAATTATTTATCTAATTGATAATGAGACACAAAAATAGATTCAAAAAATTAAGTAGCAAAAAAATAATTTTTTAGAACTTGAGAACCAATTATAAATAAAGTAAGTTAAAAAAAAGAAAAGCAAAAATCTATTTTCCAAACGAATATTTGTTAAATTATTTTTAAATTAAATATTTAGTAGGTATGATAACTTATTATTTATTAAAATTATTATTACTCAAATATTTTAAAAACTCATTAAATTAATTTTGGTCCAAAAGATTAAGCGGCAAGACTCCCGCTTCTAGCTTCTTTCCAAAAGACGTAATCCCGCTTTTATTTCATATGAATAGACATTTAGGCGTAGAAAAAGCCCTAACCATTCAAATTGATTTCTTCATCTCACCCCACCCCAACAAGTTCTTATGTTCTTACCGGAGAGAAGCAACTTCGGAGATTTCACCGGTGAGAATCAACGGCGATGGAGAGAAGTAAGGTTTGATGTTTAGGTAATTTCTCAAGCCCTTCATAAAAAATTGCATGAAACCTCATGAATGCAAGGTTTGTACTTGGTTGTATTTGATGCGTTTGACATCAGGATTTTCTAATCAATCTTCTAATTGTCCATTATTTAATGATGGTGCTATTGTTAATAAGAAGAATACGAACATAGACCAACTATTTTTTGTGATTTTTTATCTAGGCAGATGGAAGGGCAAGGTTTGATGTTTCAAGCGCAATATTCTTCAATTTTCTAATAAAGGTGAGATTTTTGCAGCATTTTGATCGTTTTCTTCATATGGGTTGTGGGTTTTGGGTATAATGAGCTGGTTGTTGAATTCCGGTCAATGAATCTCTGTTTTTCAAGTTTCAATTATTTTTTTTTGTTGGTTTGCTGGGAAAGATGAAGTCTTTGAAATTGTCAACTGTGGTAGTATTCGATGTTGTGATTCTGAGTTGAGATCAGTATTATCGAGAATCCCATAATTGATTTAAATATGTTCTTCATTAAATCCTTCAAGTTTAATCATTTAATGTTGCTATTTCTCTCTTACCAGCTACTGCACTCATCCGTTGGAGCTTCAGA
The DNA here is from genome assembly GCA_037501455.1 of Lantana camara. Taxonomy (NCBI): domain Eukaryota; kingdom Viridiplantae; phylum Streptophyta; class Magnoliopsida; order Lamiales; family Verbenaceae; genus Lantana; species Lantana camara. The sequence goes on from CM074855.1 coordinate 128,098,053, forward strand.
TTTCTGTAATTTGTTTTATGTCTGACTTTATTTATAAGTCTTGGTTTTGGGTTTAAACTTTTGTCTGAAACATTGGGTTTTGGGTTTATGATAGTAAGTTTCAGATAAAACATTGAATGAATAAGCTAGAATTTGTTGGAATTGATTTAGGAAAATAAACTGACGTCGATGATAAAATTGTTGGAATTTGTTGGAATTGATTTAGGAAAAGAAACTTTTGTGAACTTGTATTACAGATTCTTCACTTCTCTGGTTGCCAATACTCGTGATTTTTTTTAATATTTTGTATAGATGACAGGTGGTAGAAAAGGTAAACGAAAAGCGACCGAGGACCACACTTCCTTCTCCATCACTCACACAGTCACCAACACTATCATCCGACCCGTCACCTAGCAGTCAAAATATGCCTACGAGCCCTCAGAGTGTCGTATCTGAGACTAGTAATCTGAAGCAAATTCACGTACGAGGGAAAGAGTGAGTGTCTGACACAAACTTGTTAAATCTTTAATTACGTTGTGGCTTTAATTATATGGAAGTATGTCTTATATTTGATATAGGTTCAGTTCTTCGCATGAGACATCTGTTGAAATTGGTAAAATCATTGAGAGTAGCTATACAGATTGTTGGCCTCGTTGGAAAAAGATTCCCCTTAACCGCAGACAAATGGTGTTTCGTGAGTTTTCGGTAAATAAATATTTAATAGTATTTATTTATTTCTATTTTGTTAGTATTGCAAATTAATTTTGAGGGTTCATTTTGGTATGTTTTACAGAAAAAGTTTAGTTGGATGGAATGTGAAACCTCTGAAATTTAGAGAATATTTGAGAAGAAATGTGGTCATAGTTTGAGGGGTAGGTTACATAGATATCGAGGTGCTAACACAAGGCCAACTTGGATTGCTGAAAGTGTATGGACAAAACTTGCCGAATTGTGAAAAACAGAAGATTTCCAAAAAACGAGTCGAGCAAATAAGCAAAACAGGGCTTCTACCTGTAACGGCCAGGGCTTCCCACTACATTGTGGAGGTTCTGTTTCCCACCTTGAGCTCATTGATAGAATGGTAAATATTCTTTTACTTGAACTTATTAATAGTATATACGTGCGATGCGTATATATCATTTGTTAACTATTTCTACTAATTAAAGGTGGCTGCAAAAGGGGGTGATGTACCTCTTGATGAATCATTTATGCAGCTCCATTCCAAAGTTGATAAAAAAACTGGCCAAAGAAAATATGTAAACAAGCGTGCAGAAAATATGATGGTAAGTAGTTTATTTAAATGGTAATACTTATTCCAAATTTTTTATATAATGATATTATTTAAATTAAAACATACTTTGTAGAATGAATAGAATGAAGAATGCACAAAAATTCAATATGAGAATCAAACTTTGGAAAATGGAGCATCTCAGACAACTGCGGGCCTCAAGTAAGACTGAAATTTTCATATTTGCTATTATTTATTTCATATTTGTATATTTCATTCTCATATTTCACTTATATTGTAGCTGTGGGTAGAAAAATTTGGCAGCAACAAAAGACGGGTGGTCGGGCTTGCAGGTCTAGCACCGCTGCTTTCTGATTCATCTATCTCTATTACACATGTGGGAACATCTATGTGGTGAAGTGCAATTGAGAGTGAGCTCAGAGATAAGATTGAAGTTTTGACACAGGATAATGCAACTCTTAAGGAGACAAACAAAGAGATTCAACAAGAAAATCAACAGATTTTAGCAAAATTTGATCAATTGGAGGAAAGATTGAATATGATGTCTACAGCTCCACAATATCCACAACTTCCAAGTCAACCTTCTTACTATCCCCCACCTCCGCGTTACAATCCATACATGCCCCCGTATGTGACTTCACAAAGTGCTCTTTCCAAAGAGGTACACACTGGACCTTTCCCTTCGAAATATCCAAGTAAAGAAAAAAGTGATGGTAATGATGATGATGATGATGATGACGAGGAGGAGGAGGAGGGTGATGATGATGATATGTGTTAATTCCTAATTTTTGTGATATTGTCTTTTGGGGAAGGTTTTGTGGGTCATTATTATCTTAAATGTTAATACTTTAGTTGGTAAATATATGATAACTTTTGTCAAGTACTACATGATGCAAACTGTAATAGTGTTGGTGTATATATGATAGTTCTTTTGTCAAGTATTAAATGATGCAAATTGTAGTGGTGTTGGTGAATTTATGATAGCTTTTGTAAGTACTAGATGTTGGAAATTGTAACAATTGATTATTAAGTAGTATATTACTTTAATACTATTGTTGTTTCTTTTACTTCCATTGTTGTTCTTTTGATGTAATTGTTATTATGATAGCTATTTTTATTTTGCCACTTTGTAACGTTTTAATTTGTACAGGTTTTCCAATTAAACTCAAATGTATATAAAAATAAATTTGTAATAATTAGGGACAAATTTTCTGTTGTTATTGTTAATTAATAATTATTTAACGCTAGTATAGCAACAAAATAGCCGTTGCTAAATATAATAATGGTATTTATATTGTTAAATAGCAATGATAATTTCGTTGCTATAATGTGCAAAATATAACATAAATAAATATTTCTATTATTAACGACGAATTTTTTGTTGCTAACGCGTCTCGATCGTTCCATATTTAGCGACGGAAAATTCATTGGTAACTACTGACCAAAACTAAAATACTTAAATCCTCATTACCAACGAAAATTTCGTTGCTAATATACGCTGCTATAAATTCGTTGTTAAATCCGTTGCTATTGTTCGTTTTAATAATTCATTGCTAAATCCGTTGATATAAATGTGTTGCTAAATGTGTTGCTATATTTGTTGGTAATAATTCGTTGCTAAATACGTTGCTATTATTACCTTTGGTATATTTGTTGCTAATATCCATTGCTAAATTCGTTGCTATATTTGTTGGTAATAATTCGTTGCTATTATTCCGTGGGTATATTTGTTGCTAATATCCGTTGCTAATATTTCGTTGCTAAATTTGTTGCTCTACATTAGCCACGAGGGTTATAGCAACGGAAAATTTTCGTTGCTAAATCTGTTGGTAAGCCGAATAGCAACGGATTTTGGCCAAAATCCGTTGCTAAATCCGTTGCTATAGAGCAGTTTTTTAGTAGTGCAAAGAATCAGAAAATTATTGGATGTAAATGGGTGTTAAAAAAGAAGCAGGGTGCACCCGAAGTTGGTGATGTGAGATTCAAAGCTAGATTGGTTGCAAAGGGCAACACATAGAAGTATGGAGTTGATTTCAATCAAGTATTCTCACCGGTGGTAAAACATAATTCCGTATGTTTGTTCTTATCTACTATTGCTCAATTTAATTTGGAAATTGAGCAATTAGATGTGAAGACAGCTTTCTTGCACGATGAGCTTGAGGAAACCATTTACATGGATCAACCAGAGGGGTTCGCTGTTGAAGGAAAGGAAGACCATGTTTTTCTTTTAAAAAAGTCCCTTAGCTTTATGGTTTGAAACAATCCCCGAGACAATGGTACATCGTTTTGATTCTTGTACGATCACTATCCGATATAGTAGAAGTGATTTTGATGTTTGTGTTTACTATCGAAGATTGAATGATGGTTCTTTCATCTGCTTAATCCTTTATGTGGATGACATGCTAATTGTTGTATGAAGTATGTCTAATATTAATGAGCTAAAAAAGCAGTTGAGTTGTGAGTTCGAGATGAAAGACTTAGGTGGTGCAAGAAGATTTTAGGTATGGAGATACAATGGAATCGTGCCGGGAAGTTGTTTTTATCTCAGAAGCACTACATTGAGAAAGTAATTGAGAAATTTGAGATACGTAATGCGAAGCCCGTTAGCACTTCGTTTGTACCACATTTTAAGATATCAACTTCTTTGTCACCTCAGTTTGCCGAAGAAGAAGAACACATGTCTCGTGTTCCATATTCTATTGCTGTTGGGAGTATGATGTATGCCATGGTATGCACTAAAGTCGATATTTCACAAGTTGTTAGTGTGGTAAGTTGATACATGGCGCATCCCAGTAAAGAACATTGGCAAGCTGTCAAATGGATTTTGAGGTATTTGAAAGGTACATCTCATTTTGGTTTTCTATTTGATGGTTCGGGAAGTTCAGCTGGAGGTGGAGTTGTTGGCTATTTGATTCAGATTTTGCTGGTGACTTTGATAAAAGACGTTCTCTCACAGGATATGTTTTCACTTTGTTTGGAGGTACCATTAGTTAGAAGGCGGATCTTCAGCCTACAATGGCCTTTATCAACTGCAAAAGCGGAACATATGGTGGTTATCGAAGTAGTTAAAGAAGATTTGTGGTTGAAAGGTTCAGCGTGGAGTTTGGGACTCGAGGTGGAGGTTCCTACTGTAGTTTGTGATAGTCAGAGTGCAATTCACCTTACACAAAATCAGCTGTTTCACGAGAGGACCAAACATATTGATATTAAGTACCATTTTGTTCGTGATCACATATCTAATGGTGAGGTTTGTGTTACCAAGGTAGCTACTGAAGATAATCCAACTGACATGATGACAAAGTCATTCCCTTTGAGCAAATTCAAGCATTGCTTGGATTTGGTGCGAGTTTGCAGTATTGATTGATTGCCCGTTCGGGCTTATTGGAGAGATTGTGAGGGATTTACTATTTTGTTTTGCATTTGAGATTTGTGTAATTCAAACTTTGTAGAGCCAAGGTGGATATTTGTTGACGTGGCTCCAAAAGTCCACAAGTCTTAGGCAACTTTGATAGAGGTAGTTTTTGAGCCCACTTAGGACACGTCTTATTTAGTGGGTAGTTTTCTGATAGTTTTAAGCAGAAAAAAAACTGAAACTTTCTCTACTTTAGTTTTTCAGAATACAGAGAGTACCTTTGTGACTCCTTTATAACTCTCTCAAGATAGTAAATTAATCTCTCTTTCTTGCCCGTGGACATAGCCGAATTGGTGACCCATGTAAATTCCTATGTCAATTTCTTGTTTTCTTTTATTTATTCGTATTAATTGCGTAACAATTCTAATTTTTTTTGCTAGCTTAATATCCCCTTCCACGCTCTTCTACTCATACGAGTCGTCAAAATAAGTGCCCATGCACCTGACGGATAACATTTGTATGGATTAAATTTTTTTTACCAAGTGTTTGGATCTATTTCGTGTTAAAATATTGGTGCTCAATTTTAGAATTTTCTAGAATTATCTTTAGAAATTTATCTAGATATTTGTCTAGATTCAGATTCTACAATTTGCTAATAGATATTTATCTAAATCCTAGATGGTAGATTACTAGAGAAAAATCTTAAAGATTGTAGAATAATCTAGAATTAAGTCACATGATTAATTAGCAAAAAAAAAAAAAAAAACCAAGATTAAAGAATGACTATAATAATCATTAACCGACAATGGCAAGTCGGTCGGTGTCCTATAAATATGTAAAGTTGGATCATTTTGCAATGAAATTAAAACCATTTCCAATCCTTCCCTATTTCTCTCCATCCTATTCTCTCAGCCAAATCATAATTCCTCAAATTGATCACTATATTCCTTTTAAAAAACAAAGCCCAACCTTTTTTAAATAGAAAGCCTATCACTCTCCGTTTTCTATTTTTCACTTTCTCCCTATTAAAGCCTTTTCTAAATTCCAACATTTGGTATCAAGAGCCAACTTACTCCAAGCATACCACAAAATGATCCAAAATCTTACAACCTTTAATTACACCTCCTCCATGGTCCCGATATTTGAGGGGGAGGCCTATGAGTTTTGGAGTATCCAAATGAAGATTCTATACATATCACAGGGTCTTTGGGATTTGATAAAAAATGGCTACATGCAACCTCGAGATGCTTCCGAATTGGAGTCTTGAGACAACAACAGAAAAAAGGAGTCACTACAAGAAGTCCTGCAAATTTCGATGGAAAATTTCGAGGGAAACACTCCGCTGGAATTCCCTAGGCAAATCCGAGAGAATTCCAACGGAATTCCGATGGATTTTTATTTTTTCTAAAAAAAATAAAAAATAAATAATTCCGATGGGATTTCCCTCGGAATCCCGTCTATTTTTTTAAAATATAAAATATAAAATTAATATTAAATAATTCTGACTGGGAATCTGAGGGGAATCTTGTCGGTTTTTTTAAAATATAAAATATAGAAAAACAAACTAAATATTTTCGTCGGGATTTCCCTTGGAATCCCGTCTGCATTTTAAAATATAAAATTTAATATTGGAAAATATGAAAATTAAACAACTCCGGAATCCCGTCGGGATGTAAAAATTAAAAATTTAAGAATTATTCGAATTAAATATGAAAATATGAAAAATAAAATATTAAATATTTTCAACGGGATTTCCATCGGCATCCCGTCTGAATTTGTAAAATAAAAATTTAAAAATCAAACATTCGGTACATGTATAATAAAATTTTGTCTAACAGAGTTAAAAAACTCCCCTAATTTTATTTCTTCCCCAATTTTCATTTCAGACGCGTAAGCCCTCCTTTCCCTAAGAAAACTCTGCCCTCCGTCGCCTGCCTTCGATTATGCCCGCTGCCGCTTGTCTCCGCCTGATCCAGCTTCGGACTGCCTCTCTCTCGCCCCCCATTGTAAAACCCTTTTTCTCTCTCACACCTCCGTATTCCATTTCGTGCGCCCAGCACATTTACGACTGCACCATCGCTGCTCCGCTTTCGACAACGCTCGCCGTCGCTAGTCTCTGCCTGAGCCAACCTCCGACTGCTTCTCTCCAACCCATTGTAAAACATCTTCTCTATAGCGTGTCTAGGCCTCCGATTGCACGCCGCTCCACCTCCTCCTGCACAACAGATTACTCACCAGGTCTCCACAAAGATCCTTTATTTCGTTTTCTTAAATATTTTGCCCTAACCGAAAACTACAAGTTAAAATATGGTTTTATTTGTGTAAAATACAAGTTAGGATAATTATGGATTATCAACATCTAATTCGTGTCATATCCCATTTTGTATATATGGTAATATACTTTTAGTTGGTAGATGGTTTTGTTTGTCTAAAATTGAGAACTCATTAAAGTTGGCTTTGAATATAGTTAGTATTCATTGGCCAACAAATCTGTGCTCTTTATTATTAGGTTGACTATGGGATGGAGGTTGAAGCCATCTAAGGTTCTTTGCTCATTGTCGTGGACCGTTTACATGCATAAGTGAAATCCAGGTTTGTTGACCTGTTTAGGTGTTTGCAATTTATAATTCTCATCAGTAACTTTGTTATTGAAATCAATTGTACAAACTTTTTGATTTTCCATATGTTAAGACAGAGAAAATTTTTGTTTTCTAAATGAATAGAAGTTCAAAATGTTTAAATGGTGTAACTTCAATTGAAGTTTTTGACATAGAATTGTAATTTTAAATTAACTTTCTTAGAAAACACATTGCATTCCCAGTTAAATGGTTCATGTTGTTGCTTGTAGGTTGATCTGTGGTGATGGGTTGTGGATCTTGCCTTCTTGTTTTCCTGCTTTGATTAAGGTTAAGCCTCCTATTTACATGAATTATTCACCTGGAAAAAGATTATGAGAAATAATTGTAAGTTTAGTTTTGGTTAGATTAAGAGAGAGATAGAGAGATTATGTTTATATTATGTAGAAAAATATTTAAGGTGAAAAAATCTAGTTTCCAGCCTTATTGGCCATAAATGATAACATATTTGGCTGTCAAAACTGTAGGAACTACATATTTAGCAGAAAATTTTAATACAGTACATCCCTCAAGAATTTTCATATCTAAAGATTTTGTTGTTTGCTTTACAGGTAGTAGATTTAAGGGGCAATTTTTGAAAGATATATGATCAAACAGGTGGGGGCACTTCTTATGTGGTAACCTGAAGTCCATTTCTTTCCATTTAGATATTAGCAAGTTGCTTATTTGCCTTTTATGCTTTGATCATTTTGAAATTTCTTTTCGACCAGTTCTAGTTTTTTATTTTGTCTCTTTTCTCCTGATTTGCTATTCTCTTGCTTCTTTTTCGTGTTAGTAGAAAGCTGGTGAGTCTGGCTGGCGAGTCTTCAATGGTTTGTGTTTCTTAATCCTTAAAGATGACCCTACATTGTGTATCAATTGTAGATGTTGTTGTTATTTGGTTTTTTTGGTTATTTTTTATGAATATCGATCAGAAGTGTTTCGAGATTGTAAATTGTCAAAATCTTGAACTGAAATTTAAACTTATCTGGTAGTACAAAATGTATGAACTGCTACTTCCTTAGAATGTCTTAAGCTTCTGAATGCATGTTTGGTGATGCTTTTCTATACTGTTTGTTTATGTGCAAGGTACTAGATTCAGAGTTATGATGTATCCAAGCAACATTTGAGGCGAAAACTCAAAACTCTTGCAACCAAATTTGCGTTATTCTACACAATGTTTCAGGCTATATAATTGTATTTTTGTGATAATTTTTTTTGTTACTTGTTGGTCTTTGTTTGAAATTTGTGTATGTGATTTTGATTTGACAAATATTGTTAGACTACTTAATTTGGGTTTGAATGTTGCGTAACTTGATAACAGCCTGTTAGCAGGACTTTTGTTAACTAATAACAATTAGAGGGTACAATTAGAGGTGTATTTAGTTGGATGCTGACAGTTTTATTTGAGATCTTTTCGATGAAGAGAAAATGGATTGTTGCTATTATTATTATTATTATTATTATTATTATTATTATTATTATTATTATTATTATTATTATTATTATTATTATTATTTTGACATGGGATTGTTGATGTTATTGTTTTGGTTCCAGTCTTTTCAGTTTGTTGAAGCTCTTGGATAAAACACTGCAATATCTACCAGATTCTGGAAGCAACGGATATATTTGATTTCAAGTTTGTAGAAATGAGGGCAATGAAGCTGCAAGTTGTGCTTCCTATAGGTGATAACATATCACTCCTCTCTAATTGTCAAATAGCCTTCTCCAATGATCTTGTTAAGGATTGGACCATTCAATATTTTATGAAGATAGTTATGCAACTCAAGATAATTATGGCTTATGATACTCTTCTGTAAGGCTTTAGTATATTTTTTAAAATTAAATTTGTAATTTTATTGATGAATCGGTTGTAAATTGAGTATTGTTGAACAAGTATAAAATATTAAAAAACAAATTATATTTTTTTAATATAGACCGACGGGATTCCGAGGGAAATCCCATCAAAATTAATTATTTTTTTTCAAATATAACAAAAACAGACGAAATTCCGAGGGGAATCCCGTCGGAATTAATTAATTTTAATTTTCAAATTCCCATATTTCCGATGGGATTCCCCTTAATTTATTCTTTTTTCAAGTTTCAACTAGTCCGATAGGATCTTCCTCGGTATTCTGTCATAATTATTTTATTTTATTTATTTTCCCTCGATTTTTGAATTCCGAGAGAGGGTTTTCCTATGGACTGTGCCCCGTCGGAATTCTCTCGGAATTCCATCAAAAATAGTGAATTTCGAGGGAATTTCGACGGGGCGTTCTGTCTGAATTTGCAGGATTTCTTATAGTGAGTATAATGAGAATCGGAGGAAGGATGCAAAGGCGCTGTCATATGCAACAAGGGGTTACGAGACCCATATTTCTAAGGATTATGATCTGGTCGCAACACCAACAAAAGAGGCTTGGGAGACCTTGAAGAATGCATACAAGGGTTCCGGCAAGGTAATCTCCATTAAACTTCAATCTTTGTGGAGAGACTTTGATATGTTATTGATGAAGGAAGATGAATCAATTGAAACATTTTTTATTCGAGTCTCAAATATAATTAATCAAATATGAAGTTATGGAGATACAATTGAAGACAGGAAAATTATTCAAAAAATATTACGAAGTCTTCCTATTAAGTATCACTACAAGAAAACAGGCAAATTCCGAGGGAATTTCGAGGGAATTAATTCCCTCGAAAAAAGCCTTCTCGGAATTGGTTCCGAGTGAAAATCTCAAAATTTTTATTCCGAGGGAATTCCCTCGGAAATATTATTCCCTCGGAATATAGAGGAGTTTTCCAAGGGAATTCCGAGGGATATATCCCTCGGAATCTTATGTTGATTTATTTTTTTGAAATATTATTTCTGAGGGACCCTCTGAAATTTGAAATATAATTTATTTTTTTTATTTTAAATAATTATTATAAATATATGTGAGGGAATTCCCTCGGAAATTTGAAATATAATTTATTTTTTTTATTTTAAATAATTATTATAAATATATGTTTTCATAATATGAAATATTAATTGTATATTAATTCCCAAATATGAAAATCTAAATAGATTTACAATAAAGTTGATTAATAAACACAATTCGCAACATCAATCTATTTGTACATATATTTTTCTCTAAATACATAAATTTACATACATTTGTTCATCCAAATAAATACATAAATTCCTTTTCGGTTTTCACTAGCACCTTCCAGGCATTAATAATCATCATGAATAAAGAAAAAAAACCCCAGAAAACTGTAACATCTTAGTGATAGGACAATCAGGGTCCGCTTTTATGCAATCTTGTTGGCTATTGTGGATTTAATACTTATTCTGGTCTTTGTTATGTTTTCTTACGTTGTGCAGTTGTTCATGGCCCTAATGGTTCGCCTACTCCGACGTCGGAATACGAGCATTCTTCCATTCCTGCAACCGTGAGGAGGATATTTAACCTATCTTGTCCTCCTCTTGCAAAAAGGGAGTCGTGGGCCGAAACTTTCAACCACATTCTCACAAAACTCAATCAACCAAGAACAGATTGCCCCGGTTAGTTTGAAAATTACAAATACCCCCCTTACCGCCTTTTTTGTTAAAATTTAATGGGGACATGGGAAAATTATTGATGAACTTAGATAGCATCATCCAAAACACGTGTTTGGAAGCTTCTACTAAAATTTGTCCACTTTTAACTATATATACATTTAACAATCATCAAAAGGGGATAAGTGTAGCGTAAATACAAGTCACAAGGGAGATATGTGTAATTTCAAAACTAAAATTTTCTTGTTTGTGATGTTTACGCATGCAGAGCAACTCCCGACACGGGTCAAGATTAGAGAGGGAGAAGCAAATAAAGAAGCGAAAGTAAGCAAATTTCAACAAGAGCTGATACAGCTTGCCGCAGTCCTTAAAGGAGAAGATATATTGACGAGTTTCCGAGGGAGTTTCCGAGGAAGTGATAGACAAATCTTGAACCCAAGTGTAAGTTCTAAATCCGATTGCAACACTTAAGGTATCGTATCCACAGGGAAGGGAACTCAACAACCACTTCTATGACTATTTCTAATCTAGAGACCGAATAAGATTGACAATGTTGTACTATACTACTATGACGAAATTAAACTTAAGCAATAAGTAATCAATCACACGAGCTAACAAATAAAAACAAGAGTAAACCACTTAATTGAAACAGGTCGGGGAGTAAATCATATGCCCTTTTGTGATCAAATCAATACTCAAGTATGGATGTATGATTCTTCAACCTAATCACAATTTTATACCTAGCTTCTGTCGAAGGCTAGATGTCTAATTAATTAAGCCAAGTGTTGTTCTCACAATCACTTAGTAACCAAATTAATCGAATAAAGCAAGATTAGTGTATTTAAAACCTAGCGGCTTGGCATGGAATTCTAAATACGTGTTGTAGAAATTAGGGTTAAATTTCTTTAAGCCCAAAAGTCTAAGTTTTGGAAAATAATCTCAATTATCCTCAATCTCTCGATTATCGGATAATTTACCTTATGTTCATGGATGGCCAATCCATTCTCAATCTACTCAATACCGTTTTCCTAACAAAGAATCACACAAATTAACTCAAGCATTAATTCAAACACCTTAGATGCATAATCCTTACCCCCTAACCCTAGGAGATTAGTTCCTCATAATTGGCTCAAAACTCATTAAGATCAAAAGAATTGCATTCAAAATATTCATGTCTAGCATAAACATCAAAACGGAATTAATAGTTCTGAAATTCTAACCTAATTATCCAGAAACGAATCGAAAGCAAGAAACTAACTATACTAGAATCGAAAACCAAAACTTGAGGAATTAGTTTGATCGGAAAGCAGTAAATAAAACCAAATTGATAAAGTCTTGTGATTGTAATGAATCTTCAACTCTATGTCTTCGTGTTCCTTCCTTCTCCGGGTGTTCTTGAACTTCTGGGAAGCTATCCGTCCAAAAAGCTCTCTTTTTCCGCCTCAAAACCGTGTTTAAATAGAAATCCAAAATCCAAAAACCCCCCCGTGACACGGGCGTGCAGAGTTCATGCCTTAAAATTTGACACGCCCGTGTCACATATTAAAAACGTATCCGCGCTTTTCTTCTTGACACGGGGGTGTCAAGAATTGTTCTTCTCGATGACACGGGGGTGCAAAAACTCCCAGGCCTCTCTGTACCGAGACACGGGCGTGCAGAAAATTACGCCCGTGTCACCATCAGGAATCCTACAGCCACTTCTGTACTGAGACACGGGGGTGTCTCAGTTTACTCTTCCACGCGTGTCCCCCTAGAATTTCTCAGTTTTCGCCCGTTTTTGCATGGTTTTGCTTCTACTTCGTCTTTTCAACTCCAAGGTGAAAGGTACCTAATAGGGAGCATAAATCGCATTATAAGTTCTTAAAACTGCTAGAATTTAACTAAAATTGCCCTACAAATCCATGCAATAAACCGATACATCAAACTCCCCCAAGCTTGAATATTGCTCGTCCTCGAGAAATCGAGAAAATTACATCAAACCAACCTCAAAATCAATCTCTCAATGGGGCAATTTCCAAAATTTCACTAAAGCAAGTCTAGCCTATCAAACACATTTCAATCAAGCACAAGAATCAACGCCATGGTACAAATCAAATATCCTCGTGTAGTGTGTGAATTCGAACAAAATAATGTACAATGGTTAGAACACCAAACTAAGGATTCCTTCCTAAGTACCAATGATAGACTTCGGAAAACATTCTTCGCACCTATCTCCACTAATGGAATTAACCAAGAATTAAGGATCGGAAGGTCTTTCGAGGCTTGTAATGTGGGCTCGGGGTTAAGGTTATGGAATTTTTAGTATAGTAGTGACTCAACACACCTAGCTCACCCAATCAAATCTCCTCGGTCGCCATCTTTGTCTTTCCCCATCAAACTCCCCCAAACTTAGACCTTGTCTAAGTTTGTCACATGCAGACAGTCTACAAGTTTCTTCTGTTTCAAATCTACTCAATGTTTTTCTCAATAATTTTTTTTTTTTTTTTTGTCTACTTGTTGCTTACACAACTCGTTCTTTTACTACTTCCTTTTGAATTCTTCTTTTCTTTCAGCATCTAAGATTATCTCTTATTTCTTCTCTTGGTTTCTCATCAGGAATTTAGCAGCATCTTCAATCGATTCAAACGAGTGAGCAAGGTGTGACTCAAGGGTAGGTTTATGGTGCTGTGCCTGTGGCTTATAATGCGGCTACAAAAATTTAATGGCACAACACTTAGGCTCAGCGGGGTCAATAGGATTTCGTTCTTTAGTACAAATGGCTCAATAGCGAGGCTACCTCCGACATGAATGCCTAAGTCATCTCCCTAACTCTTCGTCAATTTAAAATTTCGCCTCAATAGGACTAAAATGCATCCTAATCCACTTCTCAGTATTATTCAAGAATTACTAATTCAGCATCCTAACCTAAGTACATGACCTTGTTCAATTGTGCACAAAAATAAGGATATCCCATCATTCCAAGGTATCAATACTCACACCTAACTTCATGCATTCGACTAGCCTAACTCACTTTGGCAAAATTCCAACAATCAAACCTCATCGAAAAATTTAAAATTTTGGCTTATTTTCAGCAATCATCTTTTCATTCTCAAGGATATCACAATATCAAGTAAGTCAATCCCCCAATGCATCTTCCTATGCGAAATATTAACAATACACTCCAAAACTTTTTGCCCCTCTCCCCCAAACTTAAACCATGCAATGTCCTCATGCATAAAAGAAAAAGGAAAGAAGGCAAAAAGAAAACTCCCTCAATACAGCGAAGAACCCGGCAACAAGTTATGCACCAACCCTAACCTGCACTTAAACGACTAAAAAAAGGATCATAAGCTAAGCAGAGCAAATGATAATCAACATGCAATTAACAAGAAAGCCCTGTCGTCAAGTACCTACTATAACCATAAGAATAGTTAGCATAGTGCAAATATTTAGGTTAAAGTGGTGAATTAGATCATCATACAGACCAAAGCAAGGAAAACAGAAAGCTAGAAAAAAAACCAATCAAGGAAAAGGTGGCGGGTAATGTGGGGGCTGGCTTGAGCTACTCGCTCCGGCACCTCCAAATTGTTTGGCAAGGTATGCGTGGAGATTCTCGAACTGTCCATCAATGTGGAGCTGCAAGGCATCAAGCCGGGAGTCCACATGCTCTACGAAACTATCCATCCGCGCATTCTGGGATGCCATATAATCCCGCATGTAAGCGGGGATCTCCTCATCGTCATCTTGGACCATTGGCATCGGTGCTCCTCGTCCGGCTTCCTCTCGATCAGGTATCTGTGCAAGCCTCCTCTGCTGATCGAGAGTGAGGTCATCATACTTGGCCACGCCCCACCTGTACATCCGCTCGAACCGGTTCCTTTCCCTCTCCGGATACCAGGGTAAAACCCTATCCTTTAAGCTACCGGCAGACCATCGGATGAATAGATCCATCTTGATGAACGTCTGCTCTTCAACATAGGAAAAGTTGGATAAAGGCTCCGTGTCCTCTGCAAGCCACCCTACCTCCTTGGCTAGCTTCGTCACATAGGCTCCATGGCCTATAGTTCCCGACGTCCTGCCTGCCACCTCCTTCAGCTTGTACATGAACTCGATCGTGGCATCAAACTGCACCCCCTCCTTCATAAAATACATAATGGCCAACTCAAACCCGTTTATATTACCATCACTCTCATGCCTAGCACATATTCCCACAGCCAGGAGTCTATGCACCAATCGCCAGACTAAGCTATCAATCCATGTGGCCTTAGTATTTCGCGGGTTGTACGCCGGGGCACCAGCTTTGAGAGGGAATGAACGCCACACCGCCTCTCTGTCCTCCGTAAACCAATTGGGCAACGTTATCATCTCGCAACAAGGAAACCCTAAGGCATCTCGAATCTCATCTAAATTTAATGATTCGGCTTCCTCCCCATCTAACGTGAAATTGAGCTTGGTCTTGACCTGGTCCCAAGTCATAGTGGTGAAGAATGCAGTTGTCAACTCCGGATATGTATTAGCCGGAACCATCATAAACGTCTTCCACCCTATGTTGTCAAATAAAGCCTCGATCTCCTCCCAGACTCCTAATCTCCGAAGTGTAGCGAGATGCGGGAACTTGGTGGGCATGATATTACGCGTGGTATTCCTGTTATAAGGGTTCCCAAGCCCTTCCAAAGTGACATTCACGGAATCCCGTGGTTGGCGGCCAGTTGGGCCGGATGAGGAGGTGAGTTGCAGAGGGGCGGGTCTCTTGTTGCGTCCCATACTTTTTGCACAAAAATACCCCCACATCAACAACAAAAATCAATTCAAGTTCAAAGGGGCATTTTATCGAACACCTTGTATGCACAAGTAAGAAGCCTAGGATTTCATCAAATAAGGCATGACATTTCATCACCTGATACCTAGACTTACCCCTCAATACAACCAAATTCGTTTAAAGCTCATAGGGACTCAATTTCATCCACAAATGTGTACATAACCGCCCACAACAATCCTCCAAACTTTGCAAAATTCGTGACAATGTGTAAGAGCAAGGGCCAAATTTTCCATTACAATTCTAACACCTAACTCTAGCATGCACAAAACTTGACTAAGGAGCAAGAATTCATAGAAATTAAATCTAACATGATTCAATAAGAAAATAGGGTTCCTCTTCTCAAAAACCAAAAATTTGCAGATTCATACCAAATCCTAATTCTAATCATGCCAAACTTGAAATAGAGCCAAGAATTTCAAGGAATACACAACATAAGCATGCTTCATAGAACAATGGTCTAACCCTTTTCAGTTAATTCCACGAATTTAAAGCACCCCAGAGAATAGAAGACTTACCCGATTAATATAGGATGTAAAGTGTAATGTGTGTGTTGTCTTGCCGGATTATGACCTAGGAACAATGGTGGTGGTGGTGCTTGTGCCGTGTGAGAATGGGGGGAGAGATAGATGAGAGAAGAGAAGGGGTTTGTTTTGTTTCAAATGACAAGAAAAATTTAGGAACCCCCGATATCTTTTAAACCTGCCATCGTGACACGCCCGTGTCAGTAAGTGTACTAGATGGATGACACGGGCGTGTCATCCCTTACCTGGTGACTCTATACTCTGACAAGGGGGTGTCGATTTTTACTTAGGGAACTCGACACGCCCGTGTCTCCTCTCGGCTGACAAGCCTGTACCTAGACACGGGGGTGTCATGGATTTCTCCTTGTGGGAGACACGCCCGTGTCTTCCCCAAACTTAGGAATTACGCACGTCATTCTGCACAAAACGTTCCTTGGTGTTTGCATCCGCTAAATTCACACCTATTAGCTCAATTTCTGCAAAGTAAGACCTTAGTACACCAGGTTAAGCACCATATCACGTCCTTTTAAATAAAAATACACACAATACTTATGCACCCATTCGAAATTTAAAACCACAAAAGAACCTCATTATTATTATCATCCCAGACCTTCGTACTCCATCCACTAGATTCGAACCTATTCACCTGAAATACAAGACAGAGGTATCCATCAATCACAAACTTAACTAACTAACGAGAGGGAAAAGAAAAGAAGAAGAGGGAAAGAAAAATAGTTCTAAGTTATAGTCGTTAGCTTGACTTCATGACTCAGGTCTAAGGCGCTGGAGCTGTTAACACGCACGAGACGTGTTCGCCAATTCGATCTCCGGCAAGATATGGCTTGAGTCTTTGTCCATTCACCACAAAGGATGGTGAGCCTTCATTGCCTATCTCCACCGCTCCATTCACCAAAACTTTTACCACTCTGAACGGACCTGACCACCTTGACTTAAGTTTCCCGGGAAAGAGCTTCAATCTAGAATTGTACAACAACACCAATTGACCCTCGACAAACTCCTTAACCCGTATATGCTTATCATGCCACTTCTTCGTCCTCTCCTTATAAATCCGAGCATTTTCGTAAGCTTCTAACCTTAATTCTTCCAACTCTTGTAAGTCAAGTATCCTTTTCTCTCCGGCTCTCTTGAGATCGAAATTTATAGCCTTAATGGCCCAGTACGACTTATACTCGATCTCGACTGGGAGGTGACAAGCTTTACCATAAACCAACTGATACGGAGAAGTTCCTATGGGTGTCTTAAAAGCGGTCCTGTAAGCCCATAACGCGTCATCCAACTTCGAGGACCAATCTTTCCTAGAGGGGCTCACTACCTTCTCCAAAATCCACTTCAACTCCCTATTCGTGACCTCAGCTTGCCCACTTGCTTGGGGATGATACGCAGTAGTTACCCGATGCTGGACCCCGTATTTCTTCAACAAAGCTTCCAAGGGCTTATTGCAAAAGTGCGTACCTCTATCACTGATTAATGCCCGTGGAACTCCGAACCTATTGAAAATGTTCTTTTGCAAGAACTTAATCACCACCTTCGAGTCATTGGTCGGAGTTGCCACGGCTTCGGCCCACTTGGATACATAATCCACCGCCACCAATATATACTGATTCCCATTCGACGGTGGGAAAGGTCCCATGAAATCGATTCCCCAAACATCAAACAATTCAACTTCCAAAATATACTTCATGGGCATCTCATCTCTTTTACTAATGTTCCCGGATCTCTGACAAGTATCACATTCCTTGGCAAATTTGTAAGCATCCTTAAACAGCGTTGGCCACCAAAACCCAGACTGTAATACCTTAGCTGCTGTCTTTCGACCACTTGAGTGCCCTCCATATAAGCTCGCATGACATCTCTCAAGCACTTCATCAGCTTCAATCTCCGGAACACACCTCCGCACTAACCCATCCGAGCAGTGCTTATATACATATGGCTCTTCCCAATAATAACGTTTCGCTTCTGACAAGAATCTCTGTTTCTGATGGAAATTCATGCCTGGTGGTAAAGCTTTGCAAACTATGTGATTCACGATATCTGCGTACCAAGGAACTATTGCATCGGTTGCAAACAACTCCTCGTCAGGGAAATTCTCAGTAATCTCCTCCTCGTACTCATCCTCCTTTTCTCCGACCTCTAACCTTGACAAGTGATCTGCAACTAAGTTCTCCGTCCCTTTCTTGTCACGAATTTCAAGATCGAACTCCTGGAGCAAAAGAATCCATCTAATCAAACGGGGCTTTGAATCCTTCTTCGAAAGGAGGTACTTGATTGCTGCGTGGTCCGTGTAGACGATTGTCTTCGAACCTATCAAGTAAGACTGAAACTTGTCAAAAGCATGCACAATAGCTAATAATTCTTTCTCAGTAGTAGCGTAATTTAATTGTGCATCATTTAAAGTTTTGCTAGAATATGCGATGACGTGTAAACATTTCTCTCTTCGTTGGCCAAGAACAGCTCCAATGGCCAAATCGCTCGCATCGCACATTAGCTCAAACGGTATAGTCCAATCCGGTGCAACCATAATTGGTGCCGAGGTAAGCTCCTTCTTCAACCTATCAAATACACGTAAATAATCATCACTAAACACGAATTCAGTATCTTTTTGTAGTAACTTGCATAAAGGTAAGGTAATTTTTGAAAAGTCCTTGATGAACCGGCGATAGAAACCGGCATGACCAAGGAAACTTCTTACTCCCTTGATATTGGTAGGTGGAGGCAATTTTGCAATCACATCAATCTTGGCCCTATCCACCTCAATGCCTTTCTCTGAAACTTTGTGACCCAACACTATCCCTTCCTTTACCATGAAGTGGCACTTCTCCCAATTTAGCACAAGGTTAGTTTCTTCACATCCCTGCAAAACTTGAGCAAGATTATGCAAGCATGAATCGAAAGAAGAACCAAACACAGAAAAGTCATCCATAAAGATTTCCATTGTGCGTTCTATAAAGTCAGAGAAAATGGCCATCATGCATCGTTGAAAAGTAGCCGGAGCATTACACAACCCAAAAGGCATACGCCTATATGCAAAAGTACCATAAGGGCAAGTAAACGTACATTTTTCCTGATCCTCTGGAGCTATAGCAATTTGGTTATACCCTGAATACCCATCCAGAAAACAGTAATAAGAATGTCCGGTTAACCTCTCTAACATCTGATCAATAAAGGGAAGTGGGAAGTGATCTTTACGAGTGGCATTGTTCAACTTCCTATAATCTATTCAAACTCTCCAGCCCGTGACTGTCCTAGTTGGTATTAACTCATTCTTCTCATTTTTAATTACAGTCATCCCCCCTTTCTTGGGCACTACCTGCACAGGGCTAACCCACTTGCTATCCGAGATAGGGTAAATTATCCCGGCATCTAACAGTTTCAGTACCTCAGCCCTAACTACCTCTTTCATGTTTGGGTTCAATCTACGCTGATGTTCTACGGAGGGTTTATGGTTATCTTCCATAAGAATTTTATGCATGCAAATAGATGGGCTAATCCCCTTGATGTCAGAAATAGTCCAACCTATCGCTCGTTTGTGTTCTCTCAAAACCCTCAACAAGGCATCATGATGTGAATCAGTTAAATCAGAGGCAACTATAACAGGCAATGTTTCAGATTCACCCAAATAAGCATATCTCAAATGAGCTGGGAGGGGTTTCAGTTCTAACTTGGGAGCTTTCTCAACAGAAGGACGAAGAGTGGGCTTACCTGTACCCAACTCTTCATATACAAACCTCTTTCGGAATGGTACGTAGAGGGTGGCTTCGAGTGCCTTTGCGTAGGCGGCCAATTCTTCTAATATGTCTTCCCCATCAATGTGGTCCGTGCGTCCTCTTAGGCAGAGTTCAAGAGGGTCCTCGTTGCTTATGGACATCAGTGTCTGTGCTCTGATTTCCACCATGTTGCATTGTTCTTCGATCACCGGTCCTTTCATTGCCTTGAACAGATTAAACTCCACCTGTTCATCCCCCACACGAAGAGTTAGAATGCCACTCTTCACATCAATTAAGGCTCCTGCTGTGGCTAGGAAAGGCCTCCCTAAGATGAGCGGCATGTTTTGGTCTTCCTCTATTTCCAAAACTATGAAGTCTATCGGCAGGTAGAACTTCCCAACTCTGACTAGAACATTTTCCAGGATTCCCATGGGGTACTTGACTGATCGATCAGCTAGCTGTAGGGAAACGGTAGTTGGCTTCAATGAATTCAGTCCAAGTTTCCTGCAAACAGATAATGGCATTAGACTCACACTAGCACCAAGATCACATAAAGCTTTATTAAAGGACATATTGCCAATTGTGCAAGGAATTGAAAAACTCCCTGGATCTTTAAGCTTCGGAGGAAGCTTATGTTGTAGAATGGCACTGCACTCTTCAGTAAGTGCTATGGTGGCATAGTCCTCCAATTTTCTCTTGTTAGAGAGGATCTCCATCAAGAATTTGACGTATGTGGGCATCTGAGCTAGGGCCTCGGCAAAGGGGATGTTAATATGTAGTTCCTTGAAGATATTCAAGAACTTCTCGAATTGTTTCTCCAACCTTTGCTTTTGAAATTTCTGCGGGAAAGGAAGTGGTGGCACATACGGCTTGGGTGCCACTGGTGTCTTTGGCTTGGAAGGGAGCTCACTCGTCTGTACTTCCTTCTCCTCTTTTGGTGGCTCGACTACTTTCTCAGATTCCAAAACGGTGTTCTTTTCTCTTCTCACTTCGGTCTCCACCGGTATTGCAGGCCCCTTGTAAGTTGTGCCACTTCGTAGTGTAATGGCCTTGCAATGTTCTTTCGGATTCTCCTCAGGTTTGCTTGGAAACATGCCTTGGGCTCTAACATTGATTGTATTAGCCAACTGGCCCACCTGCACTTCCAAATTTTTATTTTGAACCAGCACCTGTTCTACCTGAGATTCGAGTTTCTGATACCTATCATTCGAGACATTGATGAACTTCTCGAGGGCCGCCTCCCACCCCGGCTTCTGTTCTTGCGGTGGTTGTGGAGGGGGTGCGAATCTCTGCTGATTTTGATGTGGTGGATGTGGTGGATGCGGTCCCTGTTGTCTTGGTTGGAACTGTGGTCTCTGGTTTGGGTTTTGAACATTCTAATTGTTTGACCACGAGAAGTGCGGATGATTCTTCCAACCTGGGTTGTAGGTGTTCGAGTATAGGTCATTTGCTGGTTTTTGATTCTGCACGTAATTTACTTGCTCCTGACCAACAACAACCTGTGCACCTGCATTGGTAGAAGGACAAATATCAAAAGAATGGGGACCACCACAAATTTCACATAATACCTGTTAGGAATAGTGCCCTAGAAAGCCGATTGTATATCCGGATACATTTTGCATCAGACTTAGATGATTTTAAGTCAATGTCAGGATACATTTTCTGCCTAAACGGCGGAGCAGTGAGTTGGAAGAGTTCCAAGCAAACTACCACTGCAGATTCGACCACTGAGGCCGAATACTTAGCTGCAAATGATGCAGCTAAGGAAGGTGTTTGGATTAGAAACTTCATTCAAGAGTTGAATGTTGTTCCTAGCATGAAAGACCCCATTACTGTGTTTTGTGACAACACTGGGGCGGTTGCTCAAGCAAGAGAACCAAGATCTCACCAACGGACCAAGCACATTATGAGGAAGTATCACCTAATCCGTGATATTATCAAAAGAGGAGATGTGCTAATTGAGAGGGTCACATCAGCAGAGAACGTGGCAGATCCACTTACTAAACCCCTTAGTCGAGAAGCTTTCCAAGGTCATCTTCAGAAGATGGGACTTAGAGTAGCTTTAGAATGGCTTTGACGGGCAAGTGGGAGATTGTTAGGAATAGTGCCCTAGAAAGCCGATTGTATATCCGCTTTGTGCTTTTCCTTATTGTAATCACAGACAATCTTTGAATGAAATAACGAATTGAGGCAACACTTCTTTATATGCTCTTGTTTGGTATGCGTTTACTTTAGCTGTGCATGTATGAGAACTCCCCTAATCCTGATGACTTTAGGACTCTACCATTTAGGTGAAATGGTTCATGAAACGAGCCCTATATCACATAAGTCATGATTAGTAAAATACTCCAAGCCGATGAGTCCTACAGACAGTGGGAGTGTCAACCTGACTCCTCGAAGGCTTGCTTGTGGGATCACGCCCTTAAGAAGGACCACCTTGTTTCATGGAGGTGCAAAGTGTATAGTTGATACGTGCGTGATACATGAGGGTGCTTACTTTAATAAGTAAGTTCACTGAGGTGCCCCGTGTGAGAACATTCCTAAATGGGAAAGGAAGTTTCTATTTCAGGAAATGGAAACTTCCAGATTAGGAAATATCTCACGAGTCATTGATGTGATTAATTGATCCTTAGACTTGAGGTTCCTTGTTACTTTATGAGTTAACTCTGTAGTCTTTGGTATAAGCTTTAAAGGGTGTCGCCTTAGACAACTGATTCAAGGCTTATGCTGGGGCTGCACAAGTGATTCATGAAAGTGAATGAGAATCAAGAAAGGACCTACACTTGCATATGCAAGGTGATCTCTTATTGTGTAAGTCATTCATATGCCATATGGAGTCCTTGGCCAAGGCAGTAGATCAAGACATCAAGAAAAGGGTTTCTTGGATTGAGATCAAATGGATATGAAATGCACTTAGCTTTAAGACCGGATTATTAGGGTTCTGATTATTCCCTTGCCCTAGATCTTGGTTGAGAGATAGTAAGTAGGAGGATTGTATCTCACATGAATCAATGACTTAAAGGTTCTGTCGAATCCGAACATTCCAATTCAGCTAGGGGTTAAACACCTGTTGCTAGACTATGGTCGTTTAATCTGTGGACTGATTAATTAATTAGTGAATTAATTAATTAGGGTCACTGCTAATTGAATTGAGAACCTAGAGGGTCACACACAACAACTTGGTTACATGAGTTGAGGCTTGAAAATGATTAAACGAGTTAATTGGGCCAAGAGGGTTCCACACGTGTGAAGTCACACGTGTAGCTCACGTGTCACTGTGACACGTGTCACACACGTGTGTATATATATATATATATTAAATAATTAATTAGTTAATTATTTAATAGACTTTGGTTTAATTTTGAATTAAAAAGAAAGTCTAATTTTGGAGAAAATAATCTAGTTAATTAATTACGAATTAATTAATTAGATAAAAATAAGTTATTTATTTTATAATAAATAAAGTATAAAATTATCCAAAAATAGTTTGGATATTTTTAGCTCTCTTAAAAGTTGACTTGAATTAGAATTCAAAGTCAAAGTTGGAAAATACTTGATGATCAAGTAATAGGAGAGAGGGACCAAAATCCTAGCCCATAAAGGACTAGGAATTTCGGCACTCCCCTCTCTATAAATAGGGGAGCTCGAGCTCCTTATGGAGCTAATTGACAATTCTTGGTTCATGTGTTGAACACCTTCCTTTCTCCAAGATTAAATTAAACCCTAGGTTAAGCCTAAACACTAACTAGAGAACTAGCATCCTTACTAGTTAGATTGTGATCAAGTTGGTGGACTTTCTCTGGAGACTTCAAGTTAGAAGTTTGAAGATTCGAGCTTTACCAAGGAGAGGGGATCAAGCCGCGAGAAGAGCGTTCTTGGGTGGCTTGAAACGCTTCAAGAAAGAATAAAAGAAAAGTAAGTTTTCTATCTTTATGAATTTGGTTGCACGATTGCGAGTCCTAGATCCTTTTGTTGGGAAAATTTTTTAAATTCCGCTGCTTTCTGATTCGTGTTTTCCAACAAGTGGTATCAGAGCCACCTCGTTAATCGTGTTTCTGATTCGTCTCAATTATTCTGAATTTGGTAGAAATTCTTAGGCTTAGATGCGAATTAGGTATGCATGAGTTCTTTTAGAAAGCCTGAAATACGAAACTGTAATTTTTCCTGAATTTCTGAAACTGTTTTCTTAAATTGTGATTTTGAAAACCGTTTTGATTGAAATATATTTAAATCGAATTTTTAAATTTTGGATTGAACCGGGTTTTGGAGAAACCCAAAATACGAAACGGAACACGAAAAAGCAACGAGCCTAGGCGTGCTAGCACGTCGCACGCCCAGGCCCGTCGCCGCCGCCCAGCTCCTCCCGCAACCGCGCGGGAGCTGTCCCGGGTGCGCCTTTGTCCCGCAACAGCGCGGGACGCCTGCCCAGCCCGCCTAGCCGTGGCGGGCGCCGCTGCGCGCGGCGCAAGCATGATGCGCCGCCAGCGCGCGCTGCTGCGCGACGGCGCCTCGCTCGGATAGGCCCTTTTCGGGCTCGCTTTCGTGTTTCGTGTTTTTCGTGTTTTCAGTCCGTAAAATTCCGATTTAATTTTATTTTAATTTTATCTTTTAAAATCAGTTTTGCTAAAATAAAATTATTTTAAAATTTTGATTAAATTGGGATTTTTGAGAAATTAAAGCGATTTGGATTTTGGGAAAATTATGAATATTTATTTTCTGAAAATAATGAAAGAATAAAATTATTAATTTTGGAAATTAATTGGAATTTTATTGGTTTGTTGTTTTTCGGGTTTTATTGAAAAGGCTCTTGAACAAGAATTGCATCTAAGTCGTGTTTTAAGTCATTAGGACTTGAAACGAGAATTTTAATTTATTGGCTAAATTTAAATTCTCGCAAAAGCATGTTAGGTGATCATGGGTTTAGATCTATGTATGGTTTTAATTTATGCACATGAATGGTTTAAATTGGGGTTGGAGCCCTATAGTTGCGTTTTTCAATTGAGGTTGGAGCCTCACTTATGTGCGTACTGTTATGTGATTTATTATGTGGCTTTCCATATTACTGTGTTTGAGGCCGGGGTATGCCCCGTGTAATTGTCTAAGGCCAATATGAAGATTGAGCCTTATTACTTTATGTCTTTTTCTTTTTTATTGTAATTTGAGAGTAGAGATAGGTGGTGAGGTTTTATTTTCATTTTGGAGACAATGCACCCATGGAGTAAGATGGACCACATTCAAGTAACAAGGAGGCCATAAGTGAAGACCCCTCAAAATGTTAGGGAGGGGAATCTCAATTGTTAAATGTAATAGAGATAGGGCTCGTATTTTGTTACCGCTTTCCCTTATGTGATTTAAACTGTTTATGTGGCATGTATGTTAGAACTTGTGATTGTGGAGTGGCTCCCACATATCACGCATAAGATAGGTAGAACCCATGATCATTACATGTTAGTATCATGCTAGGACATGTTATCTGTTTATGTGCTTGTTTGATATGCATTTAAGTGTACTTGCATTAATCAAGACTAATAAAATTAGATAACATATATGTTGGTGAGGTCGAACCGGACAACTCTCCGGTTGATTCGAAAATTCCCATTAAACATTAAGCTAATTTCGAACAAATAGGTGTTTAATTCGAGATGCAAATTTTGAATTAAATTCCTAGCATTCCATCAATAGGTTTTAAGTTTAGTAAGTGAAGCTAGTTATTGTCCGCGAGTCGTGGGATACCTAGTGGAGCTTATTAGTTCTTAGTTACCTAATTAATCATTTTAAATGGTCAATATTTCGTGGTCAATTTTAGCAAGGGCGATGTCCGCGAGTCGTGGGTTATTCGAACTAAGTTTTGGTCATGATCTTATGATTGATGGGTCTAGCTTAACGCCTAAGTAAATATGGATGTCGCACGAGTCGTGGGTCCATATTGAAAGATAGGTGATGCAAAAAACAATTACTAAGAGTTCTAGAGGTGTTAGAATTGGTAAGTTGTACCTACCTACGGCTCTTACTTAGAATGTCCGCGAGTCGTGGGTTCGAGGTAAAATGCCTAGGATCTTAGTACCCATTGGGAAACGTGTTCCTCTTAGATCTTTGGGAATTCTAGATCTTTGAAAAACAGTGGGAGCTACATTAGATTAAAGACCTTATCTTTTGTATATCGTTATAATTCAGCATGCTCACTAGTTCTCTGTTTTACCATTTAGGTCGTAGATTCTGTGATTCTCTACGTGTTTTGAAATGGCAACCAAAAACCCTCTTGTATCGATCCTCGAGTCAAACAAGTTGACTGGTCCCAAATATTCCGATTGGCTGAGGAATCTAAAAATCATTTTAGATTCTGAGAAGAGAACTTATGTTCTCTTCGAAGGGGAGCCTAGTCCCGAAGGGGAGGCTCCCACTCGGGCCGAGCGGGACGCGATTCAGAAGTGGAAGGATGATAATCTCCAAGCCCGTTGCCTTATGTTGGCTAACATGTCTCCTGACTTGCAAAGGCAACATGAGGCCATGGAATTTGCTTGGGAGATTTACGACCACTTAGAGCAACTTTACCGCCCTCATGAACGTGTTACAAGGTATAACACTTCAAAGGAATTGTTCCACTTGAGAATGAGGGAAGGTTCAAGTGTCCATGAATATGGACTCAAGTTTCTTGCCCTTACTGAGAAACTTGCTTCCATGGACATGCCACTGAAAGATGAGCTTTCAGTGGATTTGTTGCTAGCTTCGCTCCCACCATCATTCAACCCATTTGTCCTTAACTTCAACATGAATCATGCTGGTGCTACTGTAGCTGAGCTGATTAGTCAGCTTGTGACTGCTGAAAGCACGATCAAGAAGGACAATAAGGTTTTGATGGTGAATGCTCCATCTTCCTCTTCTGGGCCTTCTAAAGGTAAGGGCAAGAAAGCCCAAAAGAAGAAGAAGAAACCCCTTAGGCCCACTGGTGGCATTTTGAAGGGGAAGGCCCAAAAGAAGAAGCGTGATCAGAAAGAGGATGTTTGCTTCCATTGTGGCAAAGCGGGACATTGGAGGAGAAACTGCCCAGAGTACAAGGCTACTCTAAAGAAAGGTATCTTTCTCGTTGAAGTAAATCTTTCTATTAATTCTAGTTCTTGGGTACTTGATACCGGTTGTGGAACTCATATCTGTAATGATGTACAGATGCTAAGTGAAGTCCAACAACTCAAAGAAGGAGAATGTGTCTTGAAGATCGGTGATGGCTCAAACGTTGAAGCTCGAGCTTTAGGCACAATTAGATTAGATTTAGGTAGTTTTGAGTTAGTATTAAATAAAGTCCTTTATGTACCGAGCATTATTCGTAATATAATTTCAGTTCCAATATTAGATTGTGAAGGTTATGAAACTTATATTAAGAATGGTAAATACTTTATCAAACGGAACACCTCTTCCGTTCATATCGGTACTCTAAGTAATGGACTTTACCTAACTCAAAATATCAATATTATGAATATACAACGAGAAACAAAGCGTAAGAGAGATGACAAAGTTTCAGCTCCCTTATGGCACGCTAGATTAGGACACATTTCCAAGAACAGAATTAGCAAGATAAACACTTTAGGATCATTCTCTGAAAATGATCTCAAAGAGTTGACTTCTTGCGAATCCTGTCTCAAAGGAAAGATGTCCAAAGTTCCTTTTAAAGGAACTGTGGAACGTGCCACTAAGGTTTTGGATTTGATCCATACTGATGTTTGTGGACCGCTTAGTGTAAGCACTAGAAGCAATCATCAGTATTTCATAACCTTTACTGATGACTTTAGTCGGTATGGTTATGTATACTTAATGAAGTATAAAGCTGAAGCTTTTGAGAAATTCTTAGAATTTCAAAAGGAGGTTGAGAACCAAACTGGTCACAAGATCAAAGCACTTCGATCTGATCGAGGAGGCGAGTATCTTAGTGAAGAATTCCTTAATCATCTCAAAGATAATGGGATTATCTCTCAGTGGACTCCTCCGGGAACTCCTCAGCTTAATGGAGTTTCTGAGAGAAGGAATCGAACCCTACTTGATATGGTTCGTTCCATGATGAGTTTCACTGACTTACCACCTTCTTTCTGGGGTTATGCCCTAGAAAGTGCAGCAAAGATTTTGAATCTAGTTCCCTCTAAGTCAGTCCCCAAAACGCCCTATGAAATGTGGCATGGTAAAATCCCTAGTTATTCTTACTTAAGAATTTGGGGTTGTCCTGCTTACGTGAAGAGGACAGTGGGAGATAAGTTAGAATCTCGTTCTAACTTATGCTACTTTGTAGGTTATCCTAAGGAATCCATAGGATACTACTTCTATGATCAATCTGAGCAAAAGGTGTTTGTTTCCAGAAATGCTACTTTTCTGGAGGAACCGTTCCTTAAAGAAAAGAAAGGCAAGATCATAGAATTAGAAGAAGTACAAAATGACCCCACATCACCCACTGAAGAAACGTCCCACTCTGATCAACTGCAACCAATCACGAATTTCGATACACACGAAAATCCTCCTCTAAGGCGTTCTGAACGCACTCCTAGACGGCCGGAGAGATGGTATGGATTCTTCCATGAAATCTCTCAAAAGGATAATGATCCTTTAACATATGAGGAGGCACTTTCAGATTCTGACTCTGAACAGTGGATAGAAGCCATGAAATCCGAAATGGATTCCATGAACTCCAACCAAGTTTGGACCTTGGTAGATTTGCCTGATGGGGTCAAACCCATAGGTTGCAAATGGATCTTTAAGAGAAAGCTTGGAGTTGATGGAAGCATTGCAGCCTACAAAGCAAGACTGGTTGCAAAAGGATTCACTCAAAGACCAGGCGTGGACTTTGACGAAACCTTTTCACCAGTTGCAATGCAAAAGTCCATTCGAATCATGCTTGCCATTGCTGCATATTATGACTATGAGATATGGCAAATGGATGTGAAAACTGCCTTTCTCAATGGTGACATTGACAAAGACATTTATATGGAGCAACCCATAGGTTTCACATTCAGTGGGAGTGAGCAAAAGGTTTGCAAACTCCAAAGATCAATCTATGGATTGAAACAGGCTTCTAGGAATTGGAACATTCGATTTGATGAATCGGTCAAAGCGTTTGGCTTCATCCAAATTTCGAATGAATCTTGTGTGTATAGAAAGGAATTGGAGACCTCAGTGCAATTCTTAGTACTTTATGTTGATGACATCCTTATTATTGGGAATTCGAAGGATGACATGAAAGTGACTAAGTTATGGTTATCGAACCAATTCGAGATGAAAGATCTTGGTGATGCGTCCTATATCCTTGGAATCAAAATCTATAGAGATAGATCTAGAAGGTTAATAGGACTATCACAGTCGATGTACATTGACAAAGTATTGAAGAGATTCAATATGGAGTCAGCAAAGGTTAAGAACCTTCCTATGAGTGTAGGAACATATCTTTCAAAGAAGATGTGTCCTAAGACTAACCTTGAGAAGGAGAGAATGACTCATACACCTTATGCATCAGCAATAGGTAGCATAATGTATGCAATGTTATGTACTCGACCGGATGTGGCTTATGCACTTAGTGTAACAAGTCGTTTCCAATCTGACCCTGGAGATGGTCACTGGGCTGCCGTGAAGAATATTCTTAAGTACTTGAAAAGTACTAAAGATTTATTCTTAGTTTACGGAGATCAGAAAGATCTTACTGTCGAAGGATACTGCGATGCAAGCTTTGCATCAGACTTAGATGATTTTAAGTCAATGTCAGGATACATTTTCTGCCTAAACGGCGGAGCAGTGAGTTGGAAGAGTTCCAAGCAAACTACCACTGCAGATTCGACCACTGAGGCCGAATACTTAGCTGCAAATGATGCAGCTAAGGAAGGTGTTTGGATTAAAAACTTCATTCAAGAGTTGAATGTTGTTCCTAGCATGAAAGACCCCATTACTGTGTTTTGTGACAACACTGGGGCGGTTGCTCAAGCAAGAGAACCAAGATCTCACCAACGGACCAAGCACATTATGAGGAAGTATCACCTAATCCGTGATATTATCAAAAGAGGAGATGTGCTAATTGAGAGGGTCACATCAGCAGAGAACGTGGCAGATCCACTTACTAAACCCCTTAGTCGAGAAGCTTTCCAAGGTCATCTTCAGAAGATGGGACTTAGAGTAGCTTTAGAATGGCTTTGACGGGCAAGTGGGAGATTGTTAGGAATAGTGCCCTAGAAAGCCGATTGTATATCCGCTTTGTGCTTTTCCTTATTGTAATCACAGACAATCTTTGAATGAAATAACGAATTGAGGCAACACTTCTTTATATGCTCTTGTTTGGTATGCGTTTACTTTAGCTGTGCATGTATGAGAACTCCCCTAATCCTGATGACTTTAGGACTCTACCATTTAGGTGAAATGGTTCATGAAACGAGCCCTATATCACATAAGTCATGATTAGTAAAATACTCCAAGCCGATGAGTCCTACAGACAGTGGGAGTGTCAACCTGACTACTCGAAGGCTTGCTTGTGGGATCACGCCCTTAAGAAGGACCACCTTGTTTCATGGAGGTGCAAAGTGTATAGTTGATACGTGCGTGATACATGAGGGTGCTTACTTTAATAAGTAAGTTCACTGAGGTGCCCCGTGTGAGAACATTCCTAAATGGGAAAGGAAGTTTCTATTTCAGGAAATGGAAACTTCCAGATTAGGAAATATCTCACGAGTCATTGATGTGATTAATTGATCCTTAGACTTGAGGTTCCTTGTTACTTTATGAGTTAACTCTGTAGTCTTTGGTATAAGCTTTAAAGGGTGTCGCCTTAGACAACTGATTCAAGGCTTATGCTGGGGCTGCACAAGTGATTCATGAAAGTGAATGAGAATCAAGAAAGGACCTACACTTGCATATGCAAGGTGATCTCTTATTGTGTAAGTCATTCATATGCCATATGGAGTCCTTGGCCAAGGCAGTAGATCAAGACATCAAGAAAAGGGTTTCTTGGATTGAGATCAAATGGATATGAAATGCACTTAGCTTTAAGACCGGATTATTAGGGTTCTGATTATTCCCTTGCCCTAGATCTTGGTTGAGAGATAGTAAGTAGGAGGATTGTATCTCACATGAATCAATGACTTAAAGGTTCTGTCGAATCCGAACATTCCAATTCAGCTAGGGGTTAAACACCTGTTGCTAGACTATGGTCGTTTAATCTGTGGACTGATTAATTAATTAGTGAATTAATTAATTAGGGTCACTGCTAATTGAATTGAGAACCTAGAGGGTCACACACAACAACTTGGTTACATGAGTTGAGGCTTGAAAATGATTAAACGAGTTAATCGGGCCAAGAGGGTTCCACACGTGTGAAGTCACACGTGTGGCTCACGTGTCACTGTGACACGTGTCACACACGTGTGTATATATATATATATTAAATAATTAATTAGTTAATTATTTAATAGACTTTGGTTTAATTTTGAATTAAAAAGAAAGTCTAATTTTGGAGAAAATAATCTAGTTAATTAATTACAAATTAATTAATTAGATAAAAATAAGTTATTTATTTTATAATAAATAAAGTATAAAATTATCCAAAAATAGTTTGGATATTTTTAGCTCTCTTAAAAGTTGACTTGAATTAGAATTCAAAGTCAAAGTTGGAAAATACTTGATGATCAAGTAATAGGAGAGAGGGACCAAAATCCTAGCCCATAAAGGACTAGGAATTTCGGCACTCCCCTCTCTATAAATAGGGGAGCTCGAGCTCCTTATGGAGCTAATTGACAATTCTTGGTTCATGTGTTGAACACCTTCCTTTCTCCAAGATTAAATTAAACCCTAGGTTAAGCCTAAACACTAACTAGAGAACTAGCATCCTTACTAGTTAGATTGTGATCAAGTTGGTGGACTTTCTGTAGAGACTTCAAGTTAGAAGTTTGAAGATTCGAGCTTTACCAAGGAGAGGGGATCAAGCCGCGAGAAGAGCGTTCTTGGGTGGCTTGAAACGCTTCAAGAAAGAATAAAAGAAAAGTAAGTTTTCTATCTTTACGAATTTGGTTGCACGATTGCGAGTCCTAGATCCTTTTGTTGGGAAAATTTTTTAAATTCCGCTGCTTTCTGATTCGTGTTTTCCAACAAGCTGTAAGGCGTTTGACTGTGCCACTGTGTTTCGTGCTGTAGAAATTGCAAGTCGGTCTAGCTTCTGGTTCAGTGCTTCGAACTTGGCATTGAAAGCTGTCACAGTGTCATTGGTGAGTATGACTGCCTCAGGTTTCGGTGGAGGAGGATTGCTTCTCTCCTTTGTCCAACTGCTATTTGCTGCCATCTTATTCAGAAGTTGCATTCCTACTTCTTCGGACAGTGCCATAAATGCTCCTCCCGTTGCTGCATCGACCATGATTTTCATGTTTTCTGTCATTCCGTTGTAAAAGATTTGTACCAGTTGCCATCCTGGAACACGGTGATGCGGGCACTTCCTTTGCAGTTCCTTATATCTTTCCCATCCTTCGTACAACGTTTCCCCATCATAGAGCCTGAAGCTCGTTATTTCGTCTCTGTACCTCATGGTCTTACTAGGAGGGTAGAACTTGGCTAAAAAGGCCTTAGAGAGGTCTGCCCATGTCTGAAGTGTCTCATTTGACAAGGTCGAAATCCATGTCCGGGTTTTGTCCCTTAGGGAGAAGGGAAAAAGCCTAACTCTGATCGCATCATCTGAAGCGTTGTGGATCTTAAAAGTCGAGCAGACATCCAAAAAGTAGGACAAATGTGATGCGGGATCTTCATGTGGTAAACCCCCAAACGGATTCTGTTGTAAGAGGTTGATGAACCCAGTCTTGATCTCAAAGTTGTTCGCCTCCACGGTGGGGCGAATCAAGTTGTTCTGGATTAAGCCAATGTTAGGAATGGCATAATCCTGGAGTGTGGTTGGTTGCTCGTTAATGGGTTGTGCCAGCTTCTTTTCCTTTCTTCGCCTCGTTCGATTCGCCTGACAAGTCCTCTCAATTTTAGGATCGTAAGGCAAGGGTTCCAAGCCTTTCGATCGTAGCATGCACTAGGTACCTGCAATTGGGAAAACCCGTGGTCAAATTCAACGCACTTCAAAAAGAAATCAATCAGAAAGGGTGGTCTAAAGCACCAGAAAAAGTCAATAAAGTAATATTGAATTGAACGCCTTCCCCGGCAACGGCGCCAAAAACTTGATAGACAAATCTTGAACCCAAGTGTAAGTTCTAAATCCGATTGCAACACTTAAGGTATCGTATCCACAGGGAAGAGAACTCAACAACCACTTCTATGACTATTTCTAATCTAGAGACCGAATAAGATTGACAATGTTGTACTATACTACTATGACGAAATTAAACTTAAGCAATAAGTAATCAATCACACGAGCTAACAAATAAAAACAAGAGTAAACCACTTAATTGAAACAGGTCGGGGAGTAAATCATATGCCCTTTTGTGATCAAATCAATACTCAAGTATGGATGTATGATTCTTCAACCTAATCACAATTTTATACCTAGCTTCTCTCGAAGGCTAGATGTCTAATTAATTAAGCCAAGTGTTATTCTCACAATCACTTAGTAACCAAATTAATCGAATAAAGCAAGATTAGTGTATTTAAAACCTAGCGGCTTGGCATGGAATTCTAAATACGTGTTGTAGAAATTAGGGTTAAATTTCTTTAAGCCCAAAAGTCTAAGTTTTGGAAAATAATCTCAATTATCCTCAATCTCTCGATTATCGGATAATTTACCTTATGTTCATGGATGGCCAATCCATTCTCAATCTACTCAATACCGTTTTCCTAACAAAGAATCACACAAATTAACTCAAGCATTAATTCAAACACCTTAGATGCATAATCCTTACCCCCTAACCCTAGGAGATTAGTTCCTCATAATTGGCTCAAAACTCATTAAGATCAAAAGAATTGCATTCAAAATATTCATGTCTAGCATAAACATCAAAACGGAATTAATAGTTCTGAAATTCTAACCTAATTATCCAGAAACGAATCGAAAGCAAGAAACTAACTATACTAGAATCGAAAACCAAAACTTGAGGAATTAGTTTGATCGGAAAGCAGTAAATAAAACCAAATTGATAAAGTCTTGTGATTGTAATGAATCTTCAACTCTATGTCTTCGTGTTCCTTCCTTCTCCGGGTGTTCTTGAACTTCTGGGAAGCTATCCGTCCAAAAAGCTCTCTTTTTCCGCCTCAAAACCGTGTTTATTAGAAATCCAAAATCCAAAACCCCCCCCGTGACACGGGCGTGCAGAGTTCATGCCTTAAAATGTGACACGCCCGTGTCACATATTAAAAATGTATCCGCGCTTTTCTTCTTGACATGGGGGTGTCAAGAATTGTTCTTCTCGATGACACGGGGGTACAAAAAGTCCCAGGCCTCTCTGTACCGAGACACGGGCGTGCAGAAAATTGCTCTACGTAGGTGACACGGGCGTGTCACCTACAGGAATCCGACAGCCACTTCTGTACTGAGACACGGGGGTGTCTCAGTTTACTCTTCCACGGGGACACGGGCGTGTCCCCTAGAATTTCTCAGTTTTCGCCCGTTATTGCATGGTTTTGCTTCTACTTCGTCTTTTCAACTCCAAGGTGAAAGGTACCTAATAGGGAGCATAAATCGCATTATAAGTTCTTAAAACTGCTAGAATTTAACTAAAATTGCCCTACAAATCCATGCAATAAACCGATACATCAGGAAGGTACATACATTTGTTCATCCAACGAAGCCACAAGTTATCCCAATTAAAGATGGATGAGAACAGCTAAAATCTCACCTGATATTTTGAGTCGGGATTATAGATGAATAATAATTTTTTAGAACTGAGTAGTTCAAGTTGGGGGTACAATTTATTATTTATGAAGCCAATGGAGTAGCGATTTTAATGGGTTTTAAGTAATTCTTTTTTTGTAATTAAGATACATAGCAGATAACACGTATTAATTAAAAAGTATAAACATAAATTTCAAGTCTTAATTTCAAGTTATAAGGTAATTAAACTCTAATAAATTAGCACTACGGAAAACATGTGTTTAGCAACCCAAAAATAGTGTTTAAGCAACCGGATTACACGTGAAAATTTAAGTTGCTAAAACATGGTTGCAAAATTGGTTACAACGAATTTCCGATTACAAAAAGTTGTAGACATGCATTTGCAACCGCGTCACTTTGCAATCAAATATTCGGTTGCAAAAATATGACTAATTCTGCAACTAAATATTCGATTACAAATTTAACCTAACATAAATTTTGCAATTGAATTTTATAACCAAATTTTTGCTGCAAAATCGATAGAAAATTTATACCAATTCTTCTATAACAAAAATAAATTATTTTTTAATTTTTTTAATATTTATTTGCGTTTTGCAATGATTTCACTTGCCAATAGTATCAAAATTAGCAACCGGATTTACGATTGAATTATCAATTATTTTTTAATTTTTTTTTATATTTATTTGCATTTTGCAGAACTTGTTCATATATGATCATATAATGGCTGTAATTGAAGAGTCTAAAAATTTATCGGTATTAACTTTAACGGACGGGCTCACTACAAGCGCATAAGGATAGAATGCGCCGATTTAATGAGCAACCATTAGATCATGCATTCCAAAGTCAATTAATTTTTCTAAAAAGGATGACAATCTGAAAAATGGGCACGGTAAAAAAAGTTTTCAGAAAAGAGGAAATTCAAATTATCAAGGAAAGGGAAGAAAAAATTATGAAAATAGTAAATCTGACCCATATTGCAAATTATGCAAGAAAAATAATCATGATACACAGAATTATTGATTTAAATGCAAGAGATGCAAAAATCATATTCATTTTGAAAAGGATTGTTTCTATCGACAAAAGGATGATGCTAGATTTACTACGGAAGATAATTCTAAAGATCCGACGTGAACGAATCCGCTCTCTTTGCAGGTTTTTCTTTCATGCTTAAATGGACACCAAGAGTTACATGATATCTGGTATGTAGATAACGGGTGCTCTAATCATATGACAGGCAACCGTGAATCTTTTATTACACTCGATGAAAATATTAAGAGTCAAATTACTCTTGGTGATGGGAGAAATCAAAATGTCGAAGGAATGGGTACTATTGCTGTTAGAACTAAAGATGGCTCCACTAGAAAAATTCATGATGTTTTTTATGTCCCTGTTCTGACCTAAAATTTGTTAAGTGTTGGTCAATTAATCCAAAGAGGCTATAAGGTGAATTTTGACAATGATAAATGTCTCATTATTGATAAGGAAAAGGGTCAGTCAATCACTATGATAAAAATGGCCCCTAATAAAATATTTCCTCTAAAAATGCTCATAGAAAAAAAAAATATTCTTTGAAATGTGGAGAAGTTGATGAATCCGCATTATGACATTTAAGATATGGGCATTTAAATTTTAATAGCCTCAAAGTATTAAAGGATATGGTGAAGGGTCTTCCCTCAATAAATAATGAAAAGAAAATATGCGAGGGATGTATTTATGGAAAA
Source organism: Lantana camara (assembly GCA_037501455.1). NCBI lineage: Eukaryota > Viridiplantae > Streptophyta > Magnoliopsida > Lamiales > Verbenaceae > Lantana > Lantana camara. The sequence goes on from CM074855.1 coordinate 128,134,324, forward strand.
ATACATAGACTGCCCTTTCCGAAAACATCTTGGAGGGCAAAGAACTCATTAGAGTTGATGCATGCTGACAACTCGTTATTTCGTCATCTTTATGGTTGAATTTTATCCTGAATTGTGCTTTGAAGTGATATTATTTTGTAAGGAATTGATGCTTTGTTATTTATTTTGTAGATTCGGGGCACGAATGCGAAATAGGTGCAAATTGGATTGTTTTATGAAGAGATTTTCGTAAAAACTGGACTTGCTGTGTTCCTGATTTGCTGTGTACGGAAGCTAAGATAAAATTGGGAAGCAATGTGCGAATTATTCATGCATGCGTTCATGCAGCAAGCTAGGAGAACCAAGTTACTTGGAGTTGAATGCACATTGTGGATGTAGTAATGGTCAAGCGTGCATAATTGAATTAAGGAAGTGGGTCAGTGGGTCTTGAATTTAATTAGGAGAAAGAAGGTATTTGTTAGTGGGTCTGCGTGGCTGATAGTGAATTGAATTAGTAGAGGCCCATGTCAGTTGATTCTTGGAGAGCAAGATATACAGTCCAATCTTGATTGGACTTAGGAATCCAATTTGCATGAGAATTCTTTGGACGTGACTTTGGAGACTTGGGCTATATATATATATGCATGGGACATCAGCTGAGAAAATCATCACCTAACAAATTCGGAGGCAGAGCTCTGGGGTCTTTGGGAGCAGCTGATCGAGATTTGGATGCGACATCGAGGAGCCAACTTCGACATCACGAATTCTTTTTCTTTAATTTAAATAGTTTGCTTTATACATTTATGTTAAAGAATTCCTCTATTGTTTTGATAGATTTTTGCAACATGAGTAGCTAAACTTTTAATTATCTAGCTAGGGATTAAGATTCGATTTGGATGTTGTGAGACCTAAACGTTTTTACTAATTCATCTTTATTCAGGCATTTATCTTATCTCCGTGTTTCATGTTTATTGTGATTAGACAATTTTGGGATAGTACACGATCTCTAGGTTGTTTTAATTGCATATAGCCATTCATGATGCTTGAAGTGTATGTAAAGTTGATTGATAAATTGTGGTAAATTAGTGACAGTGTTTTAGGGATAGAATTACTCGTTCACTAAGGGATTTGATAATCTAATTTAAATCTTGCGTGTGTTGCGACTTGGTTAATTATGGTTGGTGTTTTTATGGTTCTTAATGCTGCGAATTCATTAAATCCTATCGAGTGTCTCTAGCGGTTGTGAATTTGTTAGGGAAGATAACTGTCGAGTGTCTCTAGGTTATCCGATTAATTAAGTAAAAACGAGGTTGAATCGAGTGTCTCTATCAACTATAGCCAATATGTCTGAATATATAACTTGAATTTATCTTTGAGTCAATGATCAATATAACAATTCGAATCGAATATCCCTGGCTAGATAGTTTTCCCTCTGATTGATTTAACCCTACGTGATCTTGCTTGATAGTTTAAATTAGTTTTTAATTCTTGTTAATTTATTTTAATTACATACTTTAGTTATAATAATTCAAAACCCCCTCTTTTAATTGTTACTTTCATGAACAACTTGGAATGGTTAGAAATAAGTCAACCAGTCTCTGTGGATCGACCCTGTTTGCACTGTACTCTCTGTTTAGTCTTTGAATAGGAATATTATTTATTTTTGACGGATTCGACATCTGTCACATGCAGATATTTGGGGTCAGTCTCAAAATCCATCTTTGGGTGAAAAAAGATATTTTTTATTATTTTTCGATGATTTTACCCGAATGATATGAGTTTATTTTCTAGAGCAAAAATCGGAAGCATTCTCCTTTTTCAAGCAATTCAACGCTCTCGCAGAAAATCAATGTGGGCGGTCTCTAAAAATTTTGAGAATTGATCGTGGGGGAGAATTCACAAGCAATGAATTCTTCCATTATTGCAAACAACACGGGATAACAAGGGAGTTGATAACCAGATATACACCACAATAGAACGAAGTAGCAGAACGGAAGAATCGCACGATCGTGGAAATGGCCTTGAGCATGTTGCAAGGAAAAAATCTTCCAAAGAAGTTCTGGGCGGAAGCTGTCAATACCGCAGTCTACATCCTTAACAGGTCCCCTACAAAAGTTGTGGTCAATAAGACACCCTACGAGGCGTGGAGCAAGAGAAAGCCGATGGTGGAGCATTTCAGAATATATGGATGTATTGCTTATGCCCACATCCCTAAACAAACACGATCAAAGTTCGATGTAAGAGGAGAAAAATTCATCTTCATTGGGTACAGTGACGAAACAAAGGGCTACAGACTCTACAGTTTAGATACAAAGAGGTTGGTCATATTAAGGGATGTAATATTTGATGAGATGTCAGAATGGCAATGGAGCACAAACACATCACCAGTCCCAACCATCACAGAGGAAAGTCAAGAACCATCTCCAGATCTAGGACCGACCCCATCATCACCAAGTCTAGGGCCAAGTCAGATAGAAATTCAAGAATCAAGTCCTGCACCAACACTAAAGCGATACCATAGAGATAGACGACCTGCATCATAGTATGAGGAATATCCTACTAATGTCACTGCATATGCTCTATTCGCTGGAGAACCAACAAAGTATGAAGAAGCAGCTACAGAAGAAGCATGGATTAAGGCCATGGACGAAGAAATTCACAAGATAGAGAAGAATCAAACATGGGAGCTTGCAGACAAACCTCCAGAAAAGGAGATTATCGGGCTCAAATAGGTGTATAAGATCAAACACAATGATGATGGGAGCATCCATAAGTATAAATCCCAACTGAGCGCAAAGGGATATTCATAACTCGGAGTTGATTTCAATGAAACATTCGCACTGGTTGTCCTGATGAAGACAATCAGGACAGTCCTCGCTCTTGCAGTTCAACTAAAGCTTCCAATCTACCAGCTGGATGTCAAGTCAGCATTCCTAAATAGAGATCTCAAGGAGGAAATATATGTGGAGCAACCCAAGGGATATGTGATCAAGGGGTAAGAAGATAAGGTCTATAGGCTACGGAAAGCTCTTTATGGTCTCAAACAAGCTCCTCGAGCATGGAACAACAACATAGATAACTATCTACAGGATCATGGATTCTCAAAAGTCCAAATGAGCCATCACTCTATGTCAAGAAGCAAGGTGCACATGACTTTCTCCTTCTATGTCTCTATGTTGACGACCTGATTTATACAAGCACAATCAAGGAAATGATCAAGGAGTTTAAGAAATCCATGATGTTGGAGTATGAAATGACTGATCTCGGTCTTACGAAGTATTTTCTTGGCATAAAAATCAAGCAAGAGCCAGGACGGATATTTATATCACAAGAGAAGTATATTGATGATCTTCTGAAGAAATTTCAAATGAAAGATTGCAAGTCGATGCCAACACCAATGATGACTAATGAAAAGCTTTCAAAAAATGATGAAGTTGAAAAAGTGGACGAGACCATCTACCGGAGTCTTGTGGGATCACTAATCTACCTTACTCATACAAGGCCGGACATCGTTCACGCAGTCGGCGTAGTATCAAGATTTATGAGTGAGCCAAACAAGAACCACTTTGCAGCAGGAAAAAGAATTCTAAGGTACATCAAGGGAACGATGAAACTGGGGATTTTATATGAATTAGAAGAAGACTATGCCTATGGGGATACACAGACAGTGATTGGGCAGGAAGTGTTGATAATCGAAAAAGCACTAGTGGATATCTTTTTTGTCTACGCACTAAACCAATCTCCTAGTCATCCAAGAAACAAGCAACAGTTGCACTATCATTAGCAGAAGCAGAATATATTGCTGCAATGGGTGCAACATGTGAAACAGTTTGGCTCAGAAGAATTCTGCTGGATCTTCAAATCGGGGAAGAGATACCGACGCCATTATACTGTGACAACATGTCAACAATCGCCATGACGAAGAATCCAGTATTTCACAATCGAAGAAAACATATCGAGATACGTCACCATTTTATTCGAGAATTAGTTGAGAAGCAAGAGGTCGAGTTACAATTTTGCAACACAAATGATCAACGAGCGGACATCTTTACGAAGGCACTAACACGAGATAAGTTCACCACACTACGAGACAAGATCGGAATTACTGAAATGAGCACCAAGGGGGAGTGTTAAAATATTGGTGCTCAATTTTAGAATTTTCTAGAATTATCTTTAGAAATTTATCTAGATATTTGTCTAGATTTAGATTCTAGAATTTTCTAATAGATATTTATCTAAATCCTAGATGGTAGATTACTAGAGAAATTTTTTTAAGATTGTAGGATAATCTAGAATTAAGTCACATGACTTAGCCAAAAAATCAAGATTAAAGAATGACTATAATAATCATTAACCGACAATGGCAAGTCGGTGGGTGTCCTATAGATATGTAAAGTTGGATCATTTTGCAATGAATGAAAACCATTTCCAATCCTTCCATATTTCTCTCCATCCTATTCTCTCGGCCAAATCATAATTCCTTAAATTGATCACTATATTCCTTTTAAAAAACAAAGTCCAACCTTTTTTCAATACAAAGCCTATCACTATCCGTTTTCTATTTTTCACTTTCTCCTTATTAAAGCCTTTTCTAAATTCCAACATTTCGCTCCGTCCAAATATACCAAACCACCAAACCGGGAATAATCACTCTAATATGATTCCGACGCTCTAAAAGTTGTAGATGTAATCCATCTTTGCAGAACCTTGACATGCGAGCCCAATCTATTTTACTATCGCCGAACACACCTTCTACACTTGCACGGTTAAATTAGTTGGGTAGAGGTTGACACTTATAACCTCCCATAGCATACATGGAGTAAGATAATTGCTCCTGTATTTGTATATAAACCCTTGTACGTGTACTCTTCATAATAATGAAAAATATGTCTTCAATCTCTTTCCCTCAGTTCGCCCTTTTCCTCTTATCATGGTATCAGAGCAGACCTGATTCTAGGCCTGTCTTCCCACTTTGCCAGATGTTCCAGTTCTTGGCTTGCAGATGTTCTGATTCCTGCAAATTTCACGCTCCAGTTCTGGGTGTGACGGGAGTGTGTCAAGTATCCAACATCGAATAATCAAAGATGTGGTGTTCAATATATAATGATTTGACAACCCTCCCATCAAAAGTTAGCTTTTGGGGATGAGTTAGGCCAAACACAAGAAATACTGTATTCTTGGGTTACAGGCCTGGTACTAAGGGCTATGTCCTTCAAGATCTAGACAGTTCAGAAATTTTTTTATCCAGAAATGTCCACTTTGTTGAGAATTGCTTTCCTTTGCAGCCACTTTAAACTGGTAAACCCAATCATAGTCTACTGATAGCACAACTCAATCTCCTTCTGATTCAACCTCCATAAGTGGGTTAGACAAATTAGCACCTCCATCCCACTTCAGCTCTTGTACAAACAACTTCTTCACAACCCTTATCAGACTCTTCTTCAGTTGATTCAGCAGCTCTTAACCCTTCTATAAGGCTACAACGAACAAGAAATGCTCCCTTGTATCTTCAAGACTATCACTGCAACCTCGTCACAAATGACACAACAACTTTAGTTTTGACTAAACCAGGTGTATCTACTCCTTTTCCTCTATCTTTTGTTGTGGATTACTCTCACTTAACACCTTCCTATAAACATTTCACACTTAGTAATTAGTATATCCTCTCTTACTGAACCAAAGTTCTATAACCAAGCAATCAAATATAAGGAATGGAGAGATGCAATGAACACAGAAATTGAAGCTCTGCAAGTCACAAAGACATGGAAAATAGTTGATCTTCCCAAATATAAGAAGCCAATTATAAGCTGCAAGTGGGTATACAGAATCAAATACATGGGAAATAGTTGATTCTTATTTTCCTAGGATGAAGTTTTTTTGATCGTCGGTACACTTCATCGATTGGGTTGTCAGAAGTCTATTTCACGCCGGATTCCTTGCACCGTTCTATAATATTGGTCCACTGTCATTCCCTCCTAATTCGTTTGATAGGCTTGTTGTTTGTGTTTATACAGTTTCAGTTTGTCGTTATCGTCATAGTAAGTAACCTCGATTTCGTCCCACAATTCCTTCGTGTTGGGGCAGAGAATGAATTGTGCGACGAGTTGAGTATAAGGCTCCGAACAAATTCGTCCATCTGTTCCCAAGCATCATATCCAACATCATCTGGATCGGGGCACATCGTTTTTTGGGTGATGTATCTCATTCTCCCTCGGTTGAGTAGAACAAGTTGAACTGTTCTGGATCATAGGGCATAATTGTTGTCATTAAGTCTGATGTTGATGGTGGTTATTGTTGGAAAACAGGAATCAGAAAGCAGCGGAAATTTAAAAATTTTCCAACAAAAAGGATCGAAACTCGCAATCGTGAATTCAAATTCGTAGAGATTAGAAACTTACTTTTCAATAATCTTTCTTGAAGCGTTTTAAGCCACCCAAGAACGCTCTTCTCGCGGCTTGATCCCCTCTCCTTGGTAAAGCTCAAATCTTTAAAACTTCTAACTTGAAGCTCTCTAGAGATAGTCTACCAACTTGATCACAATCTAACTAGTAAGGATGCTAGTTCTCTAATTAGGGTTTAGGCTTAAACTATGGTTTATTTTATCTTGAGAAAGGATGGTGCTCAACACATTAACCAAAAGGATTGTCTATTTCTCTCTAAGGGGAGCTCTATATATAAGAGGGAGAGGGGCGACCGAACCTAGTCCTATTGGAGTAAGGATTTGCTCACTCTCTCCTATTACTTGATCATCAAGTAATTTTGAACTTTGACTTTGAATTCTAATTCAAATCAACTTTTAAGAGAGCTAAAATATACAAACCCTTTTGGATATTATTATACTTTATTTATTAATAAATAAATAACTTATTTATCTAATTAATTAATTCGTAATTAATTAAATAGATTGTTTTTCTCCAAAATAAGACTTTCTTTTTAATTCAAAATTAAACCAAAGTCTATTATATAATTAACACATTAATTATTTAACACATATACATATATATATGCACGTGTGACACACGTGTCCCCTAGGACACGTGTCACTCACGTGACCCACACGTGTGATTCACACGTGTGGAACCCTCTCGGCATGATCAACTCGTTTAATCATTTCAAAGCCTTAACTCATGTAACCAAGTTGTTATGTGTGACCCTCTAGGTTCTCAATTCAATTAGTAGTGACCCTAATTAATTAATTTACTAATTACTTAATCAGTCCACAGATTAAACGACCATAGTCTAGCAACAAGTGTTTAACCCCTAGCTGAATTGGAATGTCTCGATTCGACAGAACCTTTAAGTCATTGATTCATGTGAGATACAATACTCCTACTTACTATCTCTCAACCAAGATCTAGGGTAAGGGAATAATCAGAACCCTAATAATCTGGTCTTAAAGCTAAGTGCATTTCATATCCATTTGATCTCAATCCAAGAAACCTTTTTCTTGATGTCTTGATCTACTGCCTTGGCCAAGGACTCCATATGGCATATGAATGACTTACACAATAAGAGATCACCTTGAAAATGCAAGTGTAGGTCCTTTCTTGATTCTCATTCACTTTCATGAGTCACTTGTGCAGCCCCCGCATAAGCCTTGAATCAGTTGTCTAAGGCGACACCCTTTAAAGCTTATACCTAAGACTACAGAGTTAACTCATAAAGTGACATGGAACCTCAAGTCTAAGGATCAATTAATCACATCAATGACTCGTGAGATATTTCCTAATCTGGAAGTTTCCATTTCCTGAAATAGAAACTTCCTTTCCCATTTAGGAATCTTCTTACACAGGGCACCTCAGTGAACTTGCTTATTGAAGTAAGCACCCTCAAGTATCACACACGTATCAACTATACACTTTGCACCTCCATGAAACAAGGTGGTCCTTCTTAAGGGCGTGATCCCACAAGCAAGCCTTAGAGGAGTCAGGTTGACACTCCCACTGTCTGTAGGATCATCGGCTTGGAGTATTTTACTAATCATGACTTATGTGATATTGGGCTCGTTTCATGAACCATTTCACCTAAATGGTAGAGTCTTAAAGTCATCAGGATTAGGGGAGTTCTCATACATGCACAGCTAAAGTAAACGCATACCAAACAAGAGTATATAAAGAAGTGTTGCCTCAATTCGTTATTTTATTCAAAGATTTTCTGTGATTACAATAAGGAAAAGTACAAAGTGGATATACAATCGGCTTTCTATGGCACTATTCCTAACAGTTATGTTCGATGTTTCAGGTGATTTTTGCCGGAGAAGTTCAACCATCTTTGCTATGAAATCTACCGGCATTTGTGAAGGGTTTGATTTGGTGGGTGAGGCCATTGGTAGGTGATGAGCAAGGAGTCTGAATCCTTATTGGATCAAAACCCACTCTGATACCATATCGAAGAGAAATTTTTTGAAAGGAATTTTTTTTGTATTCCTATTTTGTTATGTATAGGTTACATTACAATACAAGTATTAATAGGAAGACTAACCTTACTAATTAGTCTTCTAATCAGTACTAATTATAACAAGATAAACAAGAAAAAGGTTTAATCACATCTTTTCCATATTTACAAAGATATTATATTGTTAACACTTTGGAGCCTTTTTTTTTTTTTAAAGGAACTTGGTTTGAGCATTTTGAAGCATTCAAGCAAAACACATCTACTAGCCAATAGGGCTTGGTCAAGTGGTCTGAGAGTTTTTTCTCGAAGGCAAGGTCCCGGGTTCGAATCCCTTCGATCACTTGGGGTGTGTGTTAAAAAAAAAAAAAAAAAAAAAAAAAAAAAAACACATCTACTATTTTGTGTGTACATTTGAGAGAGTTTATGTGTTCTCGTTAATAGATAGCATTGATTGCGAAACTTGAACCCTAAAATTTAACATTTGGTACAATTGTTGTTGAGTGCTCCAGCTTTGTTGTAATTTGTATCGAACTAGTTAAACACCTTATGCATCTTTCTTATTTGGTTGCGGTTATGCTTAAGAAAAATCAATTCAACAGCCCCCCGGGGCCTGCATAATTACCTTAATTTACATAGTATTATTCTAACATTAATTATTTATCATTTTTATGCATGCTACTAGGTAGAATGTCCGTTTCCAAAGTCAATCTTTCTGAATGGCAATTATCGAAGTAAGCTCACCGAATCTCCACCGGCTCTTAACATTTCAATTTTTTTTTTTTTTATCAATCCTACATCATCTACGAATTCAATGGAGCCAAACCACTCGAGCATATTTGATAACCATTTATGCAGAAATCTCGAGATTTCTGATTAAAATAAAGGGAAAACGGTAAATTTGGGATAATAACATACCTCATTTTTTATTTTTTAACTTTAATTTGGTATTTCTGATTTTAGTGACATTTACCCCCAAAATTTTGTAATTTTGGCCAAATCCCAGCCGAATCCTAATTACTTCCTGGAATACCGCCCTTATGCCTAAGTGGCTGCCCGGAACACAGTTTTTGTGCCGATACGGCCGCCCAAAATATTGCCCTTGTGCCTACGTGGCCGTCGGAATGTCCTTGAAAATTAGGAATCCGGCTGGATTTGGTAAAAAATGCAAATTTTTTTGGAGTAAATGTCCCTAAAATCAGAAATACCAAATTAAAATCCAAAAATGCAAATGGGATATGTTAGTGTCCCAAATTTGCAATTTCCCCTAAAATAAAATAGTGTATGGAATTAAAAGCTTAATTTCCATTGGATGAAAATAAAATATCAAAATATTAATCAATGAAATAAATGAAATGTCTAAGTTCAAATAAATGTGTGTCATTCGTTCAACCAATGAGATCAATTTCAACAACCCAAGTGACTCGACTATTGACCCATGAATGTAACTCCAATAATCGTTAATTAGACCTAGTTTGTACATCATAATTCATAAATCATTATCAACCCATCAAAATAATATAACTTTTCTCGATTATAATTTAACCTCCAAAATTCTAAATACTTAAATCATATAATGTTTGAAATGCATAATATTAGTTACATTCCCAAGGAAAGTTGATCGTTCCTCGAAATGAACATTGAACGAATTTGTTATAATTTATAACGACAAAAGAGTTGCCCATATGAAGAAAGAATCTATTTGTCCTTTGTCATTCTCTCCATTGGCGGGAGCCAAAGGGAGCTAGTCGGCCGTAGGCGGCCTTCAAATTTTCTTTTGAAATATTTTCTAACTGATAATTTTTATGTAAAAAATTATAATTTCACCCCATGAATCGATATTTTTGTTTGTATTTTCAATTTCATCTTCTTACATTGAAATTTAGTTCCTTATTCTCTATTAAATAATATATATAATTGGTCTAACTTACTCCTAAGTTGGAGTGGACGTTGAAGTTAAATAATGAGGCGAAGACGTACTCGGAGAACCCCAAACAATCAGTAGTGAACATGACGCGTGAACTTTTAATATAGAGAATAAATAAAGTCTACCCTAATATCATTTTAAGTATTATATGTTTGACTTAATTCACCCTAAAAAATTAGTTAATTATTGGGTGAGAGTTGCCTAAATATTAGCAGGAAGTAAGTAGTTTAGTGTTTATTCGATGTGAGATGGTTACCAAGCTCCCCTATTTTACGAGACCAGACACAAAAAGAAAAAATAAAAAGTAAGAAATAAGAAAACAAGGAAGCATTGGTACAATAAAGAAATAAATATTCAATCTACATGCATTTATGGGATTCAAGAAAAATAAGCAATTTGAAAGAGAAAGTTCAAGCAAACAATAATTTTGGTACTTCCGCAAAAAAAAAAAAAAGAAAAACAACAATGTGTTTGCTACTAACTAATTGTAAATATTGGATTGATGATGTAAGAGACGTGACAGTATCATTTGTCATGACCAAGACCAATATCAGCCCCAATTCTTCCCGTATATAAAGAGACATTTCCTTTCCAAAACATGTAATTTGCAACCAAATTAAAATCAAGAAGCTCGAGCAAATGTTTCTTGCATGCAATCAATTATGAGGATAGTAATTATATTGCAGTTTTTAGCAATATATTTCCTCTTAGATGGGGTGACAACTAGCCATGCCATGGCCCATTACCATACCTTCACCGTAAGTTTCTTTACTAATTATACTTTCATAAGCCCGTTAGGATTTTTGATTCATTTCTATGTTTCATCCCACTATCCAAATATGTCAAGTGTATTTGGAGATTATGAGAAATAAAAAGTTATAACAGCAAAACAAATCAAAAGATTCAATCTCCTAATCTCAATCACTTATTAATAAATGCGATTGGCGTGCGTACAAAAACAAAAAATGACATAAAACACGTAACTAAAATAGGAGATCCAATCCGCGATACGACAGTATAGGTTTTTTCTTGAGCCAGAAAATAACCCCATTTTTGCAGGTGGAGGACACTCCATTCAGCAGGCTTTGTAGAAACAAGAGCATAATGACCGTAAACGGGCAATTCCCAGGCCCGACCATTAATGCCTATGAGGGAGATACATTTTTCGTCAATGTCATCAACAGGGCAAGGGAAAACATCACCATTCATTGGTAAAATCTCTTGAATTAGTTAAATTAGTTATATATCAGCTAAAATTGATTGATTCTTCTTATTCTTCTTCAGGCATGGAGTTAAGCAGTTACGATATCCATGGTCGGACGGGCCAGCCTACATAACCCAATGCCCGATCCGGCCCGGAACCATGTTTAAGCAGAAAATCATGTTATCAGACGAGATTGGAACACTGTGGTGGCACGCACACAGTGATTGGTCTCGAGCAACTGTACATGGTGCACTCATTGTTCATCCCAGAAAGAAAAATGACTATCCTTTCAAAGTGCCCCATGCAGAAATTCCAATTATATTAGGTATAATTATATATGATATATATGGTCGTGTTTGTTTTATGGGATAGACCAATCGTAAATACGAGCGAATTACATTTATTATCCATCATCTTAAGTGAAATTATAAATCAATCTACTTTGTTCGAGATATTAATATAATATAGTCTTTGTCTCTTTGATATTTGTAATAATCGTACAAAATTCAAGAAAATATGAATTGTTAGAAATACCTTTTGATACCACAAGTGGAAAAAGGGATCGAATACGAAAAATGAAATAGGAGATCCGAACTGATTTTAATTGAGATATTGGATTTCTTGTTATACTTATATGTCTTATCTCTTATTTCACTTATTCACACACGTGACACGTTAAGTACATTAGTAGACGGTTGAAATTAAGGGAGAGATTCAATTTTTTTTTATCTTTTTATTTCCGTATCATACTTTTTTCTCTCCTAGTTTTACCCCGTTTATTAATATACATGACATTGTGTATATAAGTGAAATGTGGATAAAATACAAAAAAAAAAAAAAAAAAAAAAAAAAAAGGAAAAACTGGAGATCCAAACCAATTTTTTAAGCATTGATTTCATATCATGGTTATATGTTTCGTATTTTATTTTAGTCACTCACATATGTCAAATATGTTCATCGGTGGTCGAGATTAGACGAGAAATTCAATTTTGATTTTTGTTTTTCCATATCACACTTCTTTCTCTCTTCTGATCTCAACCGTTTATTAATATATATAGCATTGTGTATATAGATGAAATATGTGAAGAAATATAAAAACAACACAGAAGTCCCAAACTAATTCTGTAAAAGTTATCTACATCTATTGCAAATATCAGAGACTATATCATAATTTCTCAAACATGAATAGTTAATTTGTAATTCCACCTTATAACCTTTTCGGATAGTAAATATAATTCAACAAGGTAGCTATATGCTCTACACTACCAGTTACTAGTACTTGTTCTTTACAAGCGACCATAACGATTTATATTTGTTGGTAATTTTATTTTTTAAATTCATGTAATGCAAATGTAAAATTATACTCATTTCTATAAATATTGCTCCCCGTATTAATATACTTCACATTATGAGATATATAGCCATAATTATTAATATATTTATACAGGGTAATTTTAATCCGAACCTGACTCGGCCAATTTGGTATAACGAGGGGATGAGTGTTGTATGGTTGGTGGAAAATTTAGGGAGAATAACAAATCAAATGACAAGTATAATACACTTATCCTTTTAATTGATTGGGTTCGAGCGAATCGGGTTTGGGATAGAATTTTTTTGACTTATACCACAAAATATATATTTCGTGGACCAGTTTATTAGTTGATATTAATCCATAATAAATAAAGTTATCAATTCATTAATGCAATTATTTTGATATTTTATGATTTTAAAACTGTTCCATATTTGTATATGTGTGTGTATATATATATATATATATATATAATCCTTGTATTAATGTAGGAGAATGGTGGAATAGTGATATACAAGATGTTCTGAATGAATTTATGCAAAATGGAGGAGACCCAAATGTTTCGGATGCTTTCCTAATCAATGGCCAACCTGGGGACTTTTGTCCATGCTCAAGACAAGGTTTGGTTTCAATATTTTATTTTAATTAATTTTCTTATTTATTTATTGCAATTGTTTTTCGTTTATAGTTAATGCCAAATTGATATTTCTGTTAGGGAAGAATATTTAATTGGAGAAATTCTTCTTAACATGAAATAAATTGTTGTACATATTTTAGTTCTTTTTAATATAATTAATATTTTCGAAAATAATATTATAACATTAAAATTGCTGATAGTATTAAAAAACTGTCAAATTCCAAGGAATGAAAAATGTGATGAATATAGATGACTAAGTCTCTAAGGCAACAATGAAAAAAAGGAAAAGCTCTTTTTGTAATTGTCGAAAGATTTTTTCTATAATGCTAGAACCTCATGTTAATATATGCTTTACACAATTACCTTAAAAAATAATTAAAATGGTGAGGGTTGTGGAATATTATTAAGGTAGTAGGCCTGAACTATCGAGGATTAATCTGGATTGTGATTTTTAAATACAAGATACAACATACTCTGACATTATGTTAAAATTTATATTTTGTCTAACTCACCTTAAAAGTTAACTAATGGGATAAGAGTTGTCAAATATTATTAAGTTACCACATCATTAATTGATAATTTATATATAGGGAGAATTACATCTGACTACCTTGTATTTAGGCCTAATTACAGCGAAGTTCATCATTATTGAAAAATTACATTTTAGTCCCTAACTTTGAGAAACGTTTGTGATCCTTAGGGTTTCATTATGTCTTTCTAAAAATACCCCTGATTTGTAGTTAAAATCATATTTTGTAGGGATCATTTTGTTATTTTTGTAAACTTTAGGGATGATTTCGTAATTTTGGTGATATATTCAATGTAACACTCATAAAACCGTTAGGGGCGTAAGTGTACTTTTACAAATTCCGTTAAGGGACCACAGACCAAACAAGATTTATAGGAACTAAAATATAATTTTCCAATATTAATGAACTGCGTTGTAATTAGATTTAAATGCATGGTAGTTAGATGTAATTCTTCCTTTATATATATATGGGTAACAGATTTACACATCAGAAAACAAAATGGGGTGATAGCTAGTACTTGTCACGATTTATGTTGTCGATATTATAATTGAAAATGACTAATTAAATTTACGTGCCACAATTTATTTTGTCAATTTTATAATTGATAATGACTAATTAAATTATTTTTCTCATTATTTGTATTATGTTACATCATGTAACAATCACTTAGTTATTCATTATGGATATGGTACGTTAGATAGATAAAGGAAGTATGTGTATTACTCTGGAGATTAGAAGTAAGAGTAAATTAGATACATTTAGTTCTATTATTTTTAAAAAAGTTGTAATTTTGGTCTCATTCGTCAAATAATTGACGGAATATGTATTTTTTTTCATTAAGTATAATTTGGGGGGAAAAAATACTGCTCATTAGACCTTTTTCTTTTCTTTTTCTTTTTTCTTTTTGGCGGGGATTTACTTATTAATGCCTCATTTTAGCATCTTGAATCAACTTTGAAGTATTACTCTGAGTTATCCACATTAAGGTAATGTGGTGCTAAAACGAGCTATTAATAAGTAAACTCCCATAATAAACAACCTAACGAACAATAATTTTTTCCCCAAATTATACTTAACGATAAAAAAATACATTTTCCATCGATTATTTGATGGATGAGACTAGAATTGTAACTTTTTGAAAATAATGGGACTAAATGTGTCTAATTTTAAAAATATGGGACTAAAGTTACAAAAGGTCTAATCCTGTGGGATCAAAAATGTAATTTACTCTAAATGTAATTACAAAATAATCCATCAGGTATTATGAATACGACTATTAATAATAATAATAATAAAATTTCCAAATTTTCATTTTTCAGGTAACAATATCCCTTATATATAAGAATTTCAATACTACAATAGCATCCGATTTGAGGGATGTTTTTTCACCAAGATTAAATTACGGTTCCTAATGTAATGAAAAAAATATCAGAAGGACAAATTTGTAAATATTCTTAAATTAAGGTATAGTATATGTAATATTTCCTAAAATAAAAGGCATTTCCAACCATGGGTTTCTTTATAATTTTATTAAAAACACGAAAAGCTTCACAACACTATATATATTACAAGTTATAAAATGCCCCGAGATTCTAACATCCATATTCAACTATATCAAATCTAATAAATTATATGAACTATATTATAGTTGTTATTTAATCATTTTTTTTTTTTTAAAATTATAACAATATTCACATAACAAATATAAATTACTCTTTTTCTGATTAAACTAATTGATATAATATGAACATATGATACAGATACATTCAAGCTCACAGTTGAATACGGGAAAAGGTACTTGCTACGAATGATCAACGCCGTGATGAACAACATTATGTTCTTCAAGATCGCCGGTCATAACATTACCGTCGTCGGAAGCGACGGCGCCTACACCAAACACCTGAAAAGCGATTACATCGCCATATCTCCCGGTCAAACCATCGACTTCTTGTTAGAAGCCAATCAACCACCCAGCCACTACTACATGGTGGCCAGGGCTTACGCCGCCGCCGGAAATTTCAGCAAAAACATCACAACGGCCATCGTGCAGTATGCCGGGAACTACACCCTGCCGTGGTCTCCTTGGGTCCCGTCCCTCCCGGATTTCAATGACACGCTGGCGTCCACTAACTTCACGTGCCAGCTCCGGAGCCTCGCTTACAAGAGCCACAAGATCGATGTGCCGCTAAACCCCACCACGAAGCTATTTTTCACACTGTCTATCAATGCACGGGCGTGTGAAAACGACAGCTGCGCCGACAAGTACCGACTTTTGGCAAGTGTAAATAACATAACATTTCAAACGCCTAGGGTTTCCATCCTACAGGCTTACTACGAACATATTCGGGGCGTTTATGGGGATGATTTTCCGAGTCAACCCCCGGTGAGGTTCAACTACACGGCGGATCCTTTCCCGAAAAAAGTGTGGACCCCACAAAACGGGACGAAGGTGAGGTTTCTTAAGTATAAATCAACGGTGGAGCTCGTGTTTCAAGGAACGAATATGGTGCAGGGTATCGATCATCCCATGCATTTGCACGGCCATAGCTTCTACGTAGTTGGATCCGGATTTGGGAACTTTGATAGCAATAGGGATCCTTTGAAATATAATCTTCACAACCCTCCACTTCAGAATACTATTGCAGTTCCTGTAAAAGGCTGGACGGCAGTAAGATTCAGGGCAAACAATCCAGGTAATTCTTTTGTTGCGGAAAATTGCAAATTCGAAATACCAACTACTACTGTTCTGGACATTTTCTTTTTTGGTTGTAAATTTGTCTTGTAACTCGAAAATCGCATTTTTGAAACTCACCTCGCGCCGGTCATGCGTGTGCCTTTTCCCGTGAATAAAGGTGTTCCTGCGAAAATTGCATTTCCCAAATATGCGGGTTTTCAGAATTACAAGATAAATTTACTGTCAGAAAAAAAAAAAAAAAAAAAAAAGGAAAGTTTTCCAAGAACGCAATTAGGAAATAGTTGGTAATTCCATTTTGCAATCTTTTTATCATCATCATCATCATGGAATGTGTTGCAGGAGTTTGGTTAATGCATTGTCATTTGGAGAGGCATACGAGTTGGGGAATGGAGATGGTATTCATTACGGGATACGGAGGCAGCCCAGATGCAAAAATGCTTCCTCCACCTTCAGATTTTCCAAAATGCTGATCTATGCAAAGTGAAAATAGAAATCCAGATTTTGTTATTTCGCAGTTATTATGAAATTGTGTACCCTCTATTTTGAGGTTTGTCATAATAAAATTTTTTATTTGCGAATGAATTGTTCGTTTTTATGTAACCAAAAAGTAAAGTTAACTCGCTATAAAATAGTGTCGGAGTCACAGATCACTATATAAGTTAGGAGTGCTGATAACACCATTTACTTCAAAATTACCTCATTATAATATATATATAAGTAGAATGGAAAGATAGTTCACCGCTCGTAATCTTAGTAACTATTAAGGATCGATTCTCCTGATCCTATCGGGGTCGTAATTCTGCCAATGCTACTAAAGTTTTTTGTGAATTAGTTGCTCCTTTATATGCATGGCCAAAGTATAGCTAAGTAGGTGAGAGTTTTTTTTTTTTTTTAAGGTGAGAGTTTATTTCTTGTGAAGGTCACTAAATAAGTAGCTAGCTAACGTGTTTGTCCCAAATTGAGGAAATATCGATAGTTAATTTCATATAAATCATTAATAATAATTGAGCAAATTATATTTTTGGTCCCATAGGATTGGACGATTTGCAATTTTGGTCCCATTGTTTTAGAATTTGACAATTTTGGTCCGTAGGTTTCAATTTGTGACAATTTTAGTCCCAATCGTCAATTTTTGGACGGAAACCGTTAAATACATTTGTGGGAGGAAAGTCAAATAAAATCTTTGACAAAAAAGACATAAGGGTAGCCATAATGCAGTTGGTCACGAGGCTCCTACTCCTACCTGAGGTCCTGGGTTTGAAACCCAAGTAATACATTTTTTGTTCAAATAATTATTATGTTAAAATATAAATAAATTTTAATAATAATATAATATAAATATTTTAAATAATATTTAATAAATATATTAAATAATATTATAGCTTAAAAAATATTTTAACATAATAATACATTATATTTTTATTTTAACATAATAATATATTTATATTATAATATTATTTAATATATATATATATATACACGTGTTATAGCTTAAAAAATATTTTAACATAATAATATATTTTTATTTTTATTTTAACATAATAATATATTTATATTATATTATTATTAAAATTTATTTATATTTTAACATAATAATTACACGTATATAATATATAAATATATAATATTTAATATATATAGTGTATAAATATTTTTTTTATAAATACATACTATACATTTTATATATATATATATTTTATATATATATATATTTTAACATAATACATATTTTATATTTATATATTATATACGTGTAATTATTATATATATACGTGTAAATATTTATATATATATTTTGTTTCAAATATATATATACATATTTTTAGTACGTATAATATGCAAATATATATTATAGCTTAAAAAATATTTTAACATAATAATATATTATAATTTTATTTTAACATAATAATATATTTATATTATATTATTATTAGAATTTATTTATATTTTAACATAATGATTACACGTATATAATATATAAATACGTACTATATACAAATATATATTATAGCTTAAAAAATATTTTAACATAATAATATATTATATTTTTATTTTAACATAATATATATATATATTATATTATTATTAGAATTTATTTATATTTTAATATAATAATTACACGTATATAATATATAAATACATAATATACATTTTATATGTATATATATTGTATATTATATAATATATACATATATATATATATATATATATATATATTAATGTATATAATATATAGTACATATTGATGAGACACAAAACCTCGCTCGGATCAGAGCCGTCCACGTGTCGCCATCTATTGACCTAAAACTTAGACGCTCGCATTAACGGGCTCGCGTGCCTACCCAGCCCATTCACTTGATGACTAATCTAGGTTCACGTGCCTCGGCCCACTATTCAAGCGGGGGATTCAGGCTAGAGAACCCAGCGCTTGTGATACGGTCCTCTCATGGGCTATCCTCCCAGGGAAGCGTTCCACGAGGGCACGTTCTACCCTGCGCTCGGTTATCCAACGCTCGTTGGTCATTAGTCACAGGGGACCCCCTCGTGCATCCCTTCGAGCGTCACCCACGCTCGAGTATGATCAACCCCTATTAAGGCGTCCGTACGCCTGCAGGACAGGGTTTGAGCTTCCCAGCGCTCAACGCTCGCCAACAACCTCTGACACTATGGCAGTGCGCACCTCGTACCTGGCACGCCGCTTGCTTTTCAGACCCGTCACTCTCATGCCCTCACAGGCCGCCACGTGTTAGGGTAACACAGGTTTGGGGCCACACGATCAAATTACCCAATCTGCCCTCACCCTTAACCTATAAATAGGGGGAAACACATGTTTTCTTCCTCAAGTCATCTTCTCCATCAAAACACACATTGAACTGGTATATTCCTCCATTAATCTGCATCTTCCCAAGCTACATATTACCTTCAACACAGTTGCATCACCAACGCATTTTACACTCTTGGTGTTATCCTAGCTGGAAGAACCCACGCTCAAAAGGAAACCCAGTTCCTGAGGCTCCCACACCTGTGATGGTCTTTCCCTTTTCATACAAATATTGAAAGTGTTGTTGCATTTTAGGAAGCTCCGATTCCTGCACCATCATTTTTTGGCGCCGTCTGTGGGAAATCCATCGCCATCTTTAGCTCCATCTTCATCAGTTTCTTCCCTTGAAAGCTAGTTGAAAAGTAACACCAGCGGCATTCACTATGGTAACTGCAACAAGGTCAGGCGCGGTGGACAAGAGGGGAGCTCTTCCTCCCGTTAATGAGAAAAACGTCGAAAACCCTACCCCCGCCGGAGGTACGCCCCCACCAATCGCCGGAGACACAGAGGCAGCTGCTGCAACACTCCCTCCAGGGAGAAATGAGGCTGGCTCCATTCCTCCTCCTCCTACCTTCAGGCCCAATGCTCCAACCTCCCATCCCGGCATGTATTCCATGGCCATGCCCCCGCAGGGATACGCTTATTTGCAGCCTAGGATGGTGCCCGGGATGGTGCCTATGGTCCAGCCCTACCAGGTAGGAACGCTGAATCTCCCATTGTCGCTGCCTAGGGAGATACAAGGGGTGGAAATGCCCCAGATTACTACTCAGCAACTCATGGCGCTCTACGCACAATGCGAGGGTCAGGCGGTCCAGAACGCTTGGGAACACTTCACTGCGGCCTATTTCCCTTCACAAGCTGGCGCTCGAATGACCACACCCCTTGGAGGGCTCCCCACTCACCCACTGACAATGGCGCAAAATGCGTTGAGGGCCCAGCAACCTCCCCCACCACCTATCCAGGAAAATGAGGTTCCCCCGAGGGCCCGACAAGAGCAGCAGCCCGATGGAAATGAGAGGGCTGGGGATAATGAAGAAGTTCAATCAAGGGCCACGGAAAGAGCAAGCCGCAGGAACATCGGTGACCCTCAACTCGCCGCAGTACAAGATCAGCTTAAGGGGCTCCAGAATGTGTTGGAGCAGCTCTCTCGAGCAAGGTCTCAAGTCCCCCGCGATGGGGGCGAGAGGTCCAGGGCCAGAGACGCTCGCAGTCCACGTAGCCCAATTTCTCGCCGCCGAAGGGAAACCAGCTATGAGGATCCCGAGGACAGGGATTACAGAATCGTGACGGGCGATTCCCCCCTCATCGAGGAGGTACTGATGACCCGTGCAGGGAAGGGCAAAATCCCCACGTCCATCAACAGATATGATGGGACCACTGATCCAGCCGAACATCTGGATCACTTTGTGCACCTGATGCATTTATACGATCACCCGAGCAACTACTGGGCCAAGGTATTTGTCACTTCCCTCGTGGGAATGGCCCAGGACTGGTACAAGAAGCTTCCTCCACGCTCAATCCGAGGGTACCATGATCTGACAGATGCCTTTGTAAGCCACTTCAATTCCTTGAAGGCACCGGCCCCAGCCACAACAACTCTCTACAGCTTGGTCCAGGGGCCGAACGAGGCGCTCCGGTACTTCATGGGGAAGTTCAACAAGGAAATCTTGTTAGTAGAGAAGCCCTCGATGGATTTCTTGAGACACGTTCTTTTTGGAGCCATCAACATGAAGCACTATGTCAGTAAAGAATTCGTGGAGGAAGTGTCCAAGAAGAAACCGCGCTCGTTGATGGAGATCAGAGACATAGCTGACTCGTTTTTCACCCTCGAGGATATGTACATAGCGAGGGATCAGAAAATGGCAAACGCCCCTCGCCCCATCAAAGCCCCCGAGGATAGAGGAGAAGCCAACAAGGGCCGGCGTCGTAGCCCTATTTCCGCTCGTCGAAATTCCTCTCCCCCACGTAAGTTTGAGCGCATTCCCCTCAACCGCCCAATTGTTGAGGTATATTCCATGGCGGATAAGAAACTCTTCAAGAGACCGCCAAAATTGAGAGAAACAGAGGCCCAAAAGCGCTCGGGAAAGTACTGCGCTTTCCACAAGCAGAAAGGGCACGACACCAATGAGTGTCGTCAGCTTGAGGGTGAGATTCAGAGGCTCATCGTTGGGGGGCACCTCAAGGAATTCGTGAAGGTGTTGGAGAGGTATGATGAACATTGCGCTGAGCGAGCGCGCACCAGAGGAAGAAGTCGTTCACGCTCGCGGAGTCCACGCCACCATCACACAGAGCCGAGTGACCGTGGCAAAGGGAAAGCCACAGACATGGAAAACCAGCCCTTCACGGTCATCCACATGATTGCTGAAGGGCCCTCAGGGGGCGATTCTAACGCTTCCCAATGCCGTTACGTTCGGAGCTATGATCAAAGATCTTCTCAGCTCAGGCCAGTGCTCTCCATCGATGGCTCGTCGCGCTCGGAAAAGAATGAGATCGTAGGTTTCACAGAGAAGGACTTAGATCACATTGTAACACCCCATGGGGTCGGTGAAACCTCTGACTGCCCCATGGTGGTTAGCTTAGACGTTCATAACCACGTTGTAAAGAGGGTTCTAATTGATAGTGGAAGCTCTGTGAACGTTCTCCCTTATTCAACGTTTCAAAAAATGAATATAACAAACATTCCACTCGAACCCCTCAGAACAACCCTCGTTGGCTTTGGGGGTTCCGAGATTGTCCCTCGCGGACAAATTCGCTTGGCCACCTCATTTGGTCGTGCCCCACAGCGAAAAACTTTGAGTGTTCTTTATGCAGTGGTCGAAGTAGATCTCCCATACAATATCATCATCGGACGCCCAACGCTCGTAGACTTTAAGGCGGTAATTTCAACATATCACCAGAAGGTCAAGTTCCCTACCCCCGAGGGAACAGGCGAAGTACTGTGTAATGTCAAAGAGGCTTGGGAATGCTACATCCTTTCCCTTCGAAGCCACAATCCCAAGCAACCCACTCAGGCAGGTTCCACCAAGAAGTCAGTGGATTTTCCCAAATTGGATGAAGATGGCCCCGAGCGCAAGAGGGCCAAACTTTACAAAAATAAAAATAAAAAGAAGGCCGAGGCCGAGCCCAAGGATACAGGGGGGGCGCCCCTTGGTGCCGTTGGAGAATCATCCTCGGAAGACGAGGATCGTCTACCCTCGGGAGGTTCTAATGAGAAACTTACAGGCAAGAAACGAGCGCTCGAACAGCCGAGGCCTGAAGTGCGGATAGAGCCTTCAGAAAGCTTTCTAACCATCGAATTAGAGCCCGGGAACCCCGATAAAACCACCCAGATAGGATCCAATCTCGACGGTCCCTCGCAAATCATGATGATCGATTTCCTTCCTGAGAACCTTGACGTATTTGCATGGAAGGCTTCTGATCTCACTGGGATAGATCCGAGTGTCATAGTCCATAGGCTCAATGTGGACTCGGCCTTCAAGCCCATCAGGCAAAAGAAAAGAGACGTTCATGGATTTAGGAGGCAAGTCATTGAAGAGGAGGTAAACAAACTCCTCGAGGCTCAGTACATAGAGGAGATCCTATACCCTGAATGGCTCTAACAAATGGCGCATGTGTAATGGCTTCATGGACCTCAATAGAGCGTGCCCGAAGGATCCGTACCCTCTGCCGAGAATCGATCAGTTGGTGGATTCGACCGCCGGGTGTGAACTTATGAGCATGATGGACGCTTTCCAGGGGTATTATCAAATATTTATGGCCCCAGAGGATCGCCCTAAGACTTCATTCGTGGTCTATATGGGTGTTTACTGTTTCAAGGTTATGCCCTTTGGGCTCAAAAATGCAGGGGCGACATATCAACGCCTTGTCAACAGAATGTTTGAGCGTGAGATTGGAGGGTCCATGGAAGTGTATGTGGATGACATGATTGTTAAGAGTGAGCGCCAACATTCCCATCTAAAGGACCTCAAGCGAGCGTTCAACATCCTGCGTCATTATGGGATGAAATTGAACCCTTCCAAATGTACATTTGGCGTTCGGGGTGGCAAATTCTTGGGTTACATGGTCAGTCAACGAGGAATAGAGGCTAACCCGGAGAAGATCAAAGCAATCCTAGATATTCCCTCCCCACGCAATGTGAGAGAGGTCCAAGTGCTAGTGGGAAAGATCATCTCATTAAACAGGTTCATCTCCCGCTTAGCGGATAGGAATTTGCCTTTCTTCAAAATCCTGCGCAACGCTCGCAACTTCGCATGGAGCGAGGAGTGTGAAAAAGCCTTGTAGGACATGAAACAGTATCTCTCGAGCGCCCCCTTGTTGACCAAACCTAGCCCAGGAGAAAACCTGTCCGTTGATCTGTCGGTCTCCTCGGAAGCCACGAGCGCTGTTCTCGTGGCCGTTCGCGAGCGTAAGCATTTGTCGGTGTATTACCTGAGCAAAACCCTGCAAGGAGCGGAGAAAAGATACATAGAAATAGAAAAATTCGCTTTTGCGCTCATCAATGCCTCTCGAAGGCTGAGGCCTTATTTTCAAGCACATCCTATCACAGTGCTCACAGATCAACCTCTCAAACAGGTGCTCGCAAAGCCAGATGTTTCAGGGAGATTAATTAAATGGGCGATTGAACTTAGTCAGTTTGACATCGCTTTCGAGCCTCGCACGGCGATACAGGCTCAGGTTGTGGTTGACCTATTGGTGGAGCGCTTCAACTTAGATACTGCGCCCTCGCTGCAGGAGGGACTGTGGCTTCTGCACACAGATGGCTCCTCGACCTCACAAGGGGGGGGGGGGGGGGGGAAGGGGGGGGGGGAGCAGGAGTGACCCTCAGAGACCCTTATGGTACAGAAGTTGACTACGCTATTAAACTAGCGTTTCAAGTCACCAATAACGAGGCGGAATATGAGGCTCTAATCCAAGGGCTTAGAATAGCCCTCCAGAATGGTGCCGTTCGGGTCACTGCATATGTTGACTCTCAGCTGATCGCAAGCCAAATTGATGGTACTTATGAGGCTCGAGAAACCACTATGGTGCAGTACTTGGCGAGCGCTAGAGAAGTTATATCAAAGTTCAAAGAACTTCAATTGCTGTAGATCCCGAGAGCGGAAAACGAGCGGGCAGACGCTCTTTCTAAGTTTGCATCCGCCTTGGAGGGCTCCTGCGAGCGCTCTGTCACATTCCTCAGAACGGAAAGGCCACTGATTCACAATACGGGACCCTCAGATGAAGTCAATATGCTAGATCCCTCTGAGCCTTGCTGGCTCGATGACATCATTAGATTTTTAAGGGATGGAGCCTACCCGATCGATAAAGTGGAAGCACGGAAGATTAGAAGTAAAGCCCCTCGTTTCTCTCTCGATAGCGAGGGGCGGCTATTCAAAGCGGTCTTTCCAGGGTCCACCATTAAAGTGTCTGAGACCCTCGCAAGCCAAGGAGGTGTTGGAACATGTGCATAACGGGAGCTGTGGGAATCATTCTGGCGGTCGAATCCTGGCAAAGAAAGTCTTGAGGAGTGGGTTCTACTGGCCCTCGGTGTTGCAGGATGCCATCAGTTACTCAAAGAAATGCCCTAAGTGCCAGTTTCATTCTAACACCCCTCAATTGTCGGCGGCTCAAATGATCCCTATTGATGTTTCGTGGCCCTTCGATCAGTGGGGCATTGATATTGTGGGACCCCTCCCAATGGCGGTCGGACAAAAGAAATTCGTAATACTCGCTGTGGATTACTTCACTAAATGGGCTGAAGCTGAAGCAGTCGCGAAAATAACGTTCAAGGTTGTAAGGGACTTCATTTGGAAGAACATCATTTGCAGATATGGCATCCCGAGGGTGCTCATCTCGGACAATGGTTCCCAGTTCATCGCCGCCGACACACGGGATTGGTGCTACTAACTTGGGATTGAGCAACGCTTCACTTCCGTGGGCAATCCTCAAGCCAACGGTCAAGCTGAAGTGACCAACCGAACCATACTCCAGCATCTGAAGACGATGCTCGAAAGTAAGAAAGGGGAATGGGCTGAAGAACTTCAAGGTGCGCTATGGGCATATCGCACCACCCCCCGAGAGGCGACTGGGGAAACTCCTTACTCTCTGGTGTACGAATCCGAGGCTATGATACATGCGGAGATCGCTCAAGAATCCGCACGCGTTGCCTATTTCGAGCCTGCCACCAACGAAGCCAACCGAACATTCGAATTGGATTTATTAGACGAGAGGAGGAACTTAGCCTGGGCTCGCATCCACAAATACAAAGCGACCGTAGCCCGCCAGTATAACAAGCGTGTCAGTGAAAGAACTTTCCAACTAGGGGACTTGGTGCTTAAAAAAGTTGAAGTTTCTAAACACGTGGGTAAGTTGGATCCCAACTGGGAAGGCCCCTTCAAAGTCGTCCAAGTACGAGCAAACAATACCTACTTGCTAGAGACCTTGCAAGGCGAGCGTCTCCCAAGACCATGGAACGCGTGCAACCTCAGAAGGTTCTACGTGTAAGTGTCAGTCTTTGTAATTGCCCGTTCGCGGCATGGTGTACTTTCTTTTGGCAGAGAGCATGTTGTAATCATTTCAAAAATTGCAAGTATAATATTAAATATTTAATCCATTGTTATGTCATTTATTTACTTTCCTTTTGATTAATGATTCGGGCAACAGAAAGCCTACTCTGTGTCGAGCATCCTCCACGTCGAACGGCTTAAGTAATACCCCAATCATTTCAAAGCAACGCTATCTGTGTGTTGAGAACCCTCCACACTGAATAGTTTGATAATTCATAAGTGTATAAGTCCTGAGAACGAGCGTGTCAAAAAGTAGGGTGCTAGACGCTTAATCTACGCCAAATGGGTACTCACCATGACAGTTTGTGCTCGTAAACCCCCAAGGACCCTCGCCTTCTTAATTAAGAATACACTCGTGAATAGCAGGCGTTGGGCTAGTCCTCCCATGAACGCTTGAGGGCGAAGTTAACATTACAACAACGCTCGTTTTTATTCTCATACTTAACAAATCCTGCAGTTGATTTCTGAGTTCATTAGAATGGTTGAGATGCTCAAGATGAAGGTGCACGTCTCAGGTTCAAGGCCAACACTTAGCTAAGTCCTTGGGGGTTTTCTAAGTTCAAATTCGAGCCTCATTGTGAAAATGGCCAGGGAACCCTCTTAAGGAAGACCCTCGCGCCCACACTTGCATCTCTCAGATGGTCAGACGTTACCAAATCCTAAACTTGAGACGCATGGTGATGAAGGCTAAGGTACCCTCAAAAGAAACACCCCCCGGGCACATGCATTCCCATTGCAGATATCCAAGTGTCAAAGTAAACATGTACATAATCATCCAACATAAAGAGACTACCATGCCCAGCGTTCAAAGAAGAAGGAAATCAAACTTCAACAAAGGAGGTATTCAAGGAAAGATAGAAAACAAGTTCAAAAGCACTGCCAAACGTGCAAAATTTAAGTACAAAAAGTTAAAGTGTTCATAAACATAAATGGAAACTAAACTAGCTGAGCAGTAAAGTAGCAGAGAGAGGATCTTCAAGGGGCTTGACTCTTGGGCTCAGGAGGGGCAGTTGAATGAGGGATTGGGGCCAGCACATGGGCATCGGAGGTTTGCGCATCACCAGGGTCCTCGCCATCTTGAGCGTCAATGGTAATGCCATCATCCTCTATTTGTAGGGGCTCGGGATTTATGGGATTGGCCGCCATGAACTCACCCTGGAGCATCGTCACAAGCTCCTGATACTCGGGCTCAGCCAGTTCCTCCAAGGGATCTTCGTCACGAACTATGGGCTCGCAGTTCTCGTCTAAATCCATGCGGAGGCGGTCGTCGGTGCGAGCACTTTCAGGGGCTAACCATAGTTTGACCATCTGCCTAATTGCTTTGTACAAGAAGCGCCTGACATTGTCAAAGTAATGGAGGTTGGCGGCAAAAACGAAGGCCTTGGAGCGCATGAACTTCATCACTGAGTCCCATGCCACCTTCGACTCAAGGCTGGCCACCTTTTCTTGCAAGTCAGCGAGGGACTTCTTGATTATCTCGTTTTGGCGAGTACTCTCGGCCAACTGCTGTCCCAATTCCCCATTCTGGACCCTCATCTGGTCACGCTCCTCTTTCAGCTTATCGTGACGATGGTTGAGGGTCAAGAAGGCATCGTCTGATTTTTTCAAGGCCTCTTTCAGCCTATCCCTCTCGAGGTTGGCATCCGTCAGTTGAGCGCAGACTGTGTTGTAATCCTCCTGCAACTGACCGGGGTCGGAGATGCGCAGCAGCTTCTTATATTTGGCCTTATGTTGGGAGTAGGCCTGCGCTCGACCCTGCAAGTTCTTCAGCCTCGGGATTACCTCCTGGAAAGCCAAAATCGAGGGTCACTATCAAAAGTGGAGACAGAGTACACTGATGTTTTGCATAGGAAATGGAAGACTTACCGTCATGAGGGCGTGGCAAGCATCGTCCGCAACACGAGCGGCGTCGTGCTCGTTCAACTTGTCGTGGTCGCCGGAAAACTGGAGTTTCCCGATGATATCGGAGACTAAGTTTACGGAATGCGCGCTTTTCTTCAGCAGTACTGGACCCTCGGTCCGTTGGTGTTTGTAACGAGCGTCCCCCCCGATAGCCAACCTTCCAAAAATCTTCTTCCTACGATGATGAGGTATCGCCGCCTTCGCCCGGTGGCCCACGACCACCTCCTTGCCTTTGCCCGAAATGGGAATTGAGTCGGGCAGCCTTTTTCTCTTCCATTGACGGTCGGCCCTCAAGAAATCGTGTATTTGGACCGCTGTCCCCGAGCGGTTGCGGGAGGTGCTTGAGCTCAGGGCAATGGGCCCTTCTGGGCCTTCTGGAGCGGCCGGAGGGGGAGTAGAACCCCGAGCGCCGTTAACGGTCAGGTCTTCGATGGGACCGACGATCGGAACTTCATTTTCTGCTTCCCTACCACCATTTCCTAGCCCTGCCCTTCGGCGGGCTCCTCTTCCCCTCGGGGTATTGTGGACTTGTGCATGTTACTGCGGTTGTTGAGGGTTAGCACCTCCCCTCTGGGCGCGCATTATCTCAGCAAGACGGTCGGCATCCATTCCTACTGTTAGTATTTGGATATCTGCAAAACAAAAGGTGCGAGCGTCAGAAATTGGATGTTTGGATAACAACTACAAAGCGTAATAAGTGAAAATAAGTCAGTGAAACTATTCTAGAGGTTAGAGCAGTTAGTGTTGGAAAACACGAATCAGAAAGCAGCGGAAATTTAAAAATTTTCCAACAAAAGGACCTTAGACTCGCAATCGTGTAACCAAATTCGTAGAGATAGAAAACTTACTTTTCTTTTATTCTTTCTTGAAGCGTTTCAAGCCACCCAAGAACGCTCTTCTCGCGACTTGACAACCCGTCCCTTGAAAGTCTCTTTCTACTTCAGAATCCATTGTCGGGATAGCAATCCACACCAACCTAGATTCAATTCATGTTAGAGATGTTCTTAACAATATAACATAAAGAAAGAAACATGAAACGAGAAAAGCAGGATTGAAACTCCCTTCGAAAACCAGTTTTGCGAAAGTAGAAAACTGCCAGTCACAAAACCCTCGTGAAAAAATTCATCCTTCAGGATATGGACGAACGGTTTTCGCCATCTTCTTTGGTTCGATTTTTTCATTCGCTTCACGTCGGGTTCAGAATCGTTTCATCATCCATTCTGATCGTTTTGCTTAATCCCCACTTTTGGTAAAGCTCGAATCTTCAAAACTTCTAACTTGAAGTCTCTAGAGATAGTCCACCAACTTGGCTACAATCTAACTAGTAAGGATGCTAGTTCTCTAGTTAGTGTTTAGGCTTAACCTAGGGTTTCGTTTATCTTGGAGAAAGGATGGTGTTCAACACATGAACCAAAAGAATTTCATTAGCTCTAAAGGGGAGCATGAGCTCCCCTTTATATAAGAAAGGGGAGGGACGAAATTCTTAGTCCTTAATGGGCTAGGATTTTGGTCTCTCTCTCTCCTATTACTTGATCATCAAGTAATTTTGACTTTGACTTTGAATTCTAATTCAAATCAACTTTCAAGAGAGCTAAAAATATCCAAACTATTTTTGGATAATTTTATACTTTATTTATTTAAAATAAATAACTTATTTTATCTAATTAATTAATTCATAATTAATTAACTAGATTATTTTTCTCCAAAATAAGACTTTCTTTTTAATTCAAAATTAAACCAGAGTCTATTAAATAATTAATCACATTAATTATTTAATACATAAATAAATATACACATATATTTATACACGTGTGTGACACGTGTCACAATGACATGTGTCACTCACGTGAGCCACACGTGTGGTTTCACACGTGTGGAACCCTCTTGGCTTGATTAACTCGTTTAATCATTTTAAAGCCTCAACTCATGTAACCAAGTTGTTGTGTGTGACCCTCTAGGTTCTCAATTCAATTAGCAGTGACCCTAATTAATTAATTCACTAATTAATTAATCAGTCCACAGATTAAACAACCATAGTCTAGCAACAGGTGTTTAACCCCTAGCTGAATTGGAATGTTCGGATTCGACAGAACCTTTAAGTTATTGATTCATGTGAGATACAATCCTCCTACTTACTATCTCTCAACCATGATCTAGGGTAAGGGAATAATTAGAACCCTAATAATCTGGTCTTAAAGCTAAGTGCATTTCATATCCATTTGATCTCAATCCAAGAAACCCTTTTCTTGATGTCTTGATCTACTGCCTTGGCCAAGGACTCCATATGGCATATGAATGACTTACACAATAAGAGATCACCTTGCATATGCAAGTGTAGGTCCTTTCTTGATTCTCATTCACTTTCATGAGTCACTTGTGCAGCCCCAGCATAAGCCTTGAATCAGTTGTCTAAGGCGACACCCTTTAAAGCTTATACCAAAGACCACAGAGTTAACTCATAAAGTAACATGGAACCTCAAGTCTAAGGATCAATTAATCACATCAATGACTCGTGAGATATTTCATAATCTGGAAGTTTCCATTTCCTGAAATAGAAACTTCCTTTCCCATTTAGGAATGTTCTCACACGGGGCACCTCAGTGAACTTACTTATTAAAGTAAGCACCCTCATGTATCACGCACGTATCAACTATACACTTTGCACCTCCATGAAACAAGGTGGTCCTTCTTAAGGGCGTGATCCCACAAGCAAGCCTTAGAGGAGTCAGGTTGACACTCCCACTGTCTGTAGGACTCATCGGCTTGGAGTATTTTACTAATCATGACTTATGTGATACAGGGCTCGTTTCATGAACCATTTCACCTAAATGGTAGAGTCCTAAAGTCATCAGGATTAGGGGAGTTCTCATACATGCACAGCTAAAGTAAACGCATACCAAACAAGAGCATATAAAGAAGTGTTTGCCTATGATATTAATCAATCGTATATTATTCAAAGATTGTCTGTGATACAAGAAAAGTCCCAAAGCAGATTACGTCGAATCGGCTTTCTAGGGCACTATTCCTAACAATCTCCCACTTGCCCGTAAAAGCCATTTAGGTATTCTAAGTCCCATCTTCTCAAGATGCACTTTGAGAGCCTATTGACTTTGGGCGTTTCCAAAGTGGATCTGCTATATTCTCTGCTGATGTGACCCTCTTGTTTACACATCTCTTAGGAAACACCTTTTCCTTATAAAGTGATTCGTAATCACGTGTTCAGTCTCTTGGTGAGGTCTTGGTTCTCTTACTTGAGCAACCATCCATTTAATCATACGATATGATAATGGTGTTGTTTCGTGCTAGGAACTTCATCTAACCAGTTAGATGGAGTTTCTTACCCAAACACTTAACTTAGCGTTATATAATACGACTAAGTTCTCAACTACGACATTCGAGTTTTGCAATGTCCGTCCTTGGAACCCTTTCCAACACATTGCATTACCATTCTGGTAGAAGTTGTATCCTTTCAATAATTTCATAATCATCCATGTTTGATGAACGGTTACATCAAATATCCTTCTAACAACAAGATCTTTTGGGCTCTGTAAACTAATACATATCCTCATTTCTTCTCAAGTACTCTGAGGACATCCTTTACAGAGATCTAATGACCTTCTCTGAGGTCATATTAGATTCGGCCTACTACGCTTAGTGTTGTGCCATATCTAATTTAGTACATAACTTTTCATACATTATGCACCCTTTCACTTAAAGGGATTTTGGACATTCTAACTTTCTCAAAGTTATCTTAGGACACATACTCTTCAAAAGAGATGTTCCATTGTCCATACTAAACTCCTTTTAGTACCGTGGTTATGTACTCGTTTTGTGATAATCCATCTATTCTCTTAGATCTATCTTCTATAGATCTTAATGTCGAGAATTTAGGATAATCACTAAGACCTTTCATGCCAAATTGTTTCTTAAACAAGAATTGGTAACCTTCACGTCATCCTTGACATTCCTAATGAGAAGGATATCGTCTTCTAAAGAACCAAAATTGACTCTTACATCACTAACTATCATATGTACACTTTTGAGACTTATTCGACTTCTATCTGTGTCAAACGATTTGACTGTGGAATCGAATTGTCTAACTCCTAGAAGCCTTTATCAATCCACAGATTGACTTAGGGATTTGCATACCTTATGCATACTCCCACTGAATATGAGATTTATAGAAATACCTTATTTCAGTCTCTTTCAATCTCATATTGAACAAGATAGTTCTCATATTCATTTATCATATCTCATAGTCAGAATATGAGGATGCGGTAAACACAGTCCAAATGGACTTTTGCATTTCAACCGTCAAGAAGGTTGTAATGCTTTCCATTTACTCGAAGCTCCACGAGCTTGATCCTATCAGGTGGATCAACCAAGGTCAAAACTTGGTTTGAGTATATGGAATCCATATTGGATTTGCTTACACTACTTAGATTCCAAATCTGACAGTGTCTCCTCTTGGCTATCTAGGAATGCGTTCAAACACATCTTAAGAGAATGGTTTCATACGTGTACATACTCTAAAATTTGGCTAAGTTTTATCAGATGGGCTCGTTTCTTCTATATGTGGCATGGATATTTTTTCTCAAATTTCTTTGAGGTCTGCTTGCATGCCTTTCTTCTTCTATAGGAACGATTCCTTAAGAAAGGTACATTCCTTTGAGACAAACAACCTTTGTGCAAGGGAATCACAAAACTGATATCCAATATCGTTGTATAAACTTGAACTCGTTTCAAGCTTGTCTCCCACTATCCTCTTCACTTAAGAGGATTCCATTAAATTCTTGGACAAGAATAATTAGGGAATTTAATATGCCACATTGCATAGTGCAACTAAAGGACTGATTTTGGAAGGTGCAAAATTCAAAAATCTCTAACTGCATATTCTGGGAGTTTATTCCTAGAATGATTATAAGTCAGTAAAGCTTGCTATGGAATGGACCATATCCTATAAGGTTTCATTCCCTCATTCGGAAACACTAAGGTGTTCTCGAATTAGTTTACTGAGAGATAATCCTATTATCTCTAAGATGAGTAAGGAATTAGTTGCTAAGATATTGGCTATCTCGATCATATCGATTTACCTATAACTTATGACTACTTCGGTTCCTAACCTCCTTTCGAAATTCTAAGAATTTCATATAAGTTTCGAATTTGTACTTTAACAAGTACATTCATTCATAATGATTAAACTGACGATTGTATCTAGTGCTTACATTAAGCATCTTACACTCATCAGCATGGATCGAAATCCACTATAATTTTGGAACGTTCCATGTTTCTTATAAACGGGATTCAGGAACGCTTCCCTCATGACAGGATTCACAGGAAGTCAACACTATAGGTTCATTTTCATAGAATGATCTTAAGGTGTCCGACTTGCTAATCCTTTTATATCTCAACGTTCCAAAGTAATTCGAAGCTTTGTCATCTCACTTACTTTTGTTATCTCGTTGCATGTTCAGAACATTAGTACCTTGAGTCTTTGCACAACGGATTATGCAGAATTGACTCAAGACTACTGAATTCTATTCCTAGTAGAATTGCTAAACGAGGTAACATTTCAGAGTACTCATACTCTTTGCAGTTCCCTTTCAAAGTCCTTATTTGTTACCATAGAAGCAAACGTCCAATTTGATCTCTAGTGTCTTTTGGGCGTACCCCTTACATGCCCCTCCATTGGGCTCTTAAGGGTTTCTTCTTCTTTAGGCCTTCAGGCCTTTAACTCAGTGAGTTTAGAAGAAGAATTAACCATCACAACCTTTTGTTCCTTCTTAAGGATGCTCTCAACCATTATCAACTTAAATGATTAACTATGCTACATTAGCATCATTCTAGTTGAGCATAAAGGGTTTGAATGATGGTGGAAGCAATGTAAGCAATCAATGCATAGAGAACTCTTTTCTCGGTTGATGATCGAGACCATAAGATCTTCAAGTAAGATCTTTAGACCTTGTTCGTGTGCACTTGTTTCCTCATTTGGAATATTGAATAATTCCATAATGTTATACATTGTAACATTTTATGAGGTGGTTCAATTGCTCTTAAGTGGTTTGGAAAAATCCCATCACCTCAGGTTGCTTCTCTTTTGGCCAGGGTCGAATTTTCACAATTGAAAAACTTCGCCTTTTAGAGAACGCCTTTCTCTAGTCGGATTCTAAAATGAATTTTAGGATCCGAAGCCATTTAGAGTTAGTCAGTACTTAGTCAACTTATTTGACTTAAGGATGGATACGAATGGGTTTGCATTTCGTATTGTAGAGAATCACAGAACTACAACCTAAATGTTAAGCAGAGAACTAGGTGAGCATGCTGAATAATAACGATATACATAAGATAAGGTCTTTAATCTAATGTAGCTCCCACTGTTTTTCAAAGATCTATAATTTCCAAAGATCTAAGAGGAACACGTTTCCCAACGGGTACTAAGATCCTAAGCATTTTACCTCGAACCCACGACTCGCGGACATTCTAAGTAAAATCCTAGGGAGGTACAACTTACCAATTCTAACACCTTTAGAACTCTTAGTAATTGTTTTTGCATCACCCATCTTTCAATATGGACCCACGACTCGTGCGACATCCATATTTACTTAGGCGTTAAGCTAGACCCATCAATCATAAGATCATGATCAAAACTTAGTTCGAACGACCCACGACTCGCGGACATCGCCCTTGCCAAAATTAACCACGAAATATTGATCATTTAAAATGATCAATTGGGTAACTAAGAACTAATAAGCTCCACTAGCTATCCCACGACTCGCGGACAATAACTAGCTTTACTTACTAAACTTAAAACCTATTGATGGAATGCTAGGAATTTAATTCAAAATTTGCATCTCGAATTAAATACCTATTATTCGAAATGAGCTTAATATTTAATGGGAATTTTCGAATCAACCGAAGAGTTGTTCGGTTCGACCTCACCAACATATATGTTATCCAATTTAATTAGTCTTGATTAATGCAAGTACAACTTAAATGCATTTCAAACAAGCACATAAACAGATAACATGTCCTAGCATGATACTAACATGTAATGATCATGGGTTCTACCTATCTTATGCGTGATATGTGGGAGCCACTCCACAATCACAAGTTCTAACATACATACCACATAAACAGTTTAAATCACATAAGGGAAAGCGGTAACAAAATACGAGCCCTATCTCTATTACATTTAACAATTGAGATTCCCCTCCCTAACATTTTGAGGGGTCTTCACTTATGGTCTCCTTGTTACTTGAATGTGGTCCATCTTACTCCATGGGTGCATTGTCTCCAAAATGAAAATAAAACCTCACCACCTATCTCTACTCTCAAATTACAATAAAAAGAAAAAGACATAAAGTAATAAGGCTCAATCTTCATATTGGCCTTAGACAATTACACGGGGCATACCCCGGCCTCAAAAACAGTAATATGGAAAGCCACATAATAAATCACAGAACAGTACGCACATAAGTGAGGCTCCAACCTCAATTGAAAAACGCAACTATAGGGCTCCAACCCCAATTTAAACCATCCATGTGCATAAATTAAAACCATACATAGATCTAAACCCATGATCACCTAACATGCTTAAATTGCAAGAATTTAAATTTACCAATAAATTTAAAATTCCTTTAACTTTAAGTTCGACTAACTCAAAGTAATCTGAAAAATAGTTCCTTGTTCAAGAATAATTTCAAAATCAAAAGCTAGAATCTGATAAAATTCAAGTTAATTCAAAAATTAACAATTTTATTAAAATCATTATTTCAAAAAATAATAATTATACTTTTCCCGAAAAATTAAAATTGACTTTGATTCCCGAAATTCCCAAATTATAATTTTATTTCAAAATTAAAATATTTTCAGTAAAAAAGATTTTTAAAATAATTTTAAAATAAAATTTGGGCCAAAAACACGAAAAATCGCATCGCGTCACATCCGCCCGAAAGCGTGCGGGCGATCCCGCACAGCCCCGCGCAGACGCGTGCGGGCAGTCCCGCACAGGGTGTGCGGGCGATCCTGCACAAGGCTGGGC
This sequence comes from Lantana camara, assembly GCA_037501455.1. Taxonomy (NCBI): domain Eukaryota; kingdom Viridiplantae; phylum Streptophyta; class Magnoliopsida; order Lamiales; family Verbenaceae; genus Lantana; species Lantana camara. The sequence continues at coordinate 128,170,305 of CM074855.1, forward strand.
GGACGCGTGCGGGCAGTCCCGCACAGGGGTGTGCGGGCGATCCCGCACAGGCTGTTCTGGACGCGTGCGGGCAGTCCCGCACTGGGGTGTGCGGGCGATCCCGCACAGGGCTGGGCGGATGCGTGCGGGCAGTCCCGCACATGGGTGTGCGGGCGATCCCGCACAGGCTGTTCCGGCCTCGTCCGGACCCGTCCGCGTGCGGCGACGACGAGCGACAAACTCGCTTGGTCCTCGTCGTCCCACACCGTTTTCCGTACAAAATTTTTCAAAAAAATTTTCGTCTCGATTCGGGAATCAAAATCGCGATTTTAATAAATCTAAAATAAAACCCTTTTTTCAGAAAACGATTTTCTCAATTTATCAGGAAACCTCTCAGATTCAAAAGCTCAGATTACGATACAAATTCAAGAATACCTAACTGTAATTCAGATTCAAGAATTTCTCAAAATTCAGTTTAATTGAGACGAATCAGAAACACGATTAACGAGGTGGCTCTGATACCACTTGTTGGAAAACACGAATCAGAAAGCAGCGGAAATTTAAAAATTTTCCAACAAAAGGACCTTAGACTCGCAATCGTGTAACCAAATTCGTAGAGATAGAAAACTTACTTTTCTTATTCTTTCTTAAAGCGTTTCAAGCCACCCAAGAACGCTCTTCTCGCGGCTTGACAACCCGTCCCTTGAAAGTCTCTTTCTACTTCAGAATCCATTGTCGGGATAGCAATCCACACCAACCTAGATTCAATTCATGTTAGAGATGTTCTTAACAATATAACATAAAGAAAGAAACATGAAACGAGAAAAGCAGGATTGAAACTCCCTTCGAAAACCAGTTTTGCGAAAGTAGAAAACTGCCAGTCACAAAACCCTCGTGAAAAAATTCATCCTTCAGGAAATGGACGAACGGTTTTCGCCATCTTCTTTGGTTCGATTTTTTCATTCGCTTCACGTCGGGTTCAGAATCGTTTCATCATCCCTTCTGATCGTTTTGCTTAATCCCCACTTTTGGTAAAGCTCGAATCTTCAAAACTTCTAACTTGAAGTCTCTAGAGATAGTCCACCAACTTGGCTACAGTCTAACTAGTAAGGATGCTAGTTCTCTAGTTAGTGTTTAGGCTTAACCTAGGGTTTCGTTTATCTTGGAGAAAGGATGGTGTTCAACACATGAACCAAAAAGAATTTCATTAGCTCTAAAGGGGAGCATGAGCTCCCCTATATATAAGAAAGGGGAGGGACGAAATTCTTAGTCCTTAATGGGCTAGGATTTTGGTCTCTCTCTCTCCTATTACTTGATCATCAAGTAATTTTGACTTTGACTTTGAATTCTAATTCAAATCAACTTTCAAGAGAGCTAAAAATATCCAAACTATTTTTGGATAATTTTATACTTTATTTATTTAAAATAAATAACTTATTTTATCTAATTAATTAATTCATAATTAATTAACTAGATTATTTTTCTCCAAAATAAGACTTTCTTTTTAATTCAAAATTAAACCAGAGTCTGTTAAATAATTAATCACATTAATTATTTAATACATAAATAAATATACACATATATTTATACACGTGTGTGACACGTGTCACAATGACATGTGTCACTCACGTGAGCCACACGTGTGGTTTCACACGTGTGGAACCCTCTTGGCTTGATTAACTCGTTTAATCATTTTAAAGCCTCAACTCATGTAACCAAGTTGTTGTGTGTGACCCTCTAGGTTCTTAATTCAATTAGCAGTGACCCTAATTAATTAATTCACTAATTAATTAATCAGTCCACAGATTAAACAACCATAGTCTAGCAACAGGTGTTTAACCCCTAGCTGAATTGGAATGTTCGGATTCGACAGAACCTTTAAGTCATTGATTCATGTGAGATACAATCCTCCTACTTACTATCTCTCAACCATGATCTAGGGTAAGGGAATAATTAGAACCCTAATAATCTGGTCTTAAAGCTAAGTGCATTTCATATCCATTTGATCTCAATCCAAGAAACCCTTTTCTTGATGTCTTGATCTACTGCCTTGGCCAAGGACTCCATATGGCATATGAATGACTTACACAATAAGAGATCACCTTGCATATGCAAGTGTAGGTCCTTTCTTGATTCTCATTCACTTTCATGAGTCACTTGTGCAGCCCCAGCATAAGCCTTGAATCAGTTGTCTAAGGCGACACCCTTTAAAGCTTATACCAAAGACTACAGAGTTAACTCATAAAGTAACATGGAACCTCAAGTCTAAGGATCAATTAATCACATCAATGACTCGTGAGATATTTCCTAATCTGGAAGTTTCCATTTCCTGAAATAGAAACTTCCTTTCCCATTTAGGAATGTTCTCACACGGGGCACAGTGAACTTACTTATTAAAGTAAGCACCCTCATGTATCACGCACGTATCAACTATACACTTTGCACCTCCATGAAACAAGGTGGTCCTTCTTAAGGGCGTGATCCCACAAGCAAGCCTTAGAGGAGTCAGGTTGACACTCCCACTGTCTGTAGGACTCATCGGCTTGGAGTATTTTACTAATCATGACTTATGTGATATAGGGCTCGTTTCATGAACCATTTCACCTAAATGGTAGAGTCCTAAAGTCATCAGGATTAGGGGAGTTCTCACACATGCACAGCTAAAGTAAACGCATACCAAACAAGAGCATATAAAGAAGTGTTTGCCTATGATATTAATCAATCGTATATTATTCAAAGATTGTCTGTAATATAAGAAAAGTCCCAAAGCAGATTACGTCGAATCGGCTTTCTAGGGCACTATTCCTAACAGTTAGTTCCTAGAATCTAACCGTCGAGCGCCATGATTTCGGCTGGAGGATCCATTATCATGCTCGGGGGGTAGGATAGGCCATAACGGAATAGCACTCCCTCGTTCTTCATCAAGACCTCATCCTTGATCCACTTCTTCTCACTCCTCATCTCGAGGGCCAACCCCTTTGCCCAGTCCTCAAAAGCCTTATTCCTTATCCTTTCCCTAATCAATGGCCCCTCGCCATGTATCAACCACTATCGGTGAACCCCAAAAATTCCCCCTGGAGCCCCCACGAAAAATTACTTCTCTTTCCAATGCTCGCCGTAGTGTTAGGAATAGTGCCCTAGAAAGCCGATTGTATATCCGCTTTGTGCTTTTCCTTATTGTAATCACAGACAATCTTTGAATGAAATAACGAATTGAGGCAACACTTCTTTATATGCTCTTGTTTGGTATGCGTTTACTTTAGCTGTGCATGTATGAGAACTCCCCTAATCCTGATGACTTTAGGACTCTACCATTTAGGTGAAATGGTTCATGAAACGAGTCCTATATCACATAAGTCATGATTAGTAAAATACTCCAAGCCGATGAGTCCTACAGACAGTGGGAGTGTCAACCTGACTCCTCTAAGGCTTGCTTGTGGGATCACGCCCTTAAGAAGGACCACCTTGTTTCATGGAGGTGCAAAGTGTATAGTTGATACGTGCGTGATACATGAGGGTGCTTACTTTAATAAGTAAGTTCACTGAGGTGCCCCGTGTGAGAACATTCCTAAATGGGAAAGGGAGTTTCTATTTCAGGAAATGGAAACTTCCAGATTAGGAAATATCTCACGAGTCATTGATGTGATTAATTGATCCTTAGACTTGAGGTTCCTTGTCACTTTATGAGTTAACTCTGTAGTCTTAGGTATAAGCTTTAAAGGGTGTCGCCTTAGACAACTGATTCAAGGTTTATGCTGGGACTGCACAAGTGATTCATGAAAGTGAATGAGAATCAAGATAGGACCTACACTTGCATTTGCAAGGTGATCTCTTATTGTGTAAGTCATTCATATGCCATATGGAGTCCTTGGCCAAGGCAGTAGATCAAGACATCAACAAAAGGGTTTCTTGGATTGAGATCAAATGGATATGAAATGCACTTAGCTTTAAGACCCGATTATTAGGGTTCTGATTATTCCCTTGCCCTAGATCTTGGTTGAGAGATAGTAAGTAGGAGGATTGTATCTCAGATGAATCAATGACTTAAAGGTTCTGTCGAATCCAAACATTCCAATTCAGCTAGGGGTTAAACACCTGTTGCTAGACTATGGTCGTTTAATCTGTGGACTGATTAAATAATTAGTGAATTAATTAATTAGGATCACTGCTAATTGAATTGAGAACCTAGAGGGTCACACACAACAACTTGGTTACATGAGTTGAGGCTTGAAAATGATTAAACGAGTTAATCGGGCCAAGAGGGTTCCACACGTGTGAAGTCACACGTGTGGCTCACGTGAGTGACACGTGTCACACACGTGTGTATATATATATATATTATATATATATTAAATAATTAATTAGTTAATTATTTAATAGACTTTGGTTTAATTTTGAATTAAAAAGAAAGTCTAATTTTGGGGAAAATAATCTAGTTAATTAATTACGAATTAATTAATTAGATAAAAATAAGTTATTTATTTTATAATAAATAAAGTATAAAATTATCCAAAAATAGTTTGGATATTTTTAGCTCTCTTAAAAGTTGACTTGAATTAGAATTCAAAGTCAAAGTTGGAAAATACTTGATGATCAAGTAATAGGAGAGAGACAAACCAAATCCTTGCCCAACAAGGAGTTCGGCCGTCCCTCCCCTTTCCTATATATAGGGGAGCTCATGCTCCCCTTTAGGGCTAATGGACAATTCTTGGTTCATGTGTTGAACACCTTCCTTTCTCCAAGATTAAATTAAACCCTAGGTTAAGCCTAAACACTAACTAGAGAACTAGCATCCTTACTAGTTAGATTGTGATCAAGTTGGTGGACTTTCTCTAGAGACTTCAAGTTAAAAGTTTGAAGATTCGAGCTTTACCAAGGAGAGGGGATCAAGCCGCGAGAAGAGCGTTCTTGGGTGGTTTGAAACGCTTCAAGAAAGAACAAAAGAAAAGTAAGTTTTCTATCTTTACGAATTTGGTTACACGATTGCGAGTCCAAGGTCCTTTTATTGGGAAAATTTTTTAAATTCCGCTGCTTTCTGATTCGTGTTTTCCAACAAGTGGTATCAGAGCCACCTCGTTAATCGTGTTTCTGATTCGTCTCAATTATTCTGAATTTGGTAGAAATTCTTAGGCTTAGATGCCAATTAGGTATTCATGAGTTCTTTTAGAAAGCCTGAAATACGAAACTGTAATTTTTCCTGAATTTCTAAAACTGTTTTCTCAAATCGTGTTTTTGAAAATTGTTTTAGTTGAAATTTATCTAAATCGAATTTTTTTTAAATGAAACGGGTTTTGGAGAAACTTTAAAAATACGAAACGAACACGAAATAGGACGAGCCTAGGCGTGCTAGCAAGTCGCACGCCCAGCCGTCGCCACCGCCCAGCCCTCCCGCAACCGTGCGGGAGGCCCTCCCGCCCGCGCCTAGGCGCGACTGCTCGCCTGTCCCGCAACCGCGCGGGACAGCCGCCCGCACCGTCCCGCAACAGAGCAGGACGCCCTGGCCGAGACCGCCCGCCATCGGGCGGGCATTGCTGCGCGCGACAAGCGCACGAGGCGCGCGCGCCGCGCGGCGATGCCCTCCTTTGGGCGGATGTTTTCGGGCCAATCTTCGTGTTTCGTGTTTCGCGTTTTCGGTCCTTGAAAATCCCGATTTAATTTTATTTTAATTTTATCTTTTAAAATCAGTTTTGCTAAAATAAAATTATTCTAAAATTTTGATTAAATTGGGATTTTTGAGAAATTAAAGCGATTTGGATTTTGGGAAAATTATGAATTTTATTTTCTGAAAATAATGAAAGAATAAAATTATTAATTTTGGAAATTAATTGGAATTTTATTGGTTTGTTGTTTTTCGGGTTTTATTGAAAAGGCTCTTGAACAAGAATTGCATCTAAGTCGTGTTTTAAGTCATTAGGACTTGAAACGAGAATTTTAATTTATTGGCTAAATTTAAATTCTCGCAAAAGCATGTTAGGTGATCATGGGTTTAGATCTATGTATGGTTTTAATTTATGCACATGGATGGTTTAAATTGGGGTTGGAGCCCTATAGTTGCGTTTTTCAATTGAGGTTGGAGCCTCACTTATGTGCGTACTGTTATGTGATTTATTATGTGGCTTTCCATATTGCTGTTTTTGAGGCCGGGGTATGCCCCGTGTAATTGTCTAAGGCCAATATGAAGATTGAGCCTTATTACTTTATGTCTTTTTCTTTTTATTGTAATTTGAGAGTAGAGATAGGTGGTGAGGTTTTATTTTCATTTTGGAGACAATGCACCCATGGAGTAAGATGGACCACATTCAAGTAACAAGGAGGCCATAAGTGAAGACCCCTCAAAATGTTAGGGAGGGGAATCTCAATTGTTAAATGTAATAGAGATAAGGCTCGTATTTTGTTACCGCTTTCTCTTATGTGATTTAAACTGTTTATGTGGCATGTATGTTAGAACTTGTGATTGTGGAGTGGCTCCCACATATCACGCATAAGATAGGTAGAACCCATGATCATTACATGTTAGTATCATGCTAGGACATGTTATCTGTTTATGTGCTTGTTTGATATGCATTTAAGTGTACTTGCATTAATCAAGACTAATAAAATTGGATAACATATATGTTGGTGAGGTCGAACCGGACAACTCTCCGGTTGATTCGAAAATTCTCATTAAATATTAAGCTAATTTCGAACAAATAGGTGTTTAATTCGAGATGCAAATTTTGAATTAAATTCCTAGCATTCCATCAATAGGTTTTAAGTTTAGTAAGTAAAGCTAGTTATTGTCCGCGAGTCGTGGGATAGCTAGTGGAGCTAATTAGTTCTTAGTTACCTAATTAATCATTTTAAATGATCAATATTTCGTGGTCAATTTTAGCAAGGGCAATATCCGCGAGTCGTGGGTCGTTCGAACTAAGTTTTGGTCATGATCTTATGATTGATGGGTCTAGCTTAACGCCTAAGTAAATATGGATGTCGCACGAGTCGTGGGTCCATATTGAAAGATAGGTGATGCAAAAAACAATTACTAAGAGTTCTAAAGGTGTTAGAATTGGTAAGTTGTACCTACCTAGGGTTCTTACTTAGAATGTCCGCGAGTCGTGGGTTCGAGGTAAAATACCTAGGATCTTAGTACCCATTGGGAAACGTGTTCCTCTTAGATCTTTGGGAATTCTAGATCTTTGAAAAACAGTGGGAGCTACATTAGATTAAAGACCTTATCTTTTGTATATCGTTATAATTCAGCATGCTCACTAGTTCTCTGTTTTACCATTTAGGTCGTAGATTCTGTGATTCTCTACGTGTTTTGAAATGGCAACCAAAAACCCTCTTGTATCGATCCTCGAGTCAAACAAGTTGACTGGTCCCAACTATTCTGATTGGCTGAGGAATCTAAAAATCATTTTAGATTCTGAGAAGAGAACTTATGTTCTCTTCGAAGGGGAGCCTAGTCCCGAAGGGGAGGCTCCCACTCGGGCTGAGCGGGACGCGATTCAGAAGTGGAAGGATGATAATCTCCAAGCCCGTTGCCTTATGTTGGCTAACATGTCTCCGGACTTGCAAAGGCAACATGAGGCCATGGAATTTGCTTGGGAGATTTACGACCACTTAGAGCAAATTTACCGCCCTCATGAACGTGTTACAAGGTATAACACTTCAAAGGAATAGTTCCACTTGAGAATGAGGGAAGGTTCAAGTGTCCATGAATATGGACTCAAGTTTCTTGCCCTTACTGAGAAACTTGCTTCCATGGACATGCCACTGAAAGATGAGCTTTCAGTGGATTTGTTGCTAGCTTCGCTCCCACCATCATTCAACCCATTTGTCCTTAACTTCAACATGAATCATGCTGGTGCTACTGTAGCTGAGCTGATTAGTCAGCTTGTGACTGCTGAAAGCACGATCAAGAAGGACAATAAGGTTTTGATGGTGAATGCTCCATCTTCCTCTTCTGGGCCTTCTAAAGGTAAGGGCAAGAAAGCCCAAAAGAAGAAGAAGAAACCCCTTAGGCCCACTGGTGGCATTTCGAAGGGGAAGGCCCAAAAGAAGAAGCGTGATCAGAAAGAGGATATTTGCTTCCATTGTGGCAAAGCGGGACATTGGAGGAGAAACCGCCCAGAGTACAAGACTACTCTAAAGAAAGGTATCTTTCTCGTTGAAGTAAATCTTTCTATTAATTCTAGTTCTTGGGTACTTGATACCGGTTGTGGAACTCATATCTGTAATGATATACAGATGCTAAGTGAAGTCCAACAACTCAAAGAAGGAGAATGTGTCTTGAAGATCGGTGATGGCTCAAACGTTGAAGCTCGAGCTTTAGGCACAATTAGATTAGATTTAGGTAGTTTTGAGTTAGTATTAAATAAAGTCCTTTATGTACCGAGCATTATTCGTAATATAATTTCAGTTCCAATATTAGATTGTGAAGGTTATGAAACTTATATTAAGAATGGTAAATACTTTATCAAACGGAACAACTCTTCCGTTCATATCGGTACTCTAAGTAATGGACTTTACCTAACTCAAAATATCAATATTATGAATATACAACAAGAAACAAAGCATAAGAGAGATGACAAAGTTTCAGCTCCCTTATGGCACGCTAGATTAGGACACATTTCCAAGAACAGAATTAGCAAGATAAACACTTTAGGATCATTCTCTGAAAATGATCTCAAAGAGTTGACTTCTTGCGAATCCTGTCTCAAAGGAAAGATGTCCAAAGTTCCTTTTAAAGGAACTGTGGAACGTGCCACTGAGGTTTTGGATTTGATCCATACTGATGTTTGTGGACCGCTTAGTGTAAGCACTAGAAACAATCATCAGTACTTCATAACCTTTACTGATGACTTTAGTCGGTATGGTTATGTATACTTAATGAAGTATAAATCTGAAGCTTTTGAGAAATTCTTAGAATTTCAAAAGGAGGTTGAGAACCAAACTGGTCACAAGATCAAAGCACTTCGATCTGATCGAGGAGGCGAGTATCTTAGTGAAGAATTCCTTAATCATCTCAAAGATAATGGGATTATCTCTCAGTAGACTCCTCCGGGAACTCCTCAGCTTAATGGAGTTTCTGAGAGAAGGAATCGAACCTTACTTGATATGGTTCGTTCCATGATGAGTTTCACTGACTTACCACTTTCTTTCTGGGGTTATGCCCTAGAAAGTGCAGCAAAGATTCTGAATCTAGTTCCCTCTAAGTCAGTCCCCAAGACGCCCTATGAAATGTGGCATGGTAAAATCCCTAGTTATTCTTACTTAAGAATTTGGGGTTGTCCTGCTTACGTGAAGAGGACAGTGGGAGATAAGTTAGAATCTCGTTCTAACTTATGCTACTTTGTAGGTTATCCTAAGGAATCCATAGGATACTATTTCTATGATCAATCTGAGCAAAAGGTGTTTGTTTCCAGAAATGCCACTTTTCTTGAGGAACCGTTCCTTAAAAAAAAAGAAAGGCAAGATCATAGAATTAGAAGAAGTACAAAATGACCCCACATCACCCACTGAAGAAACGTCCCACTCTGATCAACTACAACCAATCACGAATTTCGATACACACGAAAATCCTCCTCTAAGGCGTTCTGAACGCACTCCTAGACAGCCGGAGAGATGGTATGGATTCTTCCATGAAATCTCTCAAAAGGATAATGATCCTTTAACATATGAGGAGGCACTTTCAGATTCTGACTCTGAACAGTGGATAGAAGCCATGAAATCCGAAATGGATTCCATGAACTCCAACCAAGTTTGGACCTTGGTAGATTTGCCTGATGGGGTCAAACCCATAGGTTGCAAATGGATCTTTAAGAGAAAGCTTGGAGTTGATGGAAGCATTGCAGCCTACAAAGCAAGACTGGTTGCAAAAGGATTCACTCAAAGACCCGGCGTGGACTTTGACGAAACCTTTTCACCAGTTGCAATGCAAAAGTCCATTCGAATCATGCTTGCCATTGCTGCATATTATGACTATGAGATATGGCAAATGGATGTGAAAACTGCCTTTCTCAATGGTGACATTGACAAAGAAATTTATATGGAGCAACCCATAGGTTTCACATTCAGTGGGAGTGAGCAAAAGGTTTGCAAACTCCAAAGATCAATCTATGGATTGAAACAGGCTTCTAGGAATTGGAACATTCGATTTGATGAATCGGTCAAAGCGTTTGGCTTCATCCAAATTTCGAATGAATCATGTGTGTATAGAAAGGAATTGGAGACCTCAGTGCAATTCTTAGTACTTTATGTTGATGACATCCTTCTTATTGGGAATTCGAAGGATGACATGAAAGTGACTAAGTTATGGTTATCGAACCAATTCGAGATGAAAGATCTTGGTGATGCGTCATATATCCTTGGAATCAAAATCTATAGAGATAGATCTAGAAGGTTAATAGGACTATCACAGTCGATGTACATTGACAAAGTATTGAAGAGATTCAATATGGAGTCAGCAAAGGTTAAGAACCTTCCTATGAGTGTAGGAACATGTCTTTCAAAGAAGATGTGTCCTAAGACTAACCTTGAGAAGGAGAGAATGACTCATACACCTTATGCATCAGCAATAGGTAGCATAATGTATGCAATGTTATGTACTCGACCGGATGTGGCTTATGCACTTAGTGTGACAAGTCGTTTCCAAACTGACCGTGGAGATGGTCACTGGGCTGCCGTGAAGAATATTCTTAAGTACTTGAAAAGTACTAAAGATTTATTCTTAGTTTACGGAGGTCAGAAAGATCTTACTGTCGAAGGATACTGCGATGCAAGCTTTGCATCAGACTTAGATGATTTTAAGTCAATGTCAGGATACATTTTCTGCCTAAACGGCGGAGCAGTGAGTTGGAAGAGTTCCAAGCAAACTACCACTGCAGATTCGACCACTGAGGCCGAATACTTAGCTGCAAATGATGCAGCTAAGGAAGGTGTTTGGATTAGAAACTTCATTCAAGAGTTGAATGTTGTTCCTAGCATGAAAGACCCCATTACTGTGTTTTGTGACAACACTGGGGCGGTTGCTCAAGCAAGAGAACCAAGATCTCACCAACGGACCAAGCACATTATGAGGAAGTATCACCTAATCCGTGATATTATCAAAAGAGGTGATGTGCTGATCGAGAGGGTCACATCAGCAGAGAACGTGGCAGATCCACTTACTAAACCCCTTAGTCGAGAAGCTTTCCAAGGTCATCTTCAGAAGATGGGACTTAGAGTAGCTTTAGAATGGCTTTGACGGGCAAGTGGGAGATTGTTAGGAATAGTGCCCTAGAAAGCCGATTGTATATCCGCTTTGTGCTTTTCCTTATTGTAATCACAGACAATCTTTGAATGAAATAACGAATTGAGGCAACACTTCTTTATATGCTCTTATTTGGTATGTGTTTACTTTAGCTGTGCATGTATGAGAACTCCCCTAATCCTGATGACTTTAGGACTCTACCATTTAGGTGAAATGGTTCATGAAACGAGCCCTATATCACATAAGTCATGATTAGTAAAATACTCCAAGCCGATGAGTCCTACAGACAGTGGGAGTGTCAACCTGACTCCTCTGAGGCTTGCTTGTGGGATCACGCCCTTAAGAAGGACCACCTTGTTTCATGGAGGTGCAAAGTGTATAGTTGATACGTGCGTGATACATGAGGGTGCTTACTTTAATAAGTAAGTTCACTGAGGTGCCCCGTGTGAGAACATTCCTAAATGGGAAAGGGAGTTTCTATTTCAGGAAATGGAAACTTCCAGATTAGGAAATATCTCACGAGTCATTGATGTGATTAATTGATCCTTAGACTTGAGGTTCCTTGTCACTTTATGAGTTAACTCTGTAGTCTTAGGTATAAGCTTTAAAGGGTGTCGCCTTAGACAACTGATTCAAGGCTTATGCTGGGACTGCACAAGTGATTCATGAAAGTGAATGAGAATCAAGATAGGACCTACACTTGCATTTGCAAGGTGATCTCTTATTGTGTAAGTCATTCATATGCCATATGGAGTCCTTGGCCAAGGCAGTAGATCAAGACATCAAGAAAAGGGTTTCTTGGATTGAGATCAAATGGATATGAAATGCACTTAGCTTTAAGACCCGATTATTAGGGTTCTGATTATTCCCTTGCCCTAGATCTTGGTTGAGAGATAGTAAGTATGAGGATTGTATCTCATATGAATCAATGACTTAAAAGTTCTGTCGAATCCGAACATTCCAATTCAGCTAGGGGTTAAACACCTGTTGCTAGACTATGGTCGTTTAATCTGTGGACTGATTAATTAATTAGTGAATTAATTAATTAGGGTCACTGCTAATTGAATTGAGAACCTAGAGGGTCACACACAACAACTTGGTTACATGAGTTGAGGCTTGAAAATGATTAAACGAGTTAATCGGGCCAAGAGGGTTCCACACGTGTGAAGTCACACGTGTGTATATATATATATTATATATATATTAAATAATTAATTAGTTAATTATTTAATAGACTTTGGTTTAATTTTGAATTAAAAAGAAAGTCTAATTTTGGAGAAAATAATCTAGTTAATTAATTACGAATTAATTAATTAGATAAAAATAAGTTATTTATTTTATAATAAATAAAGTATAAAATTATCCAAAAATAGTTTGGATATTTTTAGCTCTCTTAAAAGTTGACTTGAATTAGAATTCAAAGTCAAAGTTGGAAAATACTTGATGATCAAGTAATAGGAGAGAGACAAACCAAATCCTTACCCAACAAGGAGTTCGGCCGTCCCTCCCCTTTCCTATATATAGGGGAGCTCATGCTCCCCTTTAGGGCTAATGGACAATTCTTGGTTCATGTGTTGAACACCTTCCTTTCTCCAAGATTAAATTAAACCCTAGGTTAAGCCTAAACACTAACTAGATAACTAGCATCCTTACTAGTTAGATTGTGATCAAGTTGGTGGACTTTCTCTAGAGACTTCAAGTTAGAAGTTTGAAGATTCGAGCTTTACCAAGGAGAGGGGATCAAGCCGCGAGAAGAGCGTTCTTGGGTGGCTTGAAACGCTTCAAGAAAGAACAAAAGAAAAGTAAGTTTTCTATCTTTACGAATTTGGTTACACGATTGCGAGTCCAAGGTCCTTTTGTTGGGAAATTTTTTTAAATTCCGCTGCTTTCTGATTCGTGTTTTCCAACACGTAGGAGATGGATGGAGAGTCTATCATCTTAAAGCCCGATTTAGCCTGGGCGTAATAGAACCCATCTGTAGGAGACGAGCGTGTTGAGCGGGCCACCTGTATTAAACTGTCAAAATTGACGATCGAGGGTTCGTGGCCCAGGGCTCTCATCATAATTACGAAGGTGTTGATCAGGGCTATCCCGTTCGGCAGAATTTGTGAAGGGCAAAGCGCAAGGTGATGATAGATGGTGGCGACGGTGGACGGTATGGGAAACCTCAAGCCCCCGGCCAGGACTGCGTCCCAGTAGACCGTCAATGTAACGCCCCGGTTTCCGGATGAACAGGTAAGCACGCCACGTGTACGTTTTGAGCGTAGGTTTAATTTATTTCTTAATTTTATAATATATTCTTACGTGGCATTCATATTTTTGTAAAATTCATGAAACATTACTTATATTAATTCTTTGAACTCTTATTATTGCAAATATTATTTCATGGCACGAAAAATATTTGTTGCATGAAACTGATACCGAGAGTATTTTAAATTACCAATTTGTCCCTAAAAATGTATTTCCAAAACTTTGGGGACTTAATTGCATGAACTTTTAGGACCAAATTGATCATATTTTAAAAACCCCATATACTCGATTGCATAACTTAAACAATTCAAGGATTAATTGGCAATTAGCATAAGTCACAAAAATCAAGGATGATAAATTACGTATCATCTCTTCTTGCACATTCTTTGATCATTTCTATCCAAAATTTGCCAAAACATATTCATCTCTCTCTCGGTATTTCAAGAAGAGAAAAGGAAGAGTGGATTTTCAATCAATCATCAAGATTTCAAGAAAGCTTTCAAGGAAATCAGGGAGATCATCATCATCATCTTCTTCTTCATCCATTTTTTTTAGCTTCAAGGTTGGTTTGGCATGAACCCATGATTCTTGATCATACATGGGATAGCTAGGGTTTGAGTTTGATATGCTAGATGAATTGTTAGTTGTGTAAAACATGATTGAATGATCATATCATGAATTATACCATGATTTGTAGCTTGAAATTTTGAATATTTGGCATGAGTGATCAAGTTTGATCATAAGCTTGAAACCTTGGAAATCTTGTTGTTATTGCATGGTTTAGGTGTTTAAGTGTGATATTATTATGCTATAAGTGTGTATGCATCATATCTCCAGAAATTATAGCTTTTGGGGATCAAAAATGGAGTTTGTTGCTTCCTTTTGTTCTTTGCCGAGAGCTTCCCCTGTTTCTGCTCTGTTTTTCCAGTTGCAGAAACTGGGAACGACCGTTCCCAGCCTCAAGGCTTGGTGGGAACGGGCGTTCCCATTTCTTTTCAAATAAAGGGACAGCCGAGCATGGGAACGGCCGTTCCCATTTTGGCCTTGCGCCGGAAGGGCCGTTCCCAGCTCAAAGGCGCGGTTTAAGGAAAAAAAACGCGGGCACGTTTTGGGAAACTCTTGGGAACGACCGTTCCCATTTTACAAAGGGACCCGGAACGGCCGTTCCCACCTGTGTTGCAGAACAAAAGTTTCTGCATAAAATTACGAAAATGACCCCTCGATCCAACGACTTCTTTGACCCCGAATTGCTATAATATGTGCTAATATGATGTGAAACGAAATGTTATCATACCACATTGCATTTCCATGGTCGTCTCGACACATTTCCGCCGTTCGTCATATTTTGGTCATTTAGGTCATGTCTCACGAATGTACATCGTATTTGCACAGGTCACGAGGGCGTGGACGGGGAGCAAGCTCCTTAGAACGCTTCTATATTATATTTTGCAAGGAAAGGTGAGGTTTAGGTTATGGTTATAGAACCCTACCACCCGTACGTGCTATTTTCGGCCAAAACCTATTATAATTATAAACGTTTTCAAACTTATAAACATTTCCCAAGCAAGAACGTATTGATTATCATGATTTCAAGCATGTTTGGCGAGTACATGATTGCACGTGGGCCCGAGGGTAATTCTTGAGCCAACCGGGAAAGCAAGGGCTGACGGGTAACTCCTGAATTATCCTCACATTGTTGGGATCACCCCCGAAGCCACTAGGAGATTAGTGGTGGAAGGAGTTTCGTGTCTAGAGGGTCATGTCCTCTACACACACCATGTCGTGGATAGTCGAGCCTTGCAAACTCGCTATCAACCGGAGGAAGAAGGAGACTGGGGATTAATCCGGCATGTCGGGTTATCCTCGGGTTATTGCATGATTTCAAGCATGAAACTGTCTATTTGAGCACTAATTAAATTGTATGATCACGTATTTATCAAGCAAGCAAGCATGATCACGTATTGTTCACGATTGGAAGTTCGGTTGGAGATTGCCCTTGCTCGCCGGGGCCACATGTTCATGACATTGACAAGCATGATTAAAATAAATGTGATAAAATGATTGGTTGTAATCTCGGGCAAAGATTAAGTTCTTGAATTATATATTCCTTTCATTTCCAAAGTCTTCACCCGAGGCTACACCTTGCATGTGATGTGTGTATATACTATTGCCCCTCACTCAGTCTTCAGTAGACTGATACTTCACTTTTCAGGTACCTTTTGAGCGTGGTCGTGCTAGGCGGGAGTTGTTCGAGTCTTGCATTTCCACGGGTCTAGTTCATACCCTTGTTGTATAGTAATTTTGAGACATTTCATGTTATGATCGTTCTTATTGCATTTTGGATACTTACTGATGTATATTATCAAGGGATGGTTATGTAGTGATAGTTAATTGGTACCTATATGTATCTATGTAATAAATATGGTACCTATATATATATGAATGACTTTATTGCTTCCGCTTTTCTATTCATGTTTGTTTTGATTATGTTGGGGAGAGTGTCCCGCCTAGAGCATCGTTTTTATTGTCACCCGTTCGCTGTGGTCTTGGTTCATGTATGAACTGTCCATTTCATACGTGGATCGAGGCTATAGTGCGGGAGATGTGGCGCCTTGGGGTTTAGGGTGCTACATCTACAGGTGGTATCAGAGCCAGGTTGCAAAACCGAGGTTCTCGAGTCGTGTCAAGTCAGTCTAGGTCGCACGGCATAGGATTATGTGGTATTTGGGAGTCTACATTGGGTTGACTTACCTGAATTATTTATTTCTTTGCATTACTTGAGCTACTTGATCTTCCTTGAACGTGTGCTATTTGATACTATGGAAATTGTGTGCACACATTTGCATTTATTGATCAAGCCATGCATGTTTAGTGATCTGATTTCAGGATGGAGCATGACAGACGTTCCAGTGACCGATCCTCGAGGCACAGGCATCATCATCGCCGACATCATCGCCGCGAGAGATCACCCCCTCCTCCGCCTGCTCAGGCACAGCCCCAGGATTTCATGAATGCAGTAGTGGGGCTAATTGATCAGAGGTTGCAGGAACGGGTACCCCCACCACCACCACCAGCGCAGGTAGCACCTCCGGAGAACCCCATTTCTGCTATTTTATGAGAGTTTCAGAATCAGCGTCCCCCGAAGTTCTATAAAGGAGACGATACACAGGCAGAGATGTGGTTAAAGGAGATCGAGAGGATATGGCAGCTTATTCCTTGCGACAGTCAGGAGAAGGCTCGTTGCACCCTCACTCTTATTCAGGGCGAGGCCTACTCCTGGTGGGAGAGCACTCAGATTGTTCTGGAGGCAGCCGGGACCGAGACTACTTGGGAGGTCTTCGTACGGGAGTTCAGAAATAAGTTCATTCCTCCAGCTTCCCGTACCCGCAGGTTGAGGGAGTTTACAGAATTAAAGCAGGGAGGCAGGTCCGTTGGTCAGTATATCGCCGAGTTCAAGAGGCTTTCTCGCTATGCACCTAACATAGCGAATGATGACTTTCACAAGGCGATGCAGTTCGTTCAGGGGTTGAGGCCAGATATCCAGGATGCACTGAAAGCAGCTAATACTAGCACCTGGGCAAAAGCTACAGCAAAGGCCCTAAAAGTTGAAGATTCCGATAGTGCTAGGAGGGCTACTCAGCGAACAGGACAGGCTTCAGGCTCGAGATCAGGCCAGGGTTCGAGCTCAGGGAAAAGGCCGATGACTTATTCTACACCTCCAGCTCAGAGGGATACCGGGAAGAAACCTAAGTACACCGGGCCATTTCCGAGAGGACCAAGAGCTCCAGCACCACCTCAGCCACCTCAGAGACCGAGATGCAGATGGTGTGGACTTACTACGCACACCTATGATAACTGTAGGCGCCGGCTAGGTCTGTGTTTGATCTGTGGGAGTAACGAGCACCTGGTTGACGGTTGTCCGGATCGCCAGGATCCACCCCCTGCAGGTCCGAGGCCACTGGTGAGAGCACGGGCTTATGCACTTGCTGGAGAGGAGCAGGATGTCGAGATAGACCCCGCCGCAGTAGTTGAAGGTATTATTTGCATTCATGGCACGAACATCCATACATTATTTGATCCGGGAGCTACACACTCCTTTCTTGCGCACTCTATTGCTATTACCTTGTCTTTGCCTGCTATGTGTACTTCTGTGTGCTATATAGTTAGTACTCCTTTCGGTAGTAGGCGAGAGACGGATCAGGTTTACCGGGATGTTCCAGTTGTGATTGAAGGCCGGGAGTTTCTGACCGATTTTATTGTTATGCCGATGGAGAGATACGGGGCTATTCTGGGGATGGATTGGCTTTACAGACATTGTGCTACAGTGGATTGCCGGGTTAAGAAGGTTCAGTTGGGGTCAGAGGTTGTTACGGGCGGTACTTCAAAGACCGTGCCCCTACTCTCGTTTTCAGAGGCTCAGAAGTTAGTCCGAGATGGGGCTACAGGGTTCATTGCCTATATTCTGAACAAGCCCAAAGATCAGGTGAAATTAGAGGACACAGAAGTGGTAAAGGAATTTCCCGAGGTATTTCCAGAGAAGCTGGATTCCTTGCCTCCTGAGCGGGAGATTGAGTTTGTGATTGATCTTTTCCCGAATGCTGAGCCGTATTCAAAGACTCCGTACCGGATGGCTCCAGCTGAATTAAAGGAACTAAAAGTTCAGCTTGAGGCTTTATTGGAAGTTGGGTACATTCGGCCAAGTTCTTCGCCGTGGGGAGCACCGGTGTTGTTTGTCAAGAAAAAGGACGGGACTCTAAGAATGTGTATCGATTACAGGGAGTTGAACAGGATGACTATCAAGAACAAGTATCCCCTCCCACATATCGAGGAGTTATTCGATATACTTCAGGGTTCCAAGATTTATTCAAAATTGGATTTAAGACAGGGATACTATCAGCTGCGAATCCGAGCAGAGGACATTCCAAAGACGGGATTCAATACTCGGTACGGGCATTACGAGTTCGTGGTTATGCCGTTTGGATTGACTAATGCCCCTGCAGCTTTCATGGATATGATGCACCGGATATTCAGGCCTTTCCTCGACAAGTTCGTGGTGATTTTCATTGATGATATTCTGGTTTTCTCAAAATCAGCCGAGGAGCATGCGAGACATCTCAGGCTTGTTCTTCAGACTCTGAAAGAGCATCAGTTGTTTGCTAAGTTCAGTAAGTGTGAATTTTGGATCAATCGGGTTTCCTTCTTGGGGCATGTGATTTCAGGAAAAGGGTTGGAAGTCGATCCCTCGAAAATCGAGGCCGTGCTTAAGTGGGAGAAACCAAAGAATGCCTCGGAAATTAGAAGCTTCTTGGGATTGGCCGGTTATTACAGAAGGTTTGTTCAGGATTTCTCCAAGATTGCGGCACCGTTAACCCGGTTGACAAAGAAGGATGTTAAGTTTGTCTGGGAAGAGAAGTGTGATCAAAGCTTTAATTTCCTGAAAGAAAAGTTAGTCTCAGCTCCGGTGTTAGCACTTCCTGAGGGTTCAAAAGAGTATGCAGTGTATACGGATGCGTCCAAAGAAGGCTTGGGTTGTGTTTTGACTCAGAAAGGGAAAGTGATCGCTTATGCTTCCCGAAAGCTAAAGGAGTTGAAAGGAATTATCCAACACACGACCTAGAGCTTGCAGCCGTGATCTTTGCTCTCGGGAAATGGAGACATTATCTTTACGGGACTTCCTTTGAGATTTTTACCGACCATAAGAGCCTCCAGTATTTATTCACACAGAAGGATTTGAATATGAGGCAACGGCGTTGGATGGAAAAGTTGGAAGATTATGATTGTACAATTAAATACCATCCCGGGAAAGCCAATGTGGTCGCCGATGCGCTTAGCAGGAAGGCGAGTGTATCGAGTTTGGAAAGTGAGGAAGTTGCCCCGATTGTGTTAAAGGCTCGGGTTTCTAATATCACAATTCAGCCGGAATTAAGGTATCAGTTATTTGAGGCTCAGAATAAGGATCCGGAAGTGCAGAAGCTTGTAAGTAAAGCTAAGGATGACCCGGAGAGTCCGTTTGGGTTTGATGAGACCGGGTTGCTTCGGTTTAAAAGCAGAGTGGTAGTACCTGAAGAGTTGAGACGGGTTCTACTTGAAGAAGCTCACAAGTCAGCCTACTCGATCCACCCAGGAGGAAATAAGATGTACAAGGATTTGAAACAATATTATTGGTGGAACGGGTTGAAAAGAGACGTGGCAGAATACGTGAAACATTGCTTGACTTGTCAGAAAGTGAAAGCGGAGCACCAAAAACCCGCGGGACTTCTACAACCGTTACCTATTCCCGAGTGGAAGTGGGAACAAGTAACGATGGACTTTGTTTCCGGATTACCGAAGGTTAAAGGCGGGTTTGATGGAATTTGGGTAATTGTGGATAGATTTAAAAGTCTGCTCACTTTCTACCGGTCCGGATGTCCTATAAGATCCCGAAGTTGGCTGAAATCTATAACAGGGAGATTATTCGACTTCATGGTATTCCGGTGAGCATAGTTTCAGACCGAGACCCGAGGTTTACTTCTAAGTTGTGGCAAGAGTTGCAGGTTGTCTTGGGAACGAAACTTAAGTTCAGCACAGCATTTCACCCGCAAACAAATGGCCAAACTGAAAGGTTAATCAGGTATTTGGAAGATCTTCTTCGGGCTTGCGCGATGGATTTTCAGAACTCGTGGTCAGAACAACTTCCCTTGATCGAGTTTGCTTATAATAACAGCTTTCAGGCTTCGATCGGAATGGCTCCTTACGAGTTACTCTATGGAAGAAAGTGCCGATCTCCGTTGTTCTTCGACTTGGAAGAATGGAAGTGGTCGAAACAGGAAGGAGTAAAGAAAGGTGAAAGGTTCGAAAGTCCTTCCAAAGTCGTTCAAGCTATGATTGAAAAGGTTCAAATGATTCAACAACGGATGAAAGCCGCGCAAGATAGACAGAAGAGCTACGCCGATAAGCGCCGAAGAGATCTAGAATTTGAAGTTGGTGACCGGGTATTCTTGAAGGTGTCACCACGGAAAGGTTTCACCCGGATCGGGAAAGGAGGAAAACTTAATCCTCGCTACTTAGGTCCGTTTGAGATTCTTGAAAGAATAGGCGAGGTAGCCTATCGACTGGACCTACCACCGAGTCTTACGGGGATTCACAACGTGTTCCATGTTTCACAATTAAGGAAATATTACCCCGATGAGACTACGATTCTCCCCGTGGAAGAAGTTGAGCTGGAACCGAATTTGACGTTTGTTCAGAGGCCGGTTAGAATATTGGATCGGAAATTCCAAGAGTTGAGAAACCAGAGAATTCCCATGGTTAAGGTGTTGTGGAGAAGTGACAAAACCGAGGAAGCTACGTGGGAAACAGAGGATAAAATGAAACGGTTCCACCCAGAGTTGTTCGAGCAAGACTAGAGAATCTGGGGACCAGATTCTTCTAAGGGGGGGAGAGTTGTAACGCCCCGGTTTCCGGATGAACAGGTAAGCACGCCACGTGTACGTTTTGAGCGTAGGTTTAATTTATTTCTTAATTTTATAATATATTCTTACGTGGCATTCATATTTTTGTAAAATTCATGAAACATTACTTATATTAATTCTTTGAACTCTTATTATTGCAAATATTATTTCATGGCACGAAAAATATTTGTTGCATGAAACTGATACCGAGAGTATTTTAAATTACCAATTTGTCCCTAAAAATGTATTTCCAAAACTTTGGGGACTTAATTGCATGAACTTTTAGGACCAAATTGATCATATTTTAAAAACCCCATATACTCGATTGCATAACTTAAACAATTCAAGGATTAATTGGCAATTAGCATAAGTCACAAAAATCAAGGATGATAAATTACGTATCATCTCTTCTTGCACATTCTTTGATCATTTCTATCCAAAATTTGCCAAAACATATTCATCTCTCTCTCGGTATTTCAAGAAGAGAAAAGGAGGAGTGGATTTTCAATCAATCACCAAGATTTCAAGAAAGCTTTCAAGGAAATCAGGGAGATCATCATCATCATCTTCTTCTTCATCCATTTTTTTTAGCTTCAAGGTTGGTTTGGCATGAACCCATGATTCTTGATCATACATGGGATAGCTAGGGTTTGAGTTTGATATGCTAGATGAATTGTTAGTTGTGTAAAACATGATTGAATGATCATATCATGAATTATACCATGATTTGTAGCTTGAAATTTTGAATATTTGGCATGAGTGATCAAGTTTGATCATAAGCTTGAAACCTTGGAAATCTTGTTGTTATTGCATGGTTTAGGTGTTTAAGTGTGATATTATTATGCTATAAGTGTGTATGCATCATATCTCCAGAAATTATAGCTTTTGGGGATCAAAAATGGAGTTTGTTGCTTCCTTTTGTTCTTTGCCGAGAGCTTCCCCTGTTTCTGCTCTGTTTTTCCAGTTGCAGAAACTGGGAACGACCGTTCCCAGCCTCAAGGCTTGGTGGGAACGGGCGTTCCCATTTCTTTTCAAATAAAGGGACAGCCGAGCATGGGAACGGCCGTTCCCATTTTGGCCTTGCGCCGGAAGGGCCGTTCCCAGCTCAAAGGCGCGGTTTAAGGAAAAAAAACGCGGGCACGTTTTGGGAAACTCTTGGGAACGACCGTTCCCATTTTACAAAGGGACCCGGAACGGCCGTTCCCACCTGTGTTGCAGAACAAAAGTTTCTGCATAAAATTACGAAAATGACCCCTCGATCCAACGACTTCTTTGACCCCGAATTGCTATAATATGTGCTAATATGATGTGAAACGAAATGTTATCATACCACATTGCATTTCCATGGTCGTCTCGACACATTTCCGCCGTTCGTCATATTTTGGTCATTTAGGTCATGTCTCACGAATGTACATCGTATTTGCACAGGTCACGAGGGCGTGGACGGGGAGCAAGCTCCTTAGAACGCTTCTATATTATATTTTGCAAGGAAAGGTGAGGTTTAGGTTATGGTTATAGAACCCTACCACCCGTACGTGCTATTTTCGGCCAAAACCTATTATAATTATAAACGTTTTCAAACTTATAAACATTTCCCAAGCAAGAACGTATTGATTATCATGATTTCAAGCATGTTTGGCGAGTACATGATTGCACGTGGGCCCGAGGGTAATTCTTGAGCCAACCGGGAAAGCAAGGGCTGACGGGTAACTCCTGAATTATCCTCACATTGTTGGGATCACCCCCGAAGCCACTAGGAGATTAGTGGTGGAAGGAGTTCCGTGTCTAGAGGGTCATGTCCTCTACACACACCATGTCGTGGATAGTCGAGCCTTGCAAACTCGCTATCAACCGGAGGAAGAAGGAGACTGGGGATTAATCCGGCATGTCGGGTTATCCTCGGGTTATTGCATGATTTCAAGCATGAAACTGTCTATTTGAGCACTAATTAAATTGTATGATCACGTATTTATCAAGCAAGCAAGCATGATCACGTATTGTTCACGATTGGAAGTTCGGTTGGAGATTGCCCTTGCTCGCCGGGGCCACATGTTCATGACATTGACAAGCATGATTAAAATAAACGTGATAAAATGATTGGTTGTAATCTCGGGCAAAGATTAAGTTCTTGAATTATATATTCCTTTCATTTCCAAAGTCTTCACCCGAGGCTACACCTTGCATGTGATGTGTGTATATACTATTGCCCCTCACTCAGTCTTCAGTAGACTGATACTTCACTTTTCAGGTACCTTTTGAGCGTGGTCGTGCTAGGCGGGAGTTGTTCGAGTCTTGCATTTCCACGGGTCTAGTTCATACCCTTGTTGTATAGTAATTTTGAGACATTTCATGTTATGATCGTTCTTATTGCATTTTGGATACTTACTGATGTATATTATCAAGGGATGGTTATGTAGTGATAGTTAATTGGTACCTATATGTATCTATGTAATAAATATGGTACCTATATATATATGAATGACTTTATTGCTTCCGCTTTTCTATTCATGTTTGTTTTGATTATGTTGGGGAGAGTGTCCCGCCTAGAGCGTCGTTTTTATTGTCACCCGTTCGCTGTGGTCTTGGTTCATGTATGAACTGTCCATTTCATACGTGGATCGAGGCTATAGTGCGGGGGATGTGGCGCCTTGGGGTTTAGGGTGCTACAGTCAATATCCCGGGCGGCGGTCGGTTGGCCCTCTCTCCCTCCTAGGGAAGTCGCATAGGAAATACAACTTCATCCCAATGCACTTTTGCTCTCAATTCCTCCAGGTCACCAAGCGTCAAAATGCTTTCGATCTCATCCGGGGATCTGTCGGTTTGGTGAGGGTTATTTTGCCTTACTCGCGTTGCAGGCTCTTTTCCCCTTCTCTGGCGCTTTCTGGGAGGTTCAGCCTCAGCATGACGCTCGGAGGGCCCTGCACCGCCCTCGGTAGCCGCGATCGCCACTGTGACCCTATGGTCCTGGGGTCTTACAGCACTATTGAGCACGGGAAATACCTTTTCCCCTTGCCTCTGCATTTCCATAACGTGGCCCATCTCCTCGAAGAGATCATCTACCCCTCCGGGAGCGCGCTCGTTCATCCCTTGAACGGCGGCATTAACTTCTTCATCCCCAGCTTCGGCCGGAGCCCTGGCCATTGGGATGGCGATTGGAATCTCATCGCCGGGAGGGGCTCTGGCCCTTGGAACCGCCATGGGTATATTACCGTGAGGGGAGGAGCTTCCAACTGACATCTCATCTATCTCCCTCACATAATCATCTGATTGGTGTTCTGCCATGTCTGATCCTTGATTTTTTAAGGAGAAGCTTCTCGCGAAAGCTCAAATGAAGAAAGAAGATTCTGAAATGAATTGAATGGCAAAAAGGGGGCCTTTCACTCAAGAGTTTCACTCACCCAACCTAAATCTAAAGTTAGTGTAAAGAAAATCAGAAATTATCGGGATTTACCTGGGGTTTGAAAGAAAATATTGCTAGAGTTCGCGAAGATTTGCAGAAAGTTTTTGCTGATATTATGCTTGAAGAAGACTAAGTGCGTGAAAGAGATGTAAGGCTCTCCAAATCCCAATTTATAGGGAGAGTGGTAGCATTGATTAGGGTTAAAGATTCAAATTGCAATCATTTCCCGCCTGGGGAAATCCACCACTTTTGATAACCGCCTCACGTCTCCCGGAACACACGCGCCCACGCTCCCACTCAGCATTTAATGCGGACAGGACTTCATTAAATGCGATGTCAGAATGTGTCCGTTACGGAAGCCTAGAGGTCACTTCTCTTGAAAGAAGCTTGACCCTCGGATATTCAAAAATTCAAGGCTTGCTTCTCTGAAAATTCTACAGTACGCTCAAAGCGATACTACAGAATTTGGGGGGCAAAATGATGAGACACAAAACCTCGCTCGGCTCAGAGCCGTCCACGTGTCGCCATCTATTGACCTAAAACTTAGACGCTCGCATTAACGGGCTCGCGTGCCTATCCAGCCCATTCACTTGATGACTAATCCAGGTCCACGTGCCTCGGCCCACTATTCAAGTGGGGGATTCAGGCTAGAGAACCCAGCGCTCGTGATACGGTCCTCTCATGGGCTATCCTCCCAGGGAAGCATTCCACGAGGGCACGTTCTACCCTGCACTCGGTTATCCAACGCTCGTTGGTCATTAGTCACAGGGGACCCCCTCGTGCATCCCTTCGAGCGTCACCCACGCTCGAGTATGATCAACCCCTATTAAGGCGTCCGTACGCCTGCAGGACAGGGTTTGAGCTTCCCAGCTCTCAACACTCGCCAACAACCTCTGACACTATGCAGTGCGCACCTCGTACCTGGCACGCTGCTTGCTTTTCAGAGCCGTCACTCTCATACCCTCACAGGCCGCCATGTGTTAGGACAACACAGGTTTGGGACCACACGATCAAATTACCCAATCTGCCCTCACCCTTAACCTATAAATAAGGGGAAACACATGCTTTCTTCCTCAAGTCACCTTCTCCATCAAAACACACATTGAACTGGTATATTCCTCCATTAATCTGCATCTTCCCAAGCTACATACTACCTTCAACACAGTTGCATCACCACCGCATTTTACACTCTTGGTGTTATCCTAGCTGGAAGAACCCACGCTCAAAAGGAAACTCAGTTCCTGAGGCTCCCACGCCTGTGATGGGCTTTCTCTTTTCATACAAATATTGAAAGTGTTGTTGCATTTTAGGAAGCTCCGATTCCTGCACCATCACATATAATATACAAAAATATATTATAGCTTAAAAAATATTTGAACATAATAATATGTTATATTTTTATTTTAACATAATAATATATTTATATTATATTATTATTAAAATTTATTTATATTTTAACTTAATAATTATTTGAACAAAAAATGTATTGCCTGGGCTTCGAACCCAGGACCACAGGTAGGAGAAGGAGCCTCGCGACCTACTAGGCTATGGCTACACTTATGTTTTTTCACTACAAGAAATCCTGCGAAATCCGACGGAAAATTCCGAGGGAAACACTCCGTTGGATTGTCGTCGGTAAATCCGAGGGAATTCCGACAGAAATCCGACGGGTTTTTGTTTTTATTTTTAAAATAAAAAAGAAATAATTCCGACGGGATTTCCCTCGGAATCTCGTCGGTTTTTTTAAAATACTAAATTTAAAATTAATATTAAATAATTCCGACGGGATTCCGAGGGAAATCCCGTCGGTTTTTTAAAATATAAAATATAAAAATAGATATTAAATATTTTCGACGGGATTTCCCTCGGAATCCCGTGGGTATTTCAAAATATAAAATTTAATATTGAAAATATAAAAATTAAATAAATCCGACGGGATTTCCGTCGGAATACCCTCGGAATGTAAAAAACAAAATTTTAAAAATTATTCGTATTGAATAAGAAAATATAAAAAATTAAACAATTCCGACGGGATTCCCATCGGTATCCCGTCGGAATTTATAAAATAAAAATTTAACGTTTCCGAGGGGATTTTCAATCGGAATCCCGTCGGTACGTGTAAAATAAGCTGAGTTAAAACACTTTCCCAATTTTATTTCTTCCCCAACTCAGACAAGCAAACCCTCCCTTCCCAAAAGAAGTCTGCGCCGCTAGTCTCCGCCTGAGCCAGCCCCGGACTGTCTCTCCCTCGCCTTTTTCTCTCGCACCTCCGTCTTCGATTTCGCGCTCCCTGCGCGTTTACGACGACACCATCGCCGCTCCGCTTCCGACAATGCCCGCCGCCGCTCGTCTCTGCCTGAGCCAGCTCCGACTTCTTCTCTCTCCAACCCATTGTACAACCGCTTCTCTATCGCGCCTCTTGGCCTCCGATTGCACGCAGATCCGCCTGCACCGCCGGTGCTCCGCCTCCTCCTGCACATCAGATTACTCACCAGGTCTCCACAAGAATCCTTTATTTCGCTTTCTGAAATATTTTGCCCCAACTAAAAAATACAAGTTGGAAGATGGTTTTTTTTGTGTAAAATACAAGTTGGGATAATTAGGGATTATAAGCATCCAGCTTGTGGAGCGTTTGCATGCATAAGTGAAATCCAGGCTTGTTGCCCTCTTTAGGTGTTTGCAGTTTACAATTCTCAATTATTTGTTTTCTAAATTAATGGAAGTTCAAGCATATACATTTATGCCCTGTTCGATTTGGGCTTGACAGGTATATATATGCTTGCAAAGACTGCTTACTCTTATATAAAAGTAGAATCCATTTTTATCAAATACGACAAATAAGAAGGTTAATTTATGTAGGATTTATTTTACAGGGTTTCAAATTTTACACTAATTTATCCATTTTGGCACTGATGTCTCAAGGAATATCTTCATGGCCCTTCTACAATCTCAATTTCTTCACCTTTATGCTTTCCACAATTTAGGCAGGTGGAGTGTAGAACTGATTTCAGGTTGCTGGTTAAATAGTTCTTTTTGGACTTTCAATCACTTAATCTCGAGTTTGATGATTCTTTAGCAGGTGATTATCTGTACAATTGAGTTTTCATCGTAATCTCGGGTTGCTGTCAACAAGTTAGTTTGGTCTGCAGGCTGATTATATTGATAATTGCTATAAGTTTTGTAACATTCCGACTGATCAGACTTTTCAGGTAACCTCTTATGTGCGCTATTTAATTATTTATTTAAGTGATTATGTGATATTTAATTGCTAACGTGGACTAATTGAAGTTATTTGAACTTAATTGCTTTGGTATGAATTTGTTTAACTTGAACGTTTAATTTTCCTTCACTTTGTATTTTGCTCGTTTTAGATTCGTATTTAATTCTGATTTTTTTGAATTCGTGATATGTGTTAAGTATATGCTTTATGGACTCGGTTATGTGCTCGTTGTATGTTTTAGTATTTGTTTTGATTGCCTTTTTGGGTTCGTTTTGGAGACGGGACCTAAAGGAGGCTAAAGAGCATTTAGCGCACCTTGGGTTCCGGGATGCGTATCTTGAGCTCGGGAATTCGGATTCGAATTCCGTCACCTCCGTTGAACTCATTTCGACGATTCGGGTTTAATGGGATAAGCCTCACATTTTTCTAAGCTCGTTAAGGCCTTCGAATTTCACCCGTAACGAGCCCCTTTTGCTTGAGAGCTACCTTTTGACCTAGCTATGACTTTGTGGACCCCACTTAAACCTTAACCATGAGTTATACATTGAGTTGAGCCTCTCTTATCCCCTTTTTGCTGCTGAAAACCGAGCCAAACCTCTCTCTCTCCCACCAAAACCGATCAGCCAAGCAAAGCAAGAAGAAGAAGAAACCTCTTTGTCCATTTTCTTGATTTTGAGCTCAAACCTTTACTTTAGCTTCTCCAATTTGAAAAGTGAGTTCATGGTTGTTATCTACTCTCCCTCTTCTCTCTTTTATGTGCTCTTGAGTTCATTTCCATGGTTGATTGATGAGATATAGCAAGCATGTGAATAGTATGTGTTGGGAGAATTTGTTGGACTCTTGCTCCATTCTTGTTTCCTTGAGTTTTGATGATGATATTATGCTCCTAGGACTTGATTCTTAGCATTTATTACATTTCCTTGCTTGGTAGTTGGAGTATGAGTGTTTGGTTTTATTTGGGTTGCTGAGTTTGATGTTTGAGTCGTCTGCGTTTTTATGTACCGAGACACGGGGGTGTCTCGGTTTGCCTTTTTTTGGTGACACGGGCGTGTCACCTTTTGATTTCGTTGTTCGGTTTCTGTAATGAGACACGGGGGTGTCTCAGCTTGCCCTTCCAGGGGGGCACGGACGTGTCCCCTAGGAACTCTAGTTTTTCGCCCGTCTTTGCTTGGTTTTGCTTCCTTTCCGTTGCTTCTTGTTGATCCTTCTTGCCTCGTTTTTGGTGTGTATGCATGACCAACTTGTTATATTTTGTGTTAAGCCTTATGTTATGAATTTGTGCTTTGATTTACGTCCTCGTTTATGATATATGTCCGAATATGCATTGATTGCTTATAAATGATCTAAATGTAGATTCATTTCATATCATTTGCATCATAAACATACATACGCATGTACCGAGCGTCAATGTGGTTCATATTGAGTCTAAGAGTGTTCCTTGCTGTTTGTCTTGTTCAGAGGATCTCCCTGTAGAGGACGAGATTGCTCCGTAGGTGTCCGGTTGTCACACTTTTGTCTCCACTACGTTCGTTGACAAGGTGAGGTTTTTGTTCTTTTAGTTATTCAACCTATAACTCTACTTGATTTGAGGCCTCGCATGTGGATACGTATAATAAATGGTAAATAAGTGTATGATACTTATGTTGCGGGATTTGCCCCATTTGTTATAAGAGTTTGAAAACATTTTGTATAAGTATATAAGCTATTTTGCTTTCGTTTGAAAAGTTTAGTTTTGTGCAAGTGTGTGTGTGTAAGCGAGATGTGGCTTTGAAAGATAAGCTTTGAGATATGTTTGTATGACTTTCGTGATCTGTTTGGGTCCCGGAGTGTGGTATGGTAATCTCGGGACGACCGAGGGGTCGCCGAGCTCTTCCATCAACACCTCCATTTGAGAGTTTCACCCAAACTTGGGAGGTTGAGGAAGGGTGTTTCTCTTGAGCCGGAGGAGGCAACCGCCGAAGGTTTCAAGGTAGTAATTAAACCTTGTCTCGTCTGTGTATGTGGATAGTTAGGGCCGATCAACCCTTCTATCAACCGGTGTTGGGGATGGATTCTGATTTGTTTTGTTTTGCTTTGATCTTCGTATATGGAAGTTGGGATGTGTGTGACTCGTACTCGCCGAGTTGGTTTAGTTTTGTATGATCTATGGAACGAGAGTGAATTTTTAATTTACCTAAAACTTGGAGTTTAGCTTTTGGCCTTTTTCCTTTTCTTTAACCTATATATACCTATATCACGGGAATTAATTTGGCTTGCAAAAACCACTCTCGGTTCAAGGATCCTTCCGTTTTGATTAAATACTTTGCTCTATAGATATATGTATCGGGTGCGTGAGTTAGCCCCCTCACTAGTCACTAGGACTAACCCTCGTTGTTGTTTTCCCCTTTTTCCTTTCTTTTGAGTTTGCAGGTTCTTCTGAGTCAAGCTAGGCGGCAAGTGTCTTGTGGGTTTACTTGTGGTTTAGCTTGGGTCTTCATGCATCATAGTGGATTTCCTTTCCTTTACTTTACGCATTTTGGATTATGTAATCTGAATACACTTATGCTATTTTGGCCGTGATGGCATTGTACATTTGTATATTTTGTATATGATCTAGCTTGAATACTTGACCCTCTCCCATTTTTGATATGTATATATGTGATCTTGGGAGTTTTGTTAGTTTATGAATTGCTTCCGCTACTCTGATTTTAATTCTCGCAGTTCTTGAGGGTCTAGGCCGCCTAGCGAGGGTGTGAGTTTTGCGTGTCTCCCGTTCGCTATGGTTTGATACGGGTGCGAACTTCCATTTCGTTACTCGTGTTGGACCTTAGTGCGGGGGATGTGGCACCCGTCGCTCCGGGGTGTTACAAGTTTGGTGTTATTTTATGGTATCACTGCAGATAGTTTCTGAGTATTGAGGTTCGCAACTTGTGTGTTTTTCTCCCAACCAAAATGAGGATGGCTCTTATTTGTGGCAGCTGGAACTGTTATTGATGTCGATACTGGTGGTTCCATGTATCCTAAACATTCCCTGGAGTGATCTTGTCTTGAAAGAGAGAATTGGGGCAGGTATATCTTTTGGAACGGTTCATCGTGCTGTGTGGAATGGTTGTGTAAGATAACTAACTTTTTATCTTTGAAATATTTACACATGTTCTATGTCGGTATTATTATTATCATTATTGATACAATTATTGTTATTACTATTCGTTTTGTTAATATTAAACGCTGGGGTTTGCTGAATATACGTCAAAAATAGAGCTTATGTTGACAAAGAGGATTTCGGGTAACAGAGATAGTGCCCTGTTTTATGAGAATGATAAAGTATGTTCTAATTGCTCGAGAAGAATATGGTATAATCAGGTTCAGTTGATAATAGGACCACTTTATCAAACTAATTGCAGAAAAGGAACGGATTTGCTCAGCTTAAGAAGACATATTCAGTCTAATTAAAAGGTATGATATATATACTGAGTACTGAGTGGAATTTTGAGTTTGTATTCCTTTTGAATTCACAACATGGTTTACACTAATTGTTTTTGTGTATCTTATTTAAATGATTACCTTGAACTTAGCTTTTGGCAAAGAAATCGGAATATATAGGCTTTGGATGCAGGATAATAATGATAATTGGTGGTGGAATGAGGTTAGCTTTGCCCGCCTAGATTTTGTTAATACTAAATGCATTATGTCTCTGTATTTAATATGTTATAATTGAACTTCTTCAATTTTATTTGTTGATTGGGTTTTACCATAATTTCTGCTAGATGCTGAGGGGTAATTAATCAAGAGTTCATGGGTGCACACCAAATAGATTATATGGATTATGATACTCTTCTGTAAAACTTCAGTATATTTCTTAAAATTAAATTCGTGTGTGGAGCTCTTGATCATGATGAGTGACAATCTATCTGCCTCATTCCTAAATGCTGGAATTCATCTCAACTCGTACCAAGTCTTTGCTATTACCTGCTCCCTTATCATTCTTCCTGCCTGTTGGCTTAGAAATCTCAGTTTGCTTTCACATATTTCAGGTACATGATCATTAATAACAATTAAAAACACCTCAGATTTTGATCTCTCTCCTCTCTTTTCTCCTTAATCTTTCTTTGTTTCGTCTATCCAGTTGGTGGAGTAGTTACTCTGGCAGTTGTAGTAACCTGCTTGTTATGGGTCAGTATCAGTTCCAATGTCGGATTCCACGCAAGTGGACAAGCACTCTACTTCACAAGATTGCCCATCACGGTCAGCATATACAGCTTCTGCTATGGCAGCCATTAAGTCTTTCCAAACATCTATTTTTCCATGAAGGACCCCTCCAGATTTCCCTCTGTTCTAGTTATCAGGTAGTTTTGAATTATAACATCCCACACATACACGTCCCCTAAATCCCATAACTTCTATTTTGACCTGCAAATGTGTAAATTTGATGCAGTTTCGTAGTGGCCAGTTTACTCTACTCCGGAGTTGCTGTAATCGGCTACTTGATGTTTGGTAAAGCCACGAACCCTCAGTTCAGTCTAAATACCAACCAATTTGGTGGCTTCCAAAGTTGCAGGATGGGCAGTTGTAAGGAAAAACACATCCAAAATTACACTTTCCCCCATAATAGCTAGCCATATGTAAGCGTAACATTTTGAACCCATTTTCCAAGTTGCAGCCCCGTTCACAAAGTTTGGTTTGACGATGACTCCGGTCGCATTAGGCCTCGAGGAACTAGTGCCGAAAGAATGGGTTAATTCAATTGCTCCGCCTATACTCATTAGAACCGTGTTGGTGGCTTCAACTCTAATTTTTTGCGCTAACCGTTCCATACTTTGGTAAGTGACACTATATGTAATGTTTAAATTGAAGTCAAATTAAGTACTCAATTTTCAGCTAATGAGTTTGTACGTTGCAGGATGCGTCATGGCCCTGATTGGTTCCTTCCTTGTCATGCGAGTGGTAAATATCCAAAATATACAAATTAGTGTAACTTTAATTGTGCCTTTTACGTTTGAACTAACTGAGTTTGATGGATTTAACCAGTCTGTAGTGCTGCCATGTGCTTGCTATATGAGGATAAACAAGGAGAAAATAACGAAGCTTCAGGTGTAGAATTAGTTGCTGCTTTAATCCAATTAGTTTATGTTTTTTGAGTAGTAAGTGGGCTAATTTGTATGTAATACTAAAGCTTCAGGTATTTCTTAAAATTAAATTCGTAATAGATTATGGTATTTTTTTGTATGCATTAGTGTGCATATTTGTAATGTTATTGATGAATCGGTTGTAATTAGTGTTGTTGAATAGGTGTAAAATATTAAAACAAAAAAAAAAAAAAAATTTGTATTTTTTTAATAGAATCTGACGGAATTCCGAGGGAAAACCCGTCGGAATTATTTTTTTTTTTATTTTGAAACAAAATTCCAACAGGATTCCAAGGGGAATCCCGTGGGAATGAATTTATTTTTTTTATTTTTAATAAAAACCCGACGGAATTCCGAGGGAAATTCCGTCGGGATATATATTTTGTTTTTCCAAAATACGACAATTCCGACGGAATTTCCCTCGGAATCCCGTCGGAATTATTTTAATTAAATTTTTTTTTTTGGAGTTTTTGTCCCTCGGAATTCCGTCGGTTTTCCGTCGGTTTTTCAATTCCGAGAAGGGGTTTTCCTACGGACTGTGTTTCGTCGGATTTCCCTCGGAATTCCGTCGGAATTCATTGTTTCCGACGAAACGTTCCGTCGGAATTCGCAGGATTTCTTGTAGTGTTTTTTGTCAAAGCTTTTATTGGACTTTTCCCCCACAAATGTATTTAACGGTTTCCATCCTAAAATTGACGATTGGGACTAAAATTGTCACAAATTGAAACCTACGGGACTAAAATTGTCAAATTCTGAAAGAAAGGGACCAAAATTGCAAATCACCCAATCCTATGGGACCAAAATTGTAATTTGCTCATAATAATTTAAATGCATACTTATAATATAGCATTAAAACCAACTGTAAATTTTACTCAATTAAATTGAATAAGTTACTGTTGGAGAATCCCGATATCTTAGGCAATGATTTGACCTAATTGTGTTTTCTTTATACGAGACTGATTTGTAGGCTTGTAATTAAACTGTGTATCCTATTTATTCTGTATCCTTTGTATGATGGTATAGACAAGAAATCACAACATGAATACATTCAAACTTTCTTCCCAAATTCCTCCTTTTATTAAAATGGTATCAGAGCGGGTTTCGATTTAATAACGATTCGAATACCTTGCTTATCACCTACCAATGCCCTCATCCACCAAACCGAACCCAATGCCGACAGATTTTCTTGCCCAAGTGGCAGAACTTTTCTGGCAAAAACAACCGGAATCAACCAACCAAACATCCATCAACATCAAACTCAACGATAACAACTACGCGATATGGTCAAGAACAGTCCAATTAGTACTACTTGGCCGAGGAAGAACAGGGTACATTACCGAAAAAACAGTATCCCCTAATCCAGAGATGACTCGGGATACGAGGCTTGGGAACAGACGGATGGATCTGTTCGAAGTCTCATACTCAACTCAATGGAACCCGAGATCGCCACACAATTCATCCTCTGCCCCAACGCGAACGAGTTGTGGCACGAGATTGAAGCCATCTACCACGACAGAGGTGATAAACTGAAATTATATGAACTCAAGCAACCGGCCTATCAAACTAATCAGACTGATATGTCCGTCGATCAATACTATCAGACCGTATAAGGGATTTGAAGATAAATCGATTTCCAGCGACCTCAATCGGTAAAGTGTTCCGATGATTGGAAAATCTATAATTTGAAGAAACAAGAAGATAGGGTATTCGCGTTCTTGTGGGGTTTGGATGAAAAATTCGACCCTATCAAATGCGACCTACTCAGATCTCAGCAACTACCCACATTGGAAGAAGCCTACAACTCCGTCCGACGAGAAGACCGCCACCTCTCGACGATGAATGATCTGGCTTCCGGTGGCATGGGAGTGGTAGCGAAGATACGGTCAGAAACAAGTTCATCATCCCGCGACAACAGAGAATAAAGTTAGGCACCGGCGCCGGAAGGTAAGAAACCTACCAAAGAGACTTGCTTCGAGGTAGTGGGATACCCCGAATGGTGGGCGGACTACCTGGCAAGGAAGAAAGGAGTAGGCCGTGCCGGAGATGGCTGTTGGAAAACACGAATCAGAAAGCAGCGGAATTTAAAAAAAAATTCCAACAAAAGGACCTTGAACTCGCAATCGTGTATCCAAATTCGTAGAGTTAAGAAACTTACTTTCTTAATTGTCTTTCTTGAAGTGTTTCAAGCCACCCAAGAACGCTCTTCTCGCGGCTTGATCCCCTCTCCAAGGTAATCTCGAATCTTCAAACTTCTAACTTGAAGCTCTCTAGAGATAGTCCACCAACTTGATCACAATCTAACTAGTAAGGATGCTAGTTCTCTAGTTAGTGTTTAGGCTTAACCTAAGGTTTAATTTATCTTGGAGAAAGGATGGTGTTCAACACATGAACCAAAAGAATTCTCGATTAGCTCTAAGGGGAGCTCGAGCTCCCCTGTATATAGGAAGGGGAGGACCGAAAATCCTAGTCCTTGTGGGCTAAGGATTTTGGTCCCTCTCTCCTATTACTTGATCATCAAGTAATTTTGACTTTGACTTTGAATTCAAATTCAAATCAACTTTCAAGAGAGCTAAAATATCCAAACTATTTTTGGATAATTTTATACTTTATTTATTTAAAATAAATAACTTATTTTATCTAATTAATTAATTCATAATTAATTAACTAGATTATTTTCTCCAAAATTATACTTTCTTTTTAATTCAAAATTAAACCAAAGTCTATTAAATAATTAACACATTTAATTATTTAATATATATATATATACAATATATATATTCACACGTGTGGGACACGTGTCACAAGGACACGTGTCACTCACGTGAGCCACACGTGTGGTTTCACACGTGTGGAACCCTCTTGGCCCGATTAACTCGTTTAATCATTTTAAAGCCTTAACTCATGTAACCAAGTTGTTGTGTGTGACCCTCTAGGTTCTCAATTCAATTAGCAGTGAACCTAATTAATTAATTCACTAATTAATTAATCAGTCCACAGATTAAACGACCATAGTCTAGCAACAGGTGTTTAACCCCTAGCTGAATTGGAATGTTCGGATTCGACAGAACCTTTAAGTCATTGATTCATGTGAGATACAATCCTCCTACTTACTATATCTCAACCAAGATCTAGGGCAAGAGAATAATCAGAACCCTAATAATCCGGTCTTAAAGCTAAGTGCATTTCATATCCATTTGATCTCAATCCAAGAAACCCTTTTCTTGATGTCTTGATCTACTGCCTTGGCCAAGGACTCCATATGGCATATGAATGACTTACACAATAAGAGATCACCTTGCAAATGCAAGTGTAGGTCCTTTCTTGATTCTCATTCACTTTCATGAATCACTTGTGCAGCCCCAGCATAATCCTTGAATCAGTTGTCTATGGCGACACCCTTTAAAGCTTATACCTAAGACTACAGAGTTAACTCATAAAGTGACAAGGAACCTCAAGTCTTAAAGATCAATGAATCACAACAATGACTCGTGAGATATTTCCTAATCTGGAAGTTTCCATTTCCTGAAATAGAAACTTCCATTCCCATTTAGGAATGTTCTCACACGGGGCACCTCAGTGAACTTACTTATTAAAGTAAGCACCCTCATGTATCACGCACATATCAACTATACACTTTGCACCTCCATGAAACAAGGTGGTCCTTCTTAAGGGCGTGATCCCACAAGCAAGCCTTAAAGGAGTCAGGTTGTCACTCCCACTGTCTGTAGGACTCATCGGCTTGGAGTATTTTACTAATCATGACTTATGTGATATAGGGCTCGTTTCATGAACCATTTCACCTAAATGGTAGAGTCCTAAAGTCATCAGGATTAGGGGAGTTCTCATACATGCACAGCTAAAGTAAACGCATACCAAACAAGAGCATATAAAGAAGTGTTGCCTCAATTCGTTGTTTCATTCAAAGATTGTCTGTGATTACAATAAGGAAAAGCACAAAGCGGATATACAATCGGCTTTCTAGGGCACTATTCCTAACAATGGCACCCCTGGGTTACCGGTCGACAAAGTAAGCTTGATAACAGGAAATCCCGAAACCGAAGGGACCCTAATCTCTGGACTTCCGGGACGAGCAGCGGTCATGGAAAGGGTTCAGGCCAGTGGCGAGGGACTTAGCAGCGGCGGGACCAACTCTGGTAAGGAAAAGGGCACGACAGATTCAGGTAAACAAAACCCCCAACCCTAATAACCAAATGTGGGCCGAATGATGGGTCTAAAATAAATGGTGATAATATTGGGTTAAAAATAAATGGAGATGGGTTGGGAGGCTCTAATATTGGGCAAGGGAAAATATTTATGCAGGCTCATCCCTTGAACTTAGAAATAGAATGGCTTATTGACAGTTGAGCCACCGACCATATGACAAATGAAGCCCATGATATCCGGACTTCCTCCACTCCTCGGAAAACAGTGGTGATAAACGCTAATAGCCTCTCCTACCCTGTTATTGGGCCAGGGAATGTTACTTTATCTGAAAAATTGAATCTCTCTAACTATCTTGTCGTGCCGTCTCTCACTGCTAAGTTACTTTCTGATAGCCAACTCACTAAAGAGCTTAATTGTACAGTACTGATGTTTTCCTCTTTTGTCCTCTTACAGGATATTCGTACAGGGGTAATCATGAGGCGTGGTACTGAGAGAGATGAGTTATACTACATCAGAGATATTTCACAAACCGGCTCAAATTTTTTGGCTCAAGGCAGCAGTGACAAATAACTATGGTTATGGCATCGTAGATTGGGGCACTCCTCTTTTTAGTATATGAAACATTTGTTTTCGAAATTAGTCTCAGAGTCAAGTTCTTTACATTGTGATACTTGTGTCCTTGCTAAAAGTCACATAAATATTTATCCAAGTTCAAGGAATAAAACGGATTTGCCTTTTGAGTTGATACACCCTAATGTTTGGGGGTCCGTCCCAAGTCATGTTAATTCCAGATTTCGATAGTTTATTCTATTTATTGATGACTATACCAGATTCACTTGGATTTTCTTTCTGAAGAAAAAAAAAACTGATGCCCTGAATACGATCAGGAACTTTTTTAAAATGATCCAAACACAGTTTTCTGTCTAGGTCAAGGTCCTCCGTACCGATAATGGAGGAGAATTCATCAATCAGAATCTATAAAACTTCTTCTATCAAAATGGGGTTATCCACAAGACCGCCTACCCTCCACCCCACAACAAAATGGTGTGGTAGAACAGAAAAACCGGTATATACTAAAAAGTGCTCGGGTTTTTTTGTCTGAGGCCCACGTACCCAATTTCTACTGGACCGAGGCCGTCTCAACAGCAGTGTATGTCATGAACCGACTGTCTTCACAAGTATTAAAATACGAGACTCTCTTGGACTCCCTCAAAAAGTTTCATTCGATCCCGTCTGTGCTGCTATTAACCCCCTGGGTCTTTGGATGTTAGCCTTTATACACACTCCGAGGTATTTACGGAACAAACTCGACCCATGTGCAGTCCGATGTGTTTTTTCGGATTTAATCCTACTCAAAAGGGCTACCACTGCTATGATC
This sequence comes from Lantana camara, assembly GCA_037501455.1. Taxonomy (NCBI): domain Eukaryota; kingdom Viridiplantae; phylum Streptophyta; class Magnoliopsida; order Lamiales; family Verbenaceae; genus Lantana; species Lantana camara. Next base: position 128,208,464 of record CM074855.1, read on the forward strand.
CGATAGACAAACACCATTACATTAACATGGACATTGACTTCCTGGAGACAGAATACTACTTCAAGGCACACTCCAATACACGCCCTTAGGGGGAGAAGGATGCGAGTGAGGGAGTGAATTGGATGTGCGAATGGTTGGAACCTGTAGCACCCTGAACGGTGGGCACCACATCCCTCGCACGAGAGCCGACACGTGTAATGAAATGGGGAATCCGCACACACGCCAAACAATAGTGAACGGGACACAAGCAAAAACTTTCCTAAGCTAGGCGGTCTAGACCCTCAATCAAAGTGCGCATCAAATCAAATAAGTGCGGAAGACATTAAACAACTCATAACATGCTAGAAAATATCATATCATACCATCAACGATCATATTAAATCCTTATATACAAGAACAAGTATCAATGCCCATCTCGGGCCAAAAGAATGAAGTATCATAATCCATATGCATATCCAACATAGATCATAAATACAAAAGAAGTAAATCCACTACGATGCATGTAGACTCGAGCTACACCACAAGAGTGACACTAAGACACACTTGCCGCCTAGTTTAAACCTCTATCTTGTATGTGCAACTCAAAGAGAAGGGGAAAAAGAGAAACAACGAGGGTCAATCCTAAAGACTGGTGAGGGGGTCTAACACATGCACCCATATATACGTTTAGAGCAAAACAAGTATCAATTTAGAGTAATCCATGAACCGGGGATGGTTTTTGCAAGCTAAAACGTTTTCCCGTGATAATAGATATATATACTTAAAGAAATGTGATGCCCCATCTCTTCGACAATCCAGGTACGGCGTCATGAGAGAGATTTTTATGTTTGTTTGTGAATTATGTGACTTGCATGCCTACGTGTCAATGTGGTTTTAATTTTAACTACGTGTGCTTTAGAATTTAATTAATTGTACTTGAACTCTATTGTCCAATATTTGTAAATTAGGGACCTAATTGTAATTAGGGTGTTTTGGGCCTCGTGGCTTCTTTGAGCTCGGGAATTTAAATTCGAATATCGACCCACCATTGGATTTGTTTCGACGATTCGGATTCAATGGAATTAACCTTATATTTTTCTAAATCCATTTGATCGCCCTACTGTTTTAAAATTCGATCCAAGCGGACCGGACCCCGTTTTCAGCCTTAAAGGCTGAAAATATTTCCCTTTTCCTCCTCACTTTGATCGATCAGCACTAAGAAAAGAAGAGGATAGATTTTCCCCCCTATTTAGCCATAAAGCTTCGGAGCTCGAGCTTGCAAGATCCAACCGTTCGATCGAATCCTGAGGGTTTTAGTGCTTGCACTCCTCTTGTTTGAATTGATGGTTAGGACGTATACACCCTTCCATCACTCGGAGTTGAGGATGGTCTGATAAGTTTTAATTCTATTCTGTTATGTTCTGAGGAGTTTGGGCTCGTACCCACCGAGCATTATGTTCTGTCTGTTTTGTTAAGGTTCATGAATCAGGGATAGATTCTAAATTAAGTTAAAATTTGGAATGTTTTAATAAGTTAAACTAAGTTTTGAGCATGTCAAAGATTGATAAGTTTTGATAAGCATGTTGGATAAGCTAAGTTGGTTTTGTTTGCTTTTGCTAAGTAAGCCCTATATGTATATATCACGGGAAAATGATTTAGTGTGCAAAATTAAACTATCCTTGCATTCATGAACATTATGATTTTGTGCGTGCTTTGCTCTCTTATATATATAGTGTGCGTGCGTTAACCCCTCACTCAGTCGAGTTAAGACTGACCCCTCCCTCTTTATGTTTTTAGTTTGTAGGCTCAGCTTGGAGTGAGTCAGTCTTGGAGTCTTTCTAGTCAATTCTTTTGTTTTATTTAAGGTTGTCTTGCATTTGCATTTCTTTAGTTATGACTTTTGTATAAGATATGTACGAATGATGTATTTGGGATTCATGTTATGTATTGATATGAATTTGTCAGGACAGGCTTCTAGGGATAGTTGAACCCATTGGATTTATAATTATTGTTTGACATCCGGGATTAGGTATTTCTGCTAGTTGAACTCGTCACTTGCTTTTGTATGTTTGAAATTTTGTATGGCAAGCTTCCGCATTCTTGTTGTTTTGATTTTTTTTGTTCAAGGTCTACGTTCTGCCTAGCTTAGGTGAGTCTATCAGTCTCCCGTTCGCCACTGCTTGATTCATGTATGGACTTCCCATTTCGTATGTGGATTGGGCTCTAATGCGGGGGATGTGGTGACCCACCGTGCGGGGTGCTACAAGAAAGGTTAGGGCCGGAGGCCAAAATAACCAATTTTAAGAGTTAAGAGTCCATTCCCGTTTCATTGATTCAAAACAAAGCAAGTTAACTTGGCGAGTACGAGTATTCCTTCCAAACTCCTAAGAATCAGATTCATATCAAAACAAAATCAGAAACCATCATTTACTCCAAGTGATAGAAGGTTTACGATCTCTAACTATCAAGTAGACCTCGGACTGAGACGGGGGATTGATCACTCCAACCCGCTCCTTCAGCGGTGTTCGCCGCGGCTCAAGAAAACCCACTCTTCCTCAACTCCTAAGGTCGGGTGAATCATCTCAAATGGAAATATGCTCAGGAGGGTTCCCCAGCGACCCCACAACCGTCCAGAGTGCTACTTACCCACATTCCCGGAGCCCAAACAGAATTCAAAATTCAAAACGCGGTCATACCTATCTTTTAAGGCCAAAACTCGCTACAAATTCAAACATATGTCAAAGCTTTTCAAAACAAAACAAGATATATCTTACATACGTTTAAAAGCATTTTCAAAGTCTTTAACAAGCGGGACAAGCCCTCAAAGTACATATCATACACATATCTATCATATAATATACATAATTTGCATGCGGACTCAAAACACGTAGGGTTGTAGGTCATATTAACTAAAAGAACAAAACCTCACCTTATCAACGTAACGGGATCAAAAGGAGATCAAACGGACGCCTACGTAACCACCTCGTCGCCAACGAGATGATCCTCTGAACAAAACAAACACTCTTAGACTCAATATGAACCAATTAGACGCTCGAAAAATGCATATGAATGCAAGTGATACGAATGAAATGAGATGAGGTAGCACTTAAGGCATATAAGATCGTATCTTGCATAAATCACATCAAATCAATCCATAAACTTAATACAATAATCATAACACATAATTCAACATGTTAACAATGTATATAAGTCATAAAAAAAGTAAGAAAATAACATACAAAACAAATAAACGACGAAGAAATGAAATAAAAACACATATGCATGCAAACTAGGTAAGCTACGGGGGTATCTCCTTTCTAGGCAAAGGGCTACCACCCACGTGTCTCAATACAGTCCCAAAATCCTAAAAATTCAGCTTAGAGACACGTGTGTGTCTCCAAAAAGACACCCCCGTATCTCAATACAAGATCAAAATAAATGGGGCAAGGGAAAGTGTCACGGGGGTGACATTTTCCAAGAGGAAACCCATGTACGGGTGTGTCCTCGTACTTCATCTTCTTCCTCGCGACAACCATGGTTGCATCTCTGTTCTTCCATCTTAGATCAAAGCAGCAGCAGGGAAGGGTGTTTGAGCAACGAAACCAGTAGCAAGAAGGCCTTCAATCACAACAAAAATGAGCACACACCACTGGCACAACCAAGGTCAACAAAAGAATGTGTAAAGCTCTCATATATATATATATATATATATATATATATATATATTCTTAAACTTCAAGAAATTCAAAGCACATTAATGGCATATCATTTAATACTCAACTAACATTAAATCCAAGCTCATAAATGTGACAAAGAAGCACAAAGGAACATCCCACAACTCTTAGATCATCAAATGTTTCAAGGATGAAAGCGTACTCAACATATTCTTAACAAACCCTTACTATTCATTCAAGAATTCATATCATGCTCAAACCTAGCTCAAAATCAATGAATCATGGCTTAAAAGTATCACAAAGAAGTGGAGAATATGAAAACATACTTACCTCTTTGATTGGATGAATATTGATGATGATATGAGCTCAAGATATCAAAGAGGTGAATAGTGGCGGGTTATTTTCTTCTTTCTTGCTTCAAGCTTCAATTTCCTTTTCTTTCTTGTGTTGTGGCTAAGTGGGGAATAGAGAGGGAGTAGAGGGGTGAGCTGGGGTTGTGTGGGTCCAAGTTTGAGTCAAAAAGGTGTTGAAATAAGTCAAACATGGCCAAAATGGCCAAAGGTAGCAATTCCGGAACAAGGGGCTCGATTCGATGAAGTTTTGGAGGTTAAAACAGGTTTAGAAAATTATGAGGCTTCTTTCGTTAGATCTGTATCGTCGATACAAGTCCAGTAATGGTTTTAGAATTTGAATCCGAATTTTTGAGCTCAAGTTATGCCGCCCGGAACCCAAGGTGCTCTAAATGCTCTTTAGGCCCTTAAGTCCCGTTTTCACAAAAATGTCCAAGACCAAACCAAACAAGTTCTAAAACATTTAACGAGAATATAAACACATTCATAACTCACATATTTTATGCATATCAAGTATTCACAAAAATTGGAATCAAACTCGAAGTCAAACAGATCGGAAACGGATTCAAAAGGGCAAAACGTTCAAAGCTACAACATAAGTTCAAAACATATAACATATAGCGTATGAATATCATTTAAACATCATATAAATCATATAATTACATAAATAAATAATTTAAATGCGCAAGTAGCACACTCATGATGTCATACCTGTACAGTCGAATGGACGGGTCGTCACAAAACCACTACACGAGTACACCCCGCCTACTGTACCAGCCGATGTTTCTTCTCCATCTCTCTCACCAGGCCCAGAGGAGCCCCCGGTATTGAATATCCCTGAGGTAAGTAACCCTGTGTTGGAAAACACGAATCAGAAAGCAGCGGAATTTAAAAAATTTTCCCAACAAAAGGACCTTGAACTCGCAATCGTGTAACCAAATTCGTAGAGATAGAAAACTTACTTTTCTTTTATTCTTTCTTGAAGCGTTTCAAGCCACCCAAGAACGCTCTTCTCGCGGCTTGACAACCCGTCCCTCGAAAGTCTCTTTCTACTTCAGAATCCATTGTCGGGATAACAATCCACACCAACCTAGATTCAAATAATGTTAGGCAAGTTCTTAACAATATAACATAAAGAAAGAAACATGAAGCGAGAAAAGCATGATTGAAACTCCCTTCGAAAACCAGTTTTGCGAAAGTAGAAATCTGCCCGCCATAAAACCCTCGTGAAAAAACTCATCTTTCAGGATATGGACAAACGGTTTTCGCCATCTTCTTTGGTTCGATTTTTTCACTCGTTTTCTGTTGGGTTCAGAATCGTTTCATCATCCCTTCTGATCGTTTTGCTTAATCCCCACTTTTGGTAAAGCTCGAATCTTCAAAACTTCTAACTTGAAGTCTCTAGAGATAGTCCACCAACTTGATCACAATCTAACTAGTAAGGATGCTAGTTCTCTAGTTAGTGTTTAGGCTTAACCTAGGGTTTAATTTAATCTTGGAGAAAGGAAGGTGTTCAACACATGAACCAAGAATTGTCTATTAGGTCCATAAGGAGCTCGAGCTCCCCTATTTATAGAGAGAGGGTGCCGATCCAAATCCTAGTTGGGAAAGGATTTGGTTCCTCTCTCTCCTATTACTTGATCATCAAGTATTTTCCAACTTTGACTTTGAATTCTATTTCAAGTCAACTTTTAAGAGAGCTAAAAATATCCAAACTATTTTTTGGATAATTTTATACTTTATTTATTATAAAATAAATAACTTATTTTTATCTAATTAATTAATTAACTAGATTATTTTCTCCAAAATTAGACTTTCTTTTTAATTCAAAATTAAACCAAAGTCTATTAAATAATTAACATATTAATTATTTAACATCACATAATCACGTGTGGCACACGTGTCTTAATGACACGTGTCCAATCACGTGAGCCACACGTGTGATTTCACACGTGTGGAACCCCTTAGGCTCGATTAACTCGTTTAATCATTTTTAAGCCTCAACTCATGTAACCAAGTTGTTGTGTGTGACCCTCTAGGTTCTCAATTCAATTAGCAGTGACCCCAATTAATTAATTCACTAATCAATTAATCAGTCCACAGATTAAACGACCATAGTCTAGCAACAGGTGTTTAACCCCTAGCTGAATTGGAATGTTCGGATTCGACAGAACCTTTAAGTCATTGATTCATGTGAGATACAATCCTCCTACTTACTATCTCTCAACCAAGATCTAGGGCAAGGGAATAATCAGAACCCTAATAATCTGGTCTTAAAGCTAAGTGCATTTCATATCCATTTGATCTCAATCCAAGAAACCCTTTTCTTGATGTCTTGATCTACTGCCTTGGCCAAGGACTCCATATGGCATATGAATGACTTACACAATAAGAGATCACCTTGCAAATGCAAGTGTAGGTCATTTCTTGATTCTCATTCACTTTCACGAGTCACTTGTGCAGCCCCAGCATAAGCCTTGAATCAGTTGTCTAAGGCGACACCCTTTAAAGCTTATACCTAAGACTACAGAGTTAACTCATAAAGTGACAAGGAACCTCAAGTCTAAGGATCAATTAATCACATCAATGACTCGTGAGATATTTCCTAATCTGGAAGTTTCCATTTCCTGAAATAGAAACTTCCTTTCCCATTTAGGAATGTTCTCACACGGGGCGCCTCAGTGAACTCACTTATTAAAGTAAGCACCCTCATGTATCACGCACGTATCAACTATACACTTTCCACCTCCATGAAACAAGGTGGTCCTTCTTAAGGGAGTGATCCCACAAGCAAGCCTTAGAGGAGTCAGGTTGACACTCCCACTGTCTGTAGGACTCATCGGCTTGGAGTATTTTACTAATCATGACTTATGTGATATAGGGCTCGTTTCATGAACCATTTCACCTAAATGGCAGAGTCCTAAAGTCATCAGGATTAGGGGAGTTCTCATACATGCACAGATAAAGTAAACGCATACCAAACAAGAGCATATAAAGAAGTGTTTGCCTATGATCAATCGTATATTATTCAAAGATTGTCTGTGATACAAGAAAAGTCCCAAAGCAGATTACGTCGAATCGGCTTTCTAGGGCACTATTCCTAACAATCTCCCACTTGCCCGTAAAAGCCATTTAGGTACTCTAAGTCCCATCTTCTCAAGATGTACTTTGAGAGCTTATTGACTTTGGGCGTTTCCAAAGTGGATCTGCTATATTCTCTGTTGATGTGACCCTCTTGTTTACATATCTCTTAGGAAACACCTTTTCCTTATAAAGTGATTCGTAATCACGTGTTCAGTCTCTTGGCGAGGTCTTGGTTCTCTTACTTGAGCAACCATCCTTTTTATCATACAATATGATCAAGGAGTTGTTTTCATGCTAGGAACTTCATCTAACAAGTTAGATGGAGTTTCTTACCCAAACACTTAACTTAGTATTATATAATACGACTAAGTTCTCAACTACGATAGTTGAGTTTTGCAATGTCCGTCCTTGGAACCCCTTTCCAACACATTGCATTACCATTCTGGTAGAAGTTGTATCCTTTCAATGATTTCATAATCATCTATGTTTGATGAACGGTTACATCAAATATCCTTCTAACAATAAGACCTTTTGGGCTCTGTAAACTTAATACATGTCCTCATTTCTTCTCAAGTACTCTGAGGACATCCTTTACAGAGATCCAATGACCTTCTCTGAGGTCATATTAGATTCGGCCTACTACGCTTAGTGTTGCGCCATATCTAATTTAGTACATAACTTTTCATACATTATGCACCCTTTCACTTAAAGGGATTTTGGACATTCTAACTTTCTCAAAGTTATCTTAGGACACATACTGTTCAAAAGAGATGTTCCATTGTCCATACTAAACTCCTTTTAGTACCGTGGTTATGTACTCATTTTGTGATAATCCTTTTATTCTCTTAGATCTATCTTCTATAGATCTTAATGTCGAGAATATAGGATAATCACTAAGATCTTTTATGTCAAATTGTTTCTTAAACAAGAATTGGTAACTTTCACGTCATCCTTGACATTCCTAATGAGAAGGACATCGTCTTCTAAAGAACCAAGATTGACTCTTACATCACTAACTTTCATATGTAAACTCTGAGACTTATTCGACTTCTATCTGTGTCAAACGATTTGACTATCCTATGGAATCGAATTGTCTAACTCCTAGAAGCCTTTATCAATCCACAGATTGACTTTAGGGATTTGCATACCTTATGCATACTCCCACTGAATATGAGATTTATAGAAATACCTTATTTCACTCTCTTTCAATCTCATATTGAACAAGATAGTTTTCATATTCATTTATCATATCTCATAGTCAGAATATGAGGATATGGTAAACACAATCCAAATGGACTTTTGCATTTCAACCGTCAAGAAGGTTGTAATGCTTTCCATTTACTCGAAGCTCTAGGAGCTTGATCCTATCAGGTGGATCAACCAAGGTCAAAAACTCGGTGTAAGTATATGGAATCCATATTGGATTTCAAGGCTTGCTTACACTACTCAGATTCCAAATCTGACAGTGTCTCCTCTTCAAGTAATTCCTTGGCTATCTAGGAACGCGTTCTAAACGCATCTTAAGAGAAGGGTTTCACACGTGTACATACTCTAAAATTTGGCTAAGTTTTATCAGATGGGCTCGTTTCTTCTATATGTGGCATGAATATTTTTCCTCAAATTTCTTTGAGGTCTGCTTGCTTGCCTTTCTTCTTCTATAGGAACGATTCCTTAAGAAAGGTACATTCCTTTGAGACAAACAACCTTTGTACAAGGGAATCGCAAAATTGATATCCAATATCATTGTATAAACTTGAACTCATTTCAAGCTTATCTCCCACTATCCTCTTCAAGTAAGAGGATTCCATTGAATTCTTGGATAAGAATAATTAGGGAATTTAGTATGCCACTTTGCATAGTGCAACTAAAGGACTGATTTTGGAAGGTGCAAAATTCAAAAAATCTCTAACTGCATATTCTGGGAGTTTATTCCTAGAATGATTATAAGTCAGTAAAGCTTGCTATGGAATGGACCATATCCTATAAGGTTTCATTCCCTCATTCGGAAACACTAAGGTGTTCTCGAATTAGTTTACTGAGAGATAATCCTATTATCTCTAAGATGAGTAAGGAATTAGTTGCTAAGATATTGGCTATCTCGATCATATCGATTTACCTATAACTTATGACTACTTCGGTTCCTAACCTCCTTTCGAAATTCTAAGAATTTCATATAAGTTTCGAATTTGTACTTTAACAAGTACATTCATTCATAATGATTAAACTGACGATTGTATCTAGTGCTTACATTAAGCATCTTACACTCATCAGCACGGATCGAAATCCACTATAATTTTGGAACGTTCCACGCTTCTTATAAACGGGATTCAGGAACGCTTCCCTCATGACAGGATTCACAGGAAGTCAACACTATAGGCTCATTTTCATAGAATGATCCTAAGGTGTCTGACTTGCTAATCCTTTTATATCTCAACGTTCCAAAGTAATTCGAAGCTTTGTCATCTCACTTACTTTTGTTATCTCGTTGTATGTTCAGAACATTAGTGCCTTGAGTCTTTGCACAACGGCTTATGCAGAATTGACTTAAGGCTAGTAAATTCTATTCCTAGTAGAATTACTAAACGAGGTAACATTTCAAAGTACTCATACTCTTTGCAGTTCCCTTTCAAAGTCCTTATTTGCTACCATAGAAGCAAACGTCCTATTTGATCTCTAGTGTCTTTTGGGCGTACCCCTTACATGCCCCTCCATTGGGCTCTTAAGGGTTTCTTCTTCTTTAGGCCTTCAAGCCTTTAACTTAGGGATTTTAGAAGAAGAATTAACCATCTCAACCTTTTATTCCTTCTTAAGGATGCTCTCAACCATTATCAACTTAAATGATTAACTATGCTACATTAGCATCATTCTAGTTGAGCATAAAGGGTTTGATTGATAGTCGAAGCAATGTAAGCAATCAGTGCATTGAGAACTCTTTTCTCAGTTGATGACCGAGACCATAAGATCTTCAAATAAGATCTTTAGACCTTGTTCGTGTGCACTTGTTTCCTCATTTGGAATATTGAATAATTCCATAATGTTATACCTTATAACGTTTTTATGAGGTGGTTCAATTGCTTTTAAGTGGTTTGGAGAAATCCACTCACCTCAGATCGCTTCTCTTTTGGCCCGGGTCGAATTTTCACAATTGAAAACTTCGCCCTTTAGAGAACGCCTTTCTCTAGTCGGATTCTAAAATGAATTTTAGGATCCGAAGCCATTTAGAGTTAGTCAGGACTTAGTCAACTTATTTGACTTAAGGATGGATACGAATGGGTTTGCATTTCATATTGTAGAGAATCACAGAACTACAACCTAAATGCTAAGCAGAGAAAATGTGGACATGCTGAATTATAACGATATACAAAAGATAAGGTCTTTAATCTAATGTAGCTCCCACTGTTTTTCAAAGATCTATAATTCCCAAAGATCTAAGAGGAACACGTTTCCCAATGGGTACTAAGATCCTAGGCATTTTACCTCGAACCCACGACTCGCGGACATTCTAAGTAAGAACCCTAGGTAGGTACAACTTACCAATTCTAACACCTTTAGAATTCTTAGTAATTGTTTTTGCATCACCTATCTTTCAATATGGACCCACGACTCGTGCGACATCCATATTTACTTAGGCGTTAAGCTAGACCCATCAATCATAAGATCATGATCAAAACTTAGTTCGAACGACCCACGACTCGCGGACATTGCCCTTGCCAAAATTAACCACGAAATATTAATCATTTAAAATGATCAATTAGGTAACTAAGAACTAATAAGCTCCACTAGCTATCCCACGACTCGCGGACAATAACTAGCTTTACTTACTAAACTTAAAACCTATTGATGGAATGCTAGGAATTTAATTCAAAATTTGCATCTTGAATTAAACACCTATTTGTTCGAAATTAGCTTAATATTTAATGGGAATTTTCGAATCAACCGGAGAGTTGTCCGGTTCGACCTCACCAACATATATGTTATCCAATTTTATTAGTCTTGATTAATGCAAGTACACTTAAATGCATATCAAACAAGCACATAAACAGATAACATGTCCTAGCATGATACTAACATGTAATGATCATGGGTTCTACCTATCTTATGCGTGATATGTGGGAGCCACTCCACAATCACAAGTTCTAACATACATGCCACATAAACAGTTTAAATCACATAAGGGAAAGCGGTAACAAAATACGAGCCCTATCTCTATTACATTTAACAATTGAGATTCCCCTCCCTAACATTTTGAGGGGTCTTCACTTATGGCCTCCTTGTTACTTGAATGTGGTCCATCTTACTCCATGGGTGCATTGTCTCCAAAATGAAAATAAAACCTCACCACCTATCTCTACTCCCAAATTACAATAAAAAGAAAAAGACATAAAGTAATAAGGCTCAATCTTCACATTGGCCTTAGACAATTACACGGGGCATACCCCGGCCTCAAAAACAGTAATATGGAAAGCCACATAATAAATCACATAACAGTACGCACATAAGTGAGGCTCCAACCTCAATTGAAAAACGCAACTATAGGGCTCCAACCCCAATTTAAACCATCCATGTGCATAAATTAAAACCATACATAGATCTAAACCCATGATCACCTAACATGCTTTTGCGAGAATTTAAATTTAGCCAATAAATTAAAATTCCCGTTTCAAGTCCTAATGACTTAAAACACGACTTGATGCGAGTCTTATTTATAAAAGTTTTCAATAAATCCCAATTACCAAAACAGATAAAATTCCAATTAATTTCTGAAAATTAATAATTTTATCAAAGATTTATTTTCCCAAAATATAAACCGTTTCAATTTCTCAAAAATCCCAATTTTAAGTTTTATTCAAAATTAAAATAAATATTCAAAAAATAAAATTTTAAAATTAAAATAAAAAATTGGGACTGGATTGCACAAAACACGAAAAGGCCGGATCACGAAAACGGGGCCCGTGCGCGAAACGGGGCGCAGCGTTGCAAGCGCGCGCGGACGCGCACGGCAGGCGCGCACAGCGCCCGGCCAAGGCCAGGCGAGTGCGTGCACTGCACGCGCATGCCGCGCGCCTGGCGCGCGCGCGCCCTGCCGGGCGGTGGGCGGCCAGTCTCGGCCGCCCTGGGCGGGCGCGCCTAGGCGCGCCCGGGAGGCTCCCGCACAGGCGTGCGGGAGGAGCTGGGCGGCTGGCCGGTCTGTCCCGGCCAGGGTTGGGCGGTGACGGGCGGGCGCGCCTAGGCGCGCCCGGGAGGGCCTCCCGCACGGTTGCGGGAGGGTGGCGCGCGAAGCCCGCGCGCGCGACTCCTTCGCGCGCGGGGTTTCGCGTGTTCATCGCGATCCAGACTTTCGTTTCGTGTTTTCGTTCAAAAACAAAACCAATCCAAGAAATCCAAAAACAATTTATACAGTTTCAAATCTAAAATTGTTTTAAAAAAATTAAATTTTGCAAAAACCAATTTTCAGAAACTTTCAGGAAAAAATACAGTTTCGTAATTCAGGCTTTCTAAAACAATTACAAATACTCATTCGCATCAAGCCTAAGAATTTCTACCAAATTCAGAATAATTGAGACGAATCAGAAACACGATTAACGAGGTGGCTCTGATACCACTTGTTGGAAAACACGAATCAGAAAGCAGCGGAATTTAAAAAATTTTCCCAACAAAAGGACCTTGAACTCGCAATCGTGTAACCAAATTCGTAGAGATAGAAAACTTACTTTTCTTTTATTCTTTCTTGAAGCGTTTCAAGCCACCCAAGAACGCTCTTCTCGCGGCTTGACAACCCGTCCCTCGAAAGTCTCTTTCTACTTCAGAATCCATTGTCGGGATAACAATCCACACCAACCTAGATTCAAATAATGTTAGGCAAGTTCTTAACAATATAACATAAAGAAAGAAACATGAAGCGAGAAAAGCATGATTGAAACTCCCTTCGAAAACCAGTTTTGCGAAAGTAGAAATCTGCCCGCCATAAAACCCTCGTGAAAAAACTCATCTTTCAGGATATGGACGAACGGTTTTCGCCATCTTCTTTGGTTCGATTTTTTCACTCGTTTTCTGTTGGGTTCAGAATCGTTTCATCATCCCTTCTGATCGTTTTGCTTAATCCCCACTTTTGGTAAAGCTCGAATCTTCAAAACTTCTAACTTGAAGTCTCTAGAGATAGTCCACCAACTTGATCACAATCTAACTAGTAAGGATGCTAGTTCTCTAGTTAGTGTTTAGGCTTAACCTAGGGTTTAATTTAATCTTGGAGAAAGGAAGGTGTTCAACACATGAACCAAGAATTGTCTATTAGGTCCATAAGGAGCTCGAGCTCCCCTATTTATAGAGAGAGGGTGCCGATCCAAATCCTAGTTGGGAAAGGATTTGGTTCCTCTCTCTCCTATTACTTGATCATCAAGTATTTTCCAACTTTGACTTTGAATTCTATTTCAAGTCAACTTTTAAGAGAGCTAAAAATATCCAAACTATTTTTTGGATAATTTTATACTTTATTTATTATAAAATAAATAACTTATTTTTATCTAATTAATTAATTCATAATTAATTAACTAGATTATTTTCTCCAAAATTAGACTTTCTTTTTAATTCAAAATTAAACCAAAGTCTATTAAATAATTAACATATTAATTATTTAACATCACATAATCACGTGTGGCACACGTGTCTTAATGACACGTGTCCAATCACGTGAGCCACACGTGTGATTTCACACGTGTGGAACCCCTTAGGCTCGATTAACTCGTTTAATCATTTTTAAGCCTCAACTCATGTAACCAAGTTGTTGTGTGTGACCCTCTAGGTTCTCAATTCAATTAGCAGTGACCCCAATTAATTAATTCACTAATCAATTAATCAGTCCACAGATTAAACGACCATAGTCTAGCAACAGGTGTTTAACCCCTAGCTGAATTGGAATGTTCGGATTCGACAGAACCTTTAAGTCATTGATTCATGTGAGATACAATCCTCCTACTTACTATCTCTCAACCAAGATCTAGGGCAAGGGAATAATCAGAACCCTAATAATCCGGTCTTAAAGCTAAGTGCATTTCATATCCATTTGATCTCAATCCAAGAAACCCTTTTCTTGATGTCTTGATCTACTGCCTTGGCCAAGGACTCCATATGGCATATGAATGACTTACACAATAAGAGATCACCTTGCAAATGCAAGTGTAGGTCATTTCTTGATTCTCATTCACTTTCACGAGTCACTTGTGCAGCCCCAGCATAAGCCTTGAATCAGTTGTCTAAGGCGACACCCTTTAAAGCTTATACCTAAGACTACAGAGTTAACTCATAAAGTGACAAGGAACCTCAAGTCTAAGGATCAATTAATCACATCAATGACTCGTGAGATATTTCCTAATCTGGAAGTTTCCATTTCCTGAAATAGAAACTTCATTTCCCATTTAGGAATGTTCTCACACGGGGCGCCTCAGTGAACTCACTTATTAAAGTAAGCACCCTCATGTATCACGCACGTATCAACTATACACTTTCCACCTCCATGAAACAAGGTGGTCCTTCTTAAGGGCGTGATCCCACAAGCAAGCCTTAGAGGAGTCAGGTTGACACTCCCACTGTCTGTAGGACTCATCGGCTTGGAGTATTTTACTAATCATGACTTATGTGATATAGGGCTCGTTTCATGAACCATTTCACCTAAATGGCAGAGTCCTAAAGTCATCAGGATTAGGGGAATTCTCATACATGCACAGATAAAGTAAACGCATACCAAACAAGAGCATATAAAGAAGTGTTTGCCTATGATCAATCGTATATTATTCAAAGATTGTCTGTGATACAAGAAAAGTCCCAAAGCAGATTACGTCGAATCGGCTTTCTAGGGCACTATTCCTAACACCCTGACCCCCCTGTTTCCATTCAAAGTACGTATACTCTGCCTCATCGACAGAACAGGGAAATTCCTCCCAGCAGGTACAGTCCGGATAAGACGAGCAAGTCCAAATATCCGGTATCTCACCATGTATCTTCCAACTACTCGTCACAGCTCCAGGCCTTCATCCATTCTGTTTACTCTCATGAAATTCCCAGAACCACCAGGGAAGCACAGGAGAACCCACTATGGAGGCAAGCAATGGAAGAAGAAATTAATGCCTTGGCGAAAAACCAAACATGGGAAGTATGCTCACTTCCGATAGGGAAACGCTTCGTTGGGTATAAATGGGTTTACAGTATCAAATACAAGATGGATGGTACAATTGAGAGGTACAAATCCAGACTGGTGGCCAAAGGATATTCTCATACCTATAGGATTGACTACACAGAAACTTTTTCTCCAATGGTAAAACTGGACACTAAAGATCAGGATCCTATTATCCGTAGCTGCCAACAATGAATGGGTTCTACACTAGTTGGATGTGAAGGACGCATTCCTACACAGTGACCTCAAGGAGGAGGTATACATGGACCTCCCCCTCAGATTTGAGGACCACAGGGATGAATCCATGGTATGTAGGTTGAAGCGGTCTCTCTATGGGCTCAAGCAGTTGACCAGAGCCTGGTTTGGAAAGTTCACTCTCACCATGAAAAAATACGGGTACAGCCAGAGAAACTCATAAAACTCTATGTTTATCAAGAGGCATGATCACCTCATCACTCTAGTGGTCATTTATGTCGATGACATGGTGATAACTGGAAATGATACTGAGGAGATAGCCAACCTCCAAAAGAACCTATCACGGGAATTCGAAATGAAAGACTTGGGAGGACTGAGATACTTCCTTGGCATCGAAGTAATGAGATCAAACAAAGGCATCTTCATCTCACAGAAGAAGTATATACTCGATCTTCTGACAGAGGTTGGACTACTAGATTGTAAACCGTCTGAGACTCTGATGGCTCAAAACCACCAGCTGGGAATATTCCCGGATCAAACTCCAGCTGACAAAGAGAGATACCAAAAATTGGTGGGCAAACTTATCTATTTGACCCATACTAGGTCGGGCATTGCCTATGCGGTTGGAATTGTAAGCCAATTCATGCACAACCCGAGTGAAGAACACATGGAGGCAGTCGCGAGGATTCTGAGATACCTAAAATCCTCCATAGGAAAGGGACTTATGTTTGCCAAGAATGGGCATACTCGAATTGAAGCCTACATCGATGTTGAATGGGCCAGTAGCATCACAGACAGAAGATCCACTTCTAGATACTTTACCTTCGTGGGAGGAAACTTGGTTACTTAGCGGAGCAAGAAACAGAAGGCTGTGGCACTTTCCAGCCGAGGCAGAATTCAGTGGAATAACTCGAGGGATTACAGAAGTTCTATGGGTTCAAAAGCTCCTAACAGAAATTGGTTTTCCACCAGAAGGCAACATTGATCTGTACTGTGATAACAAGGTAGCTATAAGTATCTCCCATAACCCAGTGCATCATGATCGAATAGAACATGTGGAGATAGACCATCATTTCATCAAGGAAAAGATCGAATCAGGGATAGCTAAATTGTAAAATCAGAGGACCAGCTTACGGACATTTTAATTAAAGTAGTGAGCATCCAGAACTTCCACAATTCATTGTCCAAGTTGAACATGTTCGATTCCTATGATCCAACTTGAGGGCGAGTGTTGGACAATCCCGATATCTTAGGGAATGGTTAGACCTAATTGTATTTTCCTTATACGAGACTGATTTGTAGGTTTGTAATTAGGATGTGTATCCTATTTATTCTGTATCCTTTGTATGATTGTACACAAGAAATCACGACATGAATACATTCAAACTTTCTTCCCAAATTCCTCCTTTTATTAGCAGTTACTATTTTGAGTTTGATTCGATTCTTTATTAGTGAATTTTAAAATTCTATTAGAAATCAGTTTTCTTATTTTAGATACCTAGCTAGATTGTCAATGGGTATGTATAAAAAGTATTACTTTTGATAATTGGAGAATTATTTTTCTCACTTCAAAAGATAAAGTACAAGTTGTATATATACAAAGGAATTCCTAGATACTAAATACTAAAACCGTAAAAAATAAAGAACAAAAGCTAATAAGAAAAACTAACAAAAAACTCTATCCACTAACGTAATTAAGTATTAAAATAGCTTTGATGGGATGGAGTTGATGGAACTGTTTTGATGAGGATGGCCAAGCCGCGTGCAGAAACTTTATTTATTGGAGTTGTGAGACTTTCGGGCGCTTGGAGCAAATTATATAAAGCTTCACATCATGTACATTTTTCACATGTGTAATTTGGACGGAACGATCGTAATTCTTCCAAATTAGATTTGATTTTGATGAAATAAACATCAATTGAATGAGAGGAGACATAGTTATCTCCGACAAAGAGATTCTACCTAAATAGATTTGATTTTGGTGAAATAAACGCCAAGATATTGTTATCTTCGACAAAGGGGTTGTGATCAGGGGGACAAAGTTATCTCCTTTTTATAAATCTCAACTTATTTTTCTTTATTGTAAAAGTAAGCCCCATGAATGAAACTAGGAGGCATAGTTAAGGGTCTGCGAGATGAGTTGAAGATCGTGGCAGACTTGTCAAGGTGTAGAAAAGCTTATTCATGACAAACTTTCAAAGGTTGAGAAAAACCGATGAAAGAAAAATGGATTAAAACAATTTGTTGTGGCGAGGTGGAGAATTGATGAAACGAAGCGTAGGATTTGATTGATGAAACTGAGCAAAAGAAATATTTGTTCATCTTTGATTGAAATAGAGCCGATGAAATATTTATTCATCTTTGATTGATGAAGCGGCGGAGCGGAAGTAATATTTATTGTTGGGATACTATATTACTTTTGATAATTGGATAATTGTTTTAATCACTTCAAAAGATAAAGGTGTATATATAGAGAGAAGTTCCTAGAAATTAGATACTAAAAACCGTAAAATACAAAACAAAAAACTAATCAGAACTAAAAAATTAATCTATCTACTAACTTAATTACATACTAGTAATTCTCTCACACTCGATGCGTGTGCAATGAAATAATAATTATTATTTAATTTTATTGAAATTAAATTCTTCATATTAATATATGTTTTATAATTATTTTTAATATAATTATTAAATTATATAAATAAATGTGATAATATTACATTAATAAATATAATATTAAAATATAGATCACAAAATATAAGGAAAAAAGATAAAATAAGTATTAAAAATTTTATCAAAAAAGATAAATTGAGGTGAGAGAAAAAAGTAGTTAGCATGTTTTTGAGATGTGAATTAACTGACACGTTGTAACTACGAAGAAAAATTAAATCAATAAATAAATAAGAAAAAGAAAAAAGAGACTAAAAATCCAAGACACCATATTTACTTCTCTCTCGTTTAATATAATAGTATAGATTAAAATAATTAAAAAAAAATATGAATTATTTATGACTTAATAGAAGTGATGTTCATGGTTTTCTTATAATATAAGTTTGCTCAATATATGTAGACTTTACTCACATATGCCAAAAGTTTGAAATGTCTTATTCCTTTTTTAATACTAGTAATTCTGCACAATCAATGTGTGTGCAAAGAAATATAATTATTATTTAATATACTAAATTAAATTGTTCATCTTAATATGAATTTAATAATTATATATTAATAAAAATAGTTAAAATATAAATTAAAAAAATATGAGGGAAAAAAATATATAAAAGAAGAGAATAAAAGTGAGGTGAGAAAAAAGTGAAGTTGAGACACGTTTTATATGTGATGGAGAAAAATAAATAAATTAAATAAAAAAATTAGAGATCAAGCTCAAGAGACCATGTTTACCTCTCTCACTTAATATATAGTATAGATTATATTTTCTTATATTATACGATGCATTTAATCATCTATATTTATAAAGACCATCTATTCTAAGTTCTAACTATGTATGCGGTTTGGCATATATATACACACACGAAAAAGTTTGTGGGGCATTAGAAAGGGAAAATTGTCCGATTAATCCGATTGATATATCTAATTTAAAGTTTATGGACATATTTACATGAAATAGCAAATTTAGGACTTTAATTTTTTTTGAATCATGAAAATATGGGAGCATGTTGAATCTGAACTCAGAGATGGAAAAATATTTTCTCATTTCAATAATGGAGATTTACAGAGACGTATACTACTTTTATACAATGAGCTGGGAGAAGAATAAATATCTAAGCTGGGTAATCTATGCCATCCACGTGTCAGTCATCTAAAGACTCTGAACTAACACAGTAACTAACTAACACAACTTCAGTTTGGAAATAAAGCAGGAAAAGTCAAATACAAAAGATAAATTCCTACCAAAATCCCCTTTCTTGTCGGGTTTTTCCACATGATAGATGAAACGACACAGATACATCCACGTGGATTTTTTTTTCTTACCACGTTGGATTACATTTAAAAAAAAAAACTATTAAAAGAAAGAAAAAATTTATTAAAAACCACACACCTCAAATATTTTGTATTTTTAACTTAAAATGCACATTTAATATTTAAAAATTTTTAGAAAATATTTAATATTAAAATTGGCATATATACGCAATTTTTTTTTTCTTTTGCTTTTCCTCAAAAGTTTTAAAATATAAATGTACATTTTAAGTTAAAAATAAAAAATAGGGTAAATTACGGCAACCCCCCGTCCTTTGGCACGTTTTGCACTTTCCCCCTTAACCTTTGATTTTGCGCGATTTGCCCCCTCACCTTTGAAAAATATCACACTTAATCCTTGTGACAAACTTTAACAAAGCAAATCTTTACAAAGATGATCTCAAATGTATTGACGTTATATATCAAATTGAAGCTCTCGACGTAAGGAACACAACAATGATCTCAAAATCAAAATTCGACAACCGACGAAGCAGAAATCATCCGTTTAAGACGACGCACGATGAATGAAGCATTTTGCGGCTAATAGGATCGATTGGGGTATGGATTTTGTTCTCCTTGGATAGACGAACACGATGACGGTGGTCTTGAAGCTTGGGTTACCATAACGGAGGAGAAATCGACCGTTAAAGTTTTATAAAGGGGTTGAGTGTGATATTTTTCAAAGGTGAGGGGGCAAATCGAGCAAAATCAAAGGTTAAGGGGGAAAGTGCAAAATGTGTCAAAGGACGAGGGGGTTGCCGTAATTTACCCTAAAAAATATTTGAGGTGTGGTTTTCAATAAGTTTTTTCCTTTTTTTTTTTTTTTTTTTTTTTTGTGTGTAATCCAACATGGCAAGTAACAGGTGTCGAATCCATCAAAAATAAACATAATTCCGGTCTACGATTAATACAGAGTATAGAGCACAAACGGGTCGAACCACAGAGGTTGGGAGAAATTAATTCAATTAAATTCGCAGGAAAAATTACAAGAAGTAACAAGTAAAAGTAGGGGGTTTTGAAGTTATCTAAACTAATTAAACTAATAAGGAATTAATTAAAACTAAGATCTAGAAGAACTCAATCAATCATAATTCAGTTTCCACATCGATCATAATTTGGTTAGCTATAGCAAATAGAGACACTCGACTTCGCCTCGTTTTCACTTAATTAATCGAATAGCCTAGAGACACTCGACAACTATCTTCCCAAATCAGTTTCACAATCCCTAGAGACACTCGACAAAATTTAATGAACCGACAGCACTAAAATCTATGAAAACACTAACCCGAATTAACCAAGTCACGACACGTGCAACATTTAAATCCGATTATTAATTCCCTTAATGAGTTCGGAACTGCAACCAATCATTCTCGTTAATGCGCCACAAACATCAATCAAGCATTACATAAACTTCATGCAATTAAATCTACTTAGATGATCGTGCACTATCACTAAGAAAACAAATCACAATAAACATGACACTCAGATAATTAATAAATACTTGAATTGCATTGAAAATTAAAGGCAATTAGGTCTCACGATGTCTTAACTGAATCATAAATTCCTAGCTAAGTATTATGAAAGGGAATATTGCAAAAATGGTATACCAAGTGCGGCCATTTTGCAATTTTGGTACAATATCTTTTCCGCCAACAAATTTAGCCCACAACTCGAAAAAAAGTTGCAAAATAATGCAAATTTTGGCCGGAGCCCATAAAAGTCACCGGAAATCTGACCTGTAATCTGACGTGGCAAGCTTCTTAATTGTGTGGCAAAACCGCTACTGCCATATCATAAACCACCCTACAGGGAAAATTGCAAAAATGGTATACCTACTCTACCGTTTCAGCGAATTTGGTACAATAAGTTTTTCGATGGTAAATGTAACCCATATCTGTCAAAAAGTTTTTTTGTTTTTTTTCTTATTTTGAAGAGAAAATTATCAAAATCGTCCCGTAAAGTGAGCCACTTTTAGTTTTGATCCCAACAGTTGCCAATGTCTCACTTTTGGTCCCACAAAGTGACATTTGTCTTAATTTTGGTCCCATTGACCATTTTCCGTTTAAGTTAACGTTTGACAGTTAAAAAAATAACTTTTTAGCCCTTTTGGTTCTTTTATATTTTCAAAACTACCCCAAACTATTTAAATTCCATATTTTCACCCCCAAACTATTTAAATCGTATATTTTCACCCTAAACAAAATATAATATAATATTATATATAATATATAATATATATTTATTATATATTATAATACGTATATACACATATATAATACGTGTATATATATAACATATGTATATATAATATTTTATAATATAATATATATATATATATATATATATATATATATAATATGTATAATATAATATTGTATAATATAATATAATTTAATAATATATATATGTATAATATGTATATATAATACCTGTATATATATATGTATAATATGTATATATAATATTTTATAATATATAGTATACATATATATATAATACGTATAATATATATATATATATATTATATTATACGTGTATAATAAATATATATATATAATACGTATAATATAATATAATATATATATAATATAATATATGTATATATACGTATAATATAATATTATATATATATATAATATTTTAACAGTGAAAGTAATTTTTTTTAACGGAGTAAAAAGTAACTTTTTTAAGAAAATAGGGTAAAAAGTAAATTTTTTTAACGGTCAAACGTTAACTTAGACGGAAAATGGTCAATGGGACCAAAATTAAGATAAATGCCACTTTATGGGACCAAAAGTGAGACATTAACAACTGTTGGGACCAAAACTAAAAATGACTCACTTTACGGGACGATTTTGATAATTTTCTATATTTTGAAAGATGCATATTTATATAAAAAAAAAAATCTCTTAAAAAATTCATATTATATATTTAAAAAGATCATATAAGTAATAAAGAATCTAATAAAATGCCAAAAAAATTGATTGAATTTTATTTATAATAAATAATAGTTGCTATATTTTAAAATATAAATATTATACTATAATTATAAAATAATAACTCTTACAAAAAAAGTTAAAAAATTAAAGAATAAATTGTTTATTTTAAAATATAAGTGTTATATTCAAATTATAAAATAAAAATATATTAAAAATTCATATAAAATAACATAATTATTAAAATAATATATAAAATTTTATTTTTAGAAAAGGAAAAATACAAGTTTGGTAGAGTAATCACCCGTCCATATTTTAAATTATTTCGTTAATATTTTTATTTTGCAAATATTTATAGATTCAAAGAATTATTATGAATATTTTTATGCTTAAATTACATTAAAAATTTATTGTTTTTAATTTATGTGTATGATCAATAGATTTTATTCTTGTTTTATATAACATTTAATATTTTAATATATATTTACAATTAATCATTTGTTAATTTAATAAATAATAAAATTTGTTAATATTCATAGATTGAAAGAACTCAATATGTTAATAGATATTTGTTCTTACTGTGTAATATATATTTTGCATTTAGGGGAAATATACTATATATATATATATATATTTGGTACTAATCGTTAATACAATTTTTTTTAGAATTAATACAGATTATTTATATTGAAAATACATAAAAAGTCAGCATACAACACAAAAAATACAGATGGAGAATGAACGGAAATATACACACATAAAACATAAGAATATTAAGAATATAATTAATCTCCTTTCAAAAGAAAAAAAAAGTTAATCTTCGTCTTTGATAATTGAACGACGGATTGAGATGGTGATGGAGAATTTTTCACAATCGCAAGGATTTCATCGATGGAGAACGCCGATCATCACCATCTCCGGCTGCTTTTAGTTGTTCTCCAACCAGATCCCCCACCTCTAACATTGCGCAACACCACCAAATCCGCGGCCACCATGAAATCGACGCAGGCACCACTACCATAGGTAGCTTCCAGTCGCCCTCCGCCCAGATCTGCCACCACGAGGATAGTCCACCTCCATCTCCACCACCAAATTCGCTCACGACCACCAAATCCACCACCATCATACCAAAATCCTTGCCACCACAAAAACATTTACATGCAAGACTTGGTTTGATGTTGAGGCAGAGACAGAGGAGGCATGAGCAGATCTGAGGGGAAAGGGCGAGCGGCGGCCCTTAGGCCTTGGTACAGTGGAAGAAGAGAATGGTGAGAGAGAGGGAGAGAAGGAGAAGAGATCGGAGGCGGAGGGGCAGATGGAGGGTGGCGCTTGAGGTATTCTAGGGTTCTTCAATTCATCTTCCTTTTTTTTCAAAGAAAGGTCTTTGTATGTTCGGATGAGATGAGTCTGTTGGGTTTTCAAATTTTTATTTTGTTTTCTTATTTACGTGTTAGAATTTATGGAATTATTATGGGTCGGGTCTCCGACGAAAATTTGCATTAAATTATAACTTTTTGACAGATATAGGTTACATTTGCCACCGAAAAACTTATTGTACCAAATTCGCTGAAACGGTAGAGTTGATATACCATTTTTGCAATTTTCCATGTAGGGTGGTTTCTGATGTGGCAGTAGCGGTTTTGCCACACAATTAAGAATCTTGTCACGTCAGATTACAGGTCAAATTTCGGCGACTTTTATGGCTCGGGCCAAAATTTGCATTATTTTGCAACTTTTTTTGAGTTGTGGGCTAAATTTATTGCCGGAAAACATATTGTACCAAAATTACAAAATGGCCGTAGTTGATATATCATTTTTCCAATATTCCCTATTATGAAATTAGCTACTCATGTTAAACAAATCTAACAAAATCGAAAAGGAATTCAAAAATATTAATTCTAACTATTGTCTAAAAAGAAAAGAAATTAAGAGTGAAGAAGAAAGAATCTGGAGCTCCCGAAATACGCCCAAGGTGCTGCGTGAACTGCTCCCCAAAAGCTGCGTGTGCGTGTGTATATATATATATCCAAGTCTCCTTCACACCCCCGGATTCCTAATTCTCATAGCAATAAGAATTGAACTTGTAGCTTGCCCTCCAAGAATTCAGCTGCTGGACCTTTTCCCATAAGTTCCCAATGTGCAGCCCATCACAAAGCAATTTGGGCCTCTCCAATTAATTCCATGAGTGCAGCCCACTAAGCAATCTCAAATAAATTGCAAGGCAATCACAGCCGGCCTATCTCCGATTAAAACAAGTCAAACACTAAGAACCCTATCACTCCAAAGCCGCAAACATGCACGCATCAGCCCAAAATCCTCCGAAAATGGCCCAGCTGCATCATAAACACAAAAATATATCAAGGTACCAAATTATAGCAATTAAAAGCACTAAAAACAAGGCCACACATTCATGAATATTCGAGAATAGCTGCACACTATCAGCAAGAAAAAAGTCCACGCGGAAGCAAACTTGTTGTTTCATCCACGTTGAGAAATCCGGCAAACAAATGTGATTCCAGTGGGAATTTGTCTTATAATTTCATGATTCAAAAAATTGAAATCTACATTTGTCATTTTCGAAAAATTCGTTCAGATATTTTAGTAAAGTTTTCTCTATCAGCGGTAGTTGCGCTTTCAGAAATTCAAACTTTAAACCTTTTTAATTAAGCTAGTATAGTATCGAAAGGTTAAACGACACTTGATAGGAGATAATATGATTATTACTGATACCCGATTCACTCTTTCGTAGAATCAAAGCTTGCCGAGTAGCTAAACTTGTTAAGAGATATATAGATTAAAAAAGTAACAAATATGTTACACGTGTTTAGTGATGTTGTAGCTAAATTGTATTATTATTAGATCGTTTTCTCAAGTTTAGAAAGTTAAAGCGACACTCATCTAGGAATATTTTTCAAACATTTCAAAATCGTAAGTAACTATGTTTAGTGGGTTAGGAAAGATGAATGGTAACGTAATTACCTTGATTAAATACTTAGTTATATTAGTGATACGAATATAATGATATGAATATTACAAGACATGAATACGGTGATATATATATTTTTTAAATTAGTTTATTGTTTGACAAGTGTCAAATACGATGTCCTAATTATATGATTATCGGATAAAATATAATACGACAATAATATTTGTAGGTTGTTTGTTCATCGGTTTTATATACCAACTCTGAATGCTAAATTATAATGTTTTGATAAATTTAATACAATAAGCATGCAGTAGTAAACAATAGGGTAATTACAATGTCGCATCATGCCAGCTTGAATTAGAACAAAAGTATATCAAATCCCATGACTTTGAAATCACCTTTTTATTTCTAATTATTAATGATCGTTTTCATCATTTCATTCTTACAAATCTATGTTTTCTTTCTTGTTACTAACAATTAATTTGCGTGGACTTTTATGATTATTGGTTAATTAAGGTGAGGAATCTTGTGATGAATTGTAACCAATTAAAAAACATTAGCTCAAATGAAGTAATTTTTATTAATTCAACATTTGAATTAACATAAATATACATGCACGATACAAGATAACTACACTGAAATAACTTAGAGATTAGACCTAATTACCTTGGGTTTAAATAATTAAAAAATATTTTTATCATGCTCTAGATTTGGTTAAACACATGTTATTAGAGATGAAATCATCAAAATAAATGGATTCAAATCGATGTAAGGTAAATTCTTTGATATGAGAAGTTTTTCAAAATTTCAAGTCTCGGGATCTATTTATGTAATTACGCGAAACGTCATCCGTGTATGTCAGCAAAATTATCCATACACCATACCATTAGAAGTGTTGAATAATCCCCCTATCTATAAATACTATAGCACTTACCTCCAATATATATGAAGCACAAATCAAGAATACAAATTAGTAGATTATTTTTTAATTAACAATGGTGTTAATTATTAAAAGCTTCATATTTCATATCCTTTGCATTACGTTACTAGCCCCCCTAACGCCTGCAGAAGCATTAGTTCGTCACTACAAGTTTGTGGTATGCTCTCATAAGAACTTTTGAATTTTTTGTTTATAATTTGGTAAAATTTGAAGCTTATTTGTTGTGATTTTAATTATGTTTTGCAGCTGAGAAACACTTCATACACTAGGTTATGTGACACGAAGACGATTTTGACAATAAATGGAAAATTTCCAGGGCCAACAATATATGCAAGAAGAGGAGATTTAGTCATTGTTGATGTTCATAACCGTGCTGGTCATAACATAACCATTCATTGGTACAACAAAATCCCTCATATATATAGTTATATCATTTTGTTTTTTGGTTATATTTACATTTATAAATATAGATATAAATGCATATATGGATGTACATATGTATGCATACACATATATATATATTTCCATATTAATTAAAAAAATGGTACTTCTTTTTAGTAATGGCATTCGTCTGTAAATGTTTCATAGTAGGTATTGTTTGTCACTCATCAGTCTGCTACGAATATTTTTTGGAAAAATCCATAACAAATGTTTTTTAAATGACGTTTACTAACCAAAACAAAACAATGAATTCACTATCAATGATGATGGCGAAGCCCTTTTAAGTTTTAAACCACATATTGTATGGCCAAAAAAATCTTGTTATTTGTCAAAGGGGAAAATCTCATTTTTCTTCGTATGACTTGGTATTGAAAATTGTTCGATTTTATCTCCGATGTTCCCGAGTTTCTCAAATCCAATCCCACAATTCTCAGTTTTCTGCAATGTCCATACTTGTACGAACCATAATGAAATTTTAACATCGAATATGATTAACTTATGCGACGAGAAAATGATATTTTTCCCCAGCTGAAATAGTCTATTTATATGATAAGGCATGGAGTGAAGATGCCAAGATATCCATGGTCAGATGGACCTGAATACGTGACACAATGCCCAATCAGTCCCAACACAAAATTTACGCAAAGAATTGTACTGTCGGATGAAGAAGGGACTTTGTGGTGGCATGCCCATAGCGAGTGGTCGAGAGCTACAGTGTTTGGTGCACTCGTTATTCTGCCTCAAAGAAGAAGGCCATACCCTTTCCCCAAGCCTCATGCAGAAATCCCCATCTTACTAGGTAAAATGTTAAAAATAATTTCAATTTATAGCACATTAAAACTATTTTTGTAAGAGACATTGGAAACAATATTGAATGTTTTATTAAGTAGGGGTGTAGATAAGTCCAGTTGATTTCAAGCAAAGATCTCGAGCTCGAAAAACATAATGTTGCTTGAGCTCGACTGGATTTTCAGTTATCGTTTCAATTTCTTGAAATTTAGGTTTAAGATGCAATATTTCATAAAAACAAACACAGACAGATGTGCGCCTGTAAACACGCACATACATACTTATTTTCTAAAGAAACTTATTTTTTCAATAAAAGTTGAGGTAATTTGAGTTCGAGATGAGTTGGATTGAATAATTAGGCTTGCAAGTAGGCTCGAGTATTTTTAAGGATTTGACTTCAAGTTTGTTTATTGAATGGATAAATACAGGAGAATGGTGGAAATCTGATATTCAGCAGGTTATGGAAGAATTTCTTGCCAATGGAGGCGACCCCAATGTGTCAGATGCTTTTCTTATAAATGGTCAACCTGGTGATCTATATCGCTGCTCAAGAAGAGGTTTGCAAAACTTGAACATACCATTACTGCAATTATTAGAGTTAAAAAATGCAAATTAAGTCTTTGTTCTATAAGTTAATTAAACATAAAAATTTTCATTTTATGATATTTTCACATTACATAAAAATATAAGATTAAAAAATAAAAAGAAAATACACAAATATGCCACGAATCTCAAATTAGGGGACTTAATATGAGAAATGGAAAAATACAAAATGGGGATACGAACTACTTTGAACTTGTATTTTTTGTACTTTTTTTTTTTTTTTCTAGTAATAAATTTGCCCCGTAACTGAAAAAAATGACACAAAAATGTCAAAAAATTTCAGTTGCAGGACAATTGTGTACCCGAAAAAAAATATCCCAGCAATGCAAGTTCACGATAGTTGGTGTCCCGATTTTACCTTTTTGCTATGAGAAATTCATCAAAAACTATAAATTAAAACTGATGGAGACCTAATTAACTTATAGACTAAAACACGAATTTAAAATTTCCCAAATTATTTTAACAAATATTTAATTGAACTATCTTTACATAAAATACAGATACATTCAAGCTGACAGTCGAATTTGGCAAGACTTATTTGCTTCGAATGGTCAACGCCGTGATGAACAACATTATGTTCTTCAAAATCGCGAATCATAGCTTCACTGTCGTGGGATCGGATGCAAGCTACACGAAGCAATTGCAATCAGATTACATAGCAATCTCCCCAGGTCAGACCATAGACTTACTCTTAGAAGCCAACCAACCCCCAAGTCACTATTACATGGCTTCTAGGGTTTATGCTAGCGGAGGGACCTTTGACAACACAACTACAACTGCTATACTAGAATACATTGGAAACTACACTCCACCGCGGTCTCCGTTCCGGCCAACCCTACCCGAAATCAACGACACGTTGTCGTCCTTTAATTTCACGAAAAAGTTGAAAAGTATGGCGAACGGTGTTTATCCGGTGAATGTCCCCTTACGGATTGACACTAAATTGTTTGTTACCCTTTCGATCAACTCGCGTCCATGCCCGAACAACGCTCCTTGCCAGGGGCCGTCTAATGAGAGACTCTTGGCGAGTATGAACAACATAACCATGTTGTTGCCAACGACTGCGGTTCTTCAAGCTTACTACGAAAATAGACCTAATGGGACGTATACCCCGGATTTTCCGGATAATCCGCCGTTCGCATACAATTATACGCAAGAACCAGTGGTTCCGCGGGACCTGTGGAGGCCGGAGAATGGGACTAGGGTTGTGGTTCTTGAGTATAATTCGACGGTGGAGCTCGTCTTCCAAGGGACCAACACGGTTACTGGTATAGATCATCCGATGCACTTACACGGACATAGCTTTTACGTGGTTGGATCAAACTTGGGGAACTTTGATAAAGATAATGATCCCAAGAATTATAACCTAATCGACCCTCCTTTGATGGAAACTATCGCAGTGCCCGTAAATGGCTGGACTGCTATAAGATATACTGCAAATAATCCAGGTTAATTAGTACCTAGCTGTATTCATAGTGAAAGTATCATTCCTTTAATTTTGTCAATCTTAATTAATTTTTGGAAAAAAATTGCAGGAGTTTGGTTCATGCACTGTCATTTTGAGCGTCACGTCAGCTGGGGAATGG
This sequence comes from Lantana camara, assembly GCA_037501455.1. Classification (NCBI taxonomy): domain Eukaryota; kingdom Viridiplantae; phylum Streptophyta; class Magnoliopsida; order Lamiales; family Verbenaceae; genus Lantana; species Lantana camara. The sequence goes on from CM074855.1 coordinate 128,238,109, forward strand.
GAATGACTTTCATCACTAAGGATGGAAGACACCCAAATGCTAAGATACTGCCACCGCCTCCAGATATGCCTCGATGTTGAATATAATTGTGTGTGTTTGTTTGCGTTTCGTTTTAATTAATTTCCTTGGGTATCGGATTTTCTGCTTCGAAGATGTGTATATTGAAAGATGGATAAAGTAAGAGATGAGATGAAATATAAAACTAAAATAAAACAAGTCCCAGTGCGATTAATTTGTGCAGGGCTAGAGAGAACATAACCACGAAATTGTTGGTGTACTTAATCAGGCTGGAGAACTTGGAATTAATTAGTATAGGAAAAAATTATATTTTTGGTATATCAACTCAACTTTTTATGTATTTTTTTGATATTTTTTTATTTTTCGATTGCAAAATAGGTGTATGAATTAAAAAATAAAGCAATTGCAAGCAAGTTTTGACCGGGACCGCTTTTCCTTGCCCAAAAACCGGTCCAATTAACATGCACCAACCAAAAACCACTTGGTTTAATTTTCCGGTAGGGAAAAGCCATTCCAGTCAAAATGTTTATGCAATTACTTTATTTTTTAACATACCGAACTATTTTTGCAACCGAAAAATGAGAAGTACCCGGAATATTTAAAGGTTGAATTGGTATACAAAATGTAATTTCTTCATTAGTACAGTATCATTATCTCAATTCATATGAATTACAGTGATTTAGATTTCAATTTTCATTCATTAATTCGTGCAAGTAAACTTTATTATTTGCCATTGGGCGAGATTAACCATAAAACAAGTAATTGACAAGGATAGGCAAAGAGTTCTATTTTTCCATAATTATCAATAGGGATAAATATTATATATGTATCGCTCACATGCAATATAATAATATAACTTTTCAACACAAACATAGGACTATAGTAACTAGTCCCACTTTAGTATTACACACATGTATATATATATTTCTCATACATGACTTAGGTTTTCATATTGAGCAAACAATATACAATTATTTGCCTTTATTATTCTTTCTATTACTTAAGACATCAAGTTGAGCAACTCAAGAAACCCTAACCAACCAAGAAACCTTGTGAAAGTCTTATTTTTAGTCCCATAATTAGCTTATTTATCAACCCCAAATATACAAGTATCTCAAATTTAATTTAGTATCTCTATTTGTTCTTAAAAATAATTTCCATCCTCCCATATGTTAACATTTAGATGGAAAAAATCACAAGTAATACACCACAACATTGACGTGCACGACTCATGAATTTTACCATTAAAATATCAACAAAAATGTGGGAAAACAATAAATTCAAGAACAAACAAGAGATGTTAAATTAAACTCGAAAACTCATAATAAATGAGACAAATAAATAAACAAAACTAAACCATAGGACTAAAAATATTTACCATTAAAACCCTTAATTTTTCCTTGGAATCGCCACAGCGGAGAGAGGCTTCTTCATCTCACATGATAACTTCAACTCCTCACTCAAATCCACAGGCATGCTAGCATCTCCAACCCATTCAAAACTCTGGACCAACTTCGCCACACAATTGCTGACCGTGGTCAGACCAAGATTCTTCCCGGGGCAAACCCTTCGTCCCGCGCCGAACGGCGCCAGCCTCATATCGCCACCTCTGACGTCAACTTTTTCCCCTCCGGCCTCCGGAAGAAACCTCTCTGGCCGGAAAATGAAGGGCTCCGGCCAGATTCTTGCATCGTGGGTAATGGCCCACATGTTCACCATTGCAGTTGTGTTGGCTGGGATGACCATGCCGTTGTTGAGATGGACGTCGGCGGTGGAGAGGCGGGCCCACGAGAGGAGGGGGCCTGGTGGGTGGCGGCGGAGCGCCTCCTTCACCACCGCCTCCAGATACGGAGATTTGGCGGCGGTGGACTGTTTTTGGAGGTCGGTGTGGAGGTTTGCTTGGATTTGAGGGTTGAGGATTAGTTCTGCCATGATCCATTCTGTCAATAGGGCAGTTGTATCCGTGCCACGGAATATCATTTCCTATGTAAATTTAACAAATAAAGTTACTAATTATCATCCCGACAATTAATGTGGTATGCTAAGAAAACCATAAGTTAGCAATTCAACTAATTCAAGTGTAAAAAAATGCTAGTACTAACCCACAGGACGGCCACCATATCGTCGTCATCGAGCTTCTCTTCCCTGTCGAGTGAGAGCAAAACGTCCACAAAATCATAAGTATCACCAGAATTACACGAACTTCCCCTTCGATGTTCGTCGATTATTTTCTTAACAAGTTTTTTGACACGAGGCACAAGAAGTGCACACCTTTCCCTAACACGTAAAGGATCATAAGCATAGTTTAGCCATGGGAGATGATCGGACCAATTGAAAGCTCCCAAGAGTTCAAACCCTTCTCTCACTAATTCGTTTAGTTCTTTAGCTTCATCATCGCAATCGTGCTTTGTGGTGTTGTACCTTTTTCCAAATACGATTTCCATGATAATGTTCAAGGAGGCACCTTGGAGGTGCTTCCTGAGTTGTACATACCCCTTAAGGGATTGTTCCTTGGCTATATCACTCAACATGGCCGCGTATTTTAGCTGGCAAACCCCTTCATGGACTAAAATGCGCTTGGGTGCGAAGAGGTGGTTGGAGGCGATTTTCCTCAACATGCGCCAGTAGGGGCCGTCGGGGGCGAACCCTATGGCTCGGCTAAACATGAGGTGCTTAGCCGAGTCTTTAATGGGACGGCTAGCAAAATGCGGGGAGGTTAAGATTTCACGTGCAACGTGTGTATCACATGTCACTACGACAGGAGTCGAGCCTAAGCTGAAAGCCATGAGCTGGCGCAAGCCGCGGCTTGAAGCCATGCGAGCCAGAGTGCGATGGGCCAAGCCGTGGCTCAAGCGGAATAAGCTGCCTATGATAGGAAGCCCGTTGGGCCCGGGGATCGGAGTAGTGCCCATTCGGTTCCGGTCGTTTTCCCAAGCAGGCCCGCCTCTAGAGTAAGCCCAATTGATAAGCCCAAAGCTTAGGAAAGCAATGAAAATGTATAGGAAGAGCCAAGGATTAATGTCCCATGATTTTTGGATTTCAAGAATAGTAGGTAGGGTAAAGATCCACCATTTTGTGTCCTCACAAGTATTGATGAAGTGCTCCATCTAGAGAGATAGAGAGTGAGAGAGGGTTTCACAAATTGAGGGTATTTGGAATTGGAGGATTATGTTGTAGGGTGGTGCTAAATAGGAAAGAACGTAACAATGATGTATATATAGGTGGAATGTCTTGAACAAGGATGTACTTAATTTTAATTTTCTTTTCTTGGGAAACTATAAAAATAGTAAAGAATTGGCTTCGTTCTGGTCACGTAGAAATGTTCATCGCAAGTTTGGTACTAAACTACTAATCAAGTGTGAATGTTCTTTAGTTTAGAAAAAACTTGAGAGAAATGGCCGTACAACGTACTTAATGGTAGTCCTAAACAAATTACGTATCTCAATGCAGGTCCAAATGATGTATACAGGTGACTGGATTTTTTTTTCTCCTAACTCCTTACGTCGAGTTGGATTAAATTATTAATTTATATAAAAAAAATAATTTAGCAGCGATAATTAAATATTTGTAAATTTAAATATGAAAACTCTAGTTAGTGATTATTTCTTTCTTAAGGGTGCATAATTATATTTGGTTCTATAAAAAAGGAGATTGTTTTTTTAAAATTAATGATGTGATACTAATTATAATGATTAGCAAACAATTATAAATGGAAAGATGATATAATGATGCATATGATATCTTTTAAGAGAGGATTAATCTTTGTTTGCACCCTAATATTTGGGGTGTTTTGCACTTTACTACCTAACATTTGAAATTTTACACTTTAGTACTCAACCTTTGAATTTTGTTACACTTAAGTGCCTCTGACCAATAAGAAAATAACACGTGCACTCAACCAACCTATAAGAAAATGATACGTCTGATATTGGGCAGTTAAGTACAACAAAATTCAAAGGTTGGGTATTAAAATATAAAAATTTAAAGGCTGGATACTAAAGTGCAAAATACTCTAAATATTGGGATGCAAACAAAGATTAAACAAAGATTGAACAGGGTGTAGACTTGCCCGTTTTAAGGTTGAATCTTTCGGATGTCAGTACGCTTCCCACTTTTGTAGCTTTCATTGAAAATGGATTCTAAACCTATCATGCATTCGCCCATGACGACCATTGGATAAGTTCTAGCGCTCTATAAAACATTTTCCATGAGATCCATGGAGCTCCTTCATGTACCAGTTTTTTTTTTCTATTGTTGTGTCAATGGTTTGTGCGTTTTATTGGCACTAGTGTCATTTATCTTAAGCTGGTTTTGGTATATGTTTGTAAACAGTGAACAATCTGTACATAATTTCATTGCTTAAATAAATTGAAATTTTGTTACAAAGATCTCTTACATGTATTTTAATGGTGTGTTCCGTGTAAAGTTGAAGCTATATGAACTTGTCATGTATTTTGGAGTGTTGGATAATGCAAAGTCATGGAAATACTTATATAAACAGACTACCAACAATCATAAACGGCCTAATTTAAATATAGCTAGAAATTACAAATGCATCCCTCATTTTTTTTATTATGTTACAAAACGATCCCTATATTAAGTTGAAATTATATTCTGGTCCTTGAGGGTAGTTTGGTCAAATCAAATTTAAAAAAAAAAAATTAGGAGGGACCCTAACGGCGTTTAGGGACCTCAGACGGAAACCATACCTCCTTACGGTCTAGTTGGATAAAATTATTAATTTATATATAAAAAAAATTATCAGCAATAATTAAATATTTGTAAATTTAAATATGAAAACTCTAGTTAGTGATTATTTCTTTCTTAAGGGTGCATAATTATATTTGGTTCTATAAAAAAGGAGATTGTTTTTTTAAAATTAATGATGTGATACTAATTATAATGATTAGCAAACAATTATAACCGGAAAGATGATATAATGATGCATATGATATCTTTTAAGAGAGGGTTAATATTTGTTTGCATCCCAATATTTGGGATGTTTTGCACTTTACTACCTAACTTTTGAAGTTTTACACTTTAGTACCCAACCTTTGAATTTTGTTACACTTAAGTGTCCCCCGACCAATAAGAAAATAACACGTGTACTCAACCGACCAATAATAAAATAATACGTCTGATATTGGACACTTAAGTGCGACAAAATTCAAAGGTTGGGTACTAAAATATAAAAATTCAAAGGTTGAGTACTAAAGTGCAAAACACTCCAAATATTATGGTGTAAACAAAAATTAACCCTTTAAGAAAAGCTAAAAAATTCAAAAAATAAAAAATTGTAATTTTTTTGTTTTTGCCCCCTAAACTTTTCATTTTATTAATTTTATCCCCTCAAATAAGATACTGACCGTGTAATTACTATTATTCATCGGGATATGGTCAAATATAAACCGCCAGCTACAAAGTTGTAATCTCTTTGCTTAAGATAAACAAAACCCAATAAAGTCTTTGTGTTATCAAAGCAATCTCACACTCCAAAAAAATATCTTTAAAAAGGCGTAATTAAGGCTAAAGGATTACTAGGTTTGCTAATATTCATGTAAACTAATGTTTCATTGCAGACCCAAAGAATGGAGCTTTTAGGTTGCCTTTTATGTCGCATCATTTTGCAAGACCACGAAGTAGTCTACTTATGTTTGAATATAGCTTGTACTCGGATAAAACTAACCCAATCCTATTTTGACTAAATTAATAAAATAAGGAGGGTGTTTTGTATTTATTTTGTGAGTGGTGTAAAATTTAAGAAAGTGATCAATTAAATAGCAAAAATAATATATATACTTGCTCAGCTGTTCGTATAATTGGATAGATTTGATTGTCAAGTTCAAACTAAGATTTTTCCCTATTGTTTATGATATGATTTTTTTTTCCCCAATTTACTAATCTTCAAAGAAAACAGAGAATGAGAATCCCATTAGACCACAAGCTAGCTGGTTTATATAAACTAGGGACTAATCCACAAATTAGGTAATGCGAATGCGGGAGCTGGTGTGAATGTACGGGTCCACAGAACTTTTTAAAACTTGAGTGTAATAGCTGCTTAATTCGCAGTAACATGTAGCATTGAACAAGAAAACTTTTCGTTGGTCATACATGAAGAAGAATGATTTGTTAATATTAAATCAAATATGTACATGATCGGTTTTAATATTTATTAATTATTGCCTTTGTGTGAATACACATAATAATAAATAAAAAAAAAAAAAAAGAATACGCATAACTGAAAGCAAAGCACGAATCTCGAAGTGAGAATTCAAATCCCTAACTAACAATTTGGGGCGTGACCGCATGCCCTATGCCGGGAAGCAAGGGACTGAACACTTTACATATACATTGAACCTACAATTCATATGGAGCAACTTGCATAGTGAGAATGATTTCATAATGAGAAATGTATTTGAGTGGAAGAAACTCATATATATTTTTAACTAAATGTTAGGAGTTTGAATGTTATCTTCGATTGTCAAGTGATTTTAAATTCTTTTATTTGGTTATTTCATTTTTTGAAATGTTTACAATTTAACGAGATTTTGAGTGTCTAGCAGTTTTAAAATTTCATATTAAGTTATTTTAATATTTGAATTGTCTGTAATTCAACAAGAACAATAATCCTCGTATCATCCGTTGAGCCTATAATTCATCGAACTTTGGGTATCGAACAACTTTACTTTATATCCTCAATCATTCACTCTCTAAGGTACTATCAATTTAGTAAGAAACCTAAACATTATGATCAATAATGGATGCTCTGATTTACTAAAATAAGTGTTAAAATATATCTATCTATCCATATATATTATTTATTAATTAGCACAAGTTATCATTTTACGATCGTTTACACCGTCCAAGGATCTTTTGATGTTAGCAACCCTAGCTAGGTGTAGTGCAAAATTTTATGTTGGAGCACGTAATCAATGATCGCTAGATAAAAAAATCTCTTGTAGATGAACTTCAATTACAAAAGTATCATTATTAAAAATATTTATTATCTTGGCAAAAAAAATGATATTCATTATAGGTTCATTCCATATATAACTTTCCATCAGTTTCAACTCGAACCTATCTTTTTCCGCAGATATGTTTCCAATCTTTTGCGTTCAATTGTGAACGTACAAGACACGGTATAATGAAAGAAAGTGTTTTATACCTGTCTAAAATTAATATGAAGTTTAGAAAATGTGACCAATCAAATGGTAAATTTAATTCACTTGCTCATATAATTGACCGTTTGGCACTTTGGCTTCAATCGAGCTATGTGCGGACTGCAATTTTCCATAATTATTATCGAACGAAAAGGTGATGTTTCCATTTTTTTCTAAATTCCTATATAATGTGTGCTTGTGCACAATTCTTTGAGTTAACTCTAAATACGATATCACAAAGGAAAGAGGTAAATCTAAGTGCAAACTGCTATATTTTAATGGAGAAATCTGAATGTTTGTTTTCTTGGGAAGATTAAAAAAATTGTAAATATGTAACAGTTGATCAATTGGCATAGCACACTGCACACACACCTAAACCGCTTTAGTATTTAGAAGAAAAATGTTCTTGAAGTTCGAAAGTACGTGATTGCACATGAATGGCGATTAACCCAAAGTGCAGGAGCCTTGAGCTTTACTACTACTTTTTGGTGTTAATTTTTGGTTTCAAGACTTCACAAATTTACAGTGCAAGCCTTGAAGTTTCAACAGCCCCGATTGCCGATTAATTCTAATGCACGAATACTTTAAAAAAATTTAATTTTCCATGTGTTGTGTCGTATATGGAGTTATTTACATCATACCCCCTATGTTAGGTGAAATGGGCAAAAAAAACCATGTGTTACAAAAATTAACATAGAGAACCCTGTGTTTTCAAAATATTTGCATGCCGAACCCTGAAATTTTCTAGTATTGGTAGAACACTAATTTTCTCTATTCATTGGATGCGAAATAACTAATTTAACCTTTTGTATTATGATATAGATTATCTCACATCTTTCTATATACAATTTTTTATACTTGTTTACACGGTTCTTCATGTAATTTTTATTTTGTACAGGGTTTCGATATATATAAAAAAATATTGAACAATATAGATAGATTTAAGATGATGTATATCAGAATATAAAAGGGCATATTAGTTATTTCGCATCCAATGAATAGAGAACATTAGTGTTCTACCAACTACAGAAATTTTCAGGGTTCGACATATAAATATTTTGAAAATATAGGGTTCCCTGTGTTAATTTTTGTAACACAGGGGTATGGTGTAAATAACTCGTCGAGTATGTTATGCTTGCTCCAGACAGCATGTCAGACATTTCTGATATGATAGAAATATTTAAAAAATAATAATATTTTTGTATTTCTATCGTGTTATGTTGTATCTTAATCTTTTGTATCGGGTTCATTTATTATGGGTAATTTATGGCATCCTACAATTATAACCTCTAATGCACGGACATTTCTAAAAGTATTAGTTTGCCGTGTCGTGTCGTGTCGGACACTCGTGTCGGGTGTGTCCGACACTTCTCACCTGGAAAATTCACAAAAAAATTCGTATCGCCGTATCCGTATCGTGTCGTGTCCGTGTCGTCGTGTCCGTATCCGTGCAACATAGATTATAACTTAATGATGTGTTTTCAATTGATTACTACAAATCTATAATGCACGGACACACCGAAAATTCATCCCGTGCAGTGTCCGACACGGACACGGCATCGACACGTGTCCGACACGGTAAAATGTGTCCAAAAATTTTAAAAAAATTCCGACATGCTAGGACACGGTGCGGACACGTGTCCGACACGGCTCCAAACGTGTCCGACACTCCGACACGAAAAATTCAAAAAAAAATTAATTTTTAATTTATTTTCTTGAATATTTGAGAACATAATTTATTTTTTTAAAAATAATTATATAAATTTACTAAAAGATGTTTAATATTAATTTTAATTTATTTATTTTTCATAATATTATTATATAAAAAATGTATTAAAATTATTTGTAATGACTTTAATGTTGAATTGGAAAATAATTTATGTTCTTTAAGTTTGTAATATTGAATATATTTTTTTAAATATTTTATAATGTATATATATATAGTTTATTTATTTATATATAATATAGCCGTATCGTGTCCTAAATTTTTTAAAAAATTCGTATCACCGTATCCGTGTCTGTACATTATAGCTACAAATCATACTTTCTCTGGTCAAATCAGGAACGATAAAGTATTAATACTTCAAATATATATTTATTCATCAATTTAATTACCACTCCTCCAACTTCGTTCTATTTTGGTTTATCATAATATTCTACATTTTAATTATAGTTAACTTCTAATCAATTAAATATTTTTGTCATGACAGGAGATGCATTGGTAAACTCTAAATACGTTTATTATTTTTAATATGATAACAGTTAATCATCCATAATTGATACGAGTATAATTGAAAGGGGAGAAATGAAAATGGGGATGTGGTAGGATGATGTTCAAGATGGGGCTTTGGCTCTTTGGCTCCTGAAGCGGTAGAGATCTTCTCAGCGTTGGAGGCGGCCAAGCTTGCAGTTATAGGAGGGGATGGACGCATGTCGAAATTGAAGGCCATGCACAAAATGTTAGCAAAAAGTTTAAGGACAATGATATGGATTTCTCCCTGGGCGAAGCTATTGTTTGTGATATTAGGGAGATTTTTTCTTTTATTTCAGTTGTTTCCATTAGTTTATTTGTAGAACAGGGAATAAAGCGCACATCTTCTTGTTAGAAACCCAATTATTTTTTAGAAAGAGGATTTGGTTATCCCCAATTATATTTCGACTTTTGTATCTTTGTATGTTTCTATTGAATAATTTACAATATATAATCTCTTGTTTCTAAAAAATAAGAGCAAAATGCATTTTTAGTCTCATACTATTGAGTCATTATATATCATTTTTGGTCCCATGGTTTTCAAAATTGGTTTTTTTAGTCCTGTAGTAATTTTTTTGTCACTTTGAGGATTTCCGTCAAATAATTGACGGAAGTCACTGTTCATCCGTTAATTTTTTTATTTTTTTTGGTCCATATTCGTTAATTTCATATATTATATATTTATTATATATAATATAGGATTAATTACATCTAGACCCCTTTCAAGTTTAGTATATTACAATTGGACCCCTGTTAGTTATTTTATTATAGTTTGACCCCTTCTAAAGTTTCGAAATTACTAAATAGTGAAGAAAAGATACAATTTCGTTAAATATTTCACGGCATGTTCCAAATAATTGTGAAATAACCATTATATTCAAAATAATTGTGAAATAATTGTTTGTTTAACCGTTTATTTATTCTAATAAGACGTGATTTTTTTTCCTACTTTTATAAAACATGATTTTAGAAGCAAACATAATGGTCATTTCAAAATTATTTGGAATATAACGAAATTATTTGGAATATAACGTGAAATATTTAACGGAATCGTACCTTTTCTTCACTGTTTAGTAATTTCGAAATTTTAGAAGGAGTCAAACTGTAATAAAATGACTAACAGGGGTTCAATTGTAATATACTAAACTCGAAAGGGGTATAAATGTAATTAACCCTATAATATATGCGTTATATTTTATGTAATATGTAATACACATATATATTATATAGGGAGAATTCTATGATGCACAGACACGGACACGGCGACACGGACACGACACGACACGGACACGGCGACACGGATTTTTTTAAAAATTTAGGACACGACACGGCTCCGACACGGCTATATTATATATAAATAAATAAAATATATATATATGTTAATTTATATAGAATAAAATATTCATAAAATATTCAATATTACAAATTTAAATAACATACGTCATTTTCCAATTCAACATTTTAAATCATTAAAATAATACTAATACATTTTTTATATAATGATATTATAAAAAAATTAAATTTAAATTAATATTATACATCTTTTAGCACATTTATATAATTTCTTTTTTTTAAAAAAAAAAATTATATCCTTAAATTTTTAGGAAAAATAAATTAAAAATTAATTTTTTATTGAATTTTTCGTGTCGAAGTGTCCGAGCCGTGTCGGACACATTCCACGCCGTGTCCTAGCCGTGTCCCCGGCGTGTCGGAATTTTTTTTTAATTTTTGGACACATTTTGGCGTGTCGGACACGTGTCGGTGCCGTGTCGGAGCCGTGTCCGTGTCCGACACGTGTCCGACACTGCACGGGGGTAAATTTTGGAGTGTCCGTGCTTTATAGGGAGAATTACATTTGATTATCCTACTAGTGGCTCTAATTAGAACGTGATCCAACTATCAAATCTCTAACTTTGTATCATTCATTTTCTTGAGATTTGGAGACATCGATGCATCCTCACGTGTGCAATGCCTATTTCGAAATTTGTACGATGGTGGCTGCATTTTTGGCGGCTCCTTTTGTGTGCTCATTTCGTGGCACAATAATTCTGTATAGAGATCCAAAATAAACAGCTTTGTTCAGCTGTGAAGAAATGTCCTCACTTCTCCAAAAAGCACTTTAAAACGTACGAGTTGAATCGATATTGATGACCTTTCTCAAACATTTTCACTTAGAATCTTGAATTTTTCTTTTTCACTTTTGTGCGTTGCATTTCATGTTTACAATTTTTTTTTTTTTTGGATAGAGATTTCATGTTTATATGCTAAAACACGATAAATATATATAGAGAAGTGATATTCAAGTATGATTAATGTATAAGTTTTAATTCTAGTTATATAAAGGGGTTTTCTATAAATAGTACTTAAAAGTTGAAAAAAATTCCTTTTAATTCCCCATTTTTAAAAAAGTTCCCATTTGCTTCCTAGATGACAGACCAAATTTCCTTTAATTCCCCATGGTTGTATAAAAATTCAAGAATCGCGTACCCGAACCCCGAAATCACGTACTTAAATGCCCAAATGATGTATTTACATCATTTGGGCATTTAAGTACGTGATTTCGGGGTTCGGGTACGCGATTCTTGAATTTTTATACAACCTTACAAAAAAATGGGGAGTAAAGAGGAATTTTGATTTTCATCTGGGGAGTTCAGAGGAACTTTTTTGAAAGTGAGGAGTAAAGAGAAATTTGAGTTCCCATATGGGGATTTTTCGGGAATTTCCCGTTATATAAATTCCAAAGGTTTCTAATTTTTCTTTAATCTACGTTTTAATATGTTCAGTTCTGAAACATTTTAAACTTTTTTTTTAATACACGCACTAGAGGTTTCATGTTTACATGCTATGTTTTAATTCTAGTTATATAAATTCTAAATGTTTCTAATTTTTTTTTAATTTACGTCTTAATATGTGCAGTTCTGAAACATTTTGATTTTTTTTTTTTTTTAACACACGTACTAGAGATTTCATGTTTACATGCTAAAACACGATAAATATATAAAGAAGTGATATCTAAGTATGTTAACATATAAGTTTTAATTCTAGTTATATAAATTCCAAAGGTTTCTTATAAAAAAAACACGATAAATATATAAAGAAGTAATATCTAAGTATGATTACCGTATAAGTTTTAATTCTAGTTATATAAATTCCAAAGGTTTTGTAGCACCCCAAACGGTGGGCACCACATCCCCGTACCATAACTCTACACGTGTAATGAAACAAGGACTTCGCACACGTGCCAAGTTATAACGAACGGGAGACAAACTAAAAACCAAACCTAAGTTAGGCGGAACGTAGACCCTGCACAACATAATACTTAACAAATATGCGGAAGTGTGATCATGCCATACAAAAATTCGAAACAACAAAAGCAGGTGATGGGTTCAACTAACATAAATTCCTAATCCCAAAAATCAAAACATAACGTAACAATTCATGCAAACGGTTCATACTAGCCCTAGAAGCCTGTCGCAAATTCAAATCATAATTAAACAAATCATGTTATACAAACGTGTGATCCTATCATCCAAACATAATCCGAATACGAAATACAAAATGCAAAATGCAGAGTATATGAAAGAACGACTCGAAAAGGACTCCACAAATTGACAGACTCCGCCTAGCTCGAACCTCCAAAGCAAACTTGCAAGGCTAAAAAAGTAAAGAGGGAGGGGTCAGTCACACTGACCGAGTGAGGGGTTAACACACGCACACTATACATACATACATAGCAAAGCACGCCAAAAGAAGATGTTCGTGAATCCGGGATTAGTTTTTGCACGCCAAAACATTTGCCCGTGATAATATATATATATATATATATATATATATATATATAGGGTGACTTATCAAAATAGATAAACAAAACTTAACCTATACATATATCAAAGCGTATGTTCAAATTCATACAGACTTAGCACACATATCAAAGCATATTTTATTAGGTTAAAAGTATACCAAATTTTATCTTAATTTAAGAATCTACCCCTGTTTCACGAACTTATGACAGACACAGACAGAACACTCGGCGGGTACGAGCTCAGATTCCAACCAACTCCTCAGTTCATATTCATATTCAAATTCAAACGAAATCAAAACCATACAAACCTACCTCTTCTCCCGGTGATGGAAAGGTTGATCCTACCCTAACCATCCGAACAGGTGAGGGGAGTGCTCAATGCTTCTCTGACCCTCAGGACTCCATCCCCCAACCAACCTCCTGGTGGGTTCCGGTACATCCTTTCAGACAGATGGAGACGCACTCGGGAGTAACCCAATGACCCGATACCGTCCCGGGGCTCCTTTGCACAAATCTCCGGGGCCCATCAAAGTTCAAAGTTCAAAACCCACTACCGACAGATAGACAAACATAACTCACGCATATCGTACTTATCATATCGTACATATATACCAAACACACACTTACCTCAAAATCATGTCAAAACCGAGACTAAGCATACATAGGCTTACATATAGCATTCATACTTTCAAACATATGACAAAATCATCAAAATACATACCTCGCACATATTTACATATACATAAGGCTTATAAGTCGCTTGCAGTCGAAAATGGGTACATTTCACCAGGGTCTAACTATATCCTAACCTCACATGCCAACGGAGACGAAGACAAGTGCTTGGTTCACCCCGGAATCAACAAGGCCAACAAAAACACCACCCCGGGTACACCTGAACAAACTGGAGACAAAAGAGAAGCATTGCTCGACATATTCATTTATAATCATATAACACATTCATGCGCACAATTAATGCATAATACAACATTTAGACACCTAACAAGGTGCACATGCGATTCGTGCAAACAATTCTCATCACTTAAGCAACATAAAATGCATATAAAGAATAAATACATACACGTACATAAGCAAGATAAAACAAGTTAGGAACAAGTTTGGAGGTGGCAAGGTGCAAGAAAAGCGTAAGAAATGGTTCCGAACAAAAATGGGCAAAAGCTGGAAATTTTGGGAAACGGACAAGCTGTAGGAAAACGATCATAACATGAGTTTGAGAAATGGGAATTAAGTTTTGTTTCTTGGAAATGAAACTAGACACAACGATATTTCCAATGGTATATGGCTCGAATCGTGGTTCAAAGCGAGGCGAAAATGGCTTAGGTTTGAAGTTGAACGAAAGCAGATTTTCGACGAAGTGGCGATACAAATTTCAAACGGTTATATCTCCCAAACCACAATGAATTTTAAGGTGATTCCAATTGGAGAATGTTCTAGACTCAAAAAAGGTTTCTTTTGTCAAATATTCAGGTCAATCGGAGTTCGTTAGGGTCAGGTTTGGGGTCGAAGAAAAAAAAAAATCAAATATGTGAAACAAAACAACACACATATGCATTCAAAAGGGAGAAACCTCGCCCGTGTCTCCCCTAAAGCACAAAATGTGGGATGGGCGTGTCCGAGGTCAGTAGCATCATCCGAGGGAGACACGGGGGTGTCTCAATTTCTTCATTGGGGGTGACATGGGCGTGTCACATCCCTGTGTCCAAGCTCCAAGAGCTGCAAAAATGGCGGAAAAGGATGGGGAAAGGGGAAAAATTCGTTTGGCATCACCACAACCACGAAAATCACTCAATTACACGTTAACATGCATATAATCACACACTTAACAACCTAAACACACTTAAATCTCAAGAATCGAACTAATAACAAGAAGCCATAAAAAGCTTTCAAAGCACAACAATGGAGGTTCGGGAAAATAAGCAAGCAACGAGAAAAATTTAAACAAAGAAACGACAAGGGAACTCATATGAACAACATACTCCAATCTTAGCTCATCTAAATCACGTATGAATACATTGGGAGCATATTTTCACATAGAGGCACTATTCACCATCTTCTTCGTAGGCATGGATTCAAGCAAGAAAAACAAGATTCAATCGGGAGAAAACGAAGCACTCGAAGAGAGGAACACATTGCTTACCTTGGATCGTTGATCGGACGAGGGATGAAGTCGGAACTTGAGCTCAAAGGGTTGGGGCTTGGAGCTTCTTCTTTCTCTCTTCCTCTTTCTTGTCTCACGTGAAATGAGAAGTAAAACAGGGTTATGTTTCAGCTCAAAAAGAGTTGAAAACAGGTCAGGTCAAAAGATCCAATCCATTCGGTAGGGATATCAAACGGCTTTAGAAAAATACGAAGTTAATTTCATCGAATCCGAATCGTCAAAACGAACTCAATGGCAAGGTTGGAATTCGAATCCGAATTCTCGAGCTCAAGATAGTCACAAAGACCAAAATCACCCTAATTACGATTAGGTCCCTAATCTTTCAAATATTAGACATTTGAGCCCAAACATATTTAATTAAATTCTAAAGCGCATATAACTTAAATAAATTACACATTGACACTTAAAATATATAAATCACATAAATACGGAATTAAGCTCTCTCGTAACGCCGTACCTGGAATACCGAAGAGTCGGGATGTTACAAACTACCCCCCCTCTAAAAAGGACCTGGTCCTCCAGGTCCGACCGCTCGAGTTAGAACTGCGAGCAACTCTTTGTATTCACCCAAGTTCGGGGTTCTTGACGTCCTGACGAGGGTTAGCTCGAGAAAGGTCTATCCACATACGAAACGGCCAATCCGTACATGAACTAACCTATAGCGAACGGTTGACAATGCAATACACGACGAGCTAGGCGGGATAACTTTTACATATGCGACAAAATAAAGCAGAAGCATAATTCAACAGTATTAATTTGACATATCATGGTATTTCTCTTTTAACAATTTAAAACATGTTCTAACCTCACATATCAATACATTATCATCTCCAAATAAAACAATAATAATAACTAATAACATTAAACATAAATTCCTTGAACAATAAATAAACAAGTAAATAAATGCACCGTGTTTGACTCAACTCTAACAACTGGACTCGACTCACTTCCCGCCTAGCGTGCACCTACAATAACCTGAAAGGTGGAGGCGTCAGTCTGTGAAGACCGAGTGAGGGGTTTACATATATATAATAACGCAGATAACAGGCAAGCTATATTCTCGGGTAAAGGTTTATAAAAGGTAAAAATACAAGTTCAAGAAGAGGATGTTCTTCGCCCGAGAATACAACTATCAATATTAAATACTTGTTCATTTTCATGCGATCAATACATGGCCCCGGCGAGTAAGGGAGGTCTCCAACCAAACTCCAAATGTACATGAACATGCTTGCTTGATTATTAACAATAGGTGATCATGCAATTCAATTATCGTGCAATCGTGCATGTGTAGAAATGTAACACGTTCATGGAGTGGAAATCATGCAATAACCCGAGGACAACCCGTGGTGCCGGATTCATCCCCAGTCTTCTTCGGCTCATGATAGGGTTTTGTTCCTCCTGTGGTTGGACGGACAACCACCAGCTCTAAGACCAGCCCAGCGCCCTCACTAAGGAGAACCTGGCCAGGAGAACGCATGTACATGATAGGGCTTTGTTCTTCTTGTGGTTGGACGGACAACCACCAGCCCGAAGACCAGCCCAGCGCCCTCACTAAGGAGGATCTGGCCAGGAGAACGCGTTTACTTGCTTTCATGAACATGACTTGCTTGATTCATGAACACTAACCTAACTTACTTGCTTGATTCATGAACAATAACATAACTTGAAATGATAAGTGATTTCATGAAATTATAAATATAAATACCTTTGGCCAAAAATCACGTAAAAGTTATACATGTTCTATATAACTAGAAATTAAACCTCACCTGACAGGCGACACACGACTCGTGAATGCGTGAACGTGCTCATGATCCACAATCTCCGCCCTGGAGAGTAACTGGACAAGAAACGGGACAATGTACGTGCATGGGACCATAATTTAAGACAATTACTTCATATAAGACGTACGGCGTGATCATACATGAGACATCGAGCAATACATAATGTAGCATGATAACATCTTGTTTTGGCAAGTAATCAATCATATAATAACAATTTGGGGTCAAATAAGCCATCGGATCGAGGGGTTAAAATTGTAATTTTGTGCAGAAACTTTCTGCACTACCAGAGAGCTGGGAACGGCCGTTCCAGGCTTTGGTGAAAAATGGGAAGGGCCGTTCCCCAGTCCCGAAATGCTCCCCGAAGATAGGAACGGCCGTTCCGGCTCGCAAGCCAAAGTGGGAACGGTCGTTCCCGTCCTCGCCGCCACGCACATCTTTCAAATAAATGGGAACGACCGTTCCCAATTGCAAAGGGAACGGGAAGGGCCGTTCCCGTTACGCAGAAGGTTCAGAAAACAGGGGAGAAGAACAAAGCAAGCACGAAATGAACACCAATCTCCACAAACACTCATAATTCAATTCCAAACATTATAATTCATGAAAGGAAATAAGTATACATGCTTGAGAGGCAATAACACTCAATACAAACACATAATTCATGTCTCAATCTCCATAATTACCAACTTGAGCTCAAATATCAACTCATCATAATATCTCATAATTCTCAAGATTTGTACAAGGAATTCAAGCCTAAAGCTCAGAATATTACTTCCAACATCATATAGACAAGTTATTATACCAAAATCATAACCCTAGCTTCATGAATTATTCCCAAGAATTCACATACATGCTCATATATACCTTGAAGTGAGAATAGATGGAAGAAGAAGATGAATAGGGTTGCTTGAGCTCCCAACTCCTAATTTCTTGAAAAGAATTGATGAATTTGATGAAATCTTCACTTCCCTTTTTGGAGGTTTTTGGTTCGGTGGAGCAAGGAAGCACATATGGGATGATTGGCATGAAATGAAGATGATGATTGTGGAAGAAATGTATATCACGATATATTTGGGCCAAAATATAATATTTATAATCAAAACCCTAAAGTTCTATAAGTTATGCAATTGAGTATCAAAGGTTTGGAAATGGTCAATTAGGTCCAAAAAGGTTTGCATGTAATTTAGTCCCTCAAATGAAATGAATGAGCATTTAAGGACAATTGGCAATTAATTCAAATTGGATAATTAACTCATGTAACAATTAAATTCCATTCATACAAGAATTCTCAAAATGAAATGAATATCATATACTTTTCACGTAATCATGTTGAATACAATTTACATAATTAATATAACACGTATAAATTAAATAGACGAAATAATAACATAAAATCCTACGCTCGAAACTCTCACGTGTCGAGCGTACCTGACTGTCTGAAATTCGGGGCGTTACAATGGAAGCTAGAGAAATTGGCCTCATATTTTTCGAAGCCCGTTTATTTCCCGGAACATTGCCCGAAACGAGACTCGTGTGACAACTTTGCTACCCCCGCCCGTTTTGCTTATATTCGACCCGTTTTTTATCCGATTTGACCCCATTTTTGAACCCATGTGACCCTTATTCAATATCCTATCTCTCCCTCTACCCCTCATTTCAAACCAACCCAGATAGGAAGCAAGAAAGGAGCTGGAACGAGAGAAAAAGAGGAGAAAGAAAAAAGATAGTAGGGCACTATTCACTCTTGGGGATTTTGAGCTCGTTCGACCTTCGTTCTTTGTCAAATCTGAAAGGTAAGTTCAGAACTCGAAGCTCCATCTTCTTAGCTTTCTTTTAAGTCATGATTTGTTCATTTTCATCTTTTTTGGAGCATGTTTAGAGCTGATACATGAATAGTTAGGTAAGATGTCTCTTTTGATGAGTTCTTGCATTTCTTTGGATCATTTCTTGAATTGATGAGTGTTATGTGATCTAGATGACTTATATGTTTCATTTCTATGCGTCATTTTTGTGATAATTGCTTGAAATTTGATCCACCATTGATGAACTCCATGAAAGCTTGAAATGAATTTGAATTTACACCCTTTTTCACTCCTTGTTGCTGCGTGTGAGTTTTCTGCGAATTTGGTTGATGTTATGTGTGGTTTTTGCTAGCTTTTCCTTGCCTCCTTGTTGCCTTAGTTAATGAGTTGCTGTGCTGCTACTACTGCTGCCATGGAATGTAAGAAACAGGGCAGATCCTCACGAAGAAGAAAGAGTCTCTGCCCGTTAATGGGCGTTACCCCGTTTAAGCCTTGTGGAGGTAACGGGCGTTACCTCCATGGCTTCTTGTAGCTTTAGGCTACTGCCTCCCTTAATGGGAGTTACCCCTTTTGAACTAAGGATTGGTAACCCCCGTTACCCTCTCTCTTTGTGGTGTTGTCCGTGTGGTTTTGTTCCTTGTTTGCCCGGTTTCGTTTTATTGTTTGTATCTTGTTTTGTTTTCGATTTTATTTGATTTCTCCCTCCCCAATTTTGATCTTAACATGTTAATTAGTTGTTATACAATATGTTTCGATGCTTATTTTAATTTTATGACTTTATTTGATGAGTGTAAACGTGACGTAGGTGCATAGACGTTTATATGCAACGTATGATATCTTCTTGCATGTCTTGCCTCGTATACGTCGATTAAACTTATATATGCATGTAATATGATGTAATGTGAGATATCATGTGTTTATTTAGTGTGTTATGTGTGGAGTTATATGCCGGTTATGTGATTTTGATTCATGAATACGTATATGAACTTATATGTTAACTCTTGTTGCTTTCTTGTATCCGTTGCCTTCCATATGTGTTTTAACTTCATGAATGATCATGATATGTTATAATATGATGTAGTATGAGTTTATTTGATGTGTTATGTGTTTGAATTACGCTCCTCATACGTGTTAATATGTTAAGTACTTTGATATGCCCTAGCTTGAACGAATGTGAAGTGTATTGCATCATTAGCATCCATATGCATTTGTCGAGCGTCTAATTGGTGCATTTCGAGTCTAAGGTTGTCTTTTGTTGTTTTTTTTATCCTTAGCTTTGTTCCATGGGTGACGAGGAGGTCTCTTAGAGGTGTTTTGGGTTCATCTCGTTCGGTTTGGTCGACAAGGTGAGGTTTTCTTCTTTTAGTTAGTATGACTTACAACCCTAAGTGAATTTTGAGCCCGCATGCAACCTATGTATATATATACTTATGTAAATACGTGTTTGATATGTATTTTGTGGGAATTGGCCCGTTTGTTATGAAATCATTTGAAAAACATTTTATATATATACATAAGATATATATTCATTTTTTTATTTTGGAAAAGGGTTGGTGTGTGTGATTTTTGAACTAGCGGGTTTTGGACTTTGAAATATGAGTCTGTAAAATTTAGAAATTTTGAAAATTCAGATCTTATGACTTGTGAATTATGAATTGGGTCCTGGAGAAGTGGTATGTGATCTTGGGTCGGCCGTGGGGTCGCCGAGCTCTCTCATCAACACAACTCCACTTTGGGAGACTTAGCCCAACCTCAGAAGGTCGAGGGGAATGCGGGTCTCCTTTTGGCCTACTGTAATCCTGTCGGTGGAGCTGGTAGGATCCCCCGACTCCAAACTTATGACGAGAGAACCGGGGTTGAGAGGGCGTGCCTCTCCTCCCTAAATGACGAAGGTGGGGTTGATTATGATTTTAGTTTTGTGTTTGATTATAAATATAAAAGGAGTGGGTTGGTTAGAAACTCGTTCTCGCCAACTTAGTTTGATTTTGATTCCGATTTTGGTTCGTAAAACGGGAGTGGGTACTTCTAACTTCTAAAATTGGTTGATTTTGGCCTTCGGCCTTAAACCTTTTTATTTATACGTATTATCACGGGACAAAACGTTTTAGAATACAAAAACCACGCCCCGGTTCATGAGCTTTCTAATTTGAATATGCTTTGCTCTTACTTATACGTACGTGTAAGTGTGTTAGCCCCCTCACCAGTCTTTAGGACTGAGCCCTCCTCGTTGTTTTCTTTTTCTTTTTTGCCTTTTGTCTCTTGAGTTGCAGGTACCCGTTTAGAGAGTTTGTGTGCTAGGCAGAGGTCTACTTTCGAGTTTTGGATAGTCTAGAGAGTATCATGCATTTTATTCAGTTTATGTTGTACTTTTGAACTTTTGAAGCATGTATATGATTATGAATTCTAATTGGAGAATAATTGTATAGCTTGACTCGCTCTATTTTGTATACGTAATTCTTATTCCAAGCATGAATGTTTGATTGTTTGAATCCTAGTGCTTCCGCATGTGATATTTGTTTTAATTGTGCACTCTGATTTTGGGTCTAGAGGTCCTAGCATAGGGGAGATTTTGTTTGTCTCCCATTTACCGTAGTTTGATACGTGTGTGGAGTTCCCATTTCGTTACATGTGTTGGGCTATGGTGTAGGGGATGTAGTGCTCTGCGCTCCGGGGTGCTACATCCTAAAGTGGTATCAAAGCTCTTGGTTGTAAAACCGGAGCTCTTGTGTCGTTTTGGGTCTGTCTAGGTCGTTCGGCTTAGGATTATGTGCTCGTTTACGTTCACTTTCACTTTTACGTGAATTATTTGTATTATATGTGTTAATTGTTCACGTGAACATGCACTAAAACCTGCACGCATCGATATTTTGGAATTGATTTCTTATTTTAGGATGGCATCTCCATATCGACATGAATCATCGAAAGAAGGACAAGAGAAGCAAGTTTCTTCGATATATAAGAAGTTCAAAGATTTTGATTAGCCAAAGTGGTTTGGAGGTGATGATGTCCAAGCAGAGGAGTGGCTATCCGGGAATTCTATGGATTTGGGAAAATTGTCCAGCGACATCACAAGAAAAGGTAGATTGTACTTCCCGTTCACTCCAAGGTCGAGCTTCAAAATGGCTCAAGAAAACGAGGTCAAAATTAGAAGAGTCTGGGGAAGAGTTTACTTGGGGGAAAATTCATCCGAGAATTTTGCTATGAGTACATTCCTCCAAGTGTGATGATTACAAGACTTCAAGAATTCTTGGATCTTGGACAAGAATTGAAGAAGATGGATGATCTCATATTAGAAATTGAGAGATCGAGAGCTAACAAAGATTGTCCTAAAGTCCTAAGCTATATACAAGGGTGTAGAGATAAAATTCAACAAGTTTTCCAAGCTTCAACGGTACATACATAGTTCGAAGAAGTTAGAAGAGTGGTTCAAGATGAAATGGAAAACCAACGCATCGAGTCTCACACCTCTTATATGGGACAAGAATCGAGTTCGAGTTCGAACAAGAGACCTGTGCCACAGGAGAGATCTCAAGGACTTCAAGCGAGTAACGACACTAAGAAGAAGAAGAAGCTTCAACTATCGAAGGAGGATTTGATGTCTTCTCCACCAGAGAGAATTCAATATTCGTATTTCCAAGGCCCGAACCATACGGAAGAGGTTTGTAGGAAAAAAGCGGGAAGGTGTTACAAGTGTGGAGAGTTGGGACACTTAGCAAATGGTTGCCCGGAGAACAAGAATCTGAAGCTTACGAAGAGTCGGGGTTCAAAGACTCCAAATCAAGCTCAAGTTGGTACAAGCAAAAATGAAGATTTTGACAACGACCTCAACACTACCACCATGGTGCACGGTACACTAATGCATACATGGCACTTCATACATGCATCTTCTATCTTAATTTTGTGCTACTTTTCTTTCTTCGTTGTTACGTAGTACTTGTGTGTTCTTGCTTGTTGCTTGCTTGTGGCTTTTTCCTTTCGTGTAGACTCTTTTCTTGGAGAGAGTTGGGTAAGGTTGAGTGTTCGAGAGTGCTTTGTAAGTTGTGAGGGCCGAGGTTGCTCGGTGGTTTTCTTTGAAGGCGCTTAGTGAGGTACGGTGTTACCATAGGCGTTGGTGGTTGCTTTTGGAGGTCCTTTTTGGGCCCAACGATATTCTCGGGTATTAGATTGAAGACTAGCCCGTTGGTACCCTTCGTGGAATGGTTGGTTATTCTGGGACGGTGAGACAAACTGATGGGTGTCGAGGCCACCAAAAATAAATTCCCAAGTACCGAATACAAACATATTGTAAATAGTGGTAAGAGGGGTCGATCCACGAGGATTGGATGAATTTTGTATCTTTTTTACGCAAAGGAAACGAAACAAATAATTAAAATAGGGGGGGGAAGGGTTTGAGATTGTGATTAAACTAATAACGAAATGAACTAAATAAACAAACGATAAATTAACTGAACTAAATTGAGACGTAAATTAAACTAGGACAAATTCAATGGATATCAAATAGCCGGGATTTTCCTAGGCATGCATTAGACTATGATCACGGACAGGATGATTAATTCCTCGTTAGGCTAGCTATAGTTACCAATTACCTTAGGCTCCCTCGTTTCTTCGTATTTTTAGAATAATCTAAAGAAACTCCTAAAGACTATTCCCTAGCTAGCTAATAACCTTATCAGAAACTCCTTCAAAGATTCAATTAACTAGTTGCTTTACGAGCTAAAGAAACACTAACCCTAACCGACTTAGTAGAAACTCCTACTTCGCCTAATTAGACCGAATTTTTCCACAACACAAATTCAACCGAATTTAACAACCTAGTGTTGATTGCCACTTTGTTAATTATCTGGCTAACTCCACCGAACGAATTAACTAGCTATATGCGAATTGCTAACTCTAAGATTCGGTGCCAAAATCAAAGAATAAGGCAAAACCCAATATCATGAAATCGGAAATAAAACGGATAACTTTGATTAATCAACCCAAGAAAATTGTCTCACAACATCCAAAGCATGCTTGGAACAACTATAACGAAACCTAGCTACTCATACTGAATTGAGCAAACAAAGGTTGAAATAAAATCAACATAATAAACGAAAAGAAAGGGAAAAGAAATTAAAACTAGAAATTATTGTGTTCCTCTTTCCAAGTCTGCCGCCGTGTGCTTTTGTAATGTGTATAAGGGCTCTTGATGTGCCTCCCATGATCTCCCACTTCTAGCCAATTAACTCCAAAACAATACCCACTTTCTCCCACATTATATTGTGCCTTAAAGGAGATTTAATCCTTGCTCCTTAGTAACGGTGAAATGTTGCACCTCTTCTGCGAAATTAATCCATAATCAAGGCTGGTGGAATTTTAATAAGGCCTTTATAATGGGTTTCTTATGCTTTGGGCCAATTTCCTTCAAAATGCCAATCAATTTATAATTGGGAGGCTGCTCTCAAAGAGCCAAACATTTCTTCTTTCAATTGATCCAAGAGAAAGGGAATTAGTTGCTTTGATTCATGGGCCTCACGCATGGCTGCTGTCCAAATTTGCTAAAAAATCTTCAAAGCTTTTAGCACCCAAAACATTCCTAAAGAGAAGCATAAGATCAACCCATTATCCATAATTTAAATCAAATAAGGGGTAAAGTATAACAATTTCAAGCCCAACAATGCAATGTATCAAATCCCCCCACACTTAGGCGATGCTTGCCCTCGAGCATAAACTAAGATAAAAGATAAGAGAGAAATTCAACTCTATTCAATGAAAACACGAAATGAGCAATGTAAACTAGGAATGAACGCATAATTTTCGCCCTACACTACCAAACATCGAACCAAATGCAATTAGAATCTCACATAAGAAAATACAATGCCCGGTCACCATCTTAAGCACATGCACTATTTACCCAAGTTGAATTATAAACCATTTAATCCTAGAAATCATATTCGACTTATTAGACGAAGGGTATACACAAGGAAGTTTCAAGTGAAATGGTAGTTGTGGGGAATTCGGGTTATTCGCAATTAATACATTAAGACACTTTAGCTAGGAATTGCTTGAATTGTCATTGGCCTTTTGACGCGAACCCAAACATTTGTGATAAATGCCATCCGGTTACTCAACCAATCACATTATCAAGTGGCTAAGCCTTACTCATAATTACCCATTTTTATTGTGATAAATCACTTATTTAGTTGGGTAATCAGCGGAGTATTCTTAATTTGCCTCACTCGTCGAGATCATTTGGGACCGTTTTACGCGAGCACAAACATTTGTGATGAATGTCACCCGGTTACTAAGCCCCATTTAATCATTTCAACAGATTTTTGGCGCTGCACATAATAGATCATAGCATATAATTTCCAAGCTTAAATTAAATCCCTAGCTCCGCCACAATGTCCAAAAAACAAGTGAAAATTCAAAGTGCATACCAAATTCAACTTCTAAGCTTCATAAGTTTCTATTCAAGAAAAGGTGTCATTTTAATCACATAATTTAAACATTCTAGCCATTAAAAAAACCGGGCATGCAATTTCCAAAATGTGAGAATATCACTAACAAGTAGCCAATATTAAGCATGCAAGACTCAACCACATTTCCATATCCTTTTCAAAATTTTAATCCATCATTGCCTAAATCGTGAAAATTCATCAAATAAGAATGGGAAAATTAAAAAATCGGTACACTAAGTGACTCATACTCGCAATTCCGGGACACTAATTTCTCCGGCGACAAAATGTGTCAGTAAGTCCCAAAATTTGTCAATTTCAGGACAAAGGTCGCCGGAGCCTACTGATGTGGTACCGGAGTGCTGACGTGGACACACGTGGACATTAACTCCCAAAATTTTGTGTCCACATCAGCACTCCGACGCCACATCAGCAGACTCCAGAGACCTTTGTCCTGAAATTGACAAATTTTGGGACTTACTGGCACACTTTTGTCGCTGGAGAAATTATTGTCCCGGAATTGCTAGTAGGGGTTACTTAGTGTCCCGATTTTGAAATTTTCTTTATCATATATTAATCCACTCCGTGAATAACACTTTTCATGACAAACATGAAGGAGAGTAGTTCAAGTAGTGCAAAACCCCAATTCAGATGATGAAAATAAAGGCTATCTTATCTCTCTACTACAAAAACCAGTAGCTAGTCACTACAGGCCTATCTTCAAGCTGCCGGAGCGTAATGGTACGTCCCATCATCATTTTGATCATCATCTCCATCCCCCTCAAGCGTTACAATTGCAGGAAGTGGATAATTGTACCCGTCGTCACCAAATTCGTCACTAAGGATGACGTTCTCGTACAATGAGTTATTATTGTTGTTTGAAAGAGAGTTATTATTGTTGTTTGAAAGAGAAGACATCTTTTTTCTTCTTAAAATATACCTTAAATTATGGAAACGAGGGAATTAATAATTAGTGATACACTTGGTAGTAATATGTTTTATTGAATTTTTTTATGGACGCCATAGCAAGTGAAGACCATGGACATTTATATAAGCTCAAGAAAGCTCAAAATTCAGCCGAGCGTGAGGTAGCTTTGTAACACCCCGAATTCCAGACAGTCAGGTATGCTCGACACGTGTGAGTTTCGAGCGTTAGGATTTTATTTTATTATTTTCGTTTATTCAATTTATACATGTTATATTAATTTCATAAATTGCATTTCAACATGATTACGTGAAAATATGTGGAAACGTATCAATTTGCGAATTATTGTATAATTGGAATTCAAGTGCTACATGGAGTAGTTGCCGAGCATGATTTAATCACTTAACTGTCCTTAAATGCTCATTTCCTAAATAAGGACTAAATTGCATGAAAATCTTGTGGATTAAATTGATCATTTCCAAACCTTTTATCGTTGATTGCATAACTTATAGAACTTGAGGATTGTATTGCAATTTTCATATTTCCCCAAGAGATATATCGTTATACATCTCTTCCACAATCATCATTTTTCATTTCATGCCAAACATCCCAATTTGCTTCTTACCTCCATTGAACCAACACCATGGAGAGGGAAGGAGGAAATCATCATCTCCATGCCAGAAGTTGCTAAGGAATTGCATGATTAGAGGTCAAGCATCATCTTTCCATCATCTTCTTCCATTTATTTTCATCTCAAGGTATATATGAGCATATATGTGATTTCTTAATAACAATTCTTGAAGCTAGGGTTATGATTTCCATGTGATAACTTGTTTACATGATGTTAGGATTATGATTCTAAGCTTTAGCTTTGAATTTCATGCCTAAATCTTGAAGATTATGGAGTTATATGCTAAGTTGATATTTGAGCTTGAAATGATGATTGTGATGATCAAGGCATGAAACAAGTGTTTATGTTAGGTCTTATTGCATTTTAAGCATATATACATATTTCCTTTCATGAATTATAACACAAGGGATTGAATTATATGAGTTTTGTTGAGGTTGGAGATGTGTTCGTGTTTCCCCTGTTTTGCTGCTCTGTTTCTGCATCCTCTGTGAAACGGGAACGACCCTTCCCATTCCCTTTGTACTTGGGGAACGGCCGTTCCCATATTTTGAATTATGTCCAGGGCGGCGAGGACGGGAACGACCCTTCCCGTTTTGGCTTACAAGCCGGAACGGCCGTTCCCATCTTCGGGGAGCAACTTCGGGGAGCTAGGAATGGCCCTTCCCATTTTGAACTAAAGGTCGGAACGACCATTCCCAAGCCTCTGGAGAGGCAGAAACATTCTGCATAAAAATGGAATTTTGGAGTTTAACTCCAATGGTTTATTTGACCCCAAATTGTGATTATATGATCAATTACATGTCATAACATGATAGTTATATGCTACATTGTTCATTGCATGATATCTCGTTATATGAACATGCCGTGCGTCATATTTGGTACCATTGTCGAGTATTGTCTCACGAATGCACCTGTGTCCTGTTTTCTTGTCCATTTCTTCTCCAGGGCGGAGATTATTGAACATGAGCACGTTCACGCATCCACGAGTCCTTGTGTTGCCTGTCAGGTGAGGCTTAATTCTAGTTATATAGAACCTATAAAACCCTTACGTGAGCTTTTGGCCAAAAGGTATTTATATTTATAGTTTCCATGAAAATACTCATGATCACAAGCAAGTCATTTCATGCAAGCAAGCCATGTTCATGAAAAACAAGCAAGCCATGTATCACGCATGTTTTAGGCGAGTAGCATGACCATTCACATTGGGCCCGAGGGTAGTGGATTGAGCCAACCGGGAAGGCAAGGGCTGACGGGTAACTCTCGCGGTATCCTCATCACATTGGGATGACCCCTGAATCCGCTAGGAGATTAGTGGAGGAAGGAGTTCCGGGCTTAGGGATTCATGTACCCTCTGCTCAACACGTCGTGGATGGTGAAGGCTAGCTACCTTCCAATCATTAGAGGGAGAAGGAGACTGAGGACGGGTCCGGCACCACGGATTGTCCTCGGGTTATTGCATGATTTTCATTCCTTGAACGTGTTACTTGATTACACTATTGCACGATTGCACGATCATTGAATTGCATAATCACCTATTGATTAACAATCAAGCAAGCATGTTTCATGTACATTTGGAGTAAGGTTGGAGACTGCCCTCACTCGTCGGGGCCATGTATTGAATGCATGAAAATGATCAAGTATTTAATATTGATAGTTGTATTCTCGGGCGAAGATACCTTATTATTGAACTTATATGTTTACCTTTTATAAAACTTTACCCGAGAATATAGCTTGCATGTTAACTGCGTAAATATCTATTTAAACCCCTCACTCGGTCTTCACAGACTGACGCCTCAACATTTCAGGTTGTTGTAGGTGCACGCTAGGCGAGAAGTGAGTCGAGTCCAATCCTTGTAGTCGAGTCAAGCACGGTGCATTTCTTTTATTGTTGCATAGCAATTGTTGTTATTTAGTATACATGTTAGGAGATGATAATGTATTGATATGTAAAGTTAGAACATATTTTACTTGGTAAATGAACAATGTCATGACATGATTAATGAAAATATTTGATAGTGATTAGATTATGCTTCCACTTTATTCGTTGCATGTATAAGTAAGTCCCGCCTAGCTTGTCGATTTTATTGCATTGTCACCCGTTCGCTATAGGTTAGTTCATGTACGGATTACTCGTTTCGGGTGTGGATTGACCTATAGTACGGGGGTGTGACATCTCCACGTGTAGGGGTGCTATAAGCTTAGGGTTTGAAAGTGAAAGGGTGTGCTCATTGTGTCTCAATTATGTGGACGAGTCGACGCCGTCTCGCATATTGTGTCGTGATTCATCCATATGGAAGCTCCACTTGACATGGATGCAAGGTTTTTTTTTGTTAATTTGGAGATTGAAGTATTGCATTTTTCAATACTAAAATTCAAATGGGGTCTTTGCTTTCATAATTTGTGTTTCATCTCATATTTCACTCATATACATAGAGATACATAAACTACATAGAGCTATATAAAGTTAAAATAGTCAAACTTCGAAGGTTCCTAGTTAACCTATGCCGAACTATAAGTCTATAACATTACAAAGCTACATTTCTTATATTAATCTACTCCGTAAAGAACACTTCCGTGATAAACATGAAGGTGGTCTCTCGCAGGGCAATTTTCAAGCAGTCGGCGCGTAATCGTATGTCCCATCGTCATTTTGATCATCATCTCCATCCCTTTCAATCAGGTTGTGAGTCATTGGCGGAGGATAACTGTACCCTTCGTCGCCGAAGCTTTGACTACCAACATCGTCAATCTTGTACAAATTGTTGTTGATGTTGGAGAGGTTAGACATATTTCTCTTACAAATGTACCTTAAAGTTTGGAAATAAAAGAGGAACTTATAACTTAGTTATCAAACACACACAAGTTTGAATATTGATGGATGAGAAAATAGAGGAAGACAATTGCAATATATATAAGCTCAAGAAAAGCTTCAAACTTGTACGTGTTTCTACGTGTATAGATGACACATGTCAGCTTCTGATTCGTCCACATGGGGGCTCAACTTAATAAATCAAGGATTAGTGTTTGGAAATCGAACTACATTTCATTTGAGAGTACTATAATTTGAGAGGAATTTATGTTTTTTTTCGACAAATGGTATATTTTGAAAATTACAAAATCGGGACACTAAGTGACCCCTACTAGCAATTCCGGGACAGTAATTTCTCCGACGACAAAAGTGTTCCAGTAAGTCCCAAAATTTGTCAATTTCAAGACAAGGTCGCCGGAGCCTGCTGATATGGCCCCGGAGTGCTAACGTGGACACATATACTTTACACGTGGACATTGACTCCCAAAATTTTGTGTCCACATGTAAAGTATATATGTCCACGTCAGCACTCCGATGACACATCAGCAGGCTCCTACAACCTTTGTCCTGAAATTGACAAATTTTGGGAATTACTGGCACATTTTGTCGCCGGAGAAATTAGTGTCCCGGAATTGCTACTATGGGTCACTTAGTGTCCCGATTTTGTAATTTTTCCAATAAGAATCAAAGTAGGCCATATCTTATCTCCTAATGATGCATAAAAGGCAGCACAACAACAATATAACACTATTTATAGCCATAACACGTACACACAACAACAAATTCGCATATTTTCAGCCCATTATCAGCACGAAAATGCCCCAAAATCATGCAAAAAATGCAAAAATTTTCTCATACAGCCCTAGGACATCCCCCCCCCCCCCCCACTTAAAGCATATGTTGTCCTCAACATAAAAATAAAGGAGAATGGAAAACTGAGGACTTCCCCGTTCCCGGGGGGTGTAATAGTCGCGAGTCAGACTTGGGGAATCCTGTCTATGATCACGGTTAGTCGTCTGTCAGTAGCATGTTGCCACAGCGTTCAAGCCGGCAGAGGTGGTGGCAAAGACGCGGCTCCGCCGTCGATGATAAGCGGTGGTTTATTCGGCCGGTGGATCATCCCGTTACCCATGGTGAAGCTAGGTCTTGGAGTTTTGGAAATTGGGGGTTTTTGACTGAGATGGAGAGATGGAGTTGCAATTGGGGGTCTTCGGCTCTTTATTGAATTGTAGGCTTTGGGGGTTTTGTATGGTATAATTGGGGCGGTTTTTACTCGTGGGTCAAGATGCGGATAGGGTGGTGGGTGGTGTTGGTATGTGAGTGTAGGCTCTAATTACCAGAAATGGACCCAGAACCCTTGTCCGTGACCTCAGACAAGTGTGTTCACAGTAGCAAAATGCTATCTTCAGTGGTACTTGCTTTTGATCAACAATGGATCTGAATTTTACCTCCGCCACACTTATTCAAATATCTCAGCTGCACATTCGCCTGCAAAACACGAAAGGAGAGAATATTACGACAGAACGAAGAAAACGAGGAAAAGAAAGAAACGAAAACAAAGAAAACTAAAGCAGGAAAATAAAACTTGGGTTGCCTCCCAATCAGCACCCTTGTTTAACGTCGTGGACTCGACGTGTCTCTATTTCGCACTCAAGTGTCTAGAGGAGGATCCTCTAGATTGATCTCTTTAACCATGTGCGGTGCAAATCCTTCATAAAACGACTTTAGTCCACGTCCCTTCACCTCACTATACAAATTTTCAATCATTCGATCAGGGGGTTTAAGGATCTCTATTTTCACCGTCTCCATTATAGGTGGGTCTAGCCTACGTCGGGTTGCTCTATGGGGCTTGGCTTCTCGTTCCAAAATAATATCATGTATGCTCCCCAAAGGTGTCAGTCCCTTGACATTTGTGATCGTCCATTCAACTGTTTGCATTTTTGAAGTACTCCGATCAGTTTTTCCTCTTCCAGACTGTCAAGCGTTCTAGCTATGATCACTGGCAGTGGCTACCTTTCACCCAGATATGCGCGTTTTAAAAGCTCAGGTAGCTTGTCGAGTTCCAGTGTTGGAGCCTGCAAAATGGAAGGTAACAGTTCAGTTTCAGACCGAGATGGCTCAATAGGCACAAATTTTGACCTTGTAGTCTTATTGCCTTCTAAAGTACGAACCTTATCAAGATTACCATCAACAGATATGTCATGAAAAATACTAGAATTCAACTCAACGTTATTATTTAAACCAAGATCCTCATGAGTCAAATTCTCAATGACATCAACACTATAAACGCAAGACACATCATCTACATGCTTCGTGGAATCATAAACATTGAATTTCACTACTTCACCATCAAAATCTAAGGTTAGTGAATCATTATGCACATCAATTTTAGCCTTAGCCGTACTAAGGAAAGGTCTTCCCAATAAGATCTCAGAGGACTCAGATGAATAATTATTTTCCATATCAATCACAAAGAAATCAGCTGGAAAAATCAATTCATTAACTTGTACTAAAACATCTTCTAAGACACCTTCAGGATAGACAATTGATCGATCAGCTAATTGAATAATAACTCTGGTACTAGCTAATGGACCAAGACCCAAAGAATTATAGATAGATAAAGGCATCACATTGATAGAAGATCCTAAATCACACATAGCCTTACTAATACCAATATGTCAAATCTTGCACGGGATAGAAAACATACCTTTGTCGTGACACTTAGGTGATAATTTTTGCTGTAAGACAGCTGAAACATTTTCACCTACACTCAACCACTCATTACCTATAAACTTACGCTTATTCGTGCACAATTCCTTAAGAAATTTTGCGTAGCGTGAAACCTGTTTAATGGCCTCAAGGAGTGGAATGTTTACTTCAACTTTTTCAAAAAGAGCCAAGATGCTCTTATCCTTTTTATCGTTCTTGCTCTGAGTCAGTCTCAGAGAGAATGGTGGTGGAACTACCAAAGGTTTCGATTTTTGAATTATTTTAGATAGACTGGAATTCTGGCTGTGATCAAGGACAGGATCCTTCTCAATCTCTGTTTCAATTTCTGTATCAGATACCTGTACCTGATCACGTTTGTAACTCCTGTTGACTGGAGGCTGCAATTCCTTCCCGTTTCGCAACACAATCACACTCACATTGTGTGTTTGTGATGGTAGTTTGCCTCGACTCTCCAATTTACTCACCGATGATGCAATTTATCCCGTATGAGTCTCCATGGTCTTTATAGTGTCCTCAATCTTTTGAATCCTGTTTGTCGTGTCCTGTTGATATTTCTCGGTATTAGTAGCCAAGATACGAACAACTTCACTAAGAGGCATACCTGAACCCAGAGGGTATTGTGGTTGTGACTGCGGTGGAGGTGGACGAAAGTTCTGATTATTCGGTTGGTTGTTGGCATAACTGAAATGCAGGTGGTACGTCTATCCAGGGTTTTGAGTGTTCGAGTAGGGATCGAACTTTCGCTGTTGGAAATCTATAACATTCACAATCGCGGTTGTCTCCTCGTGGAGTGTAGGGCATGCATCGGTTGGGTGCTCAATACTAGTGCAAATGCCACAAACTCTTACCGGTGGAGTAGGACCTACATTCATTTTATACACCAAAGTTGTTAGTAAAGACTTAATTTTATCAAGTGAATTGGTGTTTAGCTCGTTCACCCTTCTAGGGATATCTTGCCGATCTCCAAATTGTTGAGAATTTGCAGCCATAGTAGATATGAGCTCTCTAGCTTCGGCGGAAGTCTTGCTAACAATAGCTCCACCACTTGCGGCATCCATCATTCGGCCTTCCATCGGAGTCAAGCCTTCGTAAAAGTATTGGATAACCAATTGATCCGAAATTCCATGTTGAGGGCAGCTTGCTAGCAACCTCTTAAACCTCTCTCATTACTCATAAAGGCTCTAGGAATCCCTTTGCTTCACGCCACAAATTTCTAGCCTAATGTTTGTAGCGCGAAAAGCCGGAAAGTACCTCTCAAGGAATTGTCTTGACATTTTCGCCCAAGTTGTGACCGTACTCGAAGGTAAGTAATATAGCCATCTTTAGCCGCATCTTGTAACGAGAAAGGAAAGGCCCTTAGCTTGATTTGATCCTCCGTCACGTTGTGTGGCTTGATGGATGTGCACACAAGGTGAAATTCCTTCAAATGCTTGTTTGGATCCTCATTTTCTAACCCACGGAAGGTTGGCAACAAATGGATGAGTCCCGACTTCAGTTCGAAGCCTTCTTGCAGTGCTGGAAAGCTTATGCACAGTGGCTGTTATGCTTCAGTAGGTCGGGCAAGCTCCCGAAGTGTTCTGTTTTGAGCCATATCCTCACCGTGATCATGGTCAAGTTTCCTGACAGTCTGCTCTGCAACTTTTAACTGCTGTTCAGAATTTGTATCAATTTTCAGCTTCAAACAATTCTGAACTTTCGCCAAATGTTGCTTGCTCACGAAGGTTCCTAAGCAAAAGAAAAAGAAACAAAATTAGTTACCAATCCCCATCAACGGCGCCAAAAATTGATGGGTTTGAGACCAACAAAAATAAATTCCCAAGTACCGTATACAAACAAATTGTAAATAGTGGTAAGAGGGGTCGATCCATGAGGATTGGATAAATTTTGTATCTTTTTTATGCAAAGGAAACGAAACAAATAATTAAAATAGGGGGGAGGGGTTTGAGATTGTGATTAAACTAATAACGAAATTAACTAAATAAACAAACGACAAATTAACTGAACTAAATTGAGACGTAAATTAAACTAGGACAAATTTAATGGATATCAAATAGCCTGGATTTTCCTAGGCATGCAACAGACTATGATCACGGACAGGGTGATTAATTCCTCGTTAGGCTAGCTATAGTTACCAATTACCTTAGGCTCCCTCGTTTCTTCGTATTTTTAGAATAATCTAAAGAAACTCCTAAAGACTATTCCCTAACTAGCTAATAACCTTATCAGAAACTCCTTCAAAGATTCAATTAACTAGTTGCTTTATGAGCTAAAGAAACACTAACCTTAACCGACTTAGTAGAAACTCCTACTTCGCCTAATTAGACCGAATTTTTCCACAACACAAATTCAGCCGAACTTAACAACCTAGTGTTGATTGCCACTTTGTTAATTATCCAGCTAACTCCACCGAAGGAATTAACTAGCTATATGCAAATTGCTAACTCTAAGATTCGGGGCCAAAATCAAAGAATAAGGCAAAACCCAATATCATGAAATCGGAAATAAAACGGATAACTTTGATTAATCAACCTAAGGAAATTATCTCACAACATCCAAAGCATGCTTGGAAAATCCCAACTATAACGAAACCCAGCTACTCATACTGAATTGAACAAACAAGGGTTGAAATAAAATCAATATAATAAACGAAAAGAAAGGGAAAAAAAATTAAAACTAGAAATTATTGTGTTCCTCTTTCCAAGTCTGCCGCCGTGTGCTTTTGTAATGTGTATAAGGGCTCTTTATATGCCTCCCATGATCTCCCACTTCTAGCCAATTAACTCCAAAACAATACCCACTTTCTCCCATATTATATTGTGCCTTAAAAGAGATTTAATCCTTGCTCCTTAGTAACGGTGAAATGTTGCACCTCTTCTGCGAAATTAATCCATCATCAAGGCTGGTGGAATTTTAATAAGGCCTTTATAATGGGCTTCTTATGCTTTGGGCCAATTTCCTTCAAAATGCCAATCAATTTATAATTGGGAGGTTGCTCTCAACGAGCCAAACATTTCTTCTTTCAATTGATCGAAGAGAAAGGGAATTGGTTGCTTTGATTCATGGGCCTCACGCATGGCTGCTTTCCAAATTTGCTAAAAAATCTTCAAAGCTTTTAGCAACCAAAATATTCCTAAAGAGAAGCATAAGATCAACCCATTATCCATAATTTAAATCAAATAAGGGGTCAAGTATAACAATTTCAAGCCCAACAATGCAATGTATCACAAGCTTTGTGGCTTGCCTTTAGGGTAACCGAAGGGTCGAGCCAAGATTGGAGAGACGAAGATCGAAGTAAGAGACTCTTGATGATTCCTTGAAGGTTGGAATTTGTACCAGCCGATAGGGACATTGAGGTTGTCGTGGTCTTTATCCCGGAATTGGACCTTGTTTGAAAACTTCCTACCAGTTAGCTCTAGCGTGGTTATTGGAGTTTAAAACGTAGTTGATGAGCTCTTAGAAGGTGGTTTCATCCATTTGAGTGCTTCTCCGTGGAGTGCTTAGTCCTATCTGAGGAGAAGACGGGACATTAAGATGAGTATAAACTATCGTGAGCTGCATAGGTTAACTGTGGAAGATAAATACCCTTTTGCTCGCTTTCGGAGTTGTTCGTTCTTTTTCAGTGTTCCGTGGTCTTCGCCGAGTTGGGTTTCAACAAGGGTATTGTCGACTACGCGTTCTGGTAGAAGAATCGAGAATTGCCTCAGAGAATAAGTCTCTAGTGTTATCGTGATTCAACAGGAGATTTGTCTTCTTATTGGCGGCCATCCCGTGATATGAAAGACAAGAAAAAGGCACGGTTTGAGTGGATAAGGCTTTTTAAGAGAGTAGCCTTTGGTACTAGCTTTGCTTACCCGAGGATACTCAAAACTACTCCGTCACAACCGAGGTACTAAGGAAGGCTTTGGTTGTGGGTTGCTAGCAGGAAAGTGTGGCCTACGCCTCGAGAAGTGCAAGGTCACAAGATTATCCCACTCTTGGTTCGAGTTCATTCGAGGACTTGAAGAGCCGGTTTGGTGTATTGGCATCATGTAGCAATGTCTAATGTGCCATCGGGTGAAGACCAAGCATCAAGAATCGGTAGGATTCTCCAACTACTTTTGAATTCTTTTTGGAAGTGGGAGCAGACAACTAAGGACTTTAAGGAGATCTTTGGGGTTGAAGACTTTCAACGAGTTTTGTGGCGGGATTAGAAAATCCGAGGAGCCACTTGAAGACTGGGTTAGAGTAGCATAGCGGAAGTTGGAGTTGAGTTCGTTCCAGAGGCGATCAAGACTCCGTTTTAGGACCTGAGGACAGGTCCTTTTGAAGGAGGGGAGTTTGTAACATCCTGCTCGTCCGACCGTACAGGTAAGCCGCTACGAGAGTGATACGTGCGCATTTAAATTATTTATTTACGTAATTATGTGTTTACATTATTATTTATGTGATATTCTTGAATTATTTGAACTAATATTTGAAGTTTTATTTGAACCTTATATGAACTATTTGAACGTATTTGCTCTTTTTGCCTATTTTTTAATTCGTTTGAATCCGTTTTCATTTGTGATTTTTGTGATTACGAGCTATACATGGATTATATATGTTTTTATGTTCATTGAATGTTTTTGAGTTCTTTTGATATGATTTTCGAACCGTTTTATTTGTTAGGGACTTAAGGGCCTAACTTGTTTTAGGACGCCTTGGGTTCCAGAAGGCGTAACTTGAGCTCGGGAATTCGAATTCGAATTCCGGAAGAAGCGTCAGACTTGTAACAAAGAATGAAAGGTAGAGAACTTGGCCTCATATTTTTCTAACCCATTTGATTCCCCGAACTTTGCCCGAAATGAGACCCGTGTGATAGCTTTGCCACCCCGTCCGTTTTGCTTATATATGACCCGTTTCTTATCCGATTTGACCCGTTTTCAAACCCATGTGACCCTTATTCAATATCCAATCTCTCCCTCTACCCCTCATTTTGGACCAATCCAGATAGGAAGCAAGAAAGGAGCTGGAACAAGAGAAAAAGAGGAGAAAAAAAAAGGGAGCAGGGCACTATTCACTTTTGGAGATTTTGAGCTCGTTCGACCTCCGTTCTTCGTTAAATCCGTAAGGTAAGTCTAGAATTCGAACCTCTATCTTCTTAGCTTTCCTTTAAGTCATTATTTGTCCATTTTCATCTTTTTTTGAGCATGTTTAAAGCTGATACATGAATAGTTAGGTTAGATGTCTCTTTTGATGAGTTCTTGCATTTCTTTGGATCATTTCTTGAATTGATGAGTGTCATGTGATCTAGATGACTTATATGTTTCATTTCTAAGCATGATTTCATGATAATTGCTTGAAATTTGATCCACCATTGATGAACTCCATGAAAGCTTGAAATGAATTTGAATTTCCACCCCTTTTCACTCCTTGTTGCTGCGAATTTGGTTGATGTTATGTGTGGTTTTTGCTAGCTTTTCCTTGCCTCCTTGTTGCCTTAGCTGCTGAGTTGCTGTGCTGCTACTGCTGCTGCCATGGAATGTAAGAAATAGGGCAGATCTTCGTGAAGAAGAAGGATTCTCTACCCGTTAACGGACGTTACCCCGTTTAAGCCTTGTGGAGGTAACGGGCATTACCTCCATGGCTTCTTGTAGCTTTAGGCTACTGCTTCCCTTAACGGGGGTTACCCCTTTTGAACTAAGGATTGGTTACCCGCTCTCTTTGTGGTGTTGTCCGTGGGGTAACCCCCGTTACCCTCTCTCTTTGTGGTGTTGTCCGTGTAGCTTTGTTCTTTGTTTGCCCGATTTCTTTTTATCGTTCGTTTCTTGTTTTGTTTTCAATTTTATTTGATTTTTCCCTCCCCAATTTTGATCCTAACTTGTTAATTAGTTGTTATAAAACATGTTTTGATGCTTATTTTAATTTTATGGCTTTATTTGATAAGTGTAAACATGACGTAGGTGCATAGACGTTTATATGCAACGTGTGATATCTTCTTGCATGTCTTGCCTTGTATACATCAATTAAACTTATATATGCATGTATTATGATGTAATGTGAGATATTATGTGTTTATTTAGTGTGTTATGTGTGGATTTATATGCCGGATATGTGATTTCGATTCAAGAATACGTATATGAACTTATATGCTAACTTTTGTTGCTTTCTTGTATCCGTTGCCTTCCATATGTGTTTTAACTTCATGAATGATCATGATATGATATAATATGATGTAGTATGAGTTTATTTGATGTGTTATGTGTTTGAATTACGCGCCGCACACTTGTTAATTTGTTAAGTACTTTGATATGCCCTAGCTTGAACGAATGTGAAGTGCATTACATCATTAGCATCCATATGCATTCGAGCATCTAATTAGTGCATTTCGAGTCTAAGGTTATCTTTTGTTGTTTGTTTTGTTCTTAGGTTCGTTCTGTGGGTGACGAGGAGGTCTCTTAGAGGTGTTTTTGGTTCATCTCGTTCGGTTTGGTCGACAGGGTGAGATTTTCTTCTTTTGGTTAGTATGACCTACAACCCTAAGTGAATTTTGAGCCAGCATGCGACCTATGTATATATATGCTTATGTAAATACGTGTTTGATACGTATTTTGTAGGAATTGACCCGTTTGTTATGAAATCATTTGAAAAACGTTTTATATATATACGTAAGATATATTTTCGTTTGTTTATTTTGAAAAAGGGTTGGTGTGTGTCATTTTTGAACTAGCGAGTTTTGGACTTTGAAATATGTGTCCGTAAAATTTAGAAATTTTGAAAATTCAGATCTTATGACTTTTGAATTATGAATTGGGCCCCAGAGAAGTGGTATGTGATCTCGGGTCGGTCGTGGGGTCGCCGAGCTCTCTCATCAACACAACTGCACTTTGGGAGACTTAGCCCCACCTCAGGATGTCGAAGGGAATACGGGTCTCCTTTTGGCCGATGGTAATCCTGTCGGTGGAGTGGGTAGGATCTCTCGACTCTAAACTTATGACGAGAGAATCGGGGTTGAGTGGGCGCGTCTCTCCTTCCCAAACGGTGAAGGTGGGACTGACTATGATTTTAGTTTTGTCTTTGATTATGAATATGTAAGGAGTGGGTTGGTTAGAAACTCGTTTTCACCGAGTTAGTTTGATTTTGATTCCAATTTTGGTTCGTGAAATGGGAGTGGACTTCTAACTTCTAAAATTGGTTGATTTTGGCCTTCGGCCTTAAACCTTTTTATTTATTTGTGTTATCACGGGATAAAACATTTTAGAATGCAAAAACCACGCCCCGGTTCATGAGCTTTCTAATTTGAATATTCTTTGTTGTTAGTTATACATACGTGCGAGTGTGTTAGTCCCCTCACCAGTCTTTAGGACTGACCCCTCCTCGTTGTTTTTTTTTTCTCCCTTTTGTCTCTTAAGTTGCAGGTACCCGTTTGGAGAGTTTGTGCTAGGCGGTGGTCTTCTTTCGAGTTTTGGGTCGTCTAGCGAGTCTCATGCATTTTATTCAGTTTATTATGTACTTTTTAACTTTTGAAGCATGTATATGATTATGAATTCGAATTGGAGAATAATTTTATAGCTTGACTCGCTCTATTTTGTATACGTAATTCTTATTCCAAGCATGAATGTTTGATTGTTTGAATCCTAGTGCTTCCGCATGTGATATTTTTTTTGATTGCGCACTTTGATTTAGGGTCTAGACCGCTTAGCATAGGAGAGATTTTGTTTGTCTCCCGTTCGCCGTAGTTTGATACGTGAGCGGAGTTCCCATTTTGTTACATGTGTTGGGCTATGTTGCGGGGGATATATTGCTTTGCACTCCGGGGTGCTACATGGGGTCATTAAAGAACTTTCACCATTCGTTCTCCAACCCAAACGGGGCCTTCAACTTGGGGTTCGAAGTTGACATTGTAACCGTTGCTTGCCTCTAACTGAAGACTCTTGGAAACTCGTTGTGAAGACCTTTGCAAAGCACGACCCTCAACTAACCGTGTAACAAAAGCACTCGCATGCTCAAAACTACCCCAAAAAGGTAACCAATAACAAACACATACAAAGGAAAGCTAAAAGATGCATGATGCACGTGATATGCATGTTTAAGTGTACCGTCCACCGATGTATGAATGCTCGCGATGCTTCTAAAATTGCCGAAGCCTTTTGCCCACCATCAATTCTTGAAATTTTTTATGCTCTTAACACTTCAACAATTTCCTTATCATCATTCCCTGGTTATTGTCTACTCTTGAATACAACAAGATTTTTCCTTCTTGAGTGTTCGCTTGGTCTTGTTTATCTTCCCGACAATTTAATTCTCGAGTTCTCGGTTTGTTACTATATCTCCTGGTCATTAATACCCTCCAACATTTTCTATCGAATTTAACTCTAAGGAAAGACTCCTCTTGCGTGATCCATGGGCTTGATACTTGATGATCCCGATATCTAATTCTTTCACCGATAAGGTTTCTTGTATGATCCATGAGCCCGGTGAACTTTCGTCGATTCTTATGCTTTGATTTCCTTTGCTCGGATGTTTCTTTGTAAAAGGGTTCAAGAGACAATCCCATCTCCTTCATCCTTTGAAACTCAAGGTCCCGTGGGACCTCCTTCTCTCAGGCACGGTTGAACAATAAATCGATTTCTATGCCCTCGAAATCTTGAATCAAACTCTTGCTCGAACACGGTTGCTTAGGCTTGGTTTAAACCTCCAATAGAGTTACTTGAAAATCTTCCAAACTTTATCTCCCTTGAATAATCCCGGAACCGTTGTTATTCCTCGAGCCTAAACCTTTGACAATTTACGCCTCAAGCCCGATAATATAAGCTTCCTTGGACAATTATCCTTCCTCTAAGATGTGTCCCGAATTCCAAAATTTTCCACCTTGTTGTATTCTTCTTAAACCCAATCTCCTTCGGCACATCTTCATATCACCCCAACCATTTCTTCCAACCTTATTGGATACCAAACTCGGAGATATAAAGAAGCAATACCCTACCAGTCAGACACTAAATATGCATGTTGGTTTTGTCAATGGGATGCATCATGTAGTCAACAAATCGAGCACGTAATAACACAAAAAATCAAATAAAACCAAAGCATGTAAGGTAAATAATTCACAAAAATTGAATTATGGTATGGATGCACGTGCAATGAATGCAAGTACCTCAATTCTCGGGTTTATGTAGGTTTCCAATTTGAAGTCATTGATCCCGCATTCGGTGCTTGTTGGCTCTTGATCGATGACAACCAGAGATCTTGTGCTCGGTTTACCGTGGTGTTGGCGACGCGGTGGCATCCTGAAAACCTCAACAACTTCAATATATATGTGTGTAGATTAGTAAGTACATATGTCAAATAATTAAATCAATTAGAAGCAATCAAAATGCAATGCATCACATATGAAAAAACAACAAAGTAATACATTTCAAATGCAAAACATATCAAACCATGATGCAAATGCACACATATCCAAGTTGTCCTATGCCGTACGACCTAGACAGCCACAACACGACTCTGAACCCCATTTTTGCAACATGGGGCTCTGATAACACTTTAGATGTAGCACCCTAAGCGGTGGGCACCACATCCCCGCACCATAACTCGACAAGTGTAACGAAATAAGGACTCTGTACATATGCCAATTCATAGCGAACGGGAGATAAACCAAAAACTAAACCTAAGTTAGGCAGAATGTAGACCCTGCGCAACACAAGACTTAACAAATATGCGGAAGCGTGATCATGCCATACAAAAATTCGAAACAACAAAAGCAGGTGACGGGTTCAACTAGCATAAATTCCTAATCCCGAAAATCAAAACATAACGTAACCATTGATGCAAATGGGTTCATACTAGCCCTAGAAGCCTATCCCGAATTCAGATCATAATTAAACAAATCATGTTATACAAATGTGTGATCCTATCATACAAACATAACCCAAATACAAAATACAAAATGCAAAATGCAGACTATACGAAAGACCGACTCGAAACGGACTCCACAAACTGACAGACTCCGCCTAGCTTGAACCTCCAAAGCAAACCTGCAAGGCTAAAAATGTAAAGATGGAGGGGTCAGTCACACTGACCGAGTGAGGGGTTAACACACGCACACTATACATACATACATAACAAATCACGTAAAAAGAAGAAGTTCATGAATCCGGGATTAGTTTTTGCACGCCAAAACATTTGCCCGTGATAATATATATATAGTGTGACTTGTCAAAACAGATAAACAAAACTTAACCTATACATATATCAAAGCATAGGTTCAAATTCATGCAGACTTAACACACATATCAAAGCATATTTTATTAGGTTAAAAGTATTACAAATTTTATCTTAATTTAAGATCTACCCCCGTTTCACGAACTTATGACAGACAGACAGACAGAGCACTTGGCGGGTACGAGCTTAGTTTCCAACCAACTCCTCAGTTCATATTCATATTCAAATTCAAACAAAATCAAAATCATACAAACCTACCTCTTCTCCGAGTGATGGAAGGGTTAACCCTACCCTAACCATCCAAACAGGTGAGGGGAGTGCTCAATGCTTCTCCGACCCTCAGGACTCCATCCCCCCAACCAATCTCCTAGTGGGTTCTGGTACATCATTTCAGACAGATGGAGACTGCACTTGGGAGTAACCCGACGGCCCGATTCCATCCCGGGGCTCCTTTGGACAAATCTCCGGGGCCCATCAAAGTTCAAAGTTCAAAACCCGCTACCGACAGACAAACAAACATAACTCACGTATATATCGTACTTATCATATTGTACGTAAATACCATACACACATTTACCTCAAAATCATGTCAAAACCGACTAAGCATACATAGGATTATACATAGCGTTCATACTTTCAAACATATGACAAAACCATCAAAATACATACCTCGTACATATTTACATATACATAAGGCTTATAAGTTGCATGCAGTCGAAAATGGTCACATTTCATTAGGGTCTAACTATATCCTAACCTCACCTGATACCAAACGAAGACGAAGATAAGCTCTTAATTCACCCCCGAATCAACAACGCCAACAAAAACACCACCCCGGGTGCACCTGAACAAACTGAAAACAAAAGATAAGACTTAGACTCAAGAATGAACCACATAGACGCGCATCGTATGTTCATGCATAGAGGAGATGCAATTACGTAGGCATAACATATATTCGCACCAATTATATGCAAAAAAGGACATTACATAGCTCGACATATTCATTTATAATCATATAACACATTCATGCACACAATTAATGCATAATACAACATTTAGACACCTAACAAGGCGCACATGCAACTGGTGCAAACAATTCTCATCACTTAAGCAACATAAAATGCATACACATAATCAAGATAAAACAAGTTAAAAACAAGTTTGGAGGTGGCAAGGTGGAAGAAAAGTGTAAGAAATGGTTCCGAGTAAAAATGGGCAAAAGCTGAAAATTTTCGGAAACGGACAAGCTGTAGGAAAACGATCATAACATGAGTTTGAGAAATGGGAATTATGTTTTGCGTCTTGGAAATGAAACTAGACATAAAGATCTTTCCAATGGTATGTGGCTCGAATCGTGGTTCAAAGCGAGGCGAAAATGGCGTAGGTTTGAAGTTGAATGAAAGCATATTTCCGACGAAATGGCGACACAAATTTCAAACGACAACGAATTTTAAGGTGAGTCTAATTGGAGAATGTTTTAGACTCAAAAAGGTTTCTTGTGTCAAAAATTCAGGTCAATCGGAGTTCGTTAGGGTCAGGTTTTAGGTCGGAGAAAAACATAAATCAAATCTGTGAAACAAAACAACACACATATGCATTCGAAAGGGGGAGACACGCCTGTGTCTCCCTTAAAGCACAACATGTAACATGGGCATGTCCGAGGTTAGTAGCATCATCCGAGGGAGACACTGGGGTGTCTCAATTTCTTCACACCCCTGCATCCAAGCTCCAACAGCTGCCAAAATGGCGGAAAAGGAAGGGGAAAAGGGGGAAAATTCGTCCGGCATCACCACAACCACGAAAATCACTCAATTACATGTTAACATGCATATAATCACACACTTAACAACCTAAACACACTTAAATCTCAAGAATCGAACTAATAACAAGAAGCCATAGAAAGATTTCAAAGCACAACATTAGAGGTTCGGGAAAATAAGTAAGCAGCCAGAAAATTTTCGACAAAGAAACGACAAGGGAAGTCATATGAACAACATACTCCAATCTTAGCTCATCTAAATCACGTATGAAGATATTGGGAGCAAATTCTCACATAGAGGCACTATTCATCATCTTCTTCGTAGGCATGGATTCAAGCAAGAAAAATAAGATTCAATCGGGAGAAAACGAA
Source organism: Lantana camara (assembly GCA_037501455.1). Taxonomy (NCBI): domain Eukaryota; kingdom Viridiplantae; phylum Streptophyta; class Magnoliopsida; order Lamiales; family Verbenaceae; genus Lantana; species Lantana camara. The sequence goes on from CM074855.1 coordinate 128,282,935, forward strand.
GCACTTGAAGAGAGGAACACATTGCTTACCTTGGATCGTTGATCGGACGAGGGATGAAGTCTGAACTTGAGCTCAAAGGGTTGGGGCTTGGAGTTTCTTCTTTCTCTCTTCCTCTTCCTTGTCTCACGTGAAATGAGAAGTAAAAAGGGGTTATGTTTGAGCTTAAAAAGAGCTGAAAACGGGTCGGGTTCGGGACAAAACGGGTCGGGTCAAAAGATCTGGTCCATTTGGATCGTATTTTAAAATGGTAGGGCTATCAAACTACATTAAAAAAATACGAAGTTAATTTCATCAAATCCGAATCATCAAAACGAACTCAATGATAAGGTTGGAATTCAAATCCGAATTCTCGAGCTCAAGATAGCCACGAAGGCCAAAATCACCCTAATTACGATTAGGTCCCTAATCTTTCAAATATTGGACATTTGAACCCAAACATATTTAATTAAATTCTAAAGCGCATATAACTTAAACAAATTACACGTTGACACTTAAAACATGCGAATCACATAAATACGGGATTAAACTCTCTCGTAACGCCGTATCTGCAATACTGAAAAGTCGGGATGTTACAGGTTTCTTATAAAAAAACACGATAAATATATAAAGAAGTGATATCTAAGTATGATTAGCATATAAGTTTTAATTCTAGTTATATAAATTCCAAAGGTTTCTTATAAAAAAACAAAATAAATATATAAAGAAGTGATATCTAAGTATGATTAACGTATATCTTTTAGTTCTAGTTATAGAAATTCCAAGTGATATCTAAGTATGATTAACATATAAGTTTTAATTCTAGTTATATAAATTCCAAAGGTTTCTTATAAAAAAACACGATAAATATATAAAGAAGTGATATCTAAGTATGATTAACGTATAAGTTTTAGTTCTAGTTATAGAAATTCCAAAGGTTTCTATTTTTTTTTTTTAATTTACGTGTTTCCAAAGGTTTCTAATTTTTTTTTTTAAATTTACGTTTTAAGTTTTAGTTCTAGTTATAGAAATTCCAAAGGTTTCTAATTTTTTTTTTAAATTTACGTTTTTAATTTACGTGTTTCCAAAGGTTTCTAATTTTTTTTTTTAAATTTACGTTTTAAGTTTTAGTTCTAGTTATAGAAATTCCAAAGGTTTCTAATTTTTTTTTTAAATTTACGTTTTAAGTTTTAGTTCTAGTTATTGAAATTCCAAAGGTTTCTGTTTTTTTTTTTTTACAATTTACGTTTTAAGTTTTAGTTCTAGTTATAGAAATTCCAAAGGTTTCTAATTTTTTCTTTAATTTACGTTTCAATATGTGCAGTTCTGAAACATTTTGAATTTTTTTTTTGTTTGTTTGTTAATACACGCACACTCAAGTGGGATTCGAACCCGATACCTTGCCCTAGAGAAAGAATCCATTAACCACTTGGACAACTCCTGTTGGCCTGAAACATTTTGAACTTAAATCTATTAATTGGAGATAAGTGCAAGGAATAAATATTTATCATTCGAATTATGTTCGTTTTTACACTTTGTCATTTAAATTTATTTTTGTTGCAAATCGCTATTCTATCAACACAATTTTTACAAAATCACCATCTCAATTCTACTATTTTACAAACTGTCATATCAGTTATACGATTTTTACAAAACCGTCATCCTTCGTCCAATTTTAAGTAGATTTCAATGTCTCAATACCCCACACATGATGTACACATATTTTTAATAAGAATAAATTAGTCCTTCGATTATCTTAGTCATTGACTAACAAATTAGGGTTTTATTTGATACATTCGCTTCTTTTTAAAAAGATTTGCTATGTTATTTTGCTCTTTTCGTTCTTTCTTCATTTCTCTTCTGTTTTTTCCTCCAGACAGAGGTACTAATGAGTAATAAATTATTTTGTTTATTTTTCATGTTTATTAATCTATTATACGGATCATTAAATAGGGAGAATTTGATAACGTGAAAGGTTATGAACAATAGTGTGCAGAAAGTGAAATAAAAATTTTCAAAACTAGAACTTATCTAATCAGATAATTTCTTTTTTAAAACTAGAACGTATCCAGTCAGATAATTTATAATTACATATGTCCTTTCAACATATTATCTCAAAATCAAGTGATTAGAAGATTAAAAAGAATTAGAAAATAAGAGTTGTGGTTGTCTTCTATTATATTAAAACTTTAAAAAAATACCAAAGTAATGGAAAAATTAATATATCTTTATTAAAAGCATGTGTACATTCCGCGTGGATTATTCAGGTACCGAAAAATCACTTGAAATCCGAAAGACCACTTAAAATTAGACGGTGATGACGATTTATAAATATCACGTAGATAAAATGGTAATTGGCAACAAAAATAAGTTTGAATGATGAAACGTAAAAGTGAACATTGTTCAAATGGTAAAAAGTATTTATCTCTAAGTGCAAACTATATGAGACTTTTTCAATGTTGTTGAGATCAGGGCATATAATTTTTTCTAATTCAATTTTCTTTTAGGCCCTGGTTTGCAGAGGTTCGTTATCAGAGCAACCTTTCTATTGTTCCATTGGATTTTAATTTTGAATATTGTTTATGTGACTTAGCATAGTGTTTGATCTGCACATTGTATTTAAATCAGCTAACGACATTTACTATTTTGGAGATCACATGAAAATTACAAATTATATTTTTTCAGTTCAAAAAATTACACTATATCCTCAAACATTTACATTAAATGTGTAGTACTTTTAAGAATGACCCCACTTATAGTTTGACAAATGGGAATATTATATTTTTGGTTATCCAATATAGGGCTTATTCGTTTTTTGTCTCCCACTTTCCAATTTAATAAAGATGGTCACCCAACTATCATAATTTTTCCAGAATTGTGATAACTTGTTATATTCTCGGTATTTCATGAGTTTGTGACCCCATTTTTAGTGTTTTTATTTGATATATATTGGTGTCATGATGAGTTTTTATGTTTTAAGTGCAGCTGGGTCAATTTCTTTATAATTGGAGTTTTATGGATTGAAGGTGTGCAAGAAATCTTGGCTAACTCTTTTGGTTAGATCGAGGCCGGGTAAGGGAGACTTTGGGCCGAAATTACATAAACTTTTTGAAGGATCATGGGCTGAATATTTTCGTCGAAGGTAGGCCTGGCATTGGGTGGATATTATCCAATCCAAACCCAAATCCAAACAACATCCAAATATTTTATATCCAAATCCAAATCCAAATTCAAAGCCTCTACACCCAATGGATGTTCACCCAAATAAAATCCAATATTTATGGGTGGATTTTCAAACCTACCCAAAGCTCATGAGACCCCTTGAATATTAAAGGCCCAATGTCCCAGCCCATCTAAAACACAAGGTAATGTTTGATTTGTTTTCCGGTTTTTTTTTATTTACAAACCTTACTATCACAGTTTTCAAGCAGCCCAAGTTTTTCACATATTTATGTTTTCTTTTATATATAATAATAATAATAATAATAATTTTCAAAATAAATAATACTATTTTAACATCAAAATAAATAATGTTATTTATGGGTCTAATCAATCCACTTCAAATATTATTGCAATGCAGCTCCTTTAGACCTTTACCACACACCCTAGTTTTTGTATAAAAAATGAAGTGCATATTATTGGTTCAAAAAAAAAAAAAAAAAAAGAAGCAGATTATTGTTTAAAAAAAGAAAAAACTCAGCAGATTATTGTTACAGGAGCAGTCGCAAACCTATAATAAATTGAACGATTCGAATCGAATTTATAATTATGAGATATAAAATATAAAATAATGAACATAAAATTAAAACAATTTAACTTTTTATTTAATCAAAAAATTTCATGTGATAGGCACAAATATATACATGTCAAAGTAACATAATTCATGTGATAGGCCGGGAAAATTTTTTAAATTTTTTTTTTTTTTTAACATAATTCATAATACATTTGATGATAAATTTTAATTATAAATTATATATAATTTAAAATAATGAACATAAAATTAAAACAATTTAACTTTTTATTTAATTAAATAGTAATATATACATATTTCAATAATTAAAACATAATACAACATTCCTAAGTTGAAAATCCATATTCAAATTCAACTGAAGGCCTGGAGCTATTGGGCGAAAAACGAAGAGAGAGGAATTAAGGTGGCCAAAGGCTGGATAATTTTCAGGTTTGGATATTCATGGACAAAAATCCAATCTAAATCCACACTTAATTATGTTTTGGATTTGGGTTTGGATTTGGATAAAAACTAAATATATGTGCTTGAATTGGATTTTGGGAATTAAAATTTAGGGTTTGGGTTGAATATTCCCCACCCAATGACAGGCCTAGTTGAAGGCAAACATTATTGCCTTGGAATTAATTGTTAATGGGCCAATGTACTGCCGTGCTGAGTTGCTGACTTAGCTTGGAACTGGAGTGGATATTATTGTTGATGGGCCTGCATGAATTAATCGGTGAAGCCCACTTGAGAAAGACTTGAGGAGCAAGTAATTAGAATCCAATTTGGACTAGGATTCCAAGGATGAGCTGGACTTCGTGAATTATCTTGAAGGCAGCAACTTGGGGAGTTCTCCAAGCAGCGACAACAGGAGTTCTTCCTTACTTATTATTTTTTTTTTCTTCTTTACTTATTTTATTTCCTTTACTTTTTGTACATTAGATAGATTTATGTTAAAGAATTCCTCCATTATTTTGTTAACAATTTAATTATGAGTAGCTAATTATTTAATATCTAGCTAGGGATTCTTTCTGATTCAGTTAAATATCGTGAGACCTAATTGTTTTCAGTTTTCAATGCAATTCAAGTGTTTATCAATTCACTGATCGTCGCGCATTTATTGTGACTTATTTGCTTAGTGGTACTTCACGACCATCTAGGTAGATTTAATTGCATATTGTCATTCATGATGCATGAAGTGTATGTAATGCTTGATTGATGTTTGTGGCGCATTAACATAGGATTTGCAGTCGAGTCTGATTTCGTTAAGGGAATTAATAATCGGATTTAAATCTTGCACGTGTCGTGACTTGGTTAATTCGGGTTAGTTTTTTCATATATTTTAATGTTGTTGGTTCATTAAATCCTTTTGAGTGTCTCTTAGGGTTGTGAAACTGATTAGGGAAAATAGCTGTCGAGTGTTTCTAGGCTATTCAATAAATTAAGTGAAAATGAGGCAGAGTCGAGTGTCTCTATCTGCTATAGCTAACGTACTTGAATAATTTGGAATTATCCTTGCGTCCATAATCGATGTGAAAACTGACTTGTGAATCTCGAGTCAGGTGTTGTTCCCTTTATTGATTTATTCCTCTTGTCAACGTGTGCTTAGTTGTGCTTTTTTCTAGTTATTAATTTTAGTTAATTGCATTGCTAGTTTAGTTTAATTAATTTAGTTAAAACTCCAAATCCCCCTACTTTTACTTGTTAATTCTTGTGGATTTTCCTGTGACTTTAATTGAATTAAAGTTACCCAATCTCTCTAGTTCGACCCGTTACGCTATACTCTGTATTTGTCGTAGACCGGAACTTTAATTATTTTTGACGGATCTAGCATCTGTCAAATTGGTCATTCCGTCAGTTTGGTTGTTAAATCTAGACAGAGCCCTAATTTCAACGCTATTTTGACGCCGTTTTTTTTTTTCCCTTTCCCCCAATTTTTACTACTTGTTGCAACTGTGTGTGTTTCCCCGTTGTCGTGCTTCTCCTCGTAGGAATGAGTGTCTTCTTCATCCCCTTCCTCATTTAGAATATGTAGGAACTGATTCGTACACGGCTCGGCTTCAAAGCTTGGTCAGGTTCGAATCCATATATGATCAATCCTGAGGTCCCAAACAAAGCACACTTCCACTCAGGTGGAGGCTCCTATGTTCAAGTAGCAGAAATCATTTAAAACACGATCTTTTTATAACTTTTTCATTCAAATCCTCAACAACTGTAATAAAATATGCTAAGAAATTTAATTTGTAGATAATAAATGAACTACCTGGAGAAAATGGATTAAATTTACTTGCAAATAAACAACGAATGAAGAGTTATCAAGCAATGCGTTCCTGTGCTCAAAGATTCATCACAACCTATTTACAAGGAATTTCAATCTAAAGAAATTTCAGTTGAAGGAATTCACTTGTTTTCCTAGTTTATTTCATCATCAACACTGTGTATTTCGAATTAGCAAAGAAAACCCTGTCATTTGAAATATCGTTTAAAAAATGCTATGTTTGTAAAATAATTGCTCTCTGTCCCCAATCCTCATTCGTACTTTATTAGCTATTGAAATGACTGAAATAACCCTTCTTTAATATATCTAAAATTTCACTTTTGTTTTCTAACGTATTCTTCACTCACGATTCTAACTTCAAAAAACTTGAAAACCCTAATTTTTTATTCTCCATGAAGCAGCAAGCTAGCAAAGAGCGTTCTTCTTGAGGAAAGGGTCTAGATTTGTTGGATTTTTTCTAGATCATCAGATTCTGCCGTCTGGGTTACAGAGCTAGGGTTTTTGGTGCAAATTTTATTTAACATTGGGGGGTTTTGTGATAATTTTATGTAACACAAGGTTTTATATGAAAATTGTATTTAACACAGGGTTTTCATGGAAACTATATCAAAACACAGGATCTTTTTTAATTCAAAATATAAAAAGGGCATTTACGTTTTTTACCTATCAATTCTGAAGTAAAAATAGATTCCAAGATGCAATTTCGGCACGTGCATTACTAACTTAGGGCTTAGGATTGTACATTCTAATTTATTATTAACACGAGATTTTCCGAAAGATAATTAAAATGACAAGGTTATATGTACTCAGCAAGCATATCACAAGGACCAATGGATATATACCCGTTGTAGTGATTATGAAAAACATAGTCGTTGGAAATTTCAGACGGCTATGCCCGTCCCAGTTTCGTCGGAAAGCCCTTGGAAACAAGGACCAATGGATATCCGACGGAAATCCCTTCGGTGGATGCGGTAGGGATAGTTATCACCTGTCCCATTGGAAATCCATGGGATTTCCATTGCAATCCCTGTTCCAACGGATTGTGCCCCTCGAAAAGAAATTCCGACGATATATTACTCAACAGGATCTCTCCCATTGGAATCTCGTCGGTTTTCCATTGGATTTTTTAATTTCCAATGGAAAACCGACGGGATACTCGAAAATCCCGATGGTTTTTTTGGTCGGAATTCAGCAGGATTTTTGTAGTGAGGCACACCCATGCAAAAAACTCCTTGTTTACCATGTGTCCTCATCGCAGACATGTTTTCTCAGTTTCAGCACTTCAAGGTGTTGGAATTCGTCAACCCTAACGCAGCGGAAATTAAAATTTTAGGGATTATAAAAAACCATTTTATCGGATTCCAATTAAGATCAGCCTTTGTTTCAGATTTGCGATTTAAACGGAAGAAGAATCAAATACCTCTTTCGCTTCCAGTTGATGGCGATGATAAAAAGGTTTTCCAAAACCTACCCGGTTCTTTTCTATCCGATCTTCTTCCAAGAATCCCACGAGGAATTCCTCTAAGGTAGTCCACGACCCGTAATTGAACAACTAATCAATTAGCACACAAGAACACTAATTAGATATTGATTATCTAATAGCGTTCTCAATATAGTATTGAGAGATGAGAGAGAAGAGAGACTTTGAGAGAAAGCAGAAAAGAAGAAAACAACGATGTTTTTATTTCTTCTCACAAATCTGCTTATATGCTTAGCCCTAGGTCAAAAACCCTATGGGCTAGTCAATATGATGTGTTTTAGTTAAATTACTACTAATTAAATTAAAAGGCCCAATATTCATTTAATTAGTGGACTTAATTTAATTAAAATAATTAAATCAAAAAGTCCATTGTCTAATTAAATTGATGGACTTAAAAATTAATTACTCTTAATTAAATTTCAAGCCCAACATAATTTAAATACACTTATTTAAATTAATGTTAACTCTTTAACATCTATTCTCAATAGCTTAACAATTAAGCATAAATTAATTAATACAGTTATTAATTAACTACTCTCTCATATTATAAATTAAACTCATTTAATTTATTGATCAATCTCTATTGATCTTTAGATAATCACGTTGTTCAACTCGAGTCATTATGTGACCCCTTAGGTTCACCAATGAATAGTAGTAGGCCTACATTCTTAATGTGGTATTTCAGATAATCTTTTATCTTATTGATTTAATTAAACTCTTTCAATTAATCACTGTTTAATTAAAAATCCTTTTAATTAATCAGTACCTACAGATCATGATCGATGTCTAGTGACAAGCTCATGACCACCCATCCAACAGGTGAAGTTTATGCTGTGAACCTTTTAGTCTCATGGATACCGTGAGATAAGATCCTTCTATCGTCCAATCCCCCATTAGGACCTAGGGCATGGGAATAACAGAACCCTATTAGTCCTAATGCTATGAATTAATTCTAATAGCAATTCCATTTGATACAACACTCTAGGAAACCCATTTCCTAATTTAGATCTCACTACCTTGCGCAAGGATTTAAGTGGAATGTGCTACAATAGAACTCATGGGTGATTCACTCGTTCTTCTAGACAAGCGATAGATTCTATGTCGGCATCTCATATGCCCCCATACATGATTCGAACAATGCCAACATACAACCATAGCGAGATTCATGGAACCCATGAATCTCTAGGCGTATATCAAACATTGGCCTTGTTATGCATAGAGCATCAATGGAGCATCAAGTTTAAGGACCATTTAGACACTACCATAACTAGGGAACCAACCTCATCATTAAGGCATAAAAGCCTTACCCCATTGAGGTGTTCCTGTCGGGATCCTCAGTGTACTTGTTCCCTAACAAGCACCCCTATACACATGCGAATGTTTCCACATTCAATACTTATGAAACAAAGTAACCTTTCTAAAAGGCACGTCGTATGAGCAAATCTCAAATGAGTTAAGTCAACATCCCCGTGCTTATTAGACTCTTCGACTTGGAGTTGGTTTAGATCACGCCATAGAGATTTGTTTCATAACCTCCATCCCTATGCGAGGTCAAGTCCCGTAGCTCAGTGTGACCTTGGGGTTTTATCCATACACAAACAGTTATAATATGCAATTAATAAACTTGAATGAGATATGATGAATTGGCCACATAGAATTAAACAAGTATGAAATGTTAAATTTATTATTTCATTAATGTCACAAATTGCTGCTAATTTGAGTAGTTTACAAAAAGAGGCCTAAACTATTTGGCTCTTCCAGGGCACTGCTCTAACAATCTCCCACTTGCCCTCAGAGCCAATTGCCCATAGTCTTAAGACCCATCTCATGGAGATGCCCTTCAAAGAACTTTTGGCTAAAAGGTTTAGTAAGCGGGTCTTACGTTTTCTGCTGAGGACACACGTTCCACAATAACGTTGCCTCTATCTACGATTTCTCTAATTAGATGAAATCTTCTCAGGATGTGCTTAGACTGCTGATGAGTTCTTGGTTCCTTTGTTTGTGCAATCGCTCCGTTATTGTCGCAGAAGACAACGACCGGGTCAGCAATGCTAGGTACTACATCCAACTGTTGGATGAAGTTTTTCATCCACACACCTTCTTTCGCTGCCTCTGATGCAGCAATGTACTCCGCTTCACAAGTGGAGTCGGCAGAGTTTCCTGTTTGGAACTTTTCCAACTTACTGCACCAGCATTCAACCGGAATATGAATCCAGAAGTGGATTTGAAGTCGTCTACATCCGACTGAAAGCTTGAGTCGGTGTATCCTTCTAATTTCAGTTCTCCCTTTCCATCGTATACAAGAAATAAATCCTTGGTGTATTCAAGTACTTAAGGATGGATTTCACCGCAGACCAGTGACTCTCACCAAAGTTTGACTGAAATCGACTTGTAACGCTCAAAGCGTATGCGACATCAGGTCTAGTACATAACATAGCATACATTATGCTCCCTATTGCAGATGCATAGGGTATGCGAGACATCCTATCCTTCTCTTCTTCAGTATTAGGACACATTGATTTAGAGAGGAACAACCCATGTCTCATTGGTAGGAATCCCCTATTAGATTCCTCCATACTGAACCGTTTCAGTATTTTGTCTATGTACTGAACTTGAGACATACCTATTAATCTCTGTGATCTATCTCTATAGATTTTTTATACCGAGAATAAAGGAAGCTTCTCCCAAGTCCTTCATGGAAAACTGAGTAGACAACCAAGTCTTTGTTGTTTGCAGCACATCTTTCTCATTCCCAATGAGTAAGATGTCATCTACATACAACACCAAAAATTGCACGGCTCGTCCATTGATTTTCTTGTAAACACATGGTTCATGCTCATTCTTGATAAAGCCAAACGATTTGACTGACTCATCAAAGCAGATGTTCCAACTTCTAGACGCCTATTTGAGTTCATATATGGATCTCTGGAGTTTGTAGACTTTCTGTTCGCTCCCACTGGATATGAAACCTTCCGGTTGTTCTATATAAATGTCTTTATCTAAATCTCCATTTAGAAAAGCCGTTTTCACATCCATTTTCCATATTTCGTAATCATAGTACGCAGCTATGGCTAGAAGTATTCTAATGGATTTAGGCATTGCTACAGGGGAATACGTTTCCTCAAAGTCAACACCTGGCCTTTGAGTGTATCCCTTAGCATCCAACCTTGCCTTGTAGGTCGCCACTTCTCCAATAACTCCAAGCTTTCGCTTATAGATCCATTTACATCCTATGGCTTTCTCGCCTTTAGGAAGATCTACCAAGGTCCATACTCTGTTGGAGTACATAGAGTCCATTTCAGAATTCATGGCTTGCTGTCATTTTATCGAATCTCTATCCGATATTGCATGACCATATGATCTCGGATCGCTATCCGATTGATCAGTTTCAGTTAGTAAATTGAGCCGGTCTGGCGGTCTAATTGTTTTCGCAGATCTGTGAGGGCTTATGTTTACCTTTTGTTGTGGGAAAGAGGGAGGTTTCATTGCTTGATCATTTGTAGGTTCATCTTGAACTTCACTAAGTTCTGCTATCTTGCCTGACTTTTCAACTAGAAACTCCTTTTCTAGAAAAGTGGCATTCCTCGAAACAAACACTTTTTGTTCCGAGGGATCATAAAAATAGTAACCCACAGACTCTCTAGGGTATCCTACAAATTTACACAAACTGGATCTGGAATCCAATTTGTCTCCCACTTGTCTCTTGACGTATATAGGACATCCCCAAACTCTAAGGTATGAATAAGTAGGGGGTTTTAAAAACCACATCTTACATGGTATTTCGGGCATAGATTTGGAAGGAACTAAATTAATTATCTTCGCAGCCGTTTCAAGGGCATAACCCCAAAACGATATTGGAAGATCCGTGAAACTCATCATGGATCGGACCATATCCAATAAAGTCCGATTTCGTCGTTCGGACACCCCATTCAGCTGAGGAGTCCCGGGCGGAGTCCACTGTGAGATAATCCCGTTATCTTTCAAATAACCAAGAAAGAGATCGCTTAAATACTCGCCACCTCGATCTGATCGAAGAGCCTTAATTTTGCGATCTGTTTGGTTCTCAACCTCTGTTTTATACTCTATGAACTTTTCAAAGGCCTCAGACTTATGCTTCATCAGGTACATATACCCATATCTACTGAAATCATCAGTCAATGTGATGAAGTAATTACAGCCGTTTCGGGTACTAACATTTAGTGGTCCGCAAACGTCTGTATGGATCAAACCCAAAAGATTTTGGCTTCGCTCTACATGCCCTTTAAAAGGGGACTTAGTCATCTTTCCCTTTAAACAGGATTCACAAGTGGTTAACTCGTTTAGATCAATCGTACTGAATGAACCTAAGTTACCCATCTTTGAAAGCCTATTCTTAGAGATATGTCCAAGTCTAGCATGCCAAATCTTCGCTGAAGTTTGGTCATTTGATTTTCGTTTGTTTTCTCGTTCGATATTTAGGAAACTTAAATTAATATTAGTTAAATACACCATTTTGTAAAGACCCTAATGCATGTGAAGAACCATTCTTCAAAATATAAAACATAGCATTAGTAATAGAAAAGGAAAAACCTTCCAAGTCTAGTACATGAATGGAAATAATGTTTTTAACTAACTCAGGAACAAATAAAACATTGTTCAAGACTAAAATAAAACCATCTCCTAACATTAACCTAACATGTCCTATGGCTTTTGCTGCAACTCTTGCTCCATTGCCCACTCGAAGAACATGTTCTCTTTCATCAACCTCACGGACGTTGCTCATTCTCTGTAACGTATTACAGATGTGAGAAGCGCATCTAGAGTCTAATACCCAATTATTAGAATTGAAAGAAAGGTTAATTTCGATGAGATTTATACCTTTTGTAAGAGTAGCTAAGTACTCCTTACAATTCCTTTTCCAATGCCCTTGTTTCTTGCAATGGAAGCGCAAATCCTCAGCTTGATTGGTCTTTTTCTTAGTGTTCGCTTTTTTAACCCCACCGGTAGGCTTAAGAGTCTTTTTCTTCTTTTGGAAACTCTTTCCTTTGCCCTTCTTAGGCTTTGCATCCTTAGTCTGGGATGAAGATGAACCTACTAAGAAAATAGCCTTGTCCTTCTTCATAGTTCGCTCGGTAGTTACGAACATGTTCATCAGTTCCTCAACTGAAACTTTAGCTCCATTCATATTGAAGTTTATTATGAACTGTTTGAACGAATGTGGCTGAGAGGTTACGATCAAATCTACATAAAGCTCATTATCCATGATCACCTCGAGACTTGCAAGCTTTTCAATAAGGCCTAAAGCCTTAATGTAGTGTTCATGAACACTTGATCCTTCAGCCATCTTAAGTGAGAATAACTCATTAGATGCTGCGAATCGATCAATCCTATTGATCGGCTTGTAATCTGTTCCAAGTGAAGATGGATCTCAGCCGAGTGGCGTAGCTCAGCATGCTGCCTCTGTAACTCGGGAGACATAGTGGCAAGCTTTAGACATCTAGCCTGTAGATCATCTTCTTGCCACTGGAGAGCTGTTTCCCTCTCATCGGCTGCCATGTCATCAGGTATGACATCGGGAGGAGACTGTGTCAATACATAGGTCCTCCTTTCGGAATCCAAGATAATCTTGAGATTGCGAAGCCAATCAACATAATTCGAGCCAGTCAATTTATTGGCCTCAAGGATAGCATTAAGTGGATTTTTAGACATCACGATTTTAGCAGAAAATCTACATATAAGCAGAAAACGTAGTATGGGTGACTGATATGAAATAATAACAATTACAAATGATATGGACTTTTATCAAATGTTGTCTTCCACTATTTTAATCAAACTCCTTTGACCCCCTCATAATTTTAGAAATATCGTATTTCTCAAATAGTGGGTATTAAGACCCCCAAACACTTATCATCGGACCCACGACTCGTGAGACATCCGACTTTAAGCCTCAAGGTAGATGATCTTATCATCAATTATATCTCTATATAACTCTTAATATTATTTTGCATTACCTTTCATATAGACCCACGACTCGTGCGACATCTATACTAATCAATATTTAAATCCGACACGTCAATCCCTAAGATTTCTCCATCGCCATTATGAATATCCCACGCCTCGTGGCCAATACCATAATTTTGACTTTGAAAAATTGCATATTTTATGCAAAGAATTATTTTTTGGTTCAATTAATCTCGTCATTTCGTATCCCACGCCTCGTGGCCAATACTTAATGATTCGATTAATTCTAAAACAAATAATTCTATTGACGGAATGCTTGGAAATTTATAAAATCGAATTTTATCCTTCAATTTCCATTTGGATTTAATATTCATTTTGTCTGAGACTATCTAAGACGGTTTGGGGTTTAAGAATTTCAAAAATTCCACCAAGACTCATCAATTGTAATTATTATCTTATTTTATCTTAATTAATGCATGAACACATTTATGCGCATAAAGATAACATTCATAACAAGATAATAAAAGCCTAGCATGCTCCTATAAAATGGATAATCATGGGCTTCCTATGCATGGTCCATAATAGCCATTTTATGGACCATGGTCCTATTCATGCATCAAACGGAATTAAACACACAAAAAGAGCACTCAAATAGGATCTTATTCTATTACATCAAAATTATTGCACCCAAACATTTTTGGGGCCTTGATGGACTTCTTATTCCGTTGCTTGCTTCGTCTTGTTTCTCCATCTCCTAATCTAATTAGAGATCTCACCCTAAAACTACTCTCTTTACAAAATAAAGGGAGAATACATTTTAAGGGGGAGAAAGTGAAAACAATGCTTACAAAAATTGAATAAGAGGCTTGCAGGCTCTCGTTTAAAACCAATATCAAAATGCATAAATAAAATAAAAACTATACATAGCACAAATAAAGCCCATGATTGATCCAACCATACATCTAATGCATTGCATAAAATAAATTTACCAAGTAAATTGTCATCATGCGATTTAAAGTCTTTAAATAATTTTTAAAATTATTTATTGACCAAGGATTATCTTTTAATTCACTAATTAAATTAATCCTTCAATTTTAATTAAATTGAATTCTCTAATCCAATTTAATTCCAATTAGATATCTATCTAATATATCATGCTTCTATTTTAACAATTCTATTTTGGGCAAAAATAATTAATTTTCAAGTAAAACAATTTTACAAAATTAATTATAAAAAAAATTGATTTTAAAATAATTTTAAAACTGCTGCATAGTAAGGTAAAGTCAAATTTACCAAAATTAACTCAACAAGTTGGGTTAGCCCAACTGGTGGAAGGAGCGGTGGTAGTGCTGGGTGTCGCGGGTTCGACACCCAACTATCCGAATTTTATCAAAAATTTTGTTGGTTGAAATTGTGCTGCTGCCGAGCAGCAGGCCCCAAAGTCCAAGCCACACACTGTGCACGCGGAACTGTACAGTGCATCACGCACTGTGCAGTTCCAATTTTTTTTTTTGTTTAATTTTATTTTAAAACAACTCTAAAATAAAACACAAATAAAAATTATAATTTTATGAAATCAAGAGAAAAAAAATTTTCATAATTTTTCATAAAATTTCATAATTTTCATATTAGTTTTAAAACAAGAACTTTTCTTCAAATTTTAAAACTTATGCCCAAACAAATCTCAAATTAAAACAAACATGACACGCATCAACATTTTAATCATATTAATACAAGGAATTAAAAATCGTAAATCAATCAAAGTATGACTCTGATACCACTGTTGGAATTCGTCAACCCTAACGCAGCGGAGATTAAAATTTTAGGGATTATAAAAAACCATTTTATTGGAATTTCAATTGAGATCAGCCTTTGATTCAGATTTGCGATTTAAACAGAAGAAGAATCAAATACCTCTTTCGCTTCCAGTTGATGGCGATGATAAGAAGGTTTTCCAAAACCTACCCGGTTCTCTTCTATCCGATCTTCTTCCAAGAATCCCACGCGGAATTCCTCTAAGGTATTGATTATCTAATAGCGTTCTCAATACAGTATTGCGAGATGAGAGAGAAGAGAGACTTGGAGAGAAAGCAGAAAAGAAGAAAACAACGATGTTTTTATTTCTTCTCACAAATCTGCTTATATGCTTAGCCCTAGGTCAAAAACCCTATGGGCTAGTCAATATGATGGGCTTTAGTTAAATTACTACTAATTAAATTAAAAGGCCCAATATTCATTTAATTAGTGGACTTAATTTAATTACAATAATTAAATCAAAAGTCCAATGTCTAATTAAATTGATGGACTTAAAAATTAATTACTCTTACTTAAATTTCAAGCCCAACATAATTTAAATACACTTATTTAAATTGATGTTAACTCTTTAACATCTATTCTCAATAGCTTAACAATTAAGCATAAATTAATTAATACAATTATTAATTAACTACTCTCTCATATTATAAATTAAACTCATTTAATTTATTGATGAATCTCTATTGATCTTTAGATAATCACGTTGTTCAACTCGAGTCATTGTGTGACCCCTTAGGTTCCCCAATGAATAGCAGTAGGCCCACATTCTTAATGTGGTATTTCAGATAATCTTTTATCTTATTGACTTAATCAAACTCTTTCAATTAATCACTGTTTAATTAAAACTCCTTTTAATTAATCAGTACCTACAAATCATGATCGATGTCTAGTGTCAAACTCATGACCACCCATCCAACAGGTGAAGTTTATGCTGTGAACCTTTCAGTCTCATGGATACCATGAGATGAGATCCTTCTATCGTCCAATCCCCGATTAGGATCTAGGGCATGGGAATAACATAACCCTATTAGTCCAAGTGCTATGAATTAATTCTAATAGCAATTCCATTTGATCCAACACTCTAGGAAACCCATTTCCTAATTTAGATCTCACTACCTTGCGCAAGGATTTAAGTGGAATGTGCTACAATAGAACTCATGGATGATTCACTCATTCTTCTAGACGAGTGATAGATTCTATGTCGGCATCTCATATGCCCCCATACATGATTCAAACAATGCCAACATACAACTATAGCCAGATTCATGGAACCCATGAATCTGTAGGTGCATATCAAACATTGCCCTTGTCTTGCACAGAGCATCAATGGTGCCTTACGTTTAAGGACCATTTAGACACTACCATAACTAGGGAACCAACCTCATCATTAAGGCATAAAAGCCTTACCCCATTGAGGTGTTCCTGTCAGGATCCTCAGTGTACTTGTTCCCTAACAAGCACCCCCATACGCATGCGAATGTCTCCACATTCAATACTTATGAAACGAAGTAACATTTCTAAAAGGCACGTCGTATGAGCAAGTCTCAAACGAGTCAAATCAATATCCCTGTGCTTATTAGACTCTTCGACTTGGAGTTGGTTTAGGTCACGCCATAGAGACTTGTTTCATAACTTCCATCCCTATGCGAGGCCAAGTCCCGTAGCTCAGTGTGACCTTGGGGTTTCATCCATATACAAACAGTTATAATATGCAATTAATAAACATGAATGAGATATGATGAATTGGCCACATAGAATTAAACGACTATGAAACATTACATTTATTATTTCATTAATGTCACAAATTGCTGCTAATAAGAGTAGTTTACAAAAAGAGGCGTAAACTATTTGGCTCTTCCAGGGCACTACTCTAACACAAGGTTAGGCAATGAATTAACAGTTTTGCCTAAATATTTCCAAGAAAATCCCCATTTACCGTGCAAGACCAAGAAAGTCTCCTTATGATTTGGCTTATGTGAACTCCAAGAAGAGGAACCGCTTGACACGTAGAGTTTGAACCCATACTCAGTTGCAAAAAGTAATAAAAATAGGAGAAAAGAAAAAAAAAATGCGCCATAATAGCACTAAACTAGGGTTCCGTCTAGATTTAACGGTCAAACTGACGGAAGGACCAATTTTGAAAAAATTATGATAGTTGGGTGACCATTTTTGTTTAATTGAAAAGTGGGGGACGAAAAATAAATAAGTTGTATGGTTGGATGACAAAAAATATAATATTCCCGTTAACAAATGGTATATCTATCGGTATTTTTGAAAACCTCACACATTTTTTGCAAATGTCAGTACTGGGTCATATTTTCAAATATGATGAACTAGTTTATATTTTAATATACCTTTAAGGATAATTAGTGAAATGAACATGCGTTGCACGTTTATCATTTAATTTTATTTAAATAAGTTTAGCTATTATGTTTATTGAATAAATTAGGATATTTAAAATATCTAATTTGATTAAGTAAATATAAAAACATTTTTAATGAACCATTTTGATCTTAAAAAGCTACACATACAAAAATATTTATATGAAATCTCTCTTTCAGATCATGTACAATAAGTAGAAATTTAAAGTAGAGAAACATTAAAAGAAATAACCAATAAAAATATTTGAAATCATATTATTATATATAAAAAAAGGTTTAAAGTGTATAATAATTTGTCCAAATAATTTTAACTTTTAAGCATAAGTAATAGTTTATAACTTTCAAATATATTTAATAAATAGCCAACAAAGGTTGGTTCAAGTGGTTTTCTTCAGGGCAATGATCCTAGTTTGAATCCACTTGGGGATGTGTACTATATATTGTCCTCACTTCTTAGTACTAAGGTCCCGGATAACTCTTTTATGTGGAAAAAAGTGATACTTCTAAATTTCATAACATTTTGATAGTTTCATTGGTTTCATACTTTCCAAAGATTCTAGTGCGTTAAGATCAAGACAATTCGCTCAAGATATTTGGTAACATATTATTTTGAATTTTTCTATTAAAACTTTTTTGAGCTCGTCCCACCCTCACAAGTCATGACGATTTTGTTCAATCTGTGCATCAAAAATCTTATCCTACACCCGGAGTGCGAACTGACAACTTCTCATCATGTGGTTCGCATATTCATGTTTTGTACAACAACTTGTACATACATTGCTTTGCCCCAATTTTTTGTCATACTTCAGTACATTCATAAGTAAGCTATCATGTTGGCAAAGCCATAGAAAAATTTTGAACTAAAGTAATTTTCAAATTCATTTCCAATTTTTCTCGCATGTCTCATCTGACACCATAAACAGACTATATGTCATTTTATAGGAGAATTTATCATTAGTTGACCTAATCCAAACTCTCTAATCTCTATTATCATGTAGCACGGTTAGGACACTAAGTATCTCATTCACCACCTCCTTGGACAGTAATGTTTTTAACTTATCCAAGTTTCAGTTTTTTATCTCCAAAGATGTCCGCTAGTTTGCCTTATGATAACCATCTATCGTTCCATAAAGACGTCCTTTCATCGTTCCCAATCATCCATTTGTAAAATGGATCCACCATTCAAATGCTTCTAACTATCCTCTTCCATGTTCGAGAAGTCATAAGTTGAGGCTTGTGCTCAATCAAGAATGTCCTCCCCATTTTAAATATTTTTTCTTATGTATCTAGTTTGATATCATCGCCTCTTTATTGAGTATTCTCCATCCCGTTTTAGCGAGCATCACTATATTTATTTTTGGACTTCTCCAAGACCAAATCCACCTTCTCGTTTCTTTCTAATCACATTCTTCCACCCGAAAAAATGGGTCAATTTCTTTATTATATCAGTCGCCTAAAGAAAATTGTGCTTGAGTAAATCAAGTTTATCGTACACGTGATTGGGGAGTCAATTTGTGTGTATGTGGTAGATGAAGATCGAGATCGTGATGAACTGAATAAGTGTCATTCGTCTAAAACGGTTTGTCGTTTTGGATTTCTATCTCAAGAGGCGCTTTTTAACTGTCTTAATCACAATCGAGAAATGCTCATTATAGTTTTAGCTAAAGTTCATCTGCACCCTCAAATAGTTCCTTAAGTTGTCTGTACTTTCCACGCCCAAAATTCTAGAAACCTAGTGTAACGCCCCAGTTTTCATTTACTAATTTCTTACGTTCATTATAATTTTATAAAATTATATTTCAACATATTTACATGAAAATCTATGAATTCATATCGTCTTGAGAATTTCTTGCACGACTTGGAAAATAAGAGCCGAAACTGAATTAATTGCCGAACGTGATCTAATTGCTTAATTATCCTTAAATGCTCATTCATTTTAATTCAAGGACCTAATTGCACGACAAATTCTTGGACTAAAGTGATTATTTCTCATGGAATAGAACTTGATTGCATGACTTAAGTAGTTTGAGGGACTTAATTGCAAATTGTGCTTGATCATCCCTACATGTAGAAGCATCATGTAGTCTCCATTTCATTTATCATTTCATTTCATAAAAATATACACAAATTTGCTCCCACATAATCACGGTTCATCCAAGAAGAGAGAAGAGAGGAGATTTCATCAAATTCATCCAAGTTTTTCAAGAAATTTCAAGCTCTTGAAGCTCAAGCATCCATCATCATCATCTTCTTCCTTTTTTCCATTCAAGTGCATGTAAGTGATATATATATATGATCTCTTGACAAAGGAGTGATGATGCTAGGGTTAGGAATTTGTTGAATAATGGATTACTTGTTGATTATTACATGAATACATGAATTTTCCATGGATTGATGCATGAATCCTTGAAGAAATTGAAGTTATGGGATGAGTTTATACATGAACTTGAAAGTGATAAATCTTGATGATCAAGCAATATTTAATTGTTTATTTGGTGTTTTATGATACTTTGAGTATATATGCATGTTGATTTCTAGAAATATTGCATTTTGGTGCATAAAAACTTGGTTTTTGGTTAATTTGTATTTTGGCCGAAGCCTCCCCTGTTCTGCTCTATTTTCTTTGTCCAGAATTTGAAGGTCGCGGTCGCGACCAAAAATAGAACAAAAACGGTCGCGCCCGCGACCCACTCACAAAATTGGCGGAACAGTAGGTCGCGCCCGCGACCTGAAATACACATAAATCAGGTCGCGGACGCTACCAAAATTTGGCCAAGTTTCGAGTTTTGAAAAATTACATAAAAATTCATGAAAAATTAGGTCGCGGCCACGACCAAAAATAGAGTAAAAATGATCGCACCCGCGACCCCTTCGAAATCTGCATTTGTCCAACTTCGAACCTACGCCATTTTCACCTCGCTTAGAACTAGAAAACGTGCCATATACCGTTGGAAAGGTCTATGTGTCTAGTTTTACACCCAATAAACAAAACTCAATTCTAACTTCTAGAATTCAAGTTATTCCGGGTTTTCTACAGGGTGTGCATTTCCCAAAAATTGTCAGTTTTCCTAAACTTCACCAAAACCTTTCATATTGCATTCTTTTTACTTCCTTGGCTCCCGTATGTGTCTTATATGAGTTATAAACTTGGTTTAGTAATAATTATGCTCTTAATTGACATTCCTTAATTGTTGTTGCATGACATATTGATTATGACTTTGTCGTGCGTCTTAAATGATTCATACGGGTCGTGTCTCACGTATACATGTCTATCTTGCATAGACCAGCATCCCCGGGATGAGGAGATAGCTCCGTAGGCCGTGTCCTACTTTTATTTTGTTGGTAAAGGTGAGGTTTAATTGCTAGTTACATAGAACCTATATAACCTTATGTGGATTCAGGTCAAACTGTATATATAGTTATAATTATTTCTAACTGTCGAGTCATACTTACTAAAAGAAAGCCGTGTATCATGTTACAATTCATGTTTACCATGTTACCGTGATTGAACCGTGACCGTGACACCATGTTACCGTGAAAGGTGAAGGCTCGCAACCTTCCCGTTATTGAGTGAAGGAGTTCATGGGAGTGAAGGAGTTCATGGAATTAAGTTCATGAAACTGATACGTGTGCAGTATAATTGAGTTGCATGATCGCATATTAGTTAATAAGTGCTTGATATTGATAGTTGTAAGCTCGGGCGAGTTCTATGTTATTCTTGAACTTATATTATCTTTGGTTATAAAACCTTACCCGAGGTTATAACACCTTACCTGAGGTTATAACTTGCAGGTTAGTTGCGCTAATATTTATTTAAACCCCTCACTCAGTCTTCCGATCCATAGACTGACGCCTCCAACTTTCAGTGTTTTGCAGGTGCGTGCTAGGCGGGAGTTAGAGTCGTGTGGTGTCTTTAGTTTGAGTCTAGTGCACTTCACCTTCATCTTATTCTCATAATGTTCTCACTTATGTATATTATGACATGTTTTGTAAGTGTGGAGATGATAATGTATTGATATATGGAATTAGAGGATAGTATGTCTTGAGTACGTGACAAGTGATATGGGGAAATTATTATGCATCCGCTCGTTTTATTGCATTGTGATATTTTGATGTGAGGGTTAGTCCCGCCTAGCTAGTTGGTTTTTTTTTTGTCACCCGTTCGCTATAGGTTGAGTCATATACGGACTATCTATTTCGTATGTGGGTCGACCTATAGTGCGGGGGTGTGACATCCTTACGTATAGGGGTGCTACACCTACTGCTTTAAGTTTTTGACATATGAGGTGCCAACACCACATGTGATTTGCTGAAGTTTAATTTGAGACCGAACGCCTTGGGAAACGCATCAACCACACTTTAAATGCAATTTGCTCCATCCACGATATTTTTAACTCCCAATATTAAGTCGTTCACAAAAAGAAAGTGTGAGATGAGAGGGCTTCTTTGATATACCGTAGTTGACTTCCAGTGTCCGGCTAAAATGATCTCTTCAATTATACATGTACCACGTAGAGTACAAATAAATAAAGTGAGAGTGATTGCCTTATCTAATGCCATACATTCGTACAGCCTACGTCGTTTCACCATTCTATACAATCTCCGGTTATATCCTTTACATTCTACTCATAATGATATTGATGATTTTTATCGGGAATTTGAAGAAAGTTAAAATTTTTCTTAGAAAATTCCATCAGATTTTGTCATACGTCTTTTCAAGATTCAATTTCAGCACCATACCCTTTTTTTTATCATTGGAGTGATGTAGCATTCGTAACATTTCTTGAGTTATCAAAATATTGTAATGGGTGCTTCAGCCTAGAATGAAGCTATTATGGTTCGATCCGACAATTTATTTGATAATACGGCTTAAACGAAGTTTAATCATCTTGGAGATCATTTTGAGAAATACGATCACAACGTAATAGGCTAAAACTCGTTTATTTTTTTGGAGCATTAATTTTTTAAATTAGGTAAATAAAAACCCGATATTCCTTTTTGGGAATTAATTCTTAATGAATTTCACTATTGAGTCTCCTACTATACTATATCCTAATATGTTTCAAAAAAAGAAGTTTGGGAATCGTCTACTCCTAGAGCTTTGTGCATGCTCTTTACTACCCTCAAAATTTTCTCATTTGAAGCCATTCTCACCAAGTTGTTTATCCGCTAATACCTTAGGGTTCGTAGGAGCAAGCTTATACCAAGACTCATCACCTCTTTAATGGTATCTCCACTGAATAGTTTGGTGTAGTACTCCCAAGTGTGTGGCTTCAGTTGATCATTATTGGTTACCCATTCATTGTCTATTTTGGGAGCATTCATCTGGTTCCTCCTTCTTCTCGTTATGACTGAGAAATGAAAGAAACGTGTATGTTTATCACCGAATTGGAGCCAATTAATTCTCGACTCTTAAAATTAAATAATCTCTTCATGCTGAAATAATTTGTTATATTCTGCCATCAATTCTTTATCCATTAATACAGACCTTACTTGTCTCGTGCATAATGCTCTGAAAATTCTTTGTATTTTTTTTAATTTTTTTTTGCTTTTCGAACACATTGAAAACTATTCAAGGACTATTGTTTTGGAGCAATGATCCCAAATCAAAATATCCTTCAAGTTCTGACTCAGCCAATAAGTCGTGTATTGCTACTTTGGAAAATGTAGATCTAAATTAATAACTATTGGAGCATCTTGAAAATTTTAATATAATCTTTGAATTTCAGTTTATCGTAATACGCTATTTCACTTTGTCTTGTCCTTTATAAATATATTTATAAAAATATTTCACAATTGTCCTTAATTTTGGTGTGCGTGTGTATATACATTAAAATCAAGTAATATATTCTTTCTTTTAACTAACTATTCTTTATCTTTTTTCTATATTCTTTTTGCCATTTGATCTTGGATTATGTTTTCTCATTTATATTTTTCTTATACTATTATTTAAGATTTATATTATTTTTTTTATAATTGATTTTATGTATGTAGTAGAAGAAATTAAAAAAGCATATTTATATAAAAAATTCAAGGAAATTTATAAAATTAAATTATATCTTATTTTTATATACACACTTATCGAGTCTCCTTAAAATTCTTAGTTTAGCATAACTTTAGCCTGACGATTTGTAATTCTAAATTGTGGTATATTAAGTCGTAAAAAACAAAAGTGTTATTCGTACTTTTAAGTATTTAATTTATGTTTTATTATGTAATTAAAGTAAGATTAGGATTAGTTAGATTTAGATAATTAAAATTGATGAATGTGAGTTTGCCTAAGGAGCGGGGGAGAGGGGGGAGGGGGGTTGAATTAGGACTTAAAAACTTTTTAAGAATTTTATAAAATTTTATGAAACGCAGCGGAAATATTAAGGTTTAAGACAACCGTTTATCAGAGTTGAGTGCGTGTTTTGCTTGAAATAGTTACTGGTATGAATAATGAAGTACCACACAGTGTGATAATGGAAATATGCAAAGCAAGTAAATGACACGGCTATTTATCCAGGTTCAGTTCGAAGACCTACTTCCTGTCCCCAAGTTTTAACTTAGGATTTTAAAACCTGTTTCACTCAAATATATTAACACAAGTACAATAAAGTTCAGGAGTAAAACAGTAAGAACCAGAGGGTTTAGAAAAACTCCCTATGAGAGTTAATACAATATAACCGATCACCAATCTTGGCAAAAAGATAGTGTGACTCGTTCTAGCGGTAGTATCGCGACCACTCAGCTTCCATGACCTCAGTGTAGTACGCTTAATGTCAGTCACACCTAGTTAGAACTAGCTATCGACTGACTATTTCCATGACACAACAACCCTGCACAACTCAACTTGCTCCAAGCAATTCTTGCGCTTGAGTTTGATCTCTTCACCACCAAAGTCCCTCGAGACAACAAACAAGCAAACAAGAATTAGAAGAAAACACCAAACTGTATATGAAACTCAATATTCTCGTTTTCACTACGTTGGTCTAACACTCTTTTTTCCCTTACTGATTTCTCTAGATATGTCTCTATTAAATACAAGTAACACAATGGCTATAATGTGTAAAATAAGGAAGAAGCCATTTGGGATTGATACTGGTACAAAAGGAAAGATTTTCGGCGAAGTTCCAAACAAATTTCAAAAGCACCAGGTCAACACTTTCCATATAAATAAAGATTTTAAGCATGTGACAAATATGTGTATGGAAAAAAAATCACTAAAGGACACATAAAATCGTGGATTGAGATCAAGGTAATTAAAGAATGATTTTATGCAATTCAAATAATCTTTCCATGCTAGAATTAAACATGTGATACAAGAATATATGGAAAGATGCAAAAATATATCAAATATCTTGGAAGCATCAAAACTTGCCATTTAAGTACCAAAGAGGTCAACAAAAATTATATATATTAATATTAGTTAATTAAAAAATTACATTATAATTAATTAATTTATTGAAAAATATTTGATGTAAATCATTCCACTATATTATTTTGTTAATTAGATAAGTTTATAGAATTATAATATGATTATAATTTAAGAAAAATTTTTGAATTTAGATAACTAGAACTATGGACTTATATAATTAGAATTACATTAGGATTAATCTATTGAAAGTTATCTTATGTAACTCATTCAATTTAAATAATATTTTATTTTACATAATTATCAAAATTTATAAAGTGAATCAATTTGTTGTTTTCCAGATCGTTAGATATATCTTATTATAATATTTTAAATTATAGGCCTTAAAAAAAAAAAAAAAATAGACAACTTATATTATAAAATTTGAATACAATTAATTAAT
The DNA here is from genome assembly GCA_037501455.1 of Lantana camara. NCBI lineage: Eukaryota > Viridiplantae > Streptophyta > Magnoliopsida > Lamiales > Verbenaceae > Lantana > Lantana camara. Next base: position 128,308,337 of record CM074855.1, read on the forward strand.
ATATTAATATTAAAACAATCCATGTCGAACTATATATCTTTTTCTGGGGTAAGTTGGATAAATTTTAATTCTGTCGAGTCTTATTTTAAATTAATAAGTGCCTTTTACATCATTATCCTTGACTAATAATAATTGACATAATTATTATGAGGGTATTTTAGGTGATCAACATTTTGTAAGAAACATTCGTGCTTTTATAATATACTAGCAAAATCAACATGCGTTGCACGTTTATCGGTTAGTTTTAAATAATTTTACTATTATATATATCCGTTTAATGGGGTAATGTGGGATAAATCCCCAATTGGGCATCATATTTTTACTTAACTCCCCACGTATAAATTTCACATAATGTAGTACAAATATGATATAATGCAGTATTTATATCCTATTATGTAGTATAAATTTAGTAATATGTTGTATCCAAAAGTATTTTCAAATTTGAATATAATATAGTAATATTAAAACAATCGTTGTTGAACTATATATCTTTTTTAGGTAAGTTGGAGAAATTATATTTCTATCAAGAGTCCTATTTTAAGTTAATAAGTGCTTTTTAAATACAGTTAAATTAATAATTTATAACATGTATAGGGTAATGTGGGATAAAACCTCAATTGGGCATCCTATTTTTACTTAACTTCCCAATTGGGCATCATATTTTTACTTAACTCCTTACGTATAAATTTCACATAATGTAGTACAAATATGATAATGCAGTATTTATGTCCTATTATGTAGTATAAATTTAGTAATATGTTGTATCCAAAAGTGTTATAAATATATTCTAACTCTCAAAATATGTTGTATAATTTTCACATGATGTAGTACTAAAACGCTCTAATGCAGTATTTATATCCTATTATGTAATTTATGGGGAGTTAAGTAAAAATATCCAAACTGATGGGGAGTTATTCGCGACTGTCCTATTGTTTAATAAATTTAAATATTAATAGTGCCTTACATAATTAAATAAATATAATAAAAAATTTTATGAATCACTTTGGTCTTAAAAAATTATACATTTAAAATTATTTGTATAAAATATCTTTTTCAAAATTTGAGCAATAATAATATCTAATAAATTGCAAACTACACAAATAACACATGTTACGAATATTTGAAATTATCATGCAAAATAAATTAATGAAAGTGAAACACATAATTATAATGCATATAGATGCAACATAGTTACACAAACAATACAAATCCTATTGACCTGACCTAACATTTTAGCAATTAATTTAAATACTTCACGTTATAATACATACTAAATTAATTAAAATGAAACACATAGCTGTGATGCATGCAGATGCAATAGGGATATTTTTCTTCTTAACTTATTCTTTTTTATTTTTCTTACTTCATTTACTAATAGTCAAATACACTGCGTTCCAAATTTTTTGGGGCATCACAACCCCCCTGCCTCCCTCTCTCTCAGAGGATCTGGTCCACAAATCAAATTCATCTAAACTTATATTCTAATGATATCCATTGTCTTAAACCTCGTTTATTTAAGTGTCCATCTGGTTGACTGTTTCTAGTATCCCACATCGGTTGGAGAGGGGAACGAAACCTGCCTTATAAGAAAGTGGATACCTCTCCCTTGCAGAGGCTTTTTTCTGGGCTGGGTATCAGTCAGGAAGAACAAAACTGTGAGGTGGGCTGTGTGAGACCAAAGCGGATAATATCTGCAGGCGGGTATTCGGGCTGTTACAAATGGTATTGTTGGGATTAATGCACTAAAAATCCAATTATATTGTAAATATTTTGGATTAATAAAACTGAAATTATAGCAAGTTATGAGTATTTTACAAATTTAATAATTAATGACGTGTGATGGTATTTTTATATGAAATGTGTTTCATAGGAAAAAACTTTAAATACCAAAATTCACGTGTCATTAAAGTTCTAGTCGGTATGATAAGAAAATGTTCTTATCAAGACTATAATGTGTTATATAAGATGATTAGTCTTTCGTCCTAGGGAAATGGAGTTTCCAATTATAACACATTGATGATTTTCAATGAGATTGGAAACATCGAACTGGACCACTGAGATTGTTTATTTTATACTGCTATCTAAAATGAACAAAATCTCGGAAGTATTACACTCTTGATCCTGATAATGTTTCTACGTTAGGCATGTAATGTTAATCACTGTGATGTACTCAGAAGTGAGGTCTCGGTAACGGGTGGCCAAAATAGTTTGTACGTTCGGTGATTGCATGAAATGTGCTAAAGAGAAATATTGATCGAGGAATCTGTAGCCTTGCTGGAAGGTTAAAGATATCCCTGAAATAGATTTGCAAAATTTCAAATAAAACTTTGGCCAAAGTACTTCGTGTGTGCGTCAACGAAGTTGTATGTTGAATGTGTTTCACATACAGGGAATTTGGACTTAAGGCAAATCAAGAAATTTCAGATTGGAAGTGAAAAATAAATGATAGTAGTATTGATTTATTTTTCATGGATATCTGTACAGAGGAGTAAAATGCAAAATTATTCTAGATCGAGAAATTCGTGAATAATTTAATTAATTTTAGAGTTCAACAATATTTATTTAGTGGAATTAAATATTGTTAAACGGTAATCAATTATTGTCATGGGATGATAATAGATTGACCCGTTTGGAGCTAAAATTAATTAGTCCTGCAGGTCCCCCCGCAAGCCCCAACGAAGATCAAAAGAGAAAATATTAAAAGGAGAGAGAGAAATGAATTTTCAAAAGAGTTTGAAAATAGCCAAGGAATTTATTTTGAGAAAATAAATTAAATTCCAAAGAGTTGGAAATTGCCGAAATTTTATTTTGGAGAAAATAAAATTTTTTTGGAAAAAAAAAAGTTTTTTGAATGATGTGGCGAAGTGCTGACATGGCAGGTGACGTGTCACGCCACGTTAGCAGGTCAGCCGCCAAGTGGCACTGACTTGGCGCCAGCGTCTCCGACACGTGGACGGTGCAGATCGAGCCACGCCAGCACGAGTCAACGGCCCAGATGGAATCTGAAATGGGCCGGGTCAAAGCGGTTGATCAGCCAACGGTTCGGGGAGGGTCGGGTTAGGGTCGGACCAGGTTCGTCCGACCTAAACACGTGGCCAAATGGGATTTTGCCACGTGGCATGTGACCAGACCCCTAAAGCGACCGGTTCATGTTGAATCGGTTTGGGGTTGAACCGCCGGTCCGACCGGGCCGGACCGGCCGCGTGGCAACTGCTCACTCGCGCGTGCTTCTGACACGTACCATGCACACAGCCGCCACATGGGCGGCGCGTGCGGTGGGCGTTTGGCGCGTGCTCGGCACCGCCATGCTCGTGGTGACTTGGGCTACACTCCGGTACCATCTGATTGGCTGCTGGGTCTTGGAGTGTACGGTAATTTGCTGAAAAAGGACAATTATAACCTTGAATTTTGGCCTATAAATAAGAGCTGAGGTTCATTTCCAATACAATCAGTTTTGGAATTCTAATTTTGGCAGTTTGAAAGCCATTTGGCTAATTGTCTCTCTCTAGTTAATTAGTCCTGAATTAAGGATTAATTAATTACTTAATTAGGTGGTTATATAATTAATATATAATCCACTTAATTATTAGAAAATAAGAATTTTCTAAAATTAGAAAAAAGGGTTTTTCTAGAAAAATAGTTTCTCAAAGTATTTAGCGAAATACTGCCGGAGCGCACACTCCAAAATCTTAATTGAGGATATTGCGGGGAAGTTCTTCCGGTTTCAGAAAAAAATCAAGGTACTGGAAAAGTGCCGTTGATAGCCATATTTTGCAGTACGGTAATACCGTTATGTTGCCAAAATTATTATTTGCATACTGTGATTATATGCTATGTGATTTAAAATTATGTTATCGATGCCTGTATATATTAGAAAATGTTGGCCGATTTTTTTCGCCGCTTTATTAAAATATTTTGGAAATATTTTGATAACGAGGTTATGGCGAAATTTTTTGAATATTACGCTATACCGTCACTCTGACTCGGGCCCGCCACACCAAGAACTCGTATTAGAGCGGGGCTCTGATTATATACTTGCATTGATAAAGCATAAGATGCATCGTAAATTCTGTCTAAGGAGGCTGGTTTTTAAGTGGGACCCTTGTGACCCCTCCAGTCTTTCCTGGGGATGTGCGTGGAATGGTAATTTTCTGGGAATCGATTTCAATAGTCTTCCTGGTTAATTGGCGAATCAGTAAATATGATTTAAATTATGTGATAATTTATAACATATTTACTTAAGGCCATTAAAATTTTAAAGCGTGATAATTATTTACAAGCAAGCTTTAATTTTAAATGTGGCATGATAATATGAGATATTATATTGTTTCAATTTTACATGTTTTATTTAATGTGATTAGATAAATAATGTTTAATAAAGATTAAACACGATGCATAATTGGATTAATATATTTTTTTGGTCTAATTAATAAAGAGTTATTAAAGCCTTAAAATATTATTAGGGTTATTTAATAATCCTAGTGGGAGAATATTAATTAGATTAATTACTTCCAAGAATAAGAAGACGCCAAAGGTGATTATTTAATAATCAAAGATAATCCACAAATCTTAAAAATTCAAGTGGGAGCCAGATGAAAAGAGTTGGATTCTCACGGCCTCCATTACCCGTCTATAGTATAGTGGAAATATACTACTCCTTTTGGCGGGTATGTATTCGTGGTATACAAGATTAGACTTCTACGGATAGAATGAAGTACGGGGAAAGTCAACTCGACCACGCCTCCGTGGAGTGCTTGATCTACTCGTACAAATTTCTAGGTAACGGTGTACTCTTGACTAAGTAATGTATTAACCTTCCTTCGGAGCTATGTTACATTTACTTAGAAGCCAAAGGTTAACGTGGTGGATTAACATAGTTTGATAAGAGTTACCTAGATGACATGTTAATTAAAGATTTATTCTTGCTTTTCTAAGCGGTTTTCGATCTCGCTTCCGGGGAGTCAACTGCGGTTAAGTCACCATTGTGTAAACCAAAAATGTTTACGTGGATTTCATTTAATGGTTAGATGCAAAAGAAGTAAAATACCAGATCATAACTTTTTTTTTTAATATTTCAGTTTTAAACAATGACGACCGCTAGCCCGCTTCAATCGATCCTAAAGGAAAATAGGCTTGAAGGGTCTAACTATGCTGACTGGAAAATGAATCTTGACATCGTGTTTGGTCACGAGAATCTGAAACAAGTGCTCACTGAACCTTGTCTAGGGGTACCGAAAACTACGACCAATCAGGATATGAGAAATGCTTATGCCAATTGGATCAAGTCCAAATGATTTGGCTAGGTCTTATATCCTGGCATCTATCTCCAATGTTCTTAAGCATCAAATGCATGAGATGCCAACTGCTACGAACATGATGGATCATCCCCATCAAATGTTTGGAGGACAGAATCGAGCCAAGAGGCTCGAATTAATGCGGAGGCTGTTAGTTACCAAGATGTCTGAGGGATCACCTGTTCAGGATCATGTTATAAACATGATGGCTTGCCTGAACGAAATTGAAAGCCTTGGTGCTAAATTTGATGATCTCAGCAAACAGGATATGATCCTATGCTCTCTGCCAAAGTCGTTCGACACATTCAGGCAAAATTATTCTATGAACAAATTGGATTTTTCTCTGCCTGAATTGATGAATGAACTTAAAGTGACAGAGGGAGTGATGAAAGCTAAGGGAACTATTCTCCTGGCACAGAGATCAACTTCCACGACTCCAAAAGTCAACAAGTGGAAAAAGGGAAAGGGAAAGGTTCTCAATCCTAAGAAAAAGGTTCAGAAGAAGAAGGGTAAACCTAGCAAAGGAAAATGTTTCCACTGTGGAGAAAATGGGCACTGGAAGAGGAATTGTCCAAAATACTTAGCAAGTCTTCCTGCTAAGCCATCTAGACAAGGCATATCGATATCTTGTTTAATAGAATTATGTTTAGTTGGAAGTCCACCAGATTCTTGGTGTGTGGACTCGGGTTCAACTAATCATATCTGTAATTCTTTGCAGGGGTTCCAGCTAACCAGAAAGCTTGAAGATGGTGAGATGCAGCTACTGCTCGGGGATAATACAAGTATATCTGTATTAGCGGTAGGGACTGTAAATTTGTATTTTGGTGATAGGGTTTTGATGTTGAAAGACATTCTGTACATACCGTGTGTTCGCAGAAATCTGATTTCTGCAAGTTGTTTAATAAATAATGGTTTCAGTATTTGTTTTGAACAAAATTTACCATTAAGCAAAATAAAAATTTTATTTGCTCTGGCACGGTAAAAGATGGTCTTTTCTTGTTATACCCCGATAAAAACCCTGATTCCAAACTTAACACTACTAAGCTTGACTTACTATTCAAGAGAAAAACTCCTATGCTAACGAGGTGTACAAGTGGCATTTACGTCTTGGTCATATTAATCCAAAAAGGATCCAAAGACTAATTTCCGACGAATTGTTGAGTCCCTTGGACTTAACAGAACTACCAGTATGTGAATCCTGCTTGGAAGGTAAAATGACCAAGAGATCTTTTAAATCTAACGGTAATCGAGCCACAAAATTACTTGAGTTAATTCATACGGATGTGTGTAGTCCTATGAGTATTCAAGCAAGAGGAGGTTTTGAGTATTTCATCACTTTTACGGTTGATTACTCTAGATACGGATATGTTTATTTGATGAGATATAAGTCTGAATCTTTTGAAAAGTTCAAAGACTTCAAGGCTGAAGTTGAAAATCAAACTGGAAAACGTATCAAAGCACTTCGATCAGATCGTGGTGGTGAGTATCTATCTATAGAGTTTCTAGAATTTCTCACTGCAAATGGGATTAGATCTCAATTATCTGCATCGAGTACACCCCAGCAGAACGGTGTTGCAGAAAGGAGAAATAGAACTCTGATGGAAATGGTAAGATCTATGATGAGTCATGCTACCCTACCAAGTTCGTTTTGGGGCTTTGCACTCGAAACGACGACACACATATTAAACCTTGTTCCATCCAAATCGGTTCCTAAAACACCAATGGAACTGTGGCGAGGGTGAAAGCCCAGTATCTCCTATCTCCGGATATGGGGAACCCCAGCTCATGTGTTAAGGAAGGATCCTGACAAGTTGGAATCAAGAACAGTGGTTTGTTTGTTCATAGGTTATCCTAAAGGAACAAGGGGTGGTACATTTTACGATCCGAGAGATTAGAAAGTGTTTGTGAGGACTAATGCTAAATATCTCGAAGATGATTTCGTAAATGACCACAAAGGTAGAAGCAAAATTGTGTTAGAAGAAATGACAACATCAGATTCTGAATTCCAAGAACCCGTAGTAACTGAAAATGTGTTAGATACATATGATGTACCAGATACAACATATGATGTAGGGACAAGTACACAACAGCCTCGTCGTAGTGGGAGGATTGTCAGGGCACCTGACAGATACCTAGGATTAACCCAAGTGGTTGAATCTGACGTATCTGATCCTGTCATATATGATGAAGCTATAAAGGATATAGACGCTGACCGTTGGGTCAGAGCCATAGAATCTGAATTAGATTCAATGTATTCCAATAAAGTCTGGGAGCTTGTAGAGGCGCCTGAGGGCATTAAACCTATTGGATGCAAATGGGTCTACAAAAGAAAAAGAGGAGTGGACGGAAAGGTTGAGACCTTTAAAGCAAGGCTTGTGGCAAAGGGTTATACCCATAAAGAAGGTATCGATTATGATGAAACCTACTCGCCTGTAGCAATACTTAAGTCCATAAGAATTCTCCTTTCCATTGTTGCTCATTTTGATTATGAGATATGGCAAATGGATGTAAAGACTGCCTTCTTGAACGGGCACCTTCAAAAAGAGATATACATGGCTCAGCCTGAAGTCTTTATAGCTAGAAATCAGGAGCATATGGTATGCAAGCTTGATAGATCTATTTATGGTCTTAAGCAAGCGTCTAGATCATGGAACATCAGATGTAATGAAGAAATTAAATCCTTTGGATTTATACAATTGCCTGATGAACCATGTGTGTACAAGAGATATCATGATAGTGTTGTAACATTTTTAGTTTTATACGTTGATGATATTCTGCTCATTGGGAATGGCACGGGAATATTGTCGGTAGTTAATATTTGGTTGTAAAACGAGTTTGACATGAAAGACCTAGGTGAAGCTGTTATATTCTAGGGACCAAATTTTGTCGTGATCGAAAGAATAGAATGATTGGTTATCACAAGCAGCATATATAAATAAGATGCTGGCAAGATATAATATGGCAAATTCCAAGAACCCAGAAGAGACAGAGAAATGAAAGATATTCCATATGTTTCGGCAGTCGGAAGCCTCATGTATGCCATGTTATGTACTAGGCCAGATATCTGTTATGTTGTAGGTCTAGTTAGCAGATATCAGTCAAACCCTGGACCCCAACACTGGATAGCTGTAAAGCATATATTAAAGTACTTGAGAAGGATTCGGGATTATATGTTTGTCTATCGCAGTGATGAGCTCATTCCTATAGGGTACATGGATTTAGATTTTCAATCTGATTTAGATTCTAGGCGTTCGATGTCTAAATACGTGTTTACTCTAGGAGGAGCAGCCGTAAGTTGGAGGAGTATTAAGCAAACTTGCATTGCCGACTCCACCATGCAAGCCTAATACGTGGCAGCTTCGGAAGCAGCAAAAAAAGAGTATTGGTTTCGGAATTTCCTAATGGATCTAGAAGTCGTCAAGGAAGGACTTACACCAATCACATTGTACTGTGACAATGCTGGAGCGGTGGCCAACTCCAAGGACCCTCAAAGTCATAAACGTGCAAAGCACATTGAGAGGAAGTTTCACATTATACGTGATTATGTGGAACGTGGAGAAGTGGCAGTGGTGAAAATTGGCTCAGTAAATAATCTGGCAGATCGCTTCACTAAGACTTTGGCACAAAAGAGTTTTAACACTCATGTAGAAGGGATGGGCCTTAGATGTGTAGCCAATTGGATTTAGGGTAAGTGGGAGTTTGTTGGGATTAATGCCCTGAAAATCCAATTATATTGTAAATATTTTGGATTAATAAAACTGAAATTTTAACAAGTTATGAGTATTTTACAAATTTAATAATTAATGACGTGTGATGGTATTTTTATATGAAATGTGTTTCATAGGAAAAAACTTTAAATACCAAAATTCACGTGTCATTAAAGTTCTAGTCGATATGATAAGAAAATGTTCTTATCAAGACTATAATGTGTTATATAAGATGATTAGTCTTTCGTCATAGGGAAATGGAGTTTCCAATTATAGCACATTGATGATTTTCAATGAGACTGAAAACATCGAACTGGACCACTGAGATTGTTTATTTTATACTGCTATCTAAAATGAACAAAATCTCGGAAGCATTGCACTCTTGATCCTGATAATGTTTCTACGTTAGGCATGTAATGTTAATCACTGTGATGTACTCAGAAGTGAGGTATCGGTAACGGGTGGCCAAAATACTTTATACGTTCGGTGATTGCATGAAATGTGCTAAAGAGAAATATAGATCGAGGAATCTGTAGCCTTGCTGGAAGGTTAAAGATATCCCTGAAATAGATTTGCAAAAGTTAAAATAAAACTTTGGCCAAAGTACTTCGTGTGTGCGTCAACGAAGTTGTATGTTGAATGTGTTTCACATACAGGGAATTTGGACTTAAAGCAAATCAAGAAATTTCAGATTGGAAGTGAAAAATAAATGATAGTAGTATTGATTTATTTTTCATGGATATCTGTACAGAGGAGTAAAATACAAAATTATTCTAGATCGAGAAATTCGTGAATAATTTAATTAATTTTAGAGTTCATCAATATTTATTTAGTGCAATTAAATATTGTTAAACGCTAATCAATTATTGTCATGGGATGATAATAGATTGACCCGTTTGGAGCTAAAATTAATTAGTCCTGCAGGTTCCCCCGCAAACCCCAATGAAGATCAAAAGAGAAAATATTAAAAGGAGAGAGAGAAATGAATTTTCAAAAGAGTTTGAAAATAGCCAAGGAATTTATTTTGAGAAAATAAATTAAATTCCAAATAGTTGGAAATGGCCGAAATTCTATTTTGGAGAAAATAAAATTTTTCAGAAAAACAAAAAAAAAGAGTTTTTTTATGACGTGGCGAAGTGCTGAAGTGGTAGGTGACGTGTCACGCCACGTCAGCGGGTCAGCCGCCAAGTGGTGCTGACTTGGCGCCAGCGTCTCCGACACGTGGACAGTGCAGATCGAGCTACGCCAGCATGAGTTAACGGCCCAGATGGAATCTGAAACGGGCCGGGTCAAAGCGGTTGATGGGTTAACGGTTTGGGTAGGGTCGGATTAGGGCTGGACCAGGTTCGTCCGAACCGGACATGTGGCCAAATGGGATTTTTCCATGTCGCATGTGACCAAACCCCTAAACCGACCGGTTCATGTTGAACCGGTTTGGGGTTGGACCGCCAGTTCGACCGGGCCAGACTGGCCACGTGGCAACTGCTCACGTGCGTGTGCTTCTCACACGCGCCATGCACACAGCCGCCACATGGGCGGCGCATGCGGGCGCGTGTGGCGGGTGATTGGCGCGTGCTCGGCACCGCTGTGCTCGTGGTGACTTAGGCTACACTCTGGTACCATCTGATTGGCTGCTGGGTCTTGGAGTGCACGACAATTTGCTGAAAAAGGACGATTATAACCTTGAATTTTGGCCTATAAATAAGAGCTGAGGTTCATTTCCAATACAATCAGTTTTGGCATTCTAATTTCAGTAGTTTGAAAGCCATTTGGCTAATTCTCTCACCCTAGTTAATTAGTCCTGAATTAAGGATTAATTAATTACTTAAGTAGGTGGTTATATAATTAATATATAATCTACTTGATTATTAGAAAATAGGAATTTTCTAAAATTAGAAAAAAGGGTTTTTCTAGAAAAATATTTTCTCAAAGTATTTAGCAAAATACTGCCAGAGCCCACACTCCAAAATCTTAATTGGGGATATTACGGGAAAGTTTTGCCGGTTTCATGAAAAAATCGAGGTGCTAGAAAAGTGCCGTTGATAGCCATATTTTGCAGTACGGTAATACTGTTATGCTGCCAAAATTATTATTTGCATACTGTGATTATATGCTATGTGATTTAAAATTATGTTATCGATGCCTGTATATATTAGAGTTATGTTGCCCGATTTTTTCCGCTACTTTATTAAAATATTTTGGAAATATTTTGATAACGAGGTTATGGCGAAATTATTTGAATATTACGCTATACCGTCACTCTGACTCGGGCCCACCACACTAACAACTGGTATCAGAGCCCGGGCCTGGGCTGGTGGGCCAGCGAGGACGCTAGTCTCTCTTAGTGGGGGTGAATCTAGTACCCCACATCGATTGGAGAGGGGAATGAAACCTGCCTTATAAGGAGGTGGATACCTCTCCCTTGCAGAGGCCTTTTCTTGGGCTGGGCATCAGTCGAGAAGAACAAAACCGTGAGGTGGGTTGTGTGACACCAAAGCGGACAATATCTGTAGGCGGGTATTCAGGCTGTTACACTGTTCGTACTATTATTTTTTGAAATTTAATCGATGTTTGGTTGTGATGTTTTGTACCTTTACTTTATTGAATTTTCTTTTATTTCTGTTTGATATTATCATTTTTAATTTTCATCATATTGATACTTTCATTTGATCTTTCCCCTAATAAATTACTCCTCCAATTGTATGACTTATCAATTTCTTTAATCTTCCTCCTACGTATATCATCCCCATCTCCTGGTGTTTACAATAAACTTTATGGTTATTTTTATCTCTTGTGATATTTCATGCTATCTATTAGTCACTGTTCGAGTTGAGTGCTCTTCTATATTTTTTCAAATCTGAGTGGTAAGCTTATGTTACCTTATTTGATTATTGATAGAAATTGGTAGGATCTATGACCTTTAAAAGTCTATTACATGATGCCCAAGGACTTGATTGTCTTCTTGTAATCTTGGAGTAACTAAAATATTAACAGTAAGGTCTACTGTCGAGGGCTATCATTTTTTAATTTTGGTATTTCGTCTCTTTCGAATTCATTGTTCTTCCTTCCTCATCACTATTGACGTTTTCTTTGTTCCTATTTATCGCAGTCCTCTCAAATCAACATTTGCTCAAAGTATTCTTATTTTTTTTGTACAATGCGAGTTGGCATTTATATATTACTACTTTATATTTTCTTATTTAGTTGAATTATTTCAACTCATATAAAGTATAATGTAGTTCTTATTTGTGCTATGAAAATATTTGTCGATATTTGCTACTTGTTTTTAACTTTTAGTATTCGGGAAGAAAATCTTGTATCCATCCCTTTCTTTTAAATAGTTAATCTTAATAGATAGACACTTAGGTTCTAGTTCGTTCCAATTTTTTTTCTTGATAATATCCCCGACTTTTGATAACATATTTAATATTTTGGTTCTGACACTACTATCTTTGATTTTAAGGTACTCGATCTACTCTCTCCGAAATTAGATCGACTCATAATGATAGTATATTTCAACCACTGATAAGTAAGTTCAACTCTCTTTTAATTAGTTGGTTACATATTCTAATATCTGTTGCTAAAACTTCTTGACAAGTCGTGTTCATTAATGCATTTTTAATATGCAGTGATGTATGTAGTTTAATATAAAATACAGGATGATACATAATCATATAACATGTTTTATGTATATCATAAATGCAACAAACCTATGATGAAACACGTTTGATTAACATGTTCCCTTTGTCAAATATTTCCCATATAAATAACTTCTAACTTTCTAAGATTATCCGCAGTTGATCTGTATCATTGTCCCTAAAAGTGCAGCAATTTGTGTGCTCATTTTTCTTGTATTGTTCTAACTCTTTACTCGCTGACTTAAAATTTATTTTTCACGGGAATGAATCTTTCATGCTCTTCTTACGTATAATTTTTTCATTTTCAATTGTAATGCTCTGCTCATCTAATCATACATGTATGATGTCGTAAGTGAGTTTATTACATAATTATGTAATTTAATTGTATCTTTATTTGATTTAATTACTTTAATTGTTTGTAATTATGTGAATAATTCTCAAATTATATGAATATTCATGATTTTTTACATGACCAATGTGAAATGACATGCTTTACGTGTTTAAATGTCCTTAATTACAACTTATTTAAAGTATTGGGAATAAATTCAAGGGATTTTTTTTTGGCCATCCGAACTTTGCGCCTTTTTACAATTTACCGTTCCAACAAACTTTCATTTTAAACCGTCATCTTATGTTTGTATTTGTAACATACGGTCATCTGAACTTTTTTTTGGTGGTTTTGGCTAAAAAATATGACACGTGGCATGTTTATAAAACATACACGTCAGTCGTATTTTTACCAAAACCACCAAAAAAAGTTTAGAAGGCGGTATGTTACAAATGCAAAGAATAGATGGTGCGATTTACAATGAAAATTTATTGTGATAGTAAATTGCAAAAAGAGACAAAGTTCGGATGGCAAGAAATCTTTTCCCATAAATTCAAAATGAATTTTGGACAAATTTGCTATTTTTTAAAAGTTTAGGGGCCTAATATAATCAAGTCATTTTTTGCCATTTATGGAGATGTATTTTTCGATTTCGACTTTATCTTTGAACTCGGGATATCAAACCGAATCCGATGATTGTGATCTTGTACATTTTCGAGCCCGTTTACTTTAAAATCAGTTGGTATGGACCGGTATGGTTACTACACAAAGTAGATAAAAAATTTCTTCTTTTTTCTCCTAGTCCTTGGCCGATCAGTGTGCCTCTCATACCTATTCTCTCTTCCCCTCCCTCTCCCGCCCTCTCTCTCTCTCTCTCTCTCTCTCAATAGTAAAGGCAAGCTTCAAGATTTTTCTAGTTCAAGCTCAAGTGTTCATCTTCCTACATCCTTTAATCCTTCAAGATATGAAATATGTTCTTCTTCTTCTTCTCCTCTATATTTTGAGGTTCTTTTCATGGTGTTTGAATGTGTTTATATGATTATTTGTGTATGAGTTGCCATGTATGAGTTTTTTGTAAAATGGTATTTATGTTAGAATAAATGGTATTAGATGCCTCTTATGTAATCAATATGAAGCTTATTGCATGAATTTTGGGTTTGAAGAAATGGGTGGTTGGAGTTTTTAACACTTCCATTAATGGAGGTTAATACTTTGGTGGTTTTGGGGTGTTAAGCATGTTTTTTTGTATTTCATTAGCCTTAATGTGGCATACGAGTGTTGTATGAATATTTGCAAGTTTTTAGATGTGTTGTTGTTTCCTTGGAGGGGTGGCATACTCCATGGTCATCTTCTTTGAACCCATTATTTTCTGACGCTTCTAGAATGTCCCAAAACACGAAGAACTTTTGAACTATTTCAACCCATGGCTGTGGGACATAGGGAAAAGACATTCTATTCTGACCTCCACTGCCAGGGAACTTCTGAACTAATTTATTCCCAAGCCTTGGGACTTTGCGGGGAGACTTTCTATCAACGTCCCACAATCATGGGACATCCCTTTTATTTTTATTCCCACGTCATGGTCCTGCTTTCCTTCATGCCTCGTTTTGAATTTAACCTATTTTTGTGCTTACTTCTTGTATGTTTCTAATGTGGTATACTATATTTGTATGTTTGTTAATGATCTTGTATGCTACCGTATGATTTCAATTGCATATCAAAGGTGGTCGAATGTTCTTATATGTCATAATCACGAATCATATTCTTATGAATATCTTAAATTATGATCATTGCACGCATACATGCATTTAAGGTATTCATAAGCATCCTCGTACGTTTTTTAGTTCATATTTGAGTTTAAGTCATATGTCTTGTGTTCGATTTATACACAGGTATTCCAAAATTCCATCTGTCTTTTTGTATTATTTCATTTTTATACTTGCCTCTATCTATTAAATTTATTTTTTCTTTTTTACACTCTTTAATATATAATTTCATATATTTTCTTTATTATTTTTGGTTGTACAATTAAGTCAGACATACAGGGGAGACATTCTGTCTTAGTACCCACAGTTAGGGAACTTCTGAACTAATTTGTTACCAGGGCTTTGACTTTGCGGAGAGGCTTTCTATCGCTCTCCCACGACCGTGGAACGAAGCCTTATTTTTCTTCCCAGGTCGTGGTGCTATTTTCCTTCATGCTTCGTTTTAACTTTAACCTCGTTTTTGTGCTTACTTCTTCTATGTTCCTAATGTGACATACTATATTTGTATATGTGTGAATGATCTTGTATGTTATCGTGTGATTTTAATTGCACATCAAAGGTGCTCGAATATTCTTATATGTCATAATCACACATCATACTCTTATGAATATCGTAAATTACAATCATTACATGCATACATGTATTCAAGGTATTAAAAGTATCGTCGTACGTCTTTTGGTTCATATTTGGGTGTAAGTCATATCTCTTGTGTTCGGTTTGTACAAAGGGGTTCCGAAATTCCATCTATCTTTTTGTGTTTCATTTTTATACTCGTCTGGATCTATTAAATTTATTTATTCTTTTTTAAACTATTTAATATATAATTTCATATATTTTATCTTTATTTTTAGTTGTACAAAGTGATATCATTTTTATCCATTAATAAGTAATAATAAATTTTAATAGTAAAAATATAAATTTATGTGGAACATGGTAAATATTTGTCCTTATATTATTAATTTTATTTTTAAATATGCAAATATCTTACAATATAACTTATAGTTGATATATTAATTTTTGAAAGAATCATTACTATGATATTCTATATGTTTTCTATATATTGGAAGAGTTTTACTTCAACTTATTAAGGAATTTTACTTTTACCTAAATAAGTATTTTTAAAAAAATTCAAATGTTATAACAATAAGATTTAATGTGAAGTTATCCTCAAGTTTAATATTATTAGAAGTATTATCATAGGGAAATACAATTTGCATGTGTATTTCTTGTATTTTTTGGAACTGATAATATGACAATGCTTTTGAATGAGTTGCACTATTTTTCTTCTCCTAAACATATGAGACTGGAGATTTATTAGTTTAGTCGAGATAGTTAGAATAATAGTAGGATTGATTTATTAAAAAATTTATATGATTATAATTATGTAGTGTTTTATAATTAGATAAAGACTTATATAATTATATTTTGATTGGAATTAGATAGAAATATTTAAGAGTTTTATTAGAATGAGATATCTGAAAGAATATTTATGTATTAAATTTGTAATTTACAAAATTATCCTTAACTGTATTTAATTGAAACTCTTATAATGAGGGTATTTCGGGCGATCACAAAGTTTCAAGAAATCAAAAACTCAACTCGTACTTTTATAATAGATATAGATATAGATGCTGGGTGGCGGGCCCGAAACAGAGTGACAATATATATAGGGAAATATTTCAAAATAAATTCGCCATAACCTCATTATTAAAATATTTTTAAAATATTTTAATAAGCAGCGGAAGAAATTAGGTAGAAAAACTCTAATATATACATGCATTGATAACATAATTTTAAATCATAGAGCGTATAATCAAAATGTGACGGCCAGACTTTTCGGCCGTACAGGTATGACATCACGAGTGAGTTATATGCGCCTTTAAATAATTTTTTTTATGTAATTACGTGTTTAATTTATTATTTATATGTTACTTGGAATATTATTTGAAATATTTGTTATAATTGAATTTATGAATTTTGTACGTGTGTGCGTGTTTGCTCTTGAACTTGATTCGTTTGCCTCCGAATTTAATTCTAATTTTTGTGAGAACTTGCCATGCATGAGTTTTATGCGTTATGAATGGGTTTTTATGTTCGTTGCATGGTTTTGAGTTCATTTGATACGTGTGTGCGTGTTTGCTCTTGAACTTGATTCGTTTGCCTCCGAATTTAATTCTAATTTTTGTGAGAACTTGCCATGCATGAGTTTTATACGTTATGAATGAGTTTTTATGTTCGTTGCATGGTTTTGAGTTCATTTGATACGATTTTAAACTGTTTTGTGTGAATTGGGAATTAAGGGCCTAATGAGAATTTAGCGCGCCTTGTGTCCCGGAAGGCATAACTCGAGCTCGGGAATTCGGATTAGAATTCCGAAACTTACGTTAGACTCATATCAAAAGGGCAGATCTAGTAAATCTAGACTTGTATTTTTTTAAACCCGTTTGAACCTCCGAAATTCGCCTGAAACGTGAGCCTCATGCAGATTTTTTACCCTTTACGGTTTTGGCCATAACTTTCTCATTTCTTAATCAAATGGCCCCATTCTTAGACCCACATGACCTTTACTTAGTCCTATACCCTCCCCACCTGCTCATTTCGGACTCCAAGGCCAAGAGAAGAGAGAGAATCAGCTGAAAAATGGAAGAGGTAGGAGTAACCAATAACTATTCACCCCATGCCATTTTTGAGCTCGTAACTTCTTCGATTCTTCTCCGATTGAAGAGGTAAGCATGGATTCTTGTTCCACTTTCTTGTGCTTCTTTTAAGCTATCATTTTCATGTTTTGATTAATGTTTGGGCTTGCTATGATCAAGAGCATGAATAGTTAGTTTTGGAGTTAAATTCTTGAATCCTTGAGAATGAGTTGATTTCTTAGGAATTTGTTGCTTGTTATATGATCATTTGAGCTTCCATAACTTGTTTCTTTGCCTTGATTTCATGCTCCTTGTGTATATGAAGAACCAACATTGTTGAAGCTTGAATACATGAAGAATTTTAGGTTAAAACTTCACACAAATCTGCACATCTTGTTTCCTTGCTATCACGGGTGAATTGGGGGAGGTTTTTGTGGGAAATATTGCATGATACTTCATGGTTTGATACTTGAATATGTTGTCTACTTGTTGCCCTGCTTCTTGTTTGATTTTTTCCCCTGTTTGTGCAGCTGATATGAAGAAGAGAGCAGCAGCAGCGCGCAGGGACACGCCCGTGTCCTTAGGTGTCCCAGCCATGTAATGGTTGTTACAGGTGTGGCTTTCCCGGGCTGTTTTCCTTGCTCATTTGTGATGTTATGCCTTGTTTACTTGTTTTTCTTGCTTTGTTCTTGATTGTAATTGATGTATCCCACCCTAATCATGATCCTAACTTTCTAATAAGTGTTTATATGTTGTGTTTCGTTGTTTATTTTAAGTTTATGGCTTTAATTGCTAAGTGTAAACGTGACATGAATGCATGAACATTTAAGTGCAATGTATGAAGTTTCCTTGTATCCCTTGCATTGTTTATGAGTCTTAAACTTGTTTATGCATGAAATATGATATAATATGATGTGTTATATGGCCATTTGACGTGTCATGTGTTTAATCTACACGCCGTATACGTGTTAATATGTTAAGTGCTATGATATGCCCTAGCTTGGACGTATGTGAAGTACATTGCATCATATGTATCCATATGCATTTGCCGAGCGTATATATGGTTCATTATTTAGTCTAGACTTGTCTCTTGTGTTTATATTGTCCTTGTGGAGTAGCTCGTGGTGTTCGCTCCGTAGGTGTGCCTTGGGTTTGTTTTGTCCGGTTCGCTCGTCAAGGTGAGGTTTTCTTCTTTGAGTTAAAATGACTTACAACCCTACGTGATTTTGAAGCCTGCATGCTGAATATGTTTAGTATATGATAGATATGTGCTTGATATGTATCTTGAGGGCTTGTCCCGCTTGTTATAATCTTGAAAACGTTTATATATATATATATATATATATAAGCTATGTTTTGATTTGCTTTGAAAATCTTTTGGGGTACGTTTGATCTTGTAGTGAGAAATGACGTTAAAAGATAGGTCCCTTGAACATGAACATGTACTTGACTTGTTGGGCCCCGGAGGTTATGGGTAAGGAGCATCCAAGACGGCCAAGGGGTCGCCGGACTCACCTCCTGTGCATGATCTCCACTTGAAAGGACGAACCCGGAACCCGCTAAGAGATTGGTGGGGGATGGAGTCCTCGGGCATGAGTATCGCGAAACTCACGACCCATACATACTTGCTTGCACGGATGGCTAAGGGTTAGCCGACCCTTCCATCACCGGAGTATGAGGTAGGATTCTTTTGATTTGAACTTGCTTGACTTGATCTTGTATTAATATGAGAAGCTTGGGGAAAACTCATACTTGTCGAGTTAACTTGTCTTGTCTTGTCTTGAATCTATGAAACGGGAATGGACTGTTAACTCTTAAAATTGGTTGTTTTGGCCTTTGGCCTAACTTTCTTTTAAGTATATATATCTATTATCACGGGAAATGTTTTAGTGTGCAAAAATCATCCCTGGTTCATGGATTTTCATGATCTTGATGGGGTGTGTGTGTTAGCCTCCTCACCAGTCATTAGGACTGACACTAGTTGTTTCTCTTTTTGTCCCCCTTATCTTTGAGTTGCAGGTGCAGGTCGTGGTTCGTGCTAGGCGGCGGTCTTCTTTTGAGTCTTTTGAGTCCAGTTTTGTAATCGAGTCCTTGGCATGTTGTATATTTACTTTCTCGCTTTGGCATTTTGTATAAGCTTGTATATGTACATGAACTTGAATTTGGAGAATCGTATGATTTAAATTGGCAGTGGTGGCTTAACATGTATATTTGATCTAAATGATATTCATGATACGCATGTATGTATGGATCATGTTGCTTCCGCATTTGTTTTTTTCTGTTGTGCGCTCTGTATTAGGGTCTAGACCGCCTAACCTAGGAGTTTGATTTTGTCTGTCTCCCGTTCTCTATGGTTTGGCTCATGTACGGAGTCCTCTTTTCGTTACACTTGTCGAGCTATAGTGCGGGGGATGTGGTGCCCACCGTACGCGTAGGTTTGTACCACGTGTGAGTTTAATATACGCAATTACGTGATTTTTAATTTATTTATATGCCTCTTTCAATTATTTATGTGTCTTTTAAATTGCCTAACTCGTTTAAATTATTACGTGAACTACATGATCGTAAAAGTTTTAATATGAATTCGGTTACAAGAATATGATTATATGAAATTAATTAAATTACATGATAATTGGACTCGATTGTATTTTATTTAAAAGTTTTAGTGTTTAATTGAAAATAGGCTTTGGGCCTATTTGATAATTTTTGAAAGTTTAACGACCTATTTGAAAATAGGACACCTTGAACTTCTTTATTTGATATCTTGAGCTAGGTAGCTCAGATTCAAGAGCTGTCTTAGCCGTTGAACTCGATTCTAAGATTCGGACCCAATGGGATTAACTTCGCAATTTTTCAGTGCCGTTTGAACCCCCGACGAAGCCATTTTCTAACCCTTTTGACCCGAATTCCAAGAAATGGCCCCATCTTGAATTTATGCCTTGTACTTAAGCCATTTTTCAACCATTTCCAGCCATTTTCCTTCCCATTTATTGCATTTCACACGTACAACAGCTGCTTTTGGAGACAAAGGAGGAAATCAACTCTTCATCATCTTCAACTTCAAGTTTTGCTCAAGAACTCCTTATTCCTTTCAATCCTCAACGATCCAAGCTAAGATCCATATTCCTTGTGGGTTATGCTTCGATTTATGCTCCATTTTGTGTCGAATATATAAGGTATTATGCATGAGTGAAGATATACATGAATAGTTAGGTTTTCATCAAAGTTTTTAATACATGCTCTCTAGTTGCTTATCTTGAGTTTTAAGGCTTGGATTGAGTTCATTTAAGCTTGTATAACTTGTTTCTTTGCATTAAATTCATGGTGGTTGAGTATATTAAATTATTCCATTAATGATCTTGAGTTTTTAAACTTGAAATGGTTGGTTTTTGAGCTAAAATGGATTGTACTACCTTGCTTCTTGTTGTTCCATGGTTATGCAGCGTTTATGGTGACTTTTTGCATGATTCTTGCATGGAATTGGCCTGGAATTGATGCCTTAATTACTACCCTGTTGTGCTACGTTTTTGTCTTTGCATTTTCCTTCATTTAGAACAACAATTTCGTGGAGAATAAGCCCTTTGAAGGCCTGTACTGAGACACGGGCGTGTCTCGATTTGTGCATGGGATGAGACACACCGTGTCTCCCCCTGCCTGCACATATGTACTGTTTTATTCTCCGTTTGACCTGAAATTTTAATCACAAAAACCTCTTGAAGTTTAGAGTATTCTCCAATTGGAATCACCTTAAAATTCGTCCTGGTTTGTGAGATATAATCGATCCATTTTGGTGTCACCACTTTGCTGAAAATCTGCTTTCGTCCCACTTCAAGTTTACGCCATTTTCACATCGCTTTGAACTAAAACTCAAGCCATCTATCGTTAAAACCTGCTTGTATAGTTTCACATCCAACAAACAAAACTTAATTCCAACTTCTCAAACTCTAGATATTCCCATGTTTGTATAGCATGCGAGTTTTGATAATCTGTCAGCTTTTGCCCATTTTGCTTGGAGCTCCTTTTAACGCTTCTCTTTCATTTTTTTTCTTTTTCCCACCCCATTTATGACTCCTATGTGTTGTTAAGTGTTTTACAATGTCTTATGATGTTTATTTTATTTTTATGATATTATTTTCAAGGTGCAAACGTAACTTTAACGCTTAAACGCTTAAATGCTACATATGATGTTCTCTTGCTTCTATGCATTTCTTTATTTACTTTAATGTATTCTTTTCGTTTCTAACTTGATTCTAAGATGTTAATTTTTGTTGTATGTTGTGTTATGACATGCTTATTGATTTTATACCTTGGAATTCATATGCTAACGTGAGGTGACAATGTGAATACTTAAATGACATCTTAGGTCATGTTGTTGCATTCATTCGCATTGTCGTGCATGTATTTGGTATATATTTGAGTCTAAGTCTCGGGTTTATGTTTGTTTGTTACAGATAAAGTTCCTAGTGTCGAGGTTGAGCCCGTGATATAGGTTGTGGTGGTCGGCACACTCTTGTCTTTTGTCTTGCGCAGAAGGTGAGGTTTAGATCTTTTCTTTTAGTTAAATAACCTATAACCCCAATGTGCCCGTATTTCTAGCTCGCATGCAACTATATACTACATATATAGTTAAATATATGTTGAGTATGATATGTTATGATCTTATGAACACATTCGAATTTTGAAAGTATGTATACGGGCGTATATAAGCTTAAGTTTTGAAACCCT
The DNA here is from genome assembly GCA_037501455.1 of Lantana camara. Classification (NCBI taxonomy): domain Eukaryota; kingdom Viridiplantae; phylum Streptophyta; class Magnoliopsida; order Lamiales; family Verbenaceae; genus Lantana; species Lantana camara. The sequence goes on from CM074855.1 coordinate 128,330,431, forward strand.
TATGCTATGATATGCTATGTTATGATATGTAAGTGAGTTAAGTCATGAAAGATTGGTATATGTATGTTATGTTCCATATGTTTGGGCCCCAGAGCTATGATTGAGGATACCCGGGATGGTATCGGGCCGTCGGGTTCATCACTCCTTAGCATAGCTGTAGCGCCCCCACTTTGCTGGTAGAGAGCGGCGCCCTAACCCCCGTACTGAAGCACTCCTCAAGTAATGGTGTGAGCCATCAATCAAGAAATAATCCAGCTAACGGCAATGACCATTAACGATTCACAATAATAGTGTTTAACAATATGGCTTATGCAGCGAAAAATCAGAGTATTTTAAAACTTTTCAAAACACGTTCGTGGTGGCATGTAAACAATCAAGAACATGTGGATAAGCAGAAGAGACTTGGCATATCATGTCATGTATCAAATTCACATAACGATACCAAAGTAACAGAGTTTAAGGTACCAGTAACAAAGTAGCAGTAAGAGTATAACAAATATATTAAAGCAAAGTATCAGTGCAGCCATATATCATATGCAGGACACAAAATAGATTAATAATGTAAAGTCCTGACTTGAACAAAATGGACACTCTAGAGCTTCAAGATACCTTTAGACTGCGGCTGCAAGACCTAAAACCATGAGGCCAGAAAACAGGTAGAGGTATTAGTCAAAGTGACTAAGTGAGGGATATCTTTAAAAGAAAGTATTTGAAGTAAAGTTCACAAGGAAAAACCTTTAATGCAAATCTTTAATAAAGAACTTAAGAGTAAGTTCAAGTGAGAAAACCCTTTAATGCAATGCTATAAGAAATAAAAGTTTTCAAAAATACTTTCATGAATGCTGTTACACGTGCACACATATGCTATGATTTGGTTCATATGATTTTCATAAAACGAGATAAGGGTAGGGAAAAACTTTACAAAATATGAACCAACTTTATGAAAATATTGATGCCCGCAAGCTAGGCTTTTCCATCCTTGCTCCAGAAAACATGACCATTAATAGCGTGTCGGACCAAGATCAACTATACCCTAACACATACACACATGCACCATCCTCCACCAAGTTTCACTTCGGGGAGCGTACCCTAGGTGATCATTAACCATTAATTTGGGAATAGATTTACGGTCCATTCCCGACAATTGTCCTGACTTAACCAAACCTCCTGATTAAAGTCGGTATCAATTGCCTAGTGTGGCGGCCGGTATTAGTGATGTTGTTGGCACTCACCTCCCGAGCATCACCTCTACACATAACCACCAGATCCATACCATTACCATTGATGACATTCAGAATAAATCTGTAGGCTAGAATACATGAACCATTGAAGAAATGCTTTGAACTATTGAACTATTGAACCATTGATGCATTACTTTGAAAACATTGAATCATTGATGCATTACTTTGAAAACATCTGCCTTTGATCAATGAATACAAATAGGTCTGGGTTCTTTGAAGAGTTATCCCTTATAAAGGGCATTTCAAAGCAAGAATGTAAAACACTAGACTTAAAGTTTCAAAACGATTAAATCATTAACTATTCATGGTTCCAGTTGAAATAGTTTAACCTCACCTATTAGTAACAGTAGGTAGGATAGATTATGTAGTGCCCTGGGGATCCGAGTACTCAATCTTAACTCCTGTAAGTGGTGTACTAAAATGAGCTCAAGAACTAAGACTCACTTCTATAACGATGCACATGAATATAGCCCGGTTGTATATAGCTTGTGCATAAGATACATTTCTCCCAATCTCCTCTTCTCTCTCTTGGTTCTCTCTCTCTCATTCCCGAACACACACTACACCTAAAACATACACTAGTCGTAACTTGGCCGTTTCTCGACGGAATTCGATGAATGAGTAGTCCATTTCGAAGAGCTCGACGAGAGGATCATGATGGTACAAAGATCTTGGCCAAATGACCAATGGTGGAGGAGATATCTGCGATTTTCAGACGTAACTGCTCAAAGTTCGAAAAATCGTGACTACATTGCGACCGCAACTTCGACAGTCTCGTACGGCCTGCTCCGACAGCGAAATATAGCGAAATTGGTATGCAAATCGAACGTCTCAACGAGATCTACAACATGGAAGTGGTGGCGTAGTCATTGGGGCAGCGGTGGCTCCACACGCGCGGCCTGAATATCACGCCGCTGGTGGTGAATCTGGGCGAACTTCGCCGGCCGTTCCCCACGATTCCGGTGGCGGTTTTGGGCGGATGAGATACCGATCTAAAGCTATTCTCATGGGGAATGAATTCTGGGTTGGTGGCACAACCATCAGAGTGGAGGTGACGGCGCACGAACAGTCTGAAGTAGCGGTGGCGGCGGCTTGTTACTGTAGCGGCCGAATTCTTGACTTTCCGGCCATTTTCTCCGGAGACCAACTTGGGGGTTTCGAAGAACACGTCATGGGTAAGTCGATGCCTTTTACGGATTTTGTTTTCGTTCACCGGATTGGAAGTAATTTGATTTTGAAGTTTTGGGGTTTTCGTATTCTTGGATTTAAGATCTAGAACGATTGGCTTGGAATTTTCAGAAATTGATCAAGGATTTGGAACGAGCACAAAGACTACATTCTCGGGTAATTTTTTGGGATTTTTCCGGCGACTTTCGGCGGAGGCCCGACGACTTTCCGGCGGCTCCGGTGGCGGCGCTCCGACGAATTTCGGACAGCTTATCGGCCTCGATGTGGTGAGTCCAACGCCGCTTTCCGTTCGTTAATCGAACACTCGGTTTATTTATTACGAATTATTTTGCGTAATTGGAATTATGTGGATTAATTGTTTTAAGTGCAAATAAATTTTTTATTGTTGGTTTGTTGATCGAGATGTATTCCAATCATATACGAAAATATGTATTGAATGAATTGTGATATGCATGAATATTTTGATTTACAATTTGAATTCCGATGTGATGAATTTACGCTATTTGTTAAGTACGAAGGGGTGTTAGTGTAATATTTAGAAACTAATCTTTTATGTGACTAAATGAACTTGAATGATATTTTAGAAAAACGAACATGTTGTGATTTTTCTATATGAATTTGAGACATTCTCAATGTTATGTTTGTTGTAAATTGTGTTTCAAATATAAAATTGAGATACATGAAGGATGCTTGAACAACTTGAGACTTGATGCACGATAGGAGTTAGAATTGTAATATCTTGATTTACTTTTACTACTCAAAAATAGTATATTATGAATTAAGATAAATTGATAATTGTCATGCTTGTGAGTAATTAATTCCTAGTTGAATAATTGTATAAACAATTTAAATGAACAATTATGTAACGCCCCGACTATTCGGCCGTACAGGTATGATGTATGTGTTTACTACTTGCGCACTTTAATTGTTTTAACTTTTGTTATTTATCTTATTCTTGTTATATTTGAAGTGTTTTCTTATTTTACTTGAATTTTATTTGGATTTTAAACGTATTTGCTTACGCGCGTATGATTATGCCTTGTTTGATTTCGTTTCGATTTTTGTTTTTCGTGGTAACTTGGTATGATGGAATTTTGTGTATTATGAACTTACTTATATGTTCGTTGCATGATTTTACTCTCGATTGCTCGAGTTGTGAATTTGTTTTAATTCTCGGAACCAATTAGGGGCTAAAGAGTATTTAGCGCACCCTTGGTTCCATATGTGATAACTTGAGCTCGGGAACTCGGAATCGAGTTCCGTCACCTCTATTGGACTCGTATCGACGATTCGGGTTCAATAGGATAAGCCTCCTATTTTTCTAAGACCATTTAGATTTCCAAATCTCAACCGAAACGAGCACCTTGAGCCTAAAACGACAAACTCTTGACTTTTCTTTAAGATACGGCCCTAATTAACGCCCCTAGACCCTAAACCCTTGACCTAACCCACTTGCATCACTCTCTCTCTCTCCCTATCAGCCCCAACCGAAATCCCACCCCCCTCATTCCCCAAAATTCAGCCACAAAGAACAAGGAGAAGAGAGAAGAAGAAGAGAAAAACCCCATAGCCAAAACTTTGGAGAATTTAGCTCATCTCCCTACCATTTCTCACCTATTTTTCAAGGTAAAGCTCTTGGTATTCATTTTATGGTGAGTTTTGCTTGGTTTCATCCATTCATGTAGTAGATTAGGAGATAATGTTGAATAGTGTGTTTCTTGCCCCTTTTGGTTGATCATTTGAATCCTTTAATTTCCTTTGAATTTCATGAATATTATGTGTTCCTAAGGCATGTAATTAGTTGGTTATGAACTTGTTTTGCTTGATTATGGTGGATGCTTGAACTTGACTTGTTGAAGCTTGAAGATATGAATTTGATGATGACTTCTTGATGCATTACTTGAAGTTCTTGTTGTTTAATGTGATATAGCTTGAATATATGAGTTCATGACCTGATTTAGGGTGCTTTTAGGTTGACTTTTGTGTTGGCTTGGTGATTTTTGGCTTCCATTTCGTTTTTCCCCAGTTTGTGTGCTTTTTTTTGGCTAGTGACCCAAATCCATGGGGGTGGATTTGAGTCAGTAGGCTTCTGGACAGAATCCATGGGGGTGGATTTTTCCCTTTGGAAAAATCCATGGGGGTGGATTTTGTCCTGTGTTTTTTTTCGTTACTCCGTTTCCGTTTTTCTTGTTTTTCTTCGCTTGTTTGATCTTCCTCCACCTCTTTTATGACTTCTATTCCTTGCTAACATGTATTATGACGTGTTATGATTAATGTATCAAGTTTATGACTCGTTTTAATATGATTTGTGAAAGTTATGAACGATTGAATGTGTAACCTTCAAGCATGGAACTTTTTGAATGAATTATTTGTTTATATGGCATCATAACATGATTTTCACATTTTATGCATCTCATATCATATGCATAACCTAGCCGAGCGTCGTATATGGTTATGTTGAGTCTCACACTACCTCTTTTGCACAGATTCGGGTTTGGTTGGAGATGGGGGCGACCTTTGAGGCTCTTGCTTTTCTTCTTTTGCCGCTTCAAGGTGTGTTTATCTTCTACTAGTTAAAAAATGACCCTATATCCAACCAATGTGCAAAGTTTACGCCAAAATGTATAATATACGTATTTAGAGTCTTTTCTAGAGTAAATGGTTTCAAATGTAAGCCTTTTCTTTATGAATCCTACCTTATGTTTTGGCGAGAGCATGATAATGAATGCACGGGCCCAGGACCTAGCACATGTGGCTATCCGGGGAGGCAAGGGCCGACGGTGATCCCATGTGCTAGTCCCAACTATTTAACAAATACCTGACCTCGCTAGGAGATTAGCGTGGAATGGTAGTTGAGCGCCCTTGGGGGATTCATGTACCCCCCTGGGTCAATGCATGAGGTGGTCGGGCCTTGCAAACCCGTCCACCACCCGGAGGAAAAAGGTGTATATGTATGATTATGATCATGAATGTATGTGCACAAAAGACATGTATGATAACTAATGAATTATTATATGTTTACACGAGGAGATGGTTGGAGATAATGCACGCCCACTCGCCGGGTCTTAAACCCTATGATTAATTATGAACGAAAATGATAGTCGTAATCCCGTTGATGTCTTCTTTGTTTTGCCACTTGGGAAAGGTCCTTTTCAAACTTCACACGGTATTAAGACTTGCATGTATGTGTTTAAATTCCGTTGTATTATATATTACGCCCCGTTTTTATACCCACCAGTCTCTTTTAGACTGAACCCGGTTTGTTTTCAGTTGTTTTGTGCAGGTTTAGGAGTGCTAGGTGGGAATACGAGTCGTCTAGTCTTGCATTGGTGTCTAGCATTTCCTTTACACTCATATATACTTGTTATTATTATTTTTGTATTATGTTCATGTATGGAGCGTTGAGTTTTGTTTGGGGCCGTGATGGCTACTGTACAGGTTGTAAGTGTTGGTACCTATATGTAAATACAATATGTATTGATATGTGTTGCTACCTATAAGTATATATGTTGAATTGTTTCAGCTTTATTTATTGCAACTCTGATTTTTATTCTCTATTCCGTTGTTGAATGGTCTAAGGGTTAGCTCCCGCCTAGCTTAGCGTGTGGGTTGTGTCCCCGTTCGCCGTGATTTAGCACATGTATGGATTTTCCATTTCATATACGGGTCGGGTCTCGGTGCGGGGGATGTGGTGCCTTACGCTCAGGCGCTACATCCTTATGTGGTATCAGAGCCTAAGGTTGCAAAACCCGGGCTTCGTGTCGTGTCGAGTCAGTTTAAGTCGTTCGACTCTAGGGACAACTTGTCAACGTGATTGCTTATGCATTTCCTATGTGCTTATGTGTTTTAACTTTTGGTTTTGATTGAATTAAGTGCACTCTCATGCATGAACTAACAATGGCATACATCTCAGTGTGTTATTGATAGAATGCCTCCAAGGAGAGATAGAAATAGATCACCAGGTCGACGTCGTCGACAGGATCGTTCTCCTACACCTGAGTAACAACCTCAACAACCACCTCCAATGAACATGGAGAATTTCATGGAAGCGGTTTACAACTATGTTGAGCATCGAAGGGCTTAAGCTCCTCCACCACAACAAGCTGAGCAACAAGTCCCTCCACCGAATAACAATAGGGATTCTCATGGAGTGTTTCTAAGCTATAATCCTCCACGATTCTTGGGATCTATTGATGATGCAGTCTCGGAGGGTTGGTTAACAAGATTAGAGAGAATATATGAGGTTCGACAATTTACTACTCAAGAGAAGGCACAATTCGCCATATTTCAACTTGATGGCGAGGCGTATGATTGGTGGCAGAGGACAAAGGAGAAGCTAGAAGTTGATGGAGAAGAGGTAACTTGGGAGGTTTTTAAAAGAGAGTTCCGGGAGAGTTTTGTGCCCGAGGTGGTAAGGGAAAGAAAGAAGCAAGAATTTATGGAATTAAAGCAGGGCAATCGCACGGTAGCTCAATACATTGCCACTTTCAATTGGCTTGGGAAGTACGCTCCCCACATTACTCGGGATGAGAAGAGAAAGTCTAAGAAATTCATAGCGGGACTACGATAAGATTTGAGACATGGTCAAGTTGGGCATAACTACTTATCCTTTGCAGACACGGTACAGAGAGCATTGGAGCAAGAGGAGGAATTTAAAAAGAAAAATTCAGTTTTTAGGGCACCGATGGGACAAGGCTCCGGGTCAAGTTTGGGGAAGAGGCCTATGATTCAAACAGCTCCACCTAAGGGTCCTTTCAAGAAACCTCGAATTAGAGGACAAGCCCAGCAAGCCCCGAAAACTTTACCAGTGGCACCGGCACCTTTAGCACAGCGCCGAGAAGTACCCCCATGTCTTTATTGTGGAGGTCCGACTCATGCCTACAATCACTGCCAGAAGAGGCTGAATTTGTGCCTCATATGTGGGAAAGCCGACCATAGGGCCGATGTGTGTCCCGACAAGACTCCAGGATTTCAAAGAGGAGCTCAAAGGCCAATGATTCAAGCTCGTGCTTTTGCCCTTGAGGGTGAGGAGCAGGATGCTGAGGTTGATCCGACAGCCGTGGTGGAAGGTAATGCATTCACACCGCGAACATTCATGCATTATTTGATTCGGGTTCTACTCATTCTTTCATATCTCGTGATCTATGTGCTTCTATGTGCCTACCTGTTACTTGTGTGAATTCTTGTTATTTTGTGAGTTCTCCTCTTTGAGGAAATTTGCAGACGGATCAGATTATTCGGGGTTGTTCGGTAATGATAGAAGGGAAAGATTATCCGGCGGATTTCATCGTGATACCTATGAAGAGATATGGGGTAATCTTCGGTATGGATTGGTTATACCGGCACCAGGCCTAAGTTGATTGTTTTAAGAAGAAGATTAAGTTAGGGAAAGAGTTGGTTGGAGAAGTGGGATCGAAGAATGTACCCATCCTATCATTTGTGGAAGCTAGTAAGTTAATAAGAGAAGAAGCTATGGGATTCATTGCCTATCTTCTTAATAAGCCAAAGGATCATGTCAAGTTTGAGGATACTTCGATTGTAAAGAATTTTTCTGACATATTCCCAGAGAATTTGGGGTCGTTGCCGCCGGACCGTGAGATTGAATTTGTAATAGATTTGTATCCGGGATCTGAGCCGTATTCTAAGACTCCTTATAGAATGGCGCCGGCCGAGTTGAAGGAATTAAAGATTCAACTTGAAGAGTTACTTAAGATTGGATATATTCGGCCAAGTTCTTCACCATGGGGCGCACCGGTTCTTTTCGTTAAGAAGAAAGATGGAACTTTAAGAATGTGCATAGATTACCGGGAGCTTAACCGGATGACGATAAAGAACAAATATCCTTTACCCCACATTGAGGATTTATTTGACATGTTGCAAGGTTCGGGGGTGTATTCAAAGTTGGATTTAAGGCAAGGATACTACCAATTGAAAATCCGGGAAGGGGACATTCCGAAGACGGGATTTAACACCCGGTATGGGCATTATGAGTTCGTAGTGATGCCTTTTGGATTAACCAATGCCCCGGAAGCTTTCATGGACATGATGCATCGGATATTTCGACCCTACTTGGATAAGTTTGTGGTGATATTCATCGATGATATCCTAGTTTACTCGAGGACTCCGGAAGATCATGCTAGGCATCTCAGAATTGTGTTGGAAACTTTAAGAGAACATCAACTATTTGCTAAGTTTAGCAAGTGCGAGTTTTGGATTGATCGAGTATCGTTTCTAGGTCATATTATCTCAAGAAAAGGGTTGGAAGTGGATCCTTCTAAGATTGAGACGGTTTTACAGTGGTAGAGTCCAAAGAACGCCTCGGAAGTAAGAAGTTTCTTGGGTTTGGTGGACTATTATCGAAGGTTTGTTAAGGATTTTTCGAAGATTGCTACACCTTTAACCCGATTGATTAAGAAGGAGGTTAAGTTTGAATGGGATGATAAGTGTGAGGCAAGCTTCCAACTTTTGAAGGAAAAGTTGACAACTGCACCGATATTAGCACTTCCTGAGGGTACTGAAGGATACACGGTCTATACGGACGCCTCGAATGAAGGCTTGGGATGTGTTTTGATGCAGAATGGAAAAGTAATTGCCGACGCCTCAAGGAAACTGAAGGATCACGAGCAGAATTACCCCACTCATGATCTCGAGCTAGCGGCTGTGACCTTCGCTTTGGGAAAGTGGAGACACTATCTCTATGGAATTTCGTTTGAGATCTTTTCCAACCACAAGAGTCTTCAGTACTTGTTTTCTCAGAAGGAGTTGAACAAGAGACAAAGGCAATGGATGGAGATTTTAGCGGATTATGAGTGTACGATCCGATACCATCCCGGCAAAGCCAACGTGGTCGCGGATGCGCTTAGTAGGAAGGCTAGCGTGTCCAATGTGAAAGTGGAAATTGGAGTTGATGAGGAATTATTCAAGATAAGGGCTAGTATTCAGAATATCACGGTTCAACCGGATCTTCAACAGATATTGTTTGAGGCTCAAAGAATTGATCCTGAAGTTCAGAAATTAGTAGAGAATGCTCGAGCTGATCCAGAAAGTCCATTTGGTTTCGATGATATGGGACTTCTAAGATTCAAGAATAGAGTTGTGGTACCGGGAGAATTGAAAAGGATTATTCTTGAGGAAGCTCATCGGTCAGGATATTCGATCCATCCTGGAGGAAACAAGATGTATAAAGATTTGAAGCAGTTTTATTCGTGGAATGGATTAAAACGGGATGTGGTTAATTTTGTAAGGCATTGTATGACTTGCCAAGTGGTGAAGGCTGAACATCAAAAGCCATCGGGATTACTTCAACCTTTACCTATTCCGGAATGGAAGTGGGAGCAGATAGCTATGGATTTCATTTCCAGGTTACCCAGAGTGAAAGGTGGGTCTGATGGAATTTGGGTGATTGTGGATCGATTAACGAAATCTGCTCATTTTCTTGCCATTAGGATGTCTGACAAGGTAAGTAAGCTAGCTAAGAAGTATAAGGATGAGATTGTCCGACTTTATGGAGTACCGGTCAGCATCGTGTCGGAACGGGATCCAAGGTTCACTTCAAGATTTTGGCAAGAATTACATAAGTGTTTGGGATCAAGGCTTCAATTCAGCACAACTTTCCACCCTCAGACAGACGGGCAGTCGGAGAGGTTGATTAAGTATTTGGAAGATATGTTGAGAGCATGTGCATTGGATTTTCAGAGCTCTTGGAACGAGCAATTGCCATTAATCGAGTTCGCTTATAATAATAGTTACCAAGCCTCGATAGAGATGGCACCTTATGAGGCTCTCTACGGACGTAAGTGTAGATCTCCGTTGTTTTTCGACTTGGAAGAATGGAATTGGACTAAACAAGAGGGCGTGAAGAGAGGGGAGAAAAAGGAAAAACCCTCTAAAGCCGTTCAGGATGCCATTGATAAGGTCCAAATTATAAGACAACGGATGAAAGCAGCTCAGGATCGACAAAAGAGCTATGCGGATCTTTGGAGAAAGAATCTTGAGTTTGAGGTTGGAGATAGAGTTTTTCTTAAGGCTTCTCCACGTAAAGGATTTTCGAGGATCGGGAAATGAGGGAAGTTAAATCCTCGATATATGGGTCCATTTGAGATTTTAGAGAAGGTTGGAGACACGGCTTATCGTTTTGATTTGCCTCCTAATTTGACCGGAATTCACAATGTGTTCCACGTTTCACAACTCCGGAAGTACTACCAAGATGAGTCCAAGGTTTTACCGGTTGAAGAGGTGGAACTAGAACCAAATCTAACCTTTGTTCAAAAGCCGATTAAGATTTTGGATCGGAAGTTTCAAGAACTCAGGAATCGGCGTATTCCACTAGTTAAAGTTCTTTGGAGGAGTGATAAGAGCGAAGAAGCTACATGGGAGACCGAAGAAAAGATGAAGAAGTTTCATCCCAAATTGTTTCCGGGCGAACAGTGAATCCGAGGACGGATTCTTTTAAGGAGGAGAGATTGTAACACCCCGACTATTCGGCCATACAGGTATGATGTATGTGTTTACTACTTGCGCACTTTAATTGTTTTAACTTTCGTTATTTATCTTATTCTTGTTATATTTGAAGTATTTTCTTATTTTACTTGAATTTTATTTGGATTTTAAACGTATTTGCTTATGCGCGTATGATTATGCCTTGTTTGATTTCGTTTCGATTTTCGTTTTTTGTGGTAACTTGGTATGATTGAATTTTGTGTATTATGAACTTACTTATATGTTCGTTGCATGATTTTACTCTCGGTTGCTCGAGATGTGAATTTGTTTTAATTCTCGGAACCAATTAGGGGCTAAAGAGCATTTAGCGCACCCTTGGTTCCATATGTGATAACTTGAGCTCGGGAACTCGGAATCGAGTTCCATCACCTCTATCGGACTCGTATCAACGATTAGGGTTCAATAGGATAAGCCTCCTATTTTTCTAAGACCATTTAGATTCCCAAATCTCAACCGAAACGAGCACCTTGAGCCTAAAACGACAAACTCTTGACTTTTCTTTAAGATACGGCCCTAATTAACGCCCCTAGACCCTAAACCCTTGACCTAAGCCACTTGCATCACTCTCTCTCTCTCCCTATCAGCCCCAACCGAAATCCCACCCCCCTCATTCCCCAAAATTCAGCCACAAAGAACAAGGAGAAGAGAGAAGAAGAAGAGGAAAACCCCATAGCCAAAACTTTGGAGAATTGAGCTCATCTCCCTACCATTTCTCACCTATTTTTGAAGGTAAGCATATTTTTGAGTAGTATAGCTCTTGGTATTCATTTTATGGTGAGTTTTGCTTGGTTTCATCCATTCATGTAGTAGATTAGGAGATGATGTTGAATAGTGTGTTTCTTGCCCCTTTTGGTTGATCATTTGAATCCTTTAATTTCCTTTGAATTTTATGAATATTATGTGTTCCTAAGGCATGTAATTAGTTGGTTATGAACTTGTTTTGCTTGATTGTGGTGGATGCTTGAACTTGACTTGTTAAAGCTTGAAGATATGAATTTGATGATGACTTCTTGATGCTTTACTTGAAGTTCTTGTTGTTTAATGTGATATAGCTTGAATATATGAGTTCATGACCTGATTTAGGGTGCTTTTAGGTTGAGTTTTGTGTTGGCTTGGTGATTTTTGGCTTTCATTTCGTTTTTCCCCGGTTTGTGTGCTTTTTTTTTGCTACTGACCCAAATCCATGGTGGTGGATTTTTCCTTTGGAAAATTCCATGGGGGTGGATTTCAGTCAGTAGGCTTCTGGACAGAATCCATGGGGGTGGATTTTTCCCTTTGGAAAAATCCATGGGGGTGGATTTTGTCCTGCGTTTTTTTTCGTTACTCCGGTTCCGTTTTTCTTGTTTTTCTTCGCTTGTTTGATCTTCCTCCACCTCTTTTATGACTTCTATTCCTTGCTAACATGTATTATGACGTGTTATGATTAATGTATCAAGTTTATGATTCGTTTTAATATGATTTGTGAAAGTTATGAACGATTGAATGTGTAACCTTCAAGCATGGAACGTTTTGAATGAATTATTTGTTTATATGGCATCATAACATGATTTTCACATTTTATGCATCTCATATCATATGCATAACCTAGCCGAGAGTCGTATATGGTCATGTTGAGTCTCACACTACCTCTTTCGCACATATTCGGGTTTGGTTGGAGACGGGGGCGACCTTTGAGGCTCTTGCTTTTCTTCTTTTGCCGCTTCAAGGTGGGTTTATCTTCTACTAGTTAAAAAATGACCCTATATACAACCAATGTGTAAAGTTTACGCCAAAATGTATAATATACATATTTAGAGTCTTTTCTCGAGTAAATTATTTCAAATGTAAGCCTTTTCTTTATGAATCCTACCTTATGTTTTGGCGAGAGCATGATAATGAATGCACGGGCCCGGGACCTAGCACATGTGGCTATCCGGGGAGGCAAGGGCCAACGGTGATCCCATGTGCTAGTCCCAACTATTTAACAAAGACAGGACCTCGCTAGGAGATTAGCGTGGAATGGTAGTTGAGCGCCCTTGGGGGATTCATGTACACCCTGGGTCAATGCATGAGGTGGTCGGGCCTTGCAAACCCGTCCACCACCCGGAGGAAAAAGGTGTATATGTATGATTATGATCATGAATGTATGTGCACAAAAGACATGTATGATAACTAATGAATTATTATATATTTACACGAGGAGATGGTTGGAGATAATGCACGCCCACTCGCCGGGCCTTAAACCCTATGATTAATTATGAACGAAAATGATAGTCGTAATCCCGTTGATGTCTTTTTTGTTTTGCCACTTGGGAAAGGTCCTTTTCAAACTTTACACGGGATTAAGACTTGTATGTATGTGTTTAAATTCCGTTGTATTATATATTACACCCCGTTTTTATACCCACCAGTCTCTTTTAGACTGAACCCGGTTTGTTTTCAGTTGTTTTGTGTAGGTTTAGGAGTGCTAGGCGGGAATACGAGTCGTCTAGTCTTGCATTGGTGTCTAGCATTTCCTTTACACTCATATATACTTGTTATTATTATTTTTGTATTATGTTCATGTATGGAGCGTTGAGTTTTGTTTGGGGCCGTGATGGCTACTGTACAGGTTGTAAGTGTTGGTACCTATATGTAAATACAATATGTATTGATATGTGTTGCTACCTATAAGTATATATGTTGAATTGTTTCAGCTTTATTTATTGCAACTCTGATTTTTTTTTCTCTATTCCGTTGTTGAATGGTCTAAGGGTTAGCTCCCGCATAGCTTAGCGTGTGGGTTGTGTCCTCGTTCACCGTGATTTAGCACGTGTATTGATTTTCCATTTCATATACGGGTTGGGTCTCGGTGCGGGGGATGTGGTGCCTTACGCTCAGGCGCTACAAATTATGCTTAGGAGATGTATGTGTAATAATTCTAAACTTTTATAAATGACTTAAGGGTTGCAAGTGTAATATTTATAAAACTATGAATGTGACTTGAGCTTGTGTACCAAACATGTTGTGAAGTTGTAAAGTATGATCTTAAGTGAATCAAATGCACTCTTTATTTGTATCAAGCATGCCATTTACGTACAATAACCTTGTATGTTTATATGATCAAGTTGCTCTTACTTATGCACTTTATAACTTGACATGAATTTGATCCTTAATTGTAATATTATAATTGAACCCTGTGACATTGGATGATTTAATATGCATTTTTTGAATACATTGACTTCCTAAATTGATCTTGCATCTTTGGATATGGAATTGCATGATGGTTGCTTGTAAATATGACCTTGTTGAGCATTGATATGCCTTGAATGACCACGACACCCTATCAAAGCACAACATGAACACTTATGCATAACCACGATAACGTTGAGCAATGTCGTGCGTCTTGTTTGGTTCATATAGAGTCTAAGTCCGGGCTTCTGTATGTTCTGTTTCAGGGTTTGGTGGCGGTGTTGTGCCCGAGGTTTAGGAGTGTTTGTCCTTCACACTCTCATACTCTACTTTCACGAGGTGAGGTTTAGGAATTTGTATAGTTATGTGACCTATGGCCTTTATATGCTGAATTCTATCCTTGCATGTGAGTATACCTTACTATAAGTACGTATGTGTTGGATATGATATGTTTATGATATTGAGCGTGTGTTCTTCGTGGATGGGTGCTTACGGGCTTAAATTCCATCGCGTGGGTTTTGCGTGGATGGGTGCTTATGGGCTTAAATTTCATCGCGTGTGATTTGCGTGGATGGGTGTCTAAGGGCTTAAATTCCATCGCGTGGGAATATATATATAAAAATTAAGTTTTCTAAGGCATATGTAAGCTATTTTGGAGAAATTCAGTTGTGTTATGATTCTGTAGCGAGATTGCCATGAAAGACTGGTGTATGTTCTGTTCTGTTGTGGATCCAAGGAGCTACGGGTAATGGGTCCCCCGGGACGGTTAGGGTCGTCGGGGTTTCAACCATGTGCGTATGTTCCATTTGAGATATCATTGCGCGACTCAGGGTGATAGGGGAGGCATGATATCTTGAGCCTTAGGCTAAGGCCGGGGAAGACTCTTGTGGGATAGCTACCCCTTGAGGTTCTGGTATGTTCTGCATTGTTTGGGGACTGTACATCTCCTTCATCATTAGTGTAGAGGGTGGATTGATTTTGATTTATGTTCTGAGGAGTAAAGGTTGGGAGCTTGTACTCGCCGAGCATGTGATCTGTTCTGTCTGGGAATTATGAATCGAGATAGAGTTTTTGAAATGTTTTCTAAAACTTATATATCTATCTTTTTGGGTACTTTTGGAAATGTCTTTGGTATGCAACACCTATCTCCGGTTCATGAGTCCACCCTTCTGATATGTGTTGTGCTTTATATATATATAGTGGGTGTGCGTTAGCCCCCTCACTCAGTCAGTTGACTGACCCCCTCATTTTATCTTTTAGTTTGCAGGTTTTCTTTTGGCTTGAGCTAGGCGGAAGTGAGTTTTCTGAGTCACACTTGTCGGTTTAGTTGGTGTTAAGATGCATTTGTCACATACTCTATTTAAGTTATGTATTCTTATTTCGCTTTTGGAGATTATGTTTTATGCTCTACTTAGACTTAAACCTGTGTGGGGTTAGTATGCTAGCATTTGGATGTAATTAGCTATTCTGCTGATACTTATGTTGGTTTATTACGCTGCGATGATTTGAGATTCGGGACTAGGTATCTATGCTAGTTGAACCCGTCACTTATTTTGTACGTTGATTTAATTGCTTCTGCTATCTGTTGATAATTGTTTAAATTGCTTCCGCGCTCTGAGTCTGTCGGGTTAGATCCGCCTAGCCTAGTGTGTGAGTTGGTCTCCCGTTCGCTTTGATTCGGATTCGGGTATGGACTTTCCATTTCGTGATCGGGTCTGGGTCTTAGTGCGGGGGATGTGGCATCCTCCGTTTGGGGTGTTACACAACATATCTTGGGTTTAATTTACCACCTTTCCTAATTTGAGTAAACCCTTTCTTCGGTGTCTTCCACTCCATCACTCTCTTTCTCATCCAAAAAGCACTTGCGAATCTGAGATACATAGAATACGTTGTGGATTCTTGTATGACTTGCAGGTAAATCCAATCTATAAGTAGTTTCTCCAACTCGTTCCATTATCTTGAAGGGTCCAACATATCTTGGGTTTAATTTACCACCTTTCCCAATTTGAGTAAACCCTTTCTTCGGTGTCTTCCACTCCATCACTGCTTCAACTTTAATGGATCTATTTGAACTCCGGTTTCGAAAATGATGTGTCCGAGAAATGTAACTCTTTCTAGCCAAGTCTCACATTTGCTGAACTTGGAGTATAGATTGTGATCCAGCAAAATGCTCAATACAATTCGGATATGCTCGGCGTGCTCTTCTGGTGTCTTTAAGAACACCAAAATATCGTCCAATTGTTTTCTCAACTCTTCTAATTCAACTAGATCCATTCAGTAAGGTATCTTGGAAAACGGCTCAGCTCCTAGTATCGTCTAGATTGTGAACTCCAACACTTGGTCAGGATGTAACAAATTCAAGTGTTCAGGAAACACTTCTAGGAATTTATTGACCACTTCCACTTCTTCGATCTTAAGTTGGTCCTTCTGAATCAATTTGATACTTCTCCAATTTCTTCTCTGATGTCCGACTTTCATCTTCTTCCAAGATGACTTCTTTCTTGTAACAATCTAACTTAACAAGGTACTTAAACAACCAATCCACTCCAAGGATGATTCCTTATCTTGTCATAGGCAACTCAATGAGATTTGACGGGTAGTAGCGATTACCAATGCATATAGGGCAGCGTTTATATACTCGATCTGTAACGAGGTAAGTCCCCAAAGGAGAACTTACTTCAATTTTATATGATAATTATTCAAGTGGAAATCGTAAATGCGCACATAAATTAGATGCAATGGATGAATGCATGGCACCAAGGTCATATAAAACCTTAATTGGTGTGTTATGAATGTGCATAATACCTTCCACATCACATGAAGGATTAACCTCCTCATTACCATCTAGTGCATATGCTTTACCTTTGACCACCGGTTTGCTCGACGTCCCCAACACCGCTTTACCCTTGTCTTGAACCCAAATCTTTTAATCTTGGTAGGACAGTGTTCCCGTATATGCTCAGAGGAACCACACCAGTAACACTGACCATTCTTCTTACGATAATTTTCCTTAGTATGTTCCTTACGGCTACAGTAGTCACAGACTATCTCCTCTTGAGTGGGCTGAGGTGCTTCATACTGCTAGGGTGCCCTTTGTTGTTGTTGCGGTGCCATCATTAGTTTCTTCCCTGTTTCCTGAAAGATGGATCCAGCAGGTCGCTTTGTTCCTTGAAAAGGCTTAAGGTTAGAAGGCCCTTGAAGACTAGCAGTCATCCGGATATCCTTATAGGCTGCTTCGACCTTCAATGCTTGTCAACTGCTCTAGTGTAGGTCTCGACATCCAAAGCAACTAGTGCCCAACGGAGCTCAGGTTTCAGACCATCAATGAACCTTTTAGTCTTGCAATGCTCATCACTCAGAATGTGGGGTGCATACTTGATCAGCCTAACAAACTTAGCTTCGTACTCCATCACGTTCATGGATCCTTGGACCAAATTTAAAAATTCAGCTTCTCTTGCATCACGTGTTACCTGAGGAGTGTATTTCGGCTGAAACTCCTTCACAAATTCAGTCCGGTTTCCATCAACGTTGTTCTCTATCCACATGTGCTGAGTATGCCTCCACCAGTTGAACGCCGCTCCTTCCATCAGAAATGCATCATACTGAACTCGTTCACGATCTTCAGGGTAGATATCCATAGCTTCGAAGATCTTTTCAAGACTAGTTAACCAATTTTCTGCCTTCAAGTTGTTGGGTTCGCCATAAAACTAAGGCGGGTTCATTCTTAGAAACTTCTCTAGTGTTTTCCCATTAGGAGAATTGCAAGCCCTCACAAATTGTCGCAACACATCAGCTAAATCTGGAACTTCTTCCCTTCTAGGAGGTGATGGCGTGACATCCCTTGGCGGTGTGACATCCCGTGGTCGCGTGACTCCTCTTTGGGGTGGCGGTGGTGGTACGCGATCACGTGGTGCTCTTCTCGGTGGCATTTTGTTACTGAAGTTTCAAGCATTCAGATATGTGTATAATGCATGACAGTAAGGATGATTCACATAATTGGTAACCACATATTCACATTTCCACGTAGTCACATATAATCATGAGAATAACACATTCCTACATAAAGATATCAACGATAATCCATTATCACATTACCACATAGGCAAGAGCA
Organism: Lantana camara; assembly: GCA_037501455.1. Classification (NCBI taxonomy): domain Eukaryota; kingdom Viridiplantae; phylum Streptophyta; class Magnoliopsida; order Lamiales; family Verbenaceae; genus Lantana; species Lantana camara. The sequence goes on from CM074855.1 coordinate 128,348,620, forward strand.
ACTTATAAGTATGAACAGCATATCAACATTGATCCATTATTCCATTATCCATTACCATTGAAAATTCATGAACATGTATAACATATCATGTATGATGCCAATAAATGAAATAGCATGATCCTATAACGACGCTGTAGCACCCCTTTACTTAGAGATGCCACACCCCCGCACTATAGGTTGATCCACATACAAAATGGATAGTCCGCACATGAACCAACCTATAGCGAACGCGTGACAATAAAATAAAAGACGGGCTAGGCGGGACTAACTCGCAAATCAATTATCACAATGTATGATAAATAAGCGGAAGCATGCCACAATATCGATTATTTATCAAGTAGTTCATATTCTACTTGTACATATCAATACATTATCATCTCCTAAAATACATAACAAATAACATTAACAATAATTCCCTTGGAACAATAATGGAATGCACCGTGCCTGACTCGAATGCAACGATTAGAATCGACTCGATTCCCGTCTAGCGTGCACCTGCATGAACCTGAAAGGTGGAGGCGTCAGTCTGTGAAGACCGAGTGAGGGTTTTAAATACATATTAGTGCAACAAACATGTAAGTTATAACCTCGGGTAAGGTTTTATAACTAAAGATAATATAAGTTCAAGAATAAAATAGAACTCGCCCGAGATTACAACTATCAATACTGAACACTTTATTAACGCGTAAGTAATCATGCAATTTCAATTACAATGCACATGTATCACTTAAATGAACTCAATTCAATAAACTCCTTCACTCCAGTAACTCCATCACTCCAATAACTCCATCACTCTAATAACTACATCACTCCAGTAACGGGAAGGTTGCGAGCCTTCACCGTTCACGGTAACATGGTATCACGGTCTTTTCACGATGCACGTCTTGCTTTGCATGATCATGACATTAATCAAACCACATGCATTGCTTTGCATGAGCCTGACTTGCTTGCCAAATACTTTGAAAGTTTAGAAATGATCGTGGATAAATATATGTATACCTTTTAGCCAAAAATACACATAAGGGTTAAACGGGTTTTATGTAATTAGCAATTAATGCATGAACGTGTTCCCCGATCAATAATCTCCACCCTGGAGAAGAACTTGACAAGAAAATGGGACATTGTGTACATGTGAGACAACAACTCAATAATGATACCAAATAGAACGCATGGCTTAATCATAATCAAGATGTCAAGCATTAACAGTTAAGGAATGTCAATTAAGAGCACAATTATCACTAAACCAAGTTTATAACTCATATAAGCCACATACGGGAGCCACGGAAGTGAAAATAATGCAATAAGATGGGTTTTGGCAAAGTTTGGTAAAAACTGACAGTTTTTGGAAATGCGCATGCGGTAGGAAAACTGAAATATCTTAAGTTCTAGAAGTTGGAATTGAGTTTCGTTTATTGAATAAGAAACTAGACACATAGACCTTTCCAACGCTATATGTCACGTTTTCTAGTTCAAAACGACATGAAAATGGCGTAGGTCCGAAGTTGGACAAATGCAGATTTAGAAGGGGTCGCGGGCGCGACCATTTTTACTCTAGTTTTGGTCGCGGCCGCGACCTAATTTTTTCATGAATTTTCATGCAATTTTTCACAAAGTCGAAAGTTGGCCAAAATGGGGTCGCGGGCGCGACCTGTTTTATGTGTATTTTCGGTCGTGGGCGCGACCTTCAAGTTCTGCAGAAAAAACATAGCAGAAAACAGGGAAAGGCTCGGCCAAACACCAAAATCACTCAAAACAGCAATTTTCAAGCTTCAAAATGTAATATTTATGGAAATCATCATGCATATATCTTCAAAATACAATAAGGTTCCATAAAAACACATAAATCACTCATGATCACCAAGATTTCCAACTTCAAGCTCATATGCAATTCCATGCTATAACTTCAAACTCTTCAAGAATTCATACATCAATCCATGGAAAATTCATGTATTCATGTAATAATCAACAAGTAATCCATTATTCAACAAATTCCAAACCCTAGCTTCATCACTCCTTTGTCAAGAGATCATATATATATATATATATATCACTTACATGCACTTGAATGGAAGAAATGGAAGAAGATGATGATGATGGATGCTTGAGTTTCAAGAGCTTGAAATTTCTTGAAAACTTGGATGAATTTGATGAAATCTCCTTTCTTCTCTCTTCTTGGATGAACCGTGATTATGAGAGAGCAAATTTGTGTATATTTTTATGAAATGAATAATAAATGAAATGGAGGCTACATGATGCTTCTACATATATGGATGATCAAGCACAATTTGCAATTAAGTCCCTCAAATGTATAAGTTATGCAATTAAGTTCTATTCCTACAATTTTATTCACTTTGGTCCAAGAATTGTTTATGCAATTTGGTCCTCTGAACATCTTGAAAAATTGGGGCGTTACAATTCTCTCCCCCTTAAGAGAATCCGTCCTCGGATTCACCCTTCCCTGTTCATCCCACGCGGGTTAGCCATTCCCCGTCAGGGATTAGTCCGAAAGAGGTCTTCAATCAACAAGGTTCCTTCAAAGCTATCAAGTCACGACCCTCAACTTTCCGGAACCTAAACACTTGAGAGAAAATCTAACCTTCCACTAGAACAAGTTGGCAAGTAACAGGTAATAGCGAGTGTGCCCTCTCTCTCAACCAAGTAACAAGAGAACCCCGTCTCTTGAGCAACAAAATAAAACCAACTAACAAGGAATCAAATGTAACAATAATGAGGTATGTGATGCACGTAATATGCATGATTAAGTGTACCGTTCACCGAAGATTGAAGTTCTTTCGTTGTGGTAGTTCGGTTGACCGCTTTCTCCTTTGAATTATCTTCTTGGTCGTCTCTCCCCCTTAAGAAAGAAAATGAAAATTTTCTTTCTTAAGACTTTTGAAGTATGGGTCGGGTGTCCAACAGCTCAAAACTTTACTCAATTAGGCAAAACCGGATCGATGGTTACTAACAATAAATACTAAATTATGCATGCCAGTTAAATGTTAATGCACGTGTTACATCTAGAAGCTATTTAGAATGTAAAATGTCACAGTTAATATCAACAGAGTTCAAGTAGACACGTTGATCATGTAAATTTCAAGTCACATAAGGTCGCTTAGTGAGCAATTAATGACAAGAATGAATGTAATGCACAAGTTACCAAATAATTTCCTATGCCGTTCGACCTAGACTTGACACGACACGACACTAGAACCTCGGTTTTGCAACCGGGCTCTGATACCACTTAAGATGTAGCACCCCTTTACGTAGAGATGCCACACCCCGCACTATAGGTCGATCCACATACAAAATGGATAGTCCGTACATGAACCAACCTATAGCGAATGGGTGACAATAAAATAAATGACAGGCTAGGCGAGACTAACTCACAAATCAATTATCACAATGTATGATAAATAAGCGGAAACATGCCACAATATCGATTATTTATCAAGTAGTTCATATTCTGCTTGTACATATCAATACATTATCATCTCCTAAAATACATAACAAATAACGTTAACAATAATTCCCTTGGAACAATAATGGAATGCACCGTGCCTGACTCGAATGCAATGACTAGACTCGACTCGATTCCCGCCTAGAGTGCACCTGCATGAACCTGAAAGATGGAGGCGTCAGTCTGTGAAGACCGAGTGAGGGGTTTAAATACATATTAGTGCAACTAACAAGTAAGTTATAACCTCGGGTAAGGTTTTATAACTAAAGATAATATAAGTTCAAGAATAACATAGAACTCGCCCGAGATTACAACTATCAATACTGAACACTTTATTAACGAGTAAGTAATCATGCAATTTCAATTACAATGCACACGTATCACTTTCATGAACTCAATTCAATAAACTCATTCACTCCAGTAACTCCATCACTCCAATAACTCCACCACTCCAATAAACTCCATCACTCCAATAACTACATCACTCCAGTAACGGGAAGGTTGCGAGCCTTTACCGTTCACGATAACATGGTATCACGGTCTTTTCAGGATGCACGCCTTGCTTTGCATGATGATAACATTAATCAAACCACACGCATTGCTTTGCATGAGCCTGACTTGCTTGCCAAATACTTTGAAAGTTTAGAAATGATCGTGGATAAATATATGTATACCTTTTAGCCAAAATTACACATAAGGGTTAAACGGGTTTTATGTAATTAGCAATTAAACCTCACCTGACAGGCGATACGATTACTCATGGATGCATGAACGTGTTCCCCGATCAATAATCTCCACCCTGGAGAAGAACTTGACAAGGACTCACTGCTTAATCATAATCAAGATGTCAAGTATTAACAGTTAAGGAATGTCCATTAAGAGCATAATTATCACTAAACCAAGTTTATAACTCATATAAGCCACATACGGGAGCCACGGAAGTGAAAAGAATGCAATAAGATGGGTTTTGGCAAAGTTTGGTAAAAACTGACAGTTTTTGGAAATGCGCATGCGGTAGGAAAACTGAAATATCTTAAGTTCTAGAAGTTGGAATTGAGTTTCGTTTATTGAATAAGAAACTAGACATATAGACCTTTCCAACGCTATATGGCACGTTTTCTAGTTCAAAACGACATGAAAATGGCGTAGGTCCGAAGTTGGACAAATACAGATTTAGAAGGGGTCGCGGGCGCGACCATTTTTACTCTATTTTTGGTCGCGGCCGCGACCTAATTTTTTCATGAATTTTCATGCAATTTTTCACAAAGTCGAAAGTTGGCCAAAATGGGGTCGCGGGCGCGACCTGTTTTATGTGTATTTTCGGTCGTGGGCGCGACCTTCAAGTTCTGCAGAAAAAACATAGCAGAAAACAGGGAAAGGCTCGGCCAAACACCAAAATCAGTCAAAACACCAATTTTCAAGCTTCAAAATGTAATATTTCTGGAAATCATCATGCATATATCTTCAAAATACAATAGGGTTCCATAAAAACACATAAATCACTCATGATCACCAAGATTTCCAACTTCAAGCTCATATGCAATTCCATGCTATAACTTCAAATTCTTCAAGAATTCATACATCAATCCATGGAAAATTCATGTGTTCATGTAATAATCAACAAGTAATCCATTATTCAACAAATTCCAAACCCTAGCTTCATCACTCGTTTGTCAAGACATCATATATATATATATATCACTTACATGCACTTGAATGGAAGAAATGGAAGAAGATGATGATGATGGATGTTTTTGCTTCAAGAGCTTGAAATTTCTTGAAAACTTGGATGAATTTGATGAAATCTCCTTTCTTCTCTCTTCTTAGATGAACCGTGATTATGAGAGAGCAAATTTGTGTATATTTTTATGAAATGAAATGATAAATGAAATGGAGGCTACACGATACTTCTACATATATGGATGATCAAGCACAATTTGCAATTAAGTCCCTCAAATGTATAAGTTATGCAATTAAGTTCTATTCTTACAATTTTATTCACTTTGGTCCAAGAATTGTTTATGCAAGTTGGTCCTCCGAACATCTTGAAAAATTGGGGCGTTACAATTCTCTCCCCCTTAAGGGAATCCGTCCTCGGATTCACCCTTCCCTATTCATCCCACGCGGGTTAGCCATTCCCCTTCAGGGATTAGTCCGAAAGAGGTCTTCAATCAACAAGGTTCCTTCAAAGCTATCAAGTCACGACCCTCAACTTTCCGGAACCTAAACACTCGAGAGAAAATCTAACCTTCCACTAGAACAAGTTGGCAAGTAATAGGTAATAGCGAGAGTGCCCTCTCTCTCAACCAAGTAACAAGAGAACCCCGTCTCTTGAGCAACAAAATAAAACCAACTAACAAGGAATCAAATGTAACAATAATGAGGTATGTGATGCACGTGATATGCATGATTAAGTGTACCGTTCACCGAAGATTGAAGTTCTTTCGTTGTGGTAGTTCGGTTGACCGTTTTCTCCTTTGAATTATCTTCTTGGTCGTCTCTTCCCCTTAAGAAAGAAAATGAAAATTTTCTTTCTTAAGCCTTTTGAAGTATGGGTCGGGTGTCCAACAGCTCAAAACTTTACTCAATTAGGCAAAACCGGATCGATGGTTGCTAACAATAAATACTAAATTATGCATGCCGGTTAAATGTTAATGCACGTGTTACATTTAGAAGCTATTTAGAATGTAAAATGTCACAGTTAATATCAACAGAGTTCAAGTAGACACGTTGACCATGTAAATTTCAAGTCACATAAGGTCGCTTAGTGAGCAATTAATGACAAGAATGAATGTAATGCACAAGTTACCAAATAATTTCCTATGTCGTTCGACCTAGACTTGACACGACACGACACTAGAACATCGGTTTTGCAACCGGGCTCTGATACCACTTAAGATGTAGCACCCCTTTACGTAGAGATGCCACACCCTGCACTATAGGTCGATCCACATACAAAATGGATAGTCCGTACATGAACCAACCTATAGCGAACGGGTGACAATAAAATAAATGACAGGCTAGGCGGGACTAACTCACAAATCAATTATCACAATGTATGATAAATAAGCGGAAGCATGCCACAATATCGATTATTTATCAAGTAGTTCATATTCTGCTTGTACTTATCAATATACTATCATCTCCTAAAATACATAACAAATAACATTAACAATAATTCCCTTGGAACAATAATGGAATGCACCGTGCCTGACTCGAATGCAAGGACTAGACTCGACTCGATTCCCGCCTAGAGTGCACCTGCATGAACCTGAAAGATGGAGGCGTCAGTCTGTGAAGACCGAGTGAGGGGTTTAAATACATATTAGTGCAACTAACAAGTAAGTTATAACCTCGGGTAAGGTTTTATAACTAAAGATAATATAAGTTCAAGAATAACATAGAACTCGCCCGAGATTACAACTATCAATACTGAACACTTTATTAACGAGTAAGTAATCATGCAATTTCAATTACAATGCACACGTATCACTTTCATGAACTCAATTCAATAAACTCCTTCACTCCAGTAACTCCATCACTCCAATAACTCCACCACTCCAATAAACTCCATCACTCCAATAACCACATCACTCCAGTAACGGGAAGGTTGCGAGCCTTCACCGTTCACGGTAACATGGTATCACGGTCTTTTCACGATGCACGCCTTGCTTTGCATGATCATGACATTAATCAAACCACACGCATTACTTTGCATGAGCCTGACTTGCTTGCCAAATACTTTGAAAGTTTAGAAATGATCGTGGATAAATATATGTATACCTTTTAGCCAAAATTACACATAAGGGTTAAACGGGTTTTATGTAATTAGCAATTAAACCTCACCTGACAGGCGATACGATGACTCATGGATTCATGAACGTGTTCCCCGATCAATAATCTCCACCCTGGAGAAGAACTTGACAAGGACGCACTACTTAATCATAATCAAGATGTCAAGTATTAACAGTTAAGCAATGTCAATTAAGAGCATAATTATCACTAAACCAAGTTTATAACTCATATAAGCCACATACGGGAGCCACGGAAGTGAAAAGAATGCAATAAGATGGGTTTTGGCAAAGTTTGGTAAAAACTGACAGTTTTTGGAAATGCGCATACGGTAGGAAAACTGAAATATCTTAAGTTCTAGAAGTTGGAATTGAGTTTTGTTTATTGAATAAGAAAATAGACACATAGACCTTTCCAACGCTATATGGCACATTTTCTAGTTCAAAACGACATGAAAATGGCGTAGGTCCGAACTTGGATAAATGCAGATTTAGAAGGGGTCGCGGGCGCGACCATTTTTACTCTATTTTTGGTCGCGGCCGAGACCTAATTTTTTCATGAATTTTCATGCAATTTTTCACAAAGTCGAAAGTTGGCCAAAATGGGGTCGCGGGCGCGACTTGTTTTATTTGTATTTTCGGTCGTGGGCGCAACCTTCAAGTTCTGCAGAAAAAACATAGCAGAAAACAGGGAAAGGCTCGGCCAAACATCAAAATCACTCAAAACACCAATTTTCAAGCTTCAAAATGTAATATTTCTGGAAATCATCATGCATATATCTTCAAAATACAATAAGGTTCCATAAAAACACATAAATCACTCATGATCACCAAGATTTCCAACTTCAAGCTCATATGCAATTCCATGCTATAACTTCAAATTCTTCAAGAATTCATACATCAATCCATGGAAAATTCATGTAATCATGTAATAATCAACAAGTAATCCATTATTCAACAAATTCCAAACCCTAGCATCATCACTCCTTTGTCAAGAGATCATATATATATATATATATCACTTACATGCACTTGAATGGAAGAAATGGAAGAAGATGATGATGATGGATGCTTGAGCTTCAAGAGCTTGAAATTTCTTGAAAACTTAGATGAATTTGATGAAATCTCCTTTCTTCTCTCTTCTTGGATGAACCGTGATTATTAGAGAGCAAATTTGTGTATATTTTTATGAAATGAAATGATAAATGAAATGGAGACTACATGATGCTTCTACATATATGGATGATCAAGCACAATTTGCAATTAAGTCCCTCAAATGTATAAGTTATGCAATTAAGTTCTATTCCTACAATTTTATTCACTTTGGTCCAAGAATTGTTTATGCAATTTGGTCATCTGAACGTCTGGAAAAATTGGGGCGTTACAATTCTCTACCAACTTTCACTTCGGGGAGCGACCCTTAGGTGACCATTAACCATTGATTTGGGAATAGATTTGCGGTCCATTCCCGAAAATTGTCCTAACTTAACCAAACCTCCTGATTAAATACGGTATCAATTGCCTAGTGTGGCAGCTGGTATTAGTGATGTCGTTGGCGCTCGCCTCCCGAGCATCACCTCTACACATAACCGTCGGGCCCATACCATTACCATTGATTGCTTGCACCATTGATGACATTCAGAATAAATCCGAAGGCTAGAATACATGAACCATTGAAGAAATGCTTTGAACTATTGAACTATTGAACCATTGATGCATTACTTTGAAAACATTGAATCATTGATACATTACTTTGAAAACATGTGCCTTTGATCAATGAATACCAATAGGTCTGGGTTCTTTAAAGAGTTATCCCTGATAAAGGGCATTTCAAAGCAAGAATGTAAAACACTAGACTTAGAGTTTCAAAACGATTGAATCATTAACTATTCATGGTTCCAGTTGAAATAGTTTAACCTTACTTATTAGTAACAGTAGGTAGGATTGATTATGTAGTGCCCTAGGGATCTCAGTGCTCAACCTTAACTCTTGTAAGGGGTGTACTAAAGTGAGCTCAAGCACTAAGACTCACTTCTATAACGATGCACATGAATGCTATCAATCAAGCAAGGAACATGTAACACAAGAGAGTAATACCATTTAAGGTATTAGAGAAAGATAACACATAAATGAATACGTTAAAGTGAGTTATCATTAACGTGGGACTATTATCTAAGTATAACCGATTAAGAATTAATCAAATTATGAATCCTATCGCAAAACCTTAGGTTATGAAACAAGTCCTCGAAAGAAAACACATTTTGAAATCACATTTTAGACCCCAGATTTGAAAACCCTAGGTGCAAATGTCTATTAAGAAAGCACAAGTTTAATTCACTTTTACTATTCAAAAGCACTATTCAAAATTACTATTCAGTATTACTATTTCAGATTACTATTCATATATTACTATTCACTTATCGGGTCAAATGGTTGGGTCAAACCCTTACTATACACACACATACATACACACACACACACACCATACACGTACACACACATACACACACACGGCATGCACATATACACACACTCTAATTCGATTATGATCTTGATTATAACCTATAATTTCAAGTTCATGTTATTATAATCAAGTGTGATCTAGTTTAAAGGTATAACCTATGGTTAAGAGGTCTAATTAAGACATAACATCAAGTTATGAAACACTATTCCATCTTAGGTTATAACATGTGACACTATTGAAGTGTATAACATATGATCAAGGCACTATTCCATTAATCCATGTCATATGATAAGCTCAATTCATAATTCATGAATCATATAACCATATAAGAACATGTCTCAACATAATTCATATCATATCATGAACATTAGACATGTAACAGGTAACAAATTAAATTAAATGACAACATGTAACATGTTATAACATAATTGATCATAGGTTACTATTCCATTAGCTAACATGAATGAATATAATTAAAATACCCTAAACATGCATCAATATACAACATATAGTAACCCTAATTCATGATCATAGCATATATCAAAGCATATCATAACATTTCATAACATATTATAAAAAATTAAATCATATAAACAACTATTCAAACATATCATAAAAACTATACCATAAATGCATAAAATAAAATCCTATATAGCTTAGGGAAGACCCTAAGACCCAATCTAAACATAAGATGAACATACAACTAAACTGAAACATAACATAAAAAATATAGCATAAAAAAATAAAACAACTAACCTACACAAAGGGGGCGAGCCTCTCGACAATGAGGGGGAAAAGAGAGGGAGAATGGGAGTTGTTAACACAACATATGAGCAAGGAATGAATGAGCTATGGTGTGGTATTTATAGTTGCTAGGAATCCCTTCACCTTGCAATAAAAATGTCTCCAAGGTTAGGAGAGCAAAGGTCGATAGCTTACCTTGTAAGCTTGGTCTCTTGAATTAATTAAAAATGGGAAATTAAGGGTATTTTGGTAATTTAACACCCTAAACACGAGGATAAGCTACTGGAAGTTGGCTCCTGTGATTCAGATAAAAATTAGCTTCCGAACGAATATTTACACGAAGGAAACGGATTTACCGTTTAAAAGATATATTAATTTTAAGGAATAGTAACTTGAACCTCTTGAAGAAATACGAATGAAAGACGACCTCCGAACGTGATTTGAAAGTCCGGATCATTTTAAAATTCTCTAAAATAAATCCACAAGCGTTTTAAGCCCAATATCGACTATGAAAAGTTTTACCAATAAAGTTAGAAAGTAGGATGAATAGTAACTTTATTTTAAAAACCATTTTCTTCAAAACTCGAGCTAGGGCTTAAATCAAAAGATGTAATCAATCTTAAAAATCATGAAATGAATCTAGAAGTGTTTTAAACTCAAATTTGAAGGGTACAAGTTCTCCGAACGAAAGACCTTTCGTAGAAGGAATAGTGCATAGTATCTTGGCTCAAACGTTTCTTTTATAACGAAGTTCAAAATAGATTTTCGAGTTAAGAATGATACCAATAGACTTGTATCGAGTTAAGGAATGATTTAGCTATAAACTTGGGTAGCAGAGAGTGCCCGAATCAAAGCTCGTTTGCAAGAACGAATAGTAACTTTTGTCGGTCAGTTCCCAAAGTGTCCTTTTGGCTCAAGAAGGATTCCGAGGCTTGGAAAACAAGTTCAAATAGTTAGGGAACAAGAGTTATGAACCTCTAGGGTTTGAGCAACAATACGGGTAAAGTAAGCTCGAAAAATGAATAGTAAACTGAGTCAAAGGTCAAGAATTCCCCCTTAAAACACTGTAGTTCACGTATAAGCACTTTGATCATGTACGAATGCAATGCATGAAGGTTTATAAAGTTGGATCACGGTCTATAAATGCTTTACCAATGCCCTTAGTTTACCGTTTTTCATCCAGGCCCTGTTTTGGGCTATTAAAATAGCTCCATCCGAATTGTTACGCGCGACCCATGGGAGTGGGGAAGGCGTGCTCTTCGATGCTCGCGGGTGTAAAAGCCGAGAAAGACTGGTTGTGGATAGCTTTCCCTCGAGGTTATGTTATGTATGGATAGTTAGGGTTTACGTAGCCCTTCTATCTCGGAGTTTGGGTGGATTATATCTATGATTTTGGTTTTCCTTATGATATTATGGGAGGTAAGGTTGGAAGCTCGTTGCTCGCTCGAGCATTATGATTTATGTCTTGTAATTGTGAAACGGGGATAGTTTTATGAAATGATTTTGACTAAGTGTAAGTATATGTATTAGTTTTCTTTTGAAAATTCTTTGGTATGCAAAACCTATTCCCAGTTCATGATTCCTCCTTTTGATACGTGCTTTGCTCTATTATACATAGTGTGTGGGTGTGCGTTAGCCCCCTCACTCAGTCGGTGGACTGATCCCTCTCCTATTTTTTCAGGTGACAGGTTCTTTGAGCTCGTGCTAGGCGGGGAAGTGCATCTGTCGAGTCACACTTAGTCGTTTAAGTCAAGTTAGGTTGCATTTTAGCCTCATGTGCATTTTCATATTTTTGGAACTTTTCGAATTTATGACTTACGTTGAGATTTATGGAATTGTATTTTGTGTATATATTTGATCTCTTGACTCTAGCTTGAGTATAAGTGTTATTGATTCCGCTATCTTGTTGTTTGGTTGGTATTTTTTTATTTCTGCGCACTCTGAGTCTGTCTTAGATCCGCCTAGGCTAGTGGGTGCGTTGATCTCCTGTTCGCTATGACTTGAACTTGGATACAGACTATCCATTTCGTATTCGGTTCGGGTCTTAGTGCGGGGGACGTGGTGTCCCACGTGTGGGGTGCTACATCCTTAACTGGTATTACCATACTACAAAATTGGCTAGCAACGACACTTTTCCAGCACCCCGATATTTTCTTATGAAACCGGTAGAGCTTCCCCGCAATATCCCCGATTAAGAATTTGGAATGTGGGCTCTGGCAATATTTCGCTAAATACTTTGAGAAAATATATTTCTAGAAAAACACTTTTTTCTAAAACTAGAAAATTCCTATTTTCTATAATTAAGTGGATTATATATTAATTATATAATCACCTAATTAAATATTAATTAATCCTTACTTAAGGAATAATTAAAATATTAGAAAGAGAGAATGTCTCGGCCAAGAGAAACTGAAATGGAATGGCTGGAATTGATGAATGAATTTAAAAAGGGTGTATAGCCTATTTATAAGCCCAAATTAAGGGCATTTTCGTCCGTTTTTTTCGAAATTCCTGTGCACTCCAAGTTCGGTTGGCAAATCCAATAATGCCAGGCAGGAGCTCGTGCCGCCACGAGTCCAACGGCGCCGAGCACGTACCAATAGCCTGCCGCACGTGCCACCCATGTGGCGGCTATATGTTTGGCGCGTGTGAACCTTACGCAGGCACGAGTAGGTGCCACGTATACAGTTCGGTCGGTCCGACAGACGGTCCAACGGCTCAGACCGGTTAAAATTGAACCCGCCAATTCAACTGGTCTGGCCCGTCAATGACCTAGCGAAACCTGATTCGGCCATGTGTCCGGGTCGGTCAACCCTTGATCCGACCCTATTCGACTCTGCCCGTTGACCCGTTCTGCCCAGATCCAATCTCGGCCGCTGATCTGCACAACTTGGCACGATATTAACCGCACACGTGGCACGCTTGCGGCGTCAGTTAGCGCCACTTGGTGCCTGACCAGCTAACGTAGCATGACACATCCGCTGTCACGTCAACAATAAAAAACTTTTTTTTTTTTGAAAAATTTTATTTTCTCCAAAATAAAATTTCGGGTATTTCCAACTCTTTGGAATTTAATTTATTTTCTCAATAAATCCCTTGGCTATTTTCAAACACTTTGAAAATGTATTTCTCTCGTCTTTTAATATTTTCTCTTTGGTCTTCGTTGGGGCTTGTGGGGGGACCTCTAGGACTAATTAAGTTTAGCTCCAAAGGGGTCAATATATTATCATCCCATGACAATAATTGATTACCGTTTAATAATATTTAATTCCACTAAATAAATATTATTGCACTCTAAAATTTATTAAATTATTCACTAATTTCTCGATCTAGAATAAATTTTGCATTTTACTCCTCTGTACAGATATCCATGAAAAATAAATCAATACTACTATCATTTATTTTTCACATTTAATCTGAAATTTCTTGATTTGCCTTAATTTCAAATTCCCTATATGTGAAACACATTCAACATACAACTTCGGTGACACACACACGAAGTACTTTGGCCAAAATTTTAATTTGAGCTTTTTGCAAATCTATTTCAATGATATCTTTTAAGCTTCCAGCAAGGCTACAGATTCCTTGATCAGTATTACTCTTTAGCCTATTTCATGCAATCACCGAACGTACAAAGTATTTTGGCCACCCGTTACCCAGACCTCACTTCTGAGTACATCACAGTGATTAACACTATATGCCTAAAGTCGAAATACTGCCAGGATTAAGAGTCTAATACTTCCCAAGATTTTCGTTGATTTTAGATAGCAGTATAAAATGAACAATCTCAGCGGTCTAGTTCAATGTTTCCAATCTTATTGAAAATCATCAATATGTTATAATCAGACACTCCATTTCTCTATGACGAAAGACTAATTATCTTATATAACACATTACAATCTTGATAAGAACATTCTCTTATCATACCAACACTACTAGAAAAAACGTCTTATTGCGACATAAATTTAGCAAAGGAAATTATTCGTTGCTATTTAGCAACGGATATAGCAACGAAAAAAATACGTGGCAAAATGCTTTAGCAACGGAATTTTCGTTGCTAAATCCGTTGCTATATATGAAAAAAAATAACAACGGATTTTCGTTGCTAAAATTAAATAATAAAAAAAATTAAATAAATTGGTATATATAGCGAAGAACATTCCGTTGGAATGTTGCTATTAAAATAAAAACCTAATAAAAAATAATATAATATTTATAAATATTTGGAACGAAAAATACGTTGCTAAATAGCAACGGATTTTTTAGCAACGTATTTTTTGTTGCTATATGAACGAAAAAAAAGAAATAAAAAGAAATAAATATAAAAAATATTTTCGTTGCTATTTAGCAACAGATTTTTCGTTGCTATATGGAAGAAAAAAAGAAATAAAAATAAACAAATATGAAAAATATTAGCAACGGATTTTTCGTTGCTATAATGACGGAAAAAAATAAAATAAAAATAAATAAATATAAAAAAGATTAGCAACGGAAAATCCGTTGCTATAAATATATGATTAAAAAAATTAATAAAATATTTATAATTTAGCAACGAAAAATTCGTTGCTATAAATATTTAATTAAAAAATAATAGAATACTTATAATTTAGCAGCGAAAAATTCGTTGCTATAAATAGTTGATTAAAAATTTAATAGAATTCATATGTTCGGGGATTATATGATCATATATTTGGGGATTATATAGAATTCATATTTGTATAAAATAACCTTTCATCTATAAAAGCCTTGAATATTATTATTTGATAGAAAATATGTATTATTTATATATTATAAGGTATAATATACATTATAAATCATTAAAAGAGTGCATAACACAATAATTCCTTAAAATTCACACATATAACGCTCGAAATTCACATATAAATACTTCGATATTAAGAGAAAAGTTTTTCATTTAACATGTAACGGTTGCATAACACAATAATTTCTTAATATTTAGATATAATTCTATAAATTTTAATATAAATTTATTATATTAAAAGAAAACTTCTTAATTTAACATCTAACGATTGCGTAACACAATAATTCCTCAGTATATAGATATAATTCTATAAATTCAAATATATATGTTTCATATTAAGAAAATAATTCTTTATATTAAGTTATTCAACTACGATTGCTAAATAATACAATAGTTCCTCAAAATGCAGATATTGTTCTACAGATGTATAAGTGAATATTTCATATTGACATAAAATTAGTCTTTATACAACTAAATCTAATTATTTAATTATGTAAACTTTCATCTGTTTTTATATGTCATAAAAACTTATACTTAAGTTGATATACATTAGTTATGTAAACATTCATCCAAATATATTACAATGTTATTAGATTTTGTGGAATATGATAAAAAAAAAACCTATCATATTTTTATTTGATACAAAATTGGATAGAAAAATGTTATTTTGAACTTTATTCTAATTTTTAATTTATCATATTATACTCTTATTATAAACCAATTAACTAGCTACAAAATTGAATTATTTATAGTCATATTAATTTAAGTAGATTTACAAGTCCAAGTTAAATTCCTAATAAAATGAAAATATCATATGAAAATTTTAGTGCGGACCTAACTCCACTTACTCAGACTAATTATAATGCAACTGTATCACAATTGCTATTAGATTTTGTTACTTTTCTTAAAATTTATGTTAATTATAAGGTATAATATACAATATAAATCATTAAAATATGTCATATTTGTTTAGTAGTATGATATATTATACTTAAAGTACATACATTATAATTAAAATACAGAAGTGTATATTTTTAACAATGCTTAATGCAATTATTTACGGATATATATGATTATATTTAATATAAAATTATATTTGAAAAATACTTATATTTAAACTTAATATAGTAAGTGCTTAAAATTAAGGTATGGATATGTTATTGTTGTTATATATATAAAAAAACCTCATTATACCAAACATGAAGCTAGCTGAGTTGGTTGGGAGTCCAACCTTGTTCCCTGGAGACCCAGGTTCAAATCTTGCCTTGCACAAATTATTCAAAATAATTATGAGCCACCTAGGGCTGACTTGGTGGGGTTGGGGTTGTGCGGCCCTAGTGGTGTGGGGCTCTTGGGGCCCACAAATAAAAATTTAATTTATTAATTTGAATTTTACCTTTAGCAAGACGTTTTTCTAGTAGTGCGACTAGAAGTTTAATGACATGTGATTTTTCTTATTTAAAGTCTTTTTCCATAAAACACATTTCATATAAAAATATCATCACACGTCATTAAATATTAAATATATAAAATACTCATAACTTACAATAATTTCAGTTTTATTTATCCAAAATATTTACAATATAATTGGATTTTGAGGGCATTAATCCCAACAATAGATAAATATAGATAATGTTATTCACTCTCTAAAAATCATGAACCTAGGATAACATTTCAAATTGTAAAGTGTTTGAACTAATTACTCAAAACATTCGAAGAATATGATCAAGTAACACAATTCCTCTCGACTATACCAAGTGAATACGATGGAAGAATATTTACAAAAGGGAAAAATACAAAATCGGGACACCAAGTGATCTTCACTAGCATTTTCAGGACATAAATAGCTTCGGCGATAAATGTGTCCAGTAAGTCCAAAAATGTATCAATTTCAGGACAAAATCGACGGAAGTTGTCTAATTATCTACGGCAATCAAATGACATATACAAGTTGCAGACATGGCGATTAACACCCCTTGCCACGTATTTTCTGAAATTTTTTAAAATCCAACTAATACATCTTTAAATATTATAAAAAAATAAAAACAAAAAACAAAGCAATAAAATTAATATAAAATATTTATTATATGTAAAATAATTATAATATTAATTTTTTTCGAAAAAAAAGTATGATATTATTTTGATATTAATTAAACGTAATATTTTAATTATAAATATATAAACAATAAAATCATACTATAGGTATAGTATGTATGTGTATATATACAATATATACATATATCCACAGTATATATATATATATTCAAAAGAAGACAATAATTTCTCTCTTTTTTTCTTTCTTTTGAATTTTTTTTTATTTTACCTTTTACATATATATATATATGAAAAAATATGTACAAATATAATATAAATATATACATTTTTTAAGATTCATTTTGTGTTTTTATTTATTTATTTTTATAATATTTAAAGATGTATTAGGTGGATTTTAAAAAATTTCAGAAAATACGTGGCGATGACGTGGCAAGGGGTGTTAATCGCCATGTCAACAACTTGGACATGTCATTTGATTGCCGGCGATGATTAGGCAATTTCCGGCGACTTTGTCCTGAAATTGACACATTTTTTGACCTACTGGACACATTTGTCGCCGGAGCTATTTGTGTCCTGAAAATGCTAATAGGGGTTATTTGGTGTCCCGATTTTGCATTTTTCCCTTTACAAAATTCATAGCAAGTTCACTCGTCATTGAATCCCACATAAATTAAGACAACAATTACAGACAGTACATTGCAATGAAAACCATTTTATTCAAAAGACCTTAAACCTTCAATGCCTTAAGCTTCAACCGCTACCAAACCAATTTATAGTCGTTTTAGGACAGTGCAAAGAGAGAATAATCAATCAAACAACGCTAACAGCATCTATGGTATCACTAATTAGTCTGGTCAGTGGTCACACCTCCCAAACTAATAGACAACCTTGACCGGCTCAAACCCTTTCTCAGCCGACACCCTAACAGCATCCACGATCGCTTGAGTCTTCCTACTAATAGCCGGCCACTTCTTCTCGCTCTCGGCCCCAGAATCTCTAATCTTTCTAACCAAAGTTGAGAACTCTGTCACCATCAACGCTTCCTGAGGAAGCTCGGTCCTAACAACAATCTGGGTCGGAGAAGGCTCAATCCCGATAGAATTATCAGCCCACGTAGTGTTCGAGTTCACGTAATAAGGCCCCACATTCTCTTGAAACGGGATCACAAAGTCGTGCAAGCGCAAGAACCCTTTCGATCCAAGAAGGCTGATATCTTGGCATATGTTGCCGAGGAAAGAACAGTAGAAAGTTGCGATTCTTCCATCGGGGAAATGCAGAGAAGCACCGGATGTTAGGTTCACACCGGACTCGTTGTGCTCAGCGCCCCTTAAGGCGGTGACGATTTTTGGGAGCTGATAGTCCGTGGCCCACAAAATGGCTCTTATGCAGTACCAGCCTATGTCGCCTAAAGCGCCAAGGGCATCGAGATTAGGATTTACGCGAATGTCGTTCTTGAGGAACTCTTCACCCTCGCAGTTGTATGAGACGATGCTATGAACCTGTGAATTCATTATATGGAGATGCTTGCTTAGTATTTATCTAGGTGAATAATGAAAATAAATATTGTTGTGTTTTACAATTAGCAACCTAAGTACACTTTCTCACTGTAAAAGTCAAAGGAATAGCAACCTGAATACACTTTCCGACTATAAAAGTCATTGATTTATGACTATAGTTGGATGTTAAGGTTGCAATCCATAATAACAAATTTTTGAAATATTGTTAACCGTGCAGAGAGAATAAATACTAAACTACTTACTTCCTGATCATAATCATACCAAAAATAAAGAAACCGACAAAGAAAATGCCCCTCAAATTAACAGTCAAATGTTAAGAAATGGAACACACATACCGCTTTCAGCTGACCAAAACGCTGCGCATCAGCGAGGTAGGCCTTCATCTCCGCCGTCCGCGGGTGGTGCATCCACATGGTGCAGTCCATGAACTGCACCCCACTGGCTTCGCATGCCGCCAGAATCTCGTCCAGCTCCGCCACATTGAGCGCCGGCGGCTTCTCGAGCAGCACGTGCTTCTTCTTCCTTGCCGCCTCCACGGCCCAGTGGACGTGGAGGCTGGTTGGCAGCGGGATGTACACCGCGTCCACGTTGGGGTCCTCCAGGACCTTGGCGTACGATCCATACACTTTGGCATCAGCCGGGAAGCTGTTGGCCAAGACAAAGGCGGCAGCTTTCTTCAGGGATCGACTGCCAACGGCGACGAGGGTGGAGTTCGGGGAGAGGAGGATCGCTCGCCCGACCTTGCGAGCTATGTTGGCGCAGCCCAATATTCCGAAGCGCACCCGCGGCGGGGATTCCACAGAGGCCATTTCAGTGTCGTGGTGGTGGTGGGAGGAGGGTACGTGGAAAAGATGTTGAAAGTGGTGTATATATGCAAGATGTTCACCGGCCGAACGAGGTTAGGGCTAGAATTACCTTCAAATTTATTCTCTTTTATACATACGACAAAAAGATACCAATTTACATTCTTACTAGCCTCATCCATTGACCATTTGAACTAACAGAAAAATCATGCAAGTTGCACATTATTAATTAATGGTTTTTCATGCAAGCATACAAATCGATACATTTTTTCGAACTTGCCGGGTAGAATGAGAAATTAATTAGTATTAGTAAATTAACCCAACTGTATACATCAAACGTATAATAAATATAAAATATCTATTATATAATTAGCATCTTTTGGAGGGATTAGCTAAGGTGATACTTAAAGTTTCTTCAAAATAATTTTTTTTTATCCCTTTAAATCTTAATATGACATCAACAATAATATAATACCAAACGCGGTGACTTGTAAAAGTCCAATTGTCATGACTCTTGATATGATTGGATCTGATTCAAATGCTAGATCTAATCCAAATTTAAATATATTAATATTGGCTTTGTTTTGTTTTGGGATGACACTTACCTAAAGAGTACATCATTTATTTTTAAAATATATAGTATTTTGGATGACATTTTTCGAGGCCCGATGTCGGTAGACAAATAGTTTTATTCAAATAAATTGAAGTGGGGATTCCAATCTTATAAAAAATAGGAAGTGCTACAACCAATATTGTGTTTTACCACGACCTTTTGTCTTTTTCTCTGGACTATCTCATCGATTTCAGTTTAGGCCAAACCGTAACCTGTATTTTTTTTTTTAATTGATGATAATTTTATTTATAACAAATAAAACATAAAAGTTTTGATTAAATTAGTATAATGATAAGTTACAAAATTTACTGATACTGTATTCTTTAATCCCAATTGAGTTTTTTCAACTGGAAATAGTGAGGAAAAAGAATTGTTAATTACGATCTTTACAAGTTGCAAAGTTGAATTTATTTAAATAGTTGAAATAACTTGGAACAAAAGCACTGAATAACCGGAACAAGATTTATTTCATTAAATAAAGCAAGGACACCATCACGGTGCATGCACAAAAGCATCCATACCTAGTGACAACAAAACAGTGTATCTTACAAAAGCAACTTTACACAACAGAACTACAAATTCATCTTTAAAACAGTGCCAAAAGCAGCTATATGCACATCGTTCATAATTTTAACTGGTGACAAAAAAGTGATGAAACATCGTCTCATTACAATTCATTCCCTAACCAGTGCTATCACCTGCTGCTTCATGATCATACAAAGATTTGAGTGTTGGTGCGTTAAATGCCCTCTTTCTAGCCAGCAAGAAAATAATACTAAGCTACTGATCTGTTAAACAAGAAATTACAGAACATAGATGTAAATGAATTTAACGAACAAAACTTACGGTCAATTTAGGTGGAGCCTCTTCTTGTATCCGCAGGGGCGACTCAGGAATTCTTAATTAGTGGTGTCAAAAAAATATAACTCTTAATAAAGACTAAAAATTTTTTGCATACTTTTATGCTTGTGAAACAAAATAATTATTATTATTTAACTTTATTAAAATTGACTTTTTCATATTAATACGTAGATTATAATTATTTTTAATATAATTATTAAATTATATAAATAATGTTAAAATATAACTTAGAAAATATGAGGAGAAAAGATAAAATAAATATTAAAAATTTTATTAACTACAAAATTAAATTGAGATGAGAGAAAAGAAGAGTTAGAGAAGAGAAAAAGAATTAACTGACACGTTATAGTAGTGAAGAAAAATAAATAAATAAATTAGAAAAAGGAAAAAGAAACCAAGAGTCCATGACAGCACATTTGACTCTTTTGCTTAATATATATAGATATATATTATTAAAAATAAAATATTTTATTTAAAAATACTTTTTTTCTCTATTATTTTTATATTTAAAATCCTTTTACTTTAACTTTTGGACAATTAATTTTTTTTTAATTTTAGCCCCTACTTAATGAGTTTTTCTTAATTTTACCTAGTACATAAAAATTCAAGGGGTCAATATAAAGAAATCCATCACAATTTGTTTTAAACTTGGGATCAAAATAATATAATTCTACAAAATTAAATACTAAAATCTAAAAAAATCACTATATATTTAGTTGGAAAATAAAATTTAGTGGGGTCAAGTGACCCCACTTGGGCTTTAGTAGCGTCGCCCTTGTGTATCCGTGTCACTCTCCCGCCCTTCATCATTCACCTTGTCCTCAAGGTGGAAATTCGGAAAATGCGTGAAGATAGGATTAGCGGGTTCCCAATTAGTATAACGCTCTCCAATTCGCAAAACTGACAACGTTCCATGCACTTGCAATGGCCGAGATAACGGTATGCCCCCAACTAAGTCAGGTGGAAGCGGCCGAGGCGGCAGATTACCCAACTTCCCGGGGAACCAGCGCAACAAGGAAACGTGAAACACCGGATGAATCCAGGATATCTCCGACAACCGCAACCGATACGTAACCGACCGGATGCTGTCCACAAAGGTTGGATGCACGAAATTCTGTGTACTACCACCAACAAACAGTACATTCACGACAATGGAGCCAACCATACCTGGAACACGAAGCGAAACGCCGGGCAAGCCCCCGGCGAGGCCCTTGAGAGTGGATACATCGGCAGCGACCACTGTCTCATCCTCGGGAACAACCTCATCGGGTTCACGCCGAATAGGTGGGGAAGCTGATGGTTTGCTTGGCTGGACCTGTGTTACCGCTGGGGTTGGCAAAAGAGGCAACGACGATGGTGGGTCGGACGCCTGCGTCCCAACAGAATGACCAAGTTGTGCCGGTGGAGAGGAACTGATGGAATTCTGCAAGGGGAGGGCGGAAGTCCAAGCCAAATGTTTAGCCTCTAATTCCCGTGCCAAAGCGAAAGATGCCGACAGGGAGTCAGGCTTCCATAACATAATATCATGAAGGAGAAGACGGTTCAAACTGGCGTGAAAAAGCGATTGAAGACTTTTGTCGGACATATCAGCCATGTTCACCAACATCCGCTCAAAAGCGGCTTGATATTCCAATATCACCGAACCGGTTTTTGAACCATGGTTAGCGTACCGAAATAATCAACCAAACTGAGGGGATCAAAACGGAGTCTGAATTTGGCCACGAAATCCTGCCAAGAGTCAAGTAATCCGTTTCGTTGCCTCCAACGAAACCAATCCAAAGCCGGGCCTTCGAACATCAAGCCCACGGTAGTCAAACGAGATTCTTCGCGGATGCCGTAAAAAACAAAATATTCCTGAGCATGGAAAAGCCACCCCAATGGTTCAGTACCGTCGTATTTCGGCATATCCAGGCGAAGTGTAGTGCTCATAGGAGGACTCACCTCAACGGGATTCTCCTCCACAGGGGGTGAGGAGGACGAAACCCGATCAGTTGGCCGCCTATCCCCTCGGCCTGAAATTAGGGATAGTTCGTGCTGGAATTTCTGTACCACCTGACTTAATTGATAAATCGAGGCGGCATGCGAAGCAAACTGAACATTGATGTGCTTCTGAAATTCCTTAAAAGTTTCCATGGTGACGGGTTCGGACATCGTAATAACTCGATGAAAGCACCAGTGATACGAATGTTGGTGTGATCGTATCGAAGGAGACTAAGAGAGTAGCCTTGGACTCTTAGAAATATAGGGGAGCAGGGAGGGTTTACCAATAAGACCGATCGGCGGCGGAGGAAGAGTTGAGACGAGAGAGAGATTTAGAATTGGAAGGAGATTGTATTTCTTGATTGAATGAATGAAACGAAAACAACTACGGAACTTAAATAAACCAAACCCTAACAACTAAGAGTCCTCACAAATAAGGAAACAAATAAGGAAATTACTTAATGAAATAAACGAATTATTGCTTAACAATCTAAACAGACTTCTTGCGCATCACGTAGTCCTGCTGCCACTTAGGTGCACACACCAATATGGTGCTTTTATGCCTAGTCTCTTGATCCTCTTCTTGAACTTCCCCAGCCCGAGCATCATCTTCCTTAGCTACCTGATCTTCATGATCATCTTCTTCTCCAGCTGAGTTCTCCAGCGGCCGTATCAGGAACACCAACTTCTGCTTATTTTGAGGAGAAATAAGCCAAAATCCAGACGCAGCCTAGGACATGGTTCTGGATACTGCTTATAGACTAGAAAGCACGGACACGGCAAAAAAAGTGTACGTGCAGTGTCCGACACGTGTCGGACACGGACATGCCTCGGACACGGCTCGGACACATGTCGGACACGGCTGAAACGTGTCCGAAATAAAAAAAAATAAAAAAAAAAAATAGGACACGGTGTCGGACACGGCGGGGTGAAGTGTCCGACACGGCTCGGACACGGCGGGGCAAATTTTCTAATTAAATAAAGTTTTTTATGCATTTTTTAATATTTTTAGAATTTTTTGGGGTGAAAACTAAAATAACAAACTTATTCTAGGTTTTAATTATACATATTTTTTTAAAATATTTTATTTTATCTAGATTATACTTATAAACTATTTTTATTTTTATATAAAATATTTTAATTTATATATAAAATATATTTATTTATATAAAATATAGCCGTGTCGGAGCCGTGTCGTGTCCTAAAATTTTTAAAAAATCCGTGTCGCCGTGTCCGTGTCATGTCGTGTCCGTGTCGCCGTGTCCGTGTCCGTGCAACATAGCTTATAGATTATATGATTAATTAAAATTCTATTTAACAATAATATGCTCATAAAATATTAATATTCTTAAATTGATTTTTTGCATACTAAAAAATTATTTTTATATATTATTTATTTGAGGGACAATTGCCACCTCTTTTGTTAGAAATTATTATTATTGAACATCTATATATTTTTTTTCTTATTTATAAATTCAAATGTCATTTCACTTATTATACATACTTGTTATATATAATACTATCATTGTGCATATGCTACTATATACAAATATAATAATATTATTTAATAGATACATTCGTATATAAGATTATGGTTATATACAGATATAATAATTTATCTTAAAATTTATTATACTATAATAGATATATTATATTCTTATAAAATGATTCTATTTAAGATATTATTATTTATAAATGGAATATAAATATTATAAAGGAAGGAATTTATAAAATAATTCAATGTTTGATTAATTATAAATAATCTTATATAAATTTATAATAGTTTTTTTTATATTAATATAATATTTAAATCGTATACTCAAAAATAATTTAAAATATTTCAGGGGTGAATCAGTAATTTAATAATCATTAAAAGTGATTATTAATTTTTTTCTACAAACACTGAACTGATTATTTTTCTGTTTATCACTTTTTTTCCAAATAATTTCTGCGTTTACTACTACAATTTTTTACAACTTTAACTTTTATTTTAACTTCTACTTATACAGTAGAGTTTGCAAACACCCCAAAATTCACATTTTTAACTTTCCTTATCCTACTACACCTATGTACAAAGTTGTATTCTCTAATCTAATAAGAGTCCTCTTTTGACATTTAATTTTAACTGCATTGATCCTCTAAGCACATCCTTAATTTTTTTTCCCTACACCTTTGCATAAATCCTACTACAATCATTTTTTATTTTTTTTTTTCTATTTTCAAACATCTACCAGTTTGTATTGCATGTGAATGAACAACCTCCTTAAACCGTGTCCTATTTGTATATCTTTATTCAAATCTAAATACCGGATCAAAAGTGTCCTCAAGTTG
Organism: Lantana camara; assembly: GCA_037501455.1. Lineage (NCBI taxonomy): Eukaryota > Viridiplantae > Streptophyta > Magnoliopsida > Lamiales > Verbenaceae > Lantana > Lantana camara. Next base: position 128,373,998 of record CM074855.1, read on the forward strand.
AAAGACAAGATTATCTATCCGATTTTCATTGTCAGCTAAACAATCACTAGCAAAGTCATTAGCACCGGAATCGGTCATTGACCACTATCAAATTCACTTAATGAATTTTCATCACCTTTTACCTGTGCATACTCACCATCAAGGTCAACATATTTCATAAATTCAGCATGATCATCAACACCCTTTACATCCTTCATGTCAATTTCTATATCATTATCATCAGATTCAGTGTCTGGAATATATTCCACTTTACCCTTTCGTCTATCAACAATATTGACATCTCATGAATATTGACATTTTTCAGATTTTCAGTAGCAATATTAACATCATCATCATCCACATGTAACTCATTATCCTCAATAACAGTATTACCCACATCAGGCACATTATGTTGGGGATTTTTAGAGAAAAGAAATCTCAAAGACAACGGTTTTAGAGAATATGTTTTTGCTTAATTTTTACCAGTATAAATTTTCAAATATGAGTACAATATTTATAGGCTTAGATGCCCACTTAGATACATGCACATAAGTGCAACATTCCAGCTTCCTAATTTAATAGGACACTTGAAAGACACCTAAATTATACAAAGAACTAGGAAATACTTAGAATATAGTCTAATGTTAATTTTCCCAAATACATTTGACTATTAAATTCAAATTGGATTCTTAACACCCCCTCTCAATTTGTAATCTTCAACCACTTCTTGAACTTGTCGAACTTGTCACTTGTCACGGCTTTCGTAAGAAAATCTGCCACTTGATCATGTGTTGATGAACTCCAAGTGTATCTCATCTTTGCTCACAAGATCTCGAATGAAATGATATCAAAGCTCAATGTGCTTAGACCTTGCATGAAATACTGGATTTTTCGTCATTGCAATAATTGACATGTTGTCACAAAAAAGAGTAGTAGGCTGCACTTGTTTTTCTTGCAAATTAAAAAGAATTCTTCTTAGCTAAATTGCTTCACAAGCTGCATCTGTGGCAACAATGTACTCTGCTTCACTTGAAGAAAGTGCTACCTTTTTTTTGCTTTTTAGAGCTCTAAGCTATCACCTTTGAACCAAGACAAAAAATATAGCCCGAAATGCTTCTTTGATCATCGAATGATCCTGCCCAATCACTATCCGTGGAGCCAATCAACTTGTTATTTTCTTCTTTTTCATACTTGATCCCTTGTTTTTTAGTACCTTGAAGATACCTAAGAATTCATTTTGCAGCGGAAAAATGAAGCTTGCTGGATCACTCATGAATCGAGAAATATAACTCACCGAATGAACAATATCCGGCCTCATGTTTGTGAGATAAATTAAAAAACCTGCAAGAATTCAAAATATTTTCAAGTCAACTGTTTCAGCACCATCTTCTTGTTTCAATTTCTCATTCAATACCAAAGGTGTTGCCACCGGTTTGCAATTCTTTATGTGAAACTTCTTCAACAAAATCATCAATGTACTTTTCTTGAAAAATAAAGATCTCACCGTCCGTTTGTTTTACTTGAATTCCAAGAAAATATCTCAAGAGCCCAAATCTGTCATCTCAAATTCTTGTATCATATTTTCTTGAAATCACTCACCATTTTCATATTAGTGCCCAAATAAATAAGGTCATCAACATATAGACAAACAATCAAATAATCTTGTGTACCTTCCTTCTTTACATAGAGTGATGGTTCACTTGGACTTTTTTGGAATCCATTTTTACAAAAGTATTCATCAATCTTACTATTCCATGCTCGTGGTGCTTGCTTTAACCCGTAGAGAGCTTGCTTCAAACAGTACACTTTTTCTTCCTCGTTTTCCACTTCATATCCTTAAGGTTGCTGCACATAAACCTCTTCCTCAAGCTCAACATTGAGGAATGCAGATTTTACATCTAGTTGGTAGATTTTTAGCTTCAATTGTGCTACAAGTGCTAAAACAGTTCGAATTGTCTCCATTCTTGCTACCGGTGCAAATGTCTCGTTGAAGTCGATTCCGGACTGCTGAGAATAGCCTTTTGCCACCAATCGTGTCTTATGCTTTTGAATGAGCCATCTTTATTGAGCTTGGTTTTGAACACCCATTTCAAGCCAATCACTTCTTTTCCTTACGACAAATCCACACTTCTGAATTGTTTCTATTTCTTCATCCATGGATTTTCCCCACACTTCTTCTTTAATTGCTTCTCCAAATTTCTAAGGTTCAACACCAAGGAAAGCAACATCACAATTTTCATAAATTTCTCTTAAAGATCGTACCTTTTTCGGAGATTATTCAGAATCTGAAATTTCTTGACTTGGAGAACTTCCTTGTGGTGAATTTTCAGAATTTCTCATTTGATTTGGTATTTGAACTTCTCTTGAAATGATCAATTTGTTCGTTTTAGGATTATAAAGTCTATAACCCTTTGACTCGTTGCTATATCCAACGAAGATGAGTTTTTCTCATTTTGCATCATATTTGTCTTTGTTTGGATCTGCAATATGTGAGTATGCAATGCATCCAAAAACTCTAAGATGATCAACAACGGGTTTTCGTTCATACCATGCTTCAAAAAGAGTTTTATTGAGAACCGCCTTGGTAGGTTAACGGTTGAGGATGTAGATGGCCGTATGAACAGCTTCTGCCCAAAATTTATATTGCAATTCTTTGCCCTTTAGCACACTCCTCGCCATTTCCATGATTGTTCGATTTTTACTCTCGGCAATTCGATTTTGTTGTGGACTTCTCGTATGGTGAGTGATGAGGCTAAATCACAGTCGGATCTACGCTGTACACGTGTCGCCATCTGCACTCATAGAACTTAGACGCTCGCACTGCAGGACGTGTGGGCCAGCCCAGCCCAGCCCATTCGCTTGATGGCTAGTCCAGGCCCATGCGCCTCGGCCCACTATACCAGCGAAGGGTTCAGGCTGTCGGAGGCTGGGCTCGTGCTACGGACCCTCAAGATCACCCTCCCCAGGGAAACGCTTCGCGAGGGCACCTCCTTTCTAGCGCTCGATTATTTGACGCTCGTAGGTCATTTGCCAGAGGAAATCCTCTCGTGCATCCCTTCGAGCGTCACCCATGCTCGGGTAAGATCTGCCCCAAGTAAGGCATCCGTACGCCTAAGTGACGAATTTTGAATCCCCCGACACACAACTCTCGTCAACAACCTCTGACACAGTGGCAGTGTGCACCTTGTACCTGACACGCAGCCCACTTTCCAGGGCCATCGCTTTCATGCCGTCACAAGCCGCCACGTGTTAGGGCAACAACTAGTTTGGGACCACTTGGTTAAATTACCCAACACACCCTCACCCCTAACATATAAATAGGGAGAAACCCCTGCATTCTCCCCTAAGTCATCTTCTTCCACAAGAATACTCTGCATAAAACTGGGTATTTCCCTTGCCTTCCCTTCTTCCTTTCAAGCTCCGCATTTCACGCACCTCAGTTGCATCTCTGTCACACATGCACTCTTGGTGTTATCCTAGCTGGAAGAATCCACGCTTAAAGGAAACCCAGTTCCTGAGGCACCTCGCCTGTGATGGTCTTTCCCTTTTTAAACAAATCTTGAAAGTGTTGGTGATTTAGTACATTTTCAGCTCTTGCACCATCATTTTTTGCCACTACCAGAAAAACGCCCTATAGCAACGGATTTTGGCCCTATTAGCAATAGATTTAGCAACGAAAATTTTCCGTTGCTATAACCCTCGTAGGTAATCTGTAGCAACGGATATTAGCAACGAATTACTACCCACGGAAATTAGCAACGGTTTTAGCAACGATTTTAGCAACTGATTTTCCGTTGCAAACCAACCAATAATTAATTAATTTTCTGCCTTTTTCCGTTGCAAAATCCATCGCAAAAACTAATAATTCAAATTAATAAATTAAAAATTCATTTGTGGGGCCTGGATCACCCCACCTAACCGAGCCGAGCCCCACACGAGCCAAGCCCCAACCGAGCCCCACGCGAGCCAACACATTAATTCCACATATTCGCGTTGAGTAGGAATTGAACCCTGGACCTCATGCGAAAAAGGTTGAACTCCAAACCAGCTGGGCTAACTCCATTGTTGTTATTGTTATGTAATTTTTTATATTTAACCACTATCAAATATTCATATACTAATTTAAATAATTAAATACTTGTTATCATATATTTTAAATAAAAATATTTTTAAATATATAATTATTTATATTATAATACATATTCCGTTAAAAATTTAAATATTTATTAATTAACTACATATCTCAAGTTTTAGTTATGAGATAAAAATATAATGTATATCAACTTAAGTATAACTTTTTATGACATACAAAAAAAAGGATGAAAGTTTTACATAACTAAATAATTAGATTTAATTGGTTGTTGAATAAAGAACTTTTATATTATATGAAGTATTCACTTATACATTTGTATTATTTAGCAATCGTAGTAGAATAACTTAATGAAAAATTATTTTGTTAATATGAAACATTTATATTTGAATTTGTAGAATTATATCTAAATATTGAAGAATTATTGTATTAAATTCTATATAAACCCCAAGCATGTATATATATAATAATAATAATAATAATAATAACAATAATAATAATAATAATAATAATAATAATACTGTATATCAACTTAAGTATAAGTTTTTATGATATATAAAAAATAAATGAAAGTTTACATAATTAAATAATTAGATTTAGTTGGTAGTTGAATAAAGAACTAATTTTATGTCAATATGAAGTATTCACTTATACATCAGTAGAATAATATCTGCATTTTGAGAAACGATTGTATTATTTAGCAATCGTAGTTGAATAACTTAATATAAAGAATTATTTTCTTAATATGAAACATTTATATTTGAATTTGTAGAATTATATTTAAATATTGAAGAATTATTGTGTTAAATTCTATATAAACCCCAAGCATGTATATATATAATAGTAATGTATATCAACTTAAGTATAAGTTTTTATGACATATAAAAAAAAGATGAAAGTTTACATAATTAAATAATTAGATTTCGTTGGTAGTTGAATAAAGAACTAATTTTATGTCAATATGAAGTATTCACTTATACATCTGTAGAACAATATCTGCATTTTGAGGAACTATTTTATTATTTAACAATCGTAGTTGAATAACTTAATATAAAGAATTATTTTCTTAATATGAAACATTTATATTTGAATTTATAGAATTATATCTATACATTGAGGAATTATTGTGTTTCGCAAACGTTAGATGTTAAATTAAGAAGTTTTCTTTTAATGTAACGAATTTATATTAAAATTTGTAGAATTAAATCTAAATATTAAGAAATTATTGTATTATGCAACCGTTACATGTTAAATGAAAAAATTTTCTCTTAATATTGAAGTATTTATATGTGAATTTCGAGCGTTATATATGTGAATTTTAAGGAATTATTGTGTTATGCACATCTTTTAATGATTTATACTGTATATTATAAACACATTATATATATGTACATATATTATATATAAACATATAATATTAATTATTATTTAATATTTAAGATATAAGATATATATGTCTATATATATATATAATATTTAATACATATATATATATATAAAATACATACTATATATATATGTATTTAATACACACACACACACACACATATATATATATATATATATATATATATATATATATATATATATATATTATAAATATTTTATATTTATACATAATATACGTATGTATATAATATTATATGTATTATAAATATTATATATTTATATATAATATACATATGTATATAATATTATATGTATTATAGATTATATAATATTATATAATATATATACGATATATATAATATCAATATATTAAATATTATAATAATATAATAATAATAATAATATATAATAAATAGTATGTATTTTATACATGTATATATTATATAATAAATATATATATACATATATAAAAAAGGGAGAGCCTGGGATTGAACCCAGGGCCTCATGAAAAAAAAATGAGCATCCAACCAATTTGGATACAATCCATTGATGTTTTGTTTGAACGAAATTTTATTTGACTTTTAAATATACTTAACGATTCCGTCCAAAATTTAACGGTTGGGACAAAAAATGTAACAAAATGAAACCAACGGGACTATTTTTGTCTAATTCTAAAAGAATGGGACCAAAATTGAAAACGACGCAATCCTATGGGACCAAAAATGTAATTTGCTCTATTTTTTATTATTCATTTATTTTTATTCCATATATCAACGAAAAATCCGTTACTAAATTATAAATATTTTATAATTTTTTTTAATCATATGTTTATAGCAACGGATTTTCCGTTGCTAATCTTTTTTATATTTATTTATTTTTTTTTCTTCCTTATAGCAACGAAAAATCCGTTGCTAAATAGCAACCGATTTTTCGTTGCTAATATTTTTTATATTTATTTATATTTATTTCTTTTTTTTTTCTTTCATATAGCAACGTGCAAATATTTATAAATATTATATTATTTTTTATTAGGTTTTTATTTTAATAGCAACGAAATTTTTGTCGCTGTATATACGAATTTATTTATTTTTTGTATTATTTAATTTTAGCAACGAAAAATCCGTTGCTATTTTTTTTCATATATAATAACGGATTTAGCAACGAAAATTCTGTTGCTAAAGCATTTTGCCACGATTTTTGTTTTCGTTGCTATATCCGTTGCTAAATAGCTACGAATAGTTTCCGTTGCTATATGACAAATTTCAGGTAGTGGGCGCCGTCTGTGGGAATCATCATCTGCATCTTCATGTTCATCAGATTCATCTTCCTCAAGCTAGTGAACAGTAACACCTGCAACTCTCAGTCATGGTGACAGCAACCAGGTCTGGAATTGTGGACAACAGCAACGCCCTTCCTCCAGTGAACGAGGAGAACATGGAGAGCAACATCCCTACCGGAGGCGCACCCCCACCTGCCGCCGGAAATGGGGCTGGAGACACGGAGGCAGCAGTGGCAACTCTCCCACCCAACGGAAACGGGGCAGGGGGATCTTGTTTCGTTGCTCCTCCTCCAGCGCTCATCCCCACCAACCATGTCTCTAATCCTGCCGCCTACTCCATGGCGATGCCACCGCCGGGGTTCACGTATGTGCAACCCACCATGATACCCGGAATGATGCCGGGCATGATGCCTATGATCCAGCCCTACTAAGTGGGCACGCTACAACTTCAAATCTCCATGCCGAAGGAGGTCCAAGGGGTGGAGATGCCACCCTTAACCCGAGAGAAACTCCAGGTGCTCTACACTCAGTGCGAGGCGCAGGTCGTGCAAAACGCCTGGGGTCATTTCACCTCCACTTACTTCCCCCAGGCGGGAGGCTCGCGAGCGGCCCCTCCGCTTGGTGGACTCCCTGTCCACCCCCTCATGATGGCACAGAATGTGATGGGGGCCCAGCCACCTCTACCGCCTCCAACACAAGGAAAAGATGCCCCCCCCGAGGGCTGATCCTGAGTTGCGACCAGGAGAGAAGGAGAATGATCCCCCCGCGAGGGGAGATGTTGAGGAAGAGGTCCAATCCAGGACCACCAGAAGGGCCAATAGGAGGGAAGGAGACGACCCTCAGCTAGCAGCAGTTCAGGACCAGCTGGAAGACCTCCAGCACATCGTGGGACATCTCTCTCGAGCGCGGTCTCAAATCCCCCACGAGGGGGATGAGAGGTCCTAGGCCAGAGACACTCGTCCGCCACGCAACCAAGTCTCCCGCCGCTGGAGGGAGGAAGACAACGAGGAACATGACCGCGAGGGCGGGAACCACAGGCCTTTGACAGTCGGTTCGCCCCTCGTTGACGACGTTCTGATGGCCCGCGTCGGGAAGGGCAAAATTCCCACGTCCGTCAACCGATACGACGGAACCATAGATCCGGCCGAGCACCTGGATCACTTCATGCACTTGATGCACCTTTATGAGCATTCCTAGGGGTGTAAACGGATAATAAACGGATCGGATGTATGATTACCATATCCTTATCCGTTTATGATTCGGACGGATACGGATAATATCCTTTTAAATCGAATTCGGATAATATCCTTTTTATACGGATACAAGCGGATTCGGACGGATTCGGATTTTAATCGGATTTTCAACTATTCAAAATTTGACATAAATTATTTATTTATATAACTTCGAACTTTTAATCAGATTATCAACTATTCATTTATAGGTAAATTATTTAACTTTGAATATATATATTTTAGACGAATAGAGAAATAATAAGTATATCTATATAGATCATTTTTATGTTTTAGCGAATGTATAAATGTGGTGAAATTATAAATTTTATCATATAATTAATTTGAGATATAATACTTTTATTAATAACATAATATATGTTAATTATATTATCTCTATATGAATATTGACGTGAACATATAGTTACTAATAAAACCTAAGGTTTTTCTTTAATAAATGCGCTAAAAAATTTACTTAATACTGATAATCTATCATACATACACAGTTTTGTGTATATATTTTAATATAATACATTATTTATCGGATACGGATTACGGATAAATCGGATAACGGATATATCTAACGGATAATGAAACGGATCGGATGTTAAACGGATCGGATGCCTTATTACCATATCCTTATCCGTTTATAATTCGGATGTCTATAATCGAATACGGATAATATCCTCTTGAGACGGATTCGGATAATATCCTCTATAAATGAATTCGGATGCGGACGGATATCGGATTTTCGAATATCCATTTACAGCCCTAAGCATTCCAGTCATTATTGGGCTAAGGTATTTATTACTTCCCTCGTGGGAATGGCTCAGGAGTGGTATAAGAAGCTACCTCCCCACTCCATCCGAGGGTACAACGATTTGACTGACGCCTTCATGAGCCACTTTAGTTCCTTGAAAGCTCCAGCGCCCGCTGCTACGACCCTCTACAACCTGGTACAAGGACCCCACAAGACGCTCAGGTCCTTCATGGGCAGATTTAACAAGGAGATTATGCTGGTAGAAAAGCCCTCAATGGATTTTTTATGGCACGTACTCTTTGGGGCCATCAACATGAAAAACTATATCAGTAAGGAGTTCGTAGAAGAGGTGGCGAAAAAGAAGCCTTGCTCGCTGATAGAGATCAGGGACATAGCTGACTCTTTCTTCACCCTCGAAGACATGTACATTGCGAGGGATCAAAAAATTACCAATGCCCCTCGAGCCATTCGGGGCACGGAGGACAGGGTCGAGGCCAAGAATCGCCGTCGAAGCCCAGTGCCCGCTCGAAGGAATTCCTCACCCCCTCGTGGATACGAGCACATCACCCTCAACCATCCAATTACCGAATTCTATTCCATGGCGGACAAGAAACTGTTCGAAAGGCCGCCTAAGATGAGGGAAACTGAGGCTAAAAAACTCTCGGGAAAGTACTGCGCCTTCCACAAACAGAAGGGACACGACACAAATGAGTGTCGCCAGTTGGAAAACGAGATCTAGAGGCTCATCGCTGGGGGGCACCTCAAAGAATTTGTGAAGGTGCTGGAGAGGTATGATGTTACTCCGAGCGCGCGAGAGCCAGAGGAAGGAGCCGCTCTCGCTCAAGAAGCCCGCGCCATAACCGACCTGAGACCAACGAGCGTAACAAGCAGAAGGTCGCTGACATGGAGAACCAACCATTTGAGGTCATCCACATGATCGTCGGGGGACCCTCGGGAGGGGATTCTATTGCATCTCGACGCTGCCATATCCGGAGCTATGATCAGAGATCTTCCCGACCCAAGCCTGTACTTCCTGTCAACAGCTCTTCACGCTCGAAGGAGAATGACATTGTAGGTTTCACAGAGAAAGAGCTAGAGCACATTGTAACACCCCAAGGGGTCGGTGAAACCTCTAACTGCCCCATGGTGGTTAGTTTAGACGTTCATAATCATGTTGTAAAGAGGTTCTTAATTGATAGTGGAAGCTCTGTGAATGTTCTCCCATACTCAACGTTCCAGAAGATGAATATAATAAACATTCCCCTCGAACCCCTCAGAACAACCCTCGTTGGCTTTGGGGGTTCCGAGATTCTCCCGCGCGGACAAATTCGAAGTGGTCACGCCCCACAGCGAAAGACTTTGAGCGTTCTTTAGGCAATGGTCGAAGTGGATCTCACATACAACATCATCATTGGACGACCGGCGCTCGTTGACTTCAAAGCAGTAATTTCAACATATCACCAAAAGGTCAAGTTCCCTACCCCCGAGGGAACAGGCGAAGTGCTATGCAATGTTAAAAAGGCGTGGGAATGCTATATCCTTTCCCTTCGAAGCCATAAGCCCAAACAAACCGTCCAAGCAGGTTCTACCAAAAATTCAGTTGATTTCCCAAAGTTAGATGAAGACGGCCCCGAGCGTAAGAGGGCCAAACTTCACAAAAAGAAGAACAAAAAGAAGGCCGAGGGTGCGCCCCAGGGTGCCGGGAGTACACCCCGCGGAGCTGTTGGAGAATCATCCTCAGATGACGAGGGTCATACGTCCTCTGGGAGTCCCGGTGAAAAACTCACAGGCAAAAAACGAGCGCTCGAACATCCGAGGCCTGAGGTGCGTATTGAGCCTACAGAAAACTTTCTGGCCATCGAATTGGAACCGGGGAACCCCGACAAAACTACCCAGATAGGCTCCAATCTCGACGGTCCATCACAGATCATGATGATTAACTTTCTTCGAGAGAACGTTGATGTGTTTGCATAGAAGGCTTCTGACCTCACTGGAATAGATCCGAGCATCATTGTCCACAGGCTCAACGTGGATCCAACCTTCAAACCTGTCAAGCAAAAGAAAAGGGACGTTCATGGATTCAGGAGACAGGTCATCGAAGAGGAAGTCAGTAAACTTCTTGAGGCTCAATACATAGAGGAGATCCTATATTCTGAATGGCTCTGCAACGTGGTGCTCGTGCCAAAGAGCGCCAATAAGTGGCGCATGTGCAATGACTTCACAGATCTTAACAAAGCGTGCCCTAAAGATCCGTACCCCCTGCCGAGGATCGACCAGCTAGTAGACTCGACTGCTGGGTGTGAACTTATGAGTATGATGGACGCCTTCCAGGGTTATTACCAGATATTCATGGCACCCGAGGACCGCCCCAAAACTTCATTCGTGGTCCATGTAGGCGTTTACTGCTTCAAAGTTATGCCCTTCGGGCTCAAGAATGCAGGAGCGATATACCAACGCCTCGTCAACAGGATGTTTGAGCGCGAAATTGGAAAGTCTATGGAGGTATATGTGGACGGCATGATTGTCAAGAGCGAGCGTCAACATTCTCATCTAGAGGATCTCAAGCGAACATTCAACATCCTACGTCATTATGGAATGAAATTGAACCCTTCCAAATGTACATTCGCCGTTCGAAGGGGCAACTTCTTGGGGTACATGGTCAGCCAACGAGGCATTGAGGCCAATTCGGAGAAAATTAAAGCGATCCTTGACATTCCCTCCCCTCGAAATGTGAGAGAGGTCCAAGTGCTGGTGGGCAAGATCATTTCTTTGAATAGATTCATTTCCCGCTCGGCAGACAAAAACCTACCCTTCTTCAAAATCTTACGTAACGCTCGTAATTTCGCCTGGAGCGAGGAATGTGAAAGAGCCTTGCAAGACATGAAGCAATACCTCTCGAGCGCACCATTGCTGACCAAGCCTAACCCAGGGGAGAACTTACTTATTTACCTCTTAGTATCCTCAGAAGCCACGAGCGCTGTCCTCGTAGCCGTACGCGAGCGGAAGCATTTGCTTTTTTACTACTTAAGTAAGACCTTGCAAGGGGCGGAGAAAAGATATATGGAGATAGAAAAATTTGCTTTTGCACTCGTTAATGCCTCCCGGAGGCTGAGACCATATTTCCAAGCCCACACCATCACGATGCTTACGGACCAGCCCCTCAAACAGGTACTCTCGAAACCGGACGTCTCAGGGAGGTTAATCAAGTGGTCTATTGAGCTCAGCCAATTCAATATCACCTTCGACCCTCATACGGCGATACAGGCCTAGGCAGTGGCAGATCTGCTGGTAGAACGCTTCAACTTGGATGCCCCGCCCTAGGTTAAGGATGGGCTATGGCTTCTACACACAGATGGCTCCTCGACCTCACAAGGGGGGGAGCCAGGGTGACCCTCAGGGATCCTCTTGGAGCTGAAGTAGACTACGCTATCAAGTTGGCGTTCCAGGTCACCAATAATGAGACAGAGTATGAGGCTCTAATACAAGGGCTCAGGATAGCCCTTCAGAATGGCGTCGCTCGGGTCACCGCATATGTTGACTCCCAGCTGATCGCAAGTCAAATTGATGGCACTTATGAGGCTCGAGAAGCCGCTATGGTGCAGTACCTGGCGAGTGCTAAAGAAGCGATCTCCAAATTCAAAGAGTCCCATTTGCTGCAGATTCCAAGAGAGAAAAACGAGAGTGCGGATGCTCTTTCCAAGTTCGCATCCGCCTTGGAAGCTTCCTGTGAGCTCTCAGTTACATTTCTTAGGACGGAGAAGCCACTGATTCGCGAGACGGGACCCTCGGGTGGGGTGAGCATGATTGATTCCTCCGAACCTTGTTGGCTTGATGACATCATTAGGTTCCTGAAAGACGGAACATGCCCGAGCGATAAAGTGGAAGCACGGAAGGTTAGGAGTAAGGCCCCTTGCTTCTCTCTTGACAGCGACGGTCAATTATTCAAGCGGTCTTTCCAGGGTCCACCTTTAAGGTGCCTGAGACCCTCGCAAGCCAAGGAAGTGTTAGAACATGTGCACAATTGAAGCTGTGGGAATCACTCTGGGGGTCGAATTTTGGCTAAAAAAGTGTTAAGGAGTGGGTTCTATTGGCCCTCGCTACTGTAGGATGCCATCAACTACTCCAGAAAATGTCCTAAGTGCCAGTTTCATTCCAACACCCCTCAACAGCTGGCAGCCCAAATGATCCCTATTGATGTTTCATGGCCCTTCGACCAATGGGGGATCGATATAGTGGGACCTCTTCCTATGGCGGTCGGTCAAAAGAAATTTGTAATCCTCGCAGTGGATTATTTCACCAAGTGGGCTGAAGCCAAAGCGGTAGCTAAGATAACGTTCAAAGTGGTGAGGGACTTCATCTGGAAGAACATCATTTGCAGGTATGGCATCCCGAGGGTGCTCATCTCGGATAATGGTTCCCAGTTCATCTCCGCAGACACACGAGATTGGTGCTATGAACTGGGGATTGAGCAGCGCTTCACTTCCGTAGGACATCCTCAGGCCAACGGTCAAGCTGAAGTAACCAACCGAACCATACTTCAGCATCTGAAAACAATGCTCGAAAGTAAGAAGGGGGAATGGGCAGAAGAAATTCAAGGAGCTCTTTGGGCGTACCATAATACCCCACGAGCGGCAACAGGAGAAACCCCTTACTCCCTCGTGTATGGTTCCGAGGCGATGATACCTGCGGAAGTTGCTCAAGAATCCGCACACGTTGCTTATTTTGAGCCTGTAACAAACGAGGGTAATCGGACGTTCGAATTGGATTTGCTAGATGAGAGAAGAAATACTGCTTGGGCTCGGATCCTAAGTACAAGGCGACTGTAGCCCACCAGTATAACAAGCGTGTTAAGGAGAGGACCTTCCAGCTAGGAGACTTGGTCCTCAAAAAAGTTGAAGTTTCCACGCATGTAGGTAAATTGGACCCTAATTGGGAAGGTCCCTTCAAAGTCATTCAGGTAGGCACGAACAATACCTACCTGCTAGAGACTTTGCAAGGTGAGCGTCTTCCTAGACCGTGGAATGCATGTAACCTCAGACGGTTCTACGTGTAAGAGACAACCTTTGTAATCGCCCGCTCGTGGTACTTTGTACTTTCTTTTGACAGAAAACATGGCAGTCGTTATTACTATTAATCGTAAGTACAACAGAAAGTATTTTACCAGTCATTACTTGTCATTTAGTTGTTGTTTCCTTATATTAATAATTTAAGTATTCAATTACATCGAATGGACTGATGACCACTCAACATATCTCTAAATCAACGCTATCTGTGTGTCGAGAACCCTCTGCACTGAATAGCTTGGCGTTCGAAAGCACGTAAACCCTAAAAATGAGCGTGTCAAAAAAGTGGGTTTCTAAATGCTTGATTTACACCAACTGGGTGCCGATCACCCCAGTTCGCGCTCGTAAGCCCCCAATGACCCTCATCCTCTTGGGTATGAGTACGCTCGTAAATAGCTAGTGCTGAGCTAATTCTCTTACGGATACCTAAGTACAAAGCTAACATTACAGCCACGCTCGCTTTAATCCCATACTTAGCAAATCCTACAGTTGATTTCTAGGTTCACTCAAGCTACTGAGACGCTCAAATTCGAAATGGGCATCACACGTTTAAGGTCATTACTTAGCTAAATCCTTAGTGGATTTCTAAGTTCCAGTTCGAGCCTCATTATGAGCATGGTCAGGGTACCCTCAAAGGAATGCCCTCGCGCCCCTATATTCCTCTCACAAGAATACACGTACTCCTAAGTCTAAATTTTGAGTCTAGATGCGGAATACGGCCAGGGTACCCTTATCAGAAATACCCACGCGCCCATACATTCTCATCACAAGCATGCAAGCATCAGACTAAAGGGAAAGTAGTGCCCACCATCCAATAGGAAAGAAATCAACTTCATTGACAAAAAATTGAAAATGCATCGTCAAAAGTACAAAAGTACAAATTCAGATATTAAATGTTATTAACAAGGAAGGAAGTAAACAAGCAGAACTTGGAAACAACAGATATGGAAGCATCACTGAGCTTGACTCTTGGGCTCTGGAGGGGCAGTTGAGAGGGGAACTGGGGCCAGCACATTGGCGTTGGAAGTTAGAGCGTCGCCTGGATCCTCACCATCTTGAACATCGATGGTGATGCCGTCGTCTTCTACTTGGATAGGCTCAGGATCTATGGGATTGGCCTCTATGAACTCCCTCTGGAGCATCATCACAAGGTCCTGATACTCAGGCTCCGCCAGGTTTTCCGAGGGGTCCTCATTGCAGACGATGGGCTGTAGGTTTTCGTCCAAATCCATGCGCAGGCGCTCATCAGTCCGAGCACTCTCAGGAGCCATCCCCAGTCTCACCATTTGGCCCACCGCCTTCCTGAAGAATCACCGAGCATTGTCAAAACAGTGAAGGTTGGCTGCAAAGGCAAAAGCCTTAGAACGCACAAACTTCAACACCGCCTCCCATGCCACCTTCAACTCTAAGCCGGCCACCTTCTCCTGTAAATCCGTGAGGGTCTTCTTGGTTATTTTATTTTGTCGGGTGCTCTCGGCCAATTGCTCACTCATCTCGTTATTAGCGATCCTCAGTTGGTCCCGCTCCTCCTTGAGCTTCTTGTGACTGTCGTCCAGGGCCAAGAAGGCGTCGTCGAAATTCTTCAGAGACTCCCGTAACTTCTGTTGCTCCAGCTCAGATGCGGTTAGCTGAGTGCAGGCGTTATTGTAGTCCACCTGCAGTTGACCGGGGTCAGAAATCCGCAACAGCTTCTTATATTTGGCCTTGTGTTCAGTGTATGCCTACGCTCGTCCCTGTAAGTTTTTCAGCCTCGGGATCACCTCCTGAAAGGCCAAGGGCAAAAGTTACTATCTAGGGTAAAAATGAAAAGGATTGGAATTTCGCGAAGGAGTGTGAAGTTTTATCGTCAAGAGCGCGTGGTAGGCATCATCTGCAACCCGAGCAGCATCATGCCTTATCGTGGTCACCGGAGAATTGGAGTTTGCCGACGACCTCCGCAACCAAATTAGTAGTAGCGACGCTCTTCCTCAAAAGAACTGGGCCATTCGACCTTTGGCGCTTGTAGCGGGCGTCCCCCCTGCATCCAATCTTCCAAAAATCCTCATCCTCGGACGATGAGGTATCACTGCCCTCACCATGGTGGCCCACGACTACCTCCTTTCCCTTTCCGGAGATGGGAATTGAGTCAGGAAACCTCTTCCTTTAGCCCCGAGCATTCAGCCCTCACAGCTTCATGAATACGGGCCATCTCCCCCGAGCGATTGCGGGAGTTACCGGAGCTGTGCGCTATTGGTTCCTCAGGAGCAGCTAGAGGAGTGGCACCATGAGCGTCATCAAGAGTCAGATCTTCGATGGGGCCGGTGATCTGAACCTCATTCTCGGCACCCCTCCGAGCGCCTCGGCCGCCATCATCTCGCCCTGATCCTCGGTGAGCTCCTCTTCCCCTCGGGGCATTCGAGGGCTGGGCATGCTACTGTTGCTGTTGATTAGTGTCCGCCCGCTAAGCGCACATCATTTCGGTAATGCTTTCTGCATCCATTCCGGCCGTAAGTACTTGTATGTCTGCAAGATAAGAAGATTGAGCGTCAGAAAGGTAATATCTGGATAATTGCTATAGAAATATTACAACCTAAACAAGTTAGTGGTACTATCCTAAGTGTTAGAAGAGTTAGTTCCTAGAGTCTGACCGTCGGGGCCCATGATGTCAACGGGAGGATTGAGTATCATTTCTGGAGGGCAGGAAAGCCCATAGCGGAACAGTACCCCCTCGCTCTTCATCAGATCCTTAGCCTTAATCCATTTTCTCTCATTTTTCATCACGAGGGTCAAACTCTTCACCCAGTGCTCGAAGAGCTTATTCGCGGATCTATCATTAACTAGAGGGCCGTCTTCGTGTACTATCCATCCTCGGTGAGCTCCAAAACCCCCCCCCCCCCGGGCGCCCCAACGAAGAAGTATTTCTCTTTCCAGTTTTCGCTGTACGACGTCGAGGGCGAATCAATCATCTTCAGCCCAGACTTGGCTTGGGCATAATAGAACCCGTCAGTCAGAGACGAGCGTGGAGAACTAGCCACTTGGATTAAGCTGTTGAAGTTGTCTATTGAGGGTTCGTGGCCCATAGCCCTCATCAGGATCACAAAGGTGTTTATCAGAGCAATGCCGTTGGGGAGAATTTGAGTGGGGCTCAGAACTAGGTAGTTATAGATGTTGGCGACAACGGGCAGAATTGGAAATCTCAAGCCTCCAGCCTGGACGAAGTCTAAATATACGGTCATCATTCCCGGAGGCGGACGGTTAGCCCTCTCACTACTCGAGGGCAAACGAGTCCAGTACACCCTATCATCCCAATAAGCCTTGGACTTCAACTCCGCTAATTCTGCGAGCGTCATAGCACTCTCTATATCATCCGGTGACCTATCGGTTTGATGCGGGTTGTTCACCCTCACTTGTGTCAAAGGTTCCTTCCCCTTGTGGCGACGTTTGCGGGAAGGCTCACCTTCGTTTTGGCGCTCGGAAGGCCCTGCACCGCCTTCGGGAGTCGCAATCACCACTGTAATCTGGTGATCTTGTGGCCTCACCGCACTTTTCAGTACAGGGAGTACTCTCTCTCCCTGCCTCTGCATCTCCATCACAATATCCATCTCTTCGAAGAGATGATCTACCCCATCCGGACCACGCTCGTTCATACCTTGAACCGTAGCGTTTAACTCCTCATCCCTAGCATCTGTTGGAGCCCTAGCTACTAGAATAGCAGTGGGGATAGCGTTGCCTGGGGAGGCCCTCGCCAGTGGAATGGCCAGAGGAACATCACCATGAGGAGAAGAACTCCCCACAGACATCTCGTCTATCTCCCTCATATAACCTTCTTCAACGTTTTCCGCCATTGCTGTTCTTTTTTTCTTGAAGATAAAGCTCTCAAACAAAGGATCAGTGGGGAAAAGGAATTTTAGTGTGAATTTAACCGCGGAAAGGATTCCTCACTCAAAACTATCACTCAAGCACAATCTAAATCTAAGGTTAGTACAAGTAAGATCAGAGACCGCGAGGATTTACCTAAAAGATTGGAAAAGAAACTTGCTGGAAATCGCAAGGACTTGCAGAGACGTTGCTGCTATTTTGCTTGAAGGAAATTTGGAGGCGTAAAAAGTGTGAGAAAGCTTTCTGGATCCCTATTTATAGGGGAGGTATCTGCATTTAATTAGGGTTTGGGATTTGAAAATGCAATCATTTCCCGCCTTGGGAGACTCCCACTTTTGGTAACCGCCCCACGTTTCCCGGAGTGCACGCGCCCACTCAACGGAACACATGCCCACGTTGCCCCTCTGCATTAAATACGGATGGGACTTCATTAATGGCCGTGTCAGAACGTGTCCGTTACTGAAGATGGACAGTCACTTCATCTCTGGAAGCTTGACCCTCAGATATTCAAAAAACAAGTATCACCTCTTTAAAATTCTACAGTACGCTTAGGCGATACTACAGAATTTGGGGGGCAAAATGATGAAGCTAAATCACGGTCGGATCTACGCCGTACACGTGCCGCCATCTCCACTCATAGAACTTAGACGCTCGCACTGCAGGACGTGTGGGCCAGCCTAGCCCATTCGCTTGATGGCTAGTCCAGGCCCATGCGCCTCGGCCCACTATACCAGCGAAGGGTTCAGGCTGTCGGAGCCTAGGCTCGTGCTACGGACCCTCAAGATCACCTTCCCCAGGGAAATGCTTCGCGAGGGCACCTCCTTTCTAGCGCTCGATTATTTGACGCTCATAGGTCATCTGCCAGAGGAAACCCTCTCGTGCATCCCTTCGAGCGTCACCCATGCTCGGGTAAGATCTGCCCCAAGTAAGGCATCCGTACGCCTAAGTGACGAATCTTGAATCTCCCGGCACATGACTCTCGTCAACAACCTCTAACACAGTGGCAATGTGCACCTTGTACCTGACACAGGCCATCGCTTTCATACCGTCACAGGCCGCCACGTGTTAGGGCAACAATAGGTTTGGGACCACTTGGTTAAATTACCCAACACACCCTCACCCCTAACATATAAATAGGGAGAAACCCCTGCATTCTCCCCTAAGTCATCTTCTTCCACAAGAATACTCTGCATAAAACTGGGCATTTCCCTTGCCTTCCCTTCTTCCTTTCAAGCTCCGCATTTCACGCACCTCAGCTGCATCTCTGTCAAACTTGCACTCTTGGTGTTGTCCTAGCTGGAAGAACCCATGTTTAAAGGAAACCCAGTTCCTGAGGTACCTCACCTGTGATGGTTTTTCCCTTTTTAAACAAATCTTGAAAGTGTTGGTGATTTAGTACGTTTTCAGCTCTTGCACCATCAGTGAGCTGCCTTTGGATGCCATTTTTCTTGCAATACTCCATGAATGGGGTGAACAAAAATTCTCCTCCTCGATCAGTCCTTATTGTCTTGATTTTACGTCCACTTTGTTTTTCTACAAGTGCTTTAAATCAAAGAAAAACAGAAAATGCTTCTGATTTTTCATGCAAAAAATACAACCACATCATTCTTGTAAAATTATCAACAAAAAGAATGAAATATCTTTTGTTACCAAGTGAGGGAGTTCTTGTAGGACCACAAATATCGGCATGCACCAATTCAAGAGGAGTTTTGGCTCTCCAAGAAGTTTTGAGAAATGATAGTCTATGCATCTTGCCATAGATACATTCTTCACAAACTTTATCTTTTCTTTCAATCAACAAAAGACCAACCACAAAATTCTTCTTTTGGAATAGTTGCAATCCGTTGTTATGTAAGGGTCCAAATCTCAAATGCCACAAGTGAAGCTTATCGATGATTTCACTATTAAAAGCCACTTTTTCATTTAAAGGTATAACAAAAGGAAAAACTTTATTTTGTGTCATTTGAATTTTAGCAACTGCAACATTATTTTTCTTATAAAAAATCTTGCATTTTTTATCATCTAAAGTTACCGAGTATCCTTTTTGTAAAAGTTGTCCAACACTAAATAGGTTTTGAGTGAGATTTGGAACAAAAAGAACATCAGTAATGAACTTTTGATTACCTCCCTTAGTTTGCACCACAATGAAGCCTTTTCCATTTGCATCTTGAATGTTCCCATCTCTAAATTTTACATGAGAAGTATGGTTCATGTCCAACTCCACGAAAAACTTTCGATCTCCGATCATATGGTTGCTGCACCCGCTATCAACAAACCATATATTTTCATATTTTTTTCTTTATTCATACAAGAAAATAGTTGGTCACCTTCATTTTTGGAGAAGTTGGCTTCGTCCTCGTCTTCTCCGTTTTTCTTTGGACATTGGTTGTATGAATGATTTGCATTTTTACAATTTTTGCATCTAAAAAAGCAATCCTTCATCACATAATTTTTTTTTTTTACAAATTCGACACGATGGATCCGACCCTCCAAAGAGTGGTTTTCCATATCTAAAATTCTTGTCTTGCCCTTTTCCATTTTTATTGAAGAAGCCGCCTCTTCCACCTTTTTGCTATTTAGAACTTTTCTTGTTTGGAAACATAAAGTTTAGATTGAAAGCTTGCTCGAACGGTTGATTTGAGGTTCTCTCCAAGTTCATGAAAGGTGTAAGTGGAAAGATTTTTAGATTCTTCTATCGCAACAACAACTTGATCAAACTTTGTTGGAAGGCTTCTAAGAACCTTTTGGACAATTTTTCTTTTTTCAAAAACATCTCCAAGACTTCGAATTTGGTTAACGATCTCGAAAACTTTGGCAAAAAATGCTTGCATATGATCACCTTCTTTCATTGCAATATTATCGAAATCTCTTCAAAGAGATTGAAGTTTCAAAGAGATGACTTTCTCGTTACCTTGAAAGCCTTATTTTAGAATATCCCAAGCTTCTTTGCTCCTTGTTGTAGATATCTCAAGGCGCTTGCATCTCTTTGAATATTCTCTTTGTAGGATTTTTGTTATTGCTCGGACCAACGTGTGCTACTTCCTTCGGGTGTAGGCTCGGGAAAAGAAGTCTCCACAATATCCCAAAGATCTAAAGAGATGAATAAAGTTTGCATTTGGCTGCTCCAATAATCATAGTGTTCGCTTTCAAAAATCGGTATTTGGTTGGGGGTATAGGCAAACATTGTTAAAACTGAATTTAAGGCCATTTTTTGTAAATAGAAATTGGCTCTAGATACCAAATTTGTTGGGGATTTTTAGAGAAAAGGTAGAGAAAAGAAATCTCAATACAACATTTTTAGAGAATAGGTTTTTACTTAATTTTTACTTGCATAAATTCTCAAATATGAGTACAATATTTATAAGCTTAGATGCCCACTTAGATACATGCACATAAGTGCAACATTCCAACTTCCTAATTTAATAGGACACGTGAAAGACACCTAAATTATACAAATAACTAGGAAATACTTAGAATATAGTCTAATATTAATTTTCCCAAATACATTTGACTAATTAAATTTAAATTGGATTCTTAACACATTACCCACATTAATAATCAGGGAAAAATGCAAATTTAGGACACTGTCTACCCTCAAATTGACTTTTTTGAACACATTTTTTTGGGGTAGCAAAATTAGCTTGTAACTAAAATAATTGCATTTTTTGGACAATTATTGCCGGAAAAATGACATGGAAGCCGGAAAGAAGACATGTATGTCACATGTGTCATTTCTTATTTTTTCTTTAATGACATGGAATTTTTAAAAATAATCACCTACTAGATAGGTATTTATATGTGTACGTGTGCATATATATAAATATATATATATATATATATATATATATATATATATGTGATGGTGCGGGAAATGTGAGTTTCCTAAATGCAATAACACTTTCAATATTTATGTGAAAAAGGAAAGACCATCACAGGCGTTGAGCCTCAGGAACTGAGTTTTCCAGTGAGCGTGGGTTCAGCCAGCTAGGATAACACCATGAAATCATGCAGCAAGGAGGCAGGAAAATGGTGAAATGTATGAAGCTTTTGAGAAGATGAAGATGCAGAGGGAAAATGCCCAGTTCAGTAGTGGATGTAAGGAAAAAGACGGCTTGGGGGAGAGAGCATGTGTTCTCCCCTATTTATATGTTAGGGGTGAGGGTAAATGGGTAAATTGACCGTGTGGTCCCAAACCTGTGTTGCCCTAACACGTGGCAGTCCGTGAGGGTGTGAGAATGACGTTTCTGAAAAGGAGGCGGTGTGTCAGGTGCAAGGTGCGCACTACCTTTGTGTCAGAGGTTGTTGGCGAGGGTCGCGGGAGAGGGAGACCCAAGGTCCTCTTTGCTAAGGTTCGGATCCATCGCAGTGGGGTAGGATCATGCACGAGCGCTGGTGACGCTCGAAGAGTGTACGGATGGGCCCCCCACGGCAGATGACCCTTGAGCGCCAAAATCCCGAGCATCAAGAATGAGGCCCTCGTGTGGGTGTTTCCCTGAGAAGGGCGACCCTGAGGGTCGAGAAGTGAGCGTCAAGCCAGTCAGCTTGAATCCTTTACCCGAATGGTTGGCCGAGGCCCAGGGGCCTATACTAGTAAGCTAGGGAGTAAGCTGGGATGACCCGCGAGCCCATCAATACGAGCGTCCAACACTTCTACCGCCAGGTGTTGACAAGTGGATGGTTCTGATTCGAACGTAGTTTTATGCCTCATCATTTTGCCCCCCAAATTCTGTAGTATCGCCCGAGCATACTGTAGAATTTTTAAGATAATGGAGCCTTGAATTTTTGAATATCCGAGGGTCAAGCCCCTGCTAGAGAAGTGACCGCTTGGCTTCTGTAACGGACATAGTCTGACACCGCATTAATTGAAGTCGTATCCGCATTTAATGCTGAGTGGGAACGTGGGCGCGTGCACTCCGGGAGACGTGAGGCGGTTACCAAAAGTGGGGGGATTTCCTAGGCGGGAAATGATTACCATCTGAAATCCCAAGCCCTAATTAATGCCAGCCATTACCCCTATAAATAGGGATCTGCAAGGCTTTATCCCCTTTTTCACGCATTCACAATTCCTCAAGCAAATCAAGCAGCAAGAACTTTCTACCATTTTCTGTGATTTCCGGCAAGTCTCTCTTCAATCTTTAGGTAAAAATCCCATAAACCCTTATTTCCTTTACTAACTTTAGATTTAGGTTGCGCGTGAGTGATCCTTCTAAGTGAAGAACCCTTTCTGCCGTTGAATTTATTCCAGAAATTTTCTTCTCCCCTGAATCTCTCGCGAAAAGCTTTATCTCCAATAGCCAAAACCCAGATATGGCAGACGGTAACGCAGATGCTTATGTGAGGGAAATAGAGGAGATGTCAGTGGGGAGTTCTTCCCCACACGGTGATGTACCCATGGCAATCCCCAGAGCCCGAGCCCCTCCTGACGACGGGATTCCAGTCGCCATTCCTGTTGCAAGGGCTTTAGTTGAGGCTAGGGATGAAGAAGTGGATGCTGCTGTTCATGGGATGAACGAGCGGGCTCCTGTAGGGATGGATGACTTATTTGAAGAAATGGGTAACGTCATGGAGATACAGAGACAGGGAGAGAGGGTGTTCCCTGTGCTTAACAGTGCTGCGCGGCCTCAGGATCACAGGGTCACAGTGGCAGTAGAGGCCCTTGAGGGCGGTGCAGGGCCGTCCGGGCGTCATGTTGAGGCTGAACCTCCCAGAAAACGTCAAAGAAAGGGGAAAGAGCCTGCAACTCGAGTGAGGCAAAATAACCCCCACCAAACCGACATATCTCCGGATGAGATTGAGAGCATTCTGACGCTCGATGATTTGGAGGAGTTGAGGGTAAAAGTGTATTGGGACGAAGCAGTATTCCCTATGAGACTTCCCGAGGAGGGAGAGAGGGCCAACCGACCGCCGCCCGGGATGTTGACGGTCTACTGGGACGCCGTCTTGGCCGGGGGCCTGAGGTTTCCCATTCCGTCCGCCGTCGCCACCATTTTTCATCACCTTGTGCTTTGCCCTTCACAAATTCTGCCGAACGGCATAGCCTTAATCAACACTTTTGTAATTATGATGAGAGCCCTAGGCCACGAACCCTCGATCGCCAATTTTGACAGTTTAATACAAGTAGCCCGCTCAACACGCTCGTCTCCTACAGATGGGTTCTATTACGCCCAGGCCAAATCGGGCTTTAAGATGATAGATTCTCCATCCACCTCCTATGGCGAGCACTGGAAAGAGAAGTACTTTTTCGTGGGGGCTCCCGGGGGAATTTTTAGGGTCCACCGAGAGTGGTTGATACATGGCGAGGGGCCATTGGTTAGGGAAAGGATAAGGAATAAGGTTTTTGAGGACTGGGCAAAGGGGTTAGCCCTCGAGATAAGGAGTGAGAAGAAGTGGATCAAGGCTGAGGTCTTGATGAAGAACGAGGGAGTGCTATTCCGCTATGGCCTATCTTGCCCCCCGAATTTGATAACCAACCCACCGGCTGATATCATGGCCCTCGATGGTTAGAATCTAGGAACTAACTGCTCTAACTCTTAGAATAGTTTCTGACTTGGCTTGATTGTTATACTTCTGTTCTTGTTACCCATATATACACCTTCTGACGCTCGTGTTCTCTCATTTGCAGGCGTCCAGGTACTATCATTAGGGATGAATGCTGAGGCTCTTACTCGCATGATGAACACTCAAAGGGCTGACGGCAACCCCCAGCAACAACAGCAGCAACATGCACACCCTCCCCAGCCCCCAAGGGGGAGAGGGATCCGACGAGGGGCCTGCCGGGGTAATGATGGCGCTCGAGGCGGCGCCGGGAACGTGGCTCAGCCCGCGGGGCCCATCGAGGATCTGACATTTGACCGCAATAGTGAGGCTACTCCTCCGCCGACTGCCCCCGAAGGTCCCATCGCATTGAGCTCTAGTGGCTCCAGCAACTGCTCGGGAGATGCGGTCCGCTTCCATGATGCAACCCGGGCCGACCGCCAGGGAAAGAGGAGAAGATTGCCGGGCTCCGTCCCCATTTCTGGCAAAGGCAAGGAGGTGGTAGTGGGCCACCGTGGCGAGGGCGGCGATACTTCCTCATCAGAGGATGAGGACTTCTGGAAAATAGGCTGCAAGGGTGACGCTCGTTATAAACGTCAACGGACCGAAGGTCCTGTATTGCTGAAGAAGAGCGCGTACTCCGTGAACCTTATTTCGGATATCGTCGGAAAGCTTCAGTTTTCTGGCGATCATGACAAGCTGAACGAGCATGATGCTGCTCGGGTCGTCGACGACGCTTGCCACGCTCTCCTGACGGTTAGTCTTTAGTGCCCTTCGTGGGATTTTAACTTTTTCTTCTCTAATTTTGATACTGACCCTCGAATCTGTCTTTCCAGGAGGTAATCCCTAGGCTCAAAAACTTGCAGGGTCGAGCGCAGGCCTATTCTGAACATAAGGCCAAATATAAGAAGTTGCTGCGCATCTCTGACCCCGGTCAGTTGCAAGAGGATTATAACCATGTCAGCGCTCAACTGACGGACGCCAACCTTGAGAAGGATAGGCTGAAGGAGGACTTGAAGCGGTCTGACGACGCATATTTGGTCCTCGACGATCGCCACAAGAAGCTAAAACAAGAGCGCGACCAGTTGAGGGATCAGAATGGGGAGTTAGGGTGTCAATTGGCCGAGAGCACAGGCCAAATCGAAGAGGCCAAGAAGACCCTCGCTGAACTGCAAGAGAAAGTAGCAGGCCTGGAGAAAAGAATAGCATGGGATGCCGTGCTGAAGTTCGTGCGCTCGAAGGCCTTCGCCTTTGCCGCCAATATGCACTGCTTTGACAATGCCCGCCGTTTCTTTTACAAGGCGATTGGGCAAATGGTGAGGTTGGGGCTGGCCCCGGAGAGCGCTCGAACCGATGACCGCCTACGCATGGAATTGGACGACAACTGCCAGCCCATGGTCCAGGATGAGGATCCCTCGGACAGTCTAGCGGAGCCGGAGTACCAAGGGCTGGTGTCGATGCTCCAGCAGGAATTCATGGCGTCCCATCCCATAGGCCCCGAGCCCATTCAAATAGACGACGAGGGCACCGTTGTGGAAGAGCCTGTCGATGAGGAGCCTGGAGAGGTTCAAGCTTCTGATACCCCTGCGTTAGCCGTCGTTCCTATTTCTACTGCTCTCCCAGAGCCTGGGAATCAAGCCCAGTGATGCCCCTCCAACTGCAGTTCCCAGATCATGCTTGCTGAATTTCCCTTCCTGCCGATGAACATTTGATATCTGTATTTAATCCTTAGGCTTTCTTCAATGTACTTGAATTTCTTTGTGCTTTTCCCTCGTATGTCTGAACTTTTCTTTTACTATCTGAATGTTTACGTGTGTTTTCTTTTGTTATTGAGTGTTGTTCATGGTGGTTTTGTGGCGTTTGATGTTTGCATGGTTATCTTTCTTGTTATCTGAATGTCTGCCATGGGAGTGTATGCGCACGAGGGTGATTCCTTGGAAGGTCCCTTTGCGCTTATCTCCATGCGTCATAAGTTTATAATTTGGTAGCGTCTATTGACTTGAAAGGTGCAAGTATGGGTGCGAGGGTGTTCCTTAAGAGGGTTCCATGGCCACCTTCACAATGAGGCTCGAATTTGAACTCAGAAAACCCCTAAGGATTTAGCTAAGTATTGGCCTTAAACATGCGTCGGGCACCTTCATCTTGAGCGTTCCGATAATTCTAATGAACTTAGAAACCATATGCAGGATTTGCTAAGTATGAGAATAAAAACGAGCATTGCTGTAATGTTACCTTCGCACTCAAGTGCCCAACGTCTGCTATTCACGAGTGTATTCTTAATTAAGAAGGCGAGGGTCATTGGGGTTTACGAGCGCGAACTGCTGGGGTGAGTACCCAGTTGGCGTAGATTAAACGTCTAGCACCCTATTTCTTGACACGCTCGTTCTTAGGACTTATACACTTATGAATTGTCAAACTATTCAATGTGGAGGGTTCTCAACACACAGATAGCATTGCTTTAAAACGATTGGGTATTATTTAGGCCGTTCGACGTGGAGGATGCTCGACATGGAGTAGGCTTTCTGTTGCCCGAATCGTTAATCAAAAGGAGAACAAGTAAATGACATAACAATGGATCAAATACTTACTGTTATACTTGCAACTTTTGAAATGATTACAATATGCTTTCTGTCAAAAGAAAGTACACCATGCTGCGAATGGGTAATTACAAAGACTAATATTTACACGTAGAACCTTCTGAGGTTGCACGCGTTCCATGGTCTTGGGAGACGCTCGCCTTGCAAAGTCTCTAGCAAGTAGGTGTTGTTTGCTCGTACTTGGATAACTTTGAAGGGGCCTTCCCAATTGGGATCCAACTTACCCACGTGTTTAGAAACTTCAACTTTTTTAAGGACCAAGTCCCCTAGTTGGAAAGTTATTTCTTTGACACGTTTGTTATACTGGTGGGCTACGGTAGCCTTGTATTTGTGGATGCGAGCCCAGGCTAAGTCCCTCCTCTCGTCTAATAAGTCTAATTCGAAGGTTCGGTTGGCGTCGTTGGTTGCAGGCTCGAAATAGACAACGCATGCGGATTCTTGGGCGATTTTCGCAGGTATCATGGCTTCAGAACCATACACCAGAGAGTAAGGAGTTTCCCCTGTCGCCGCTCGGGGGGTGGTGCGATATGCCCATAGGGCACCTTGAAGTTCTTCAGCCCATTCTCCTTTCTTACTTTCGAGCATCGTTCTCAAGTGCTGGAGTATGGTTCGGTTAGTCACTTCAGCTTGACCGTTGGCTTGAGGGTGACCCACGGAAGTGAATCGTTGCTCAATTCCCAGTTCATAGCACCATTCCTGTGTGTCAGCAGCGATAAATTGGGAGTCGTTGTCCGAGATAAGCACCCTCGGGATACCATATCTGCAGATGATGTTTTTCCAAATGAAATCTCTCACAACTTTGAACGTTATCTTGGCGACCGCTTGGGCTTCAGTCCATTTAGTGAAATAATCCACAGGGAGGATCACAAATTTCTTTTGCCTGACCGCTATTGGAAGGGGTCCCACAATGTCGATGCCCCACTGATCGAAGGGCCAAGAAACATCGATTGGGATCATCTGAGCCGCCGACAACTGGGGAGTGTTAGAGTGAAACTGGCACTTAGGACACTTTTTGGAATAACTGATGGCATCCTGTAATAACGAGTGCCAGTAAAACCCACTCCTCAAGACTTTCTTGGCCAATATTCGACCGCCTGAGTGATTCCCGCAACTTCCGCTGTGCACATGTTCTAACATTTCCTCGCAGGCATCTCAACGGTGGACCTTGAAAAGATCGTTTGAATAGCTGTCCGTCATTATCAAGAGAAAAGCGAGGGGCTTTACTCCTAACCTTCCGAGCTTCCACCTTATCGCTTGGGCAGGTCCCATCCTTGATAAACTTAACAATATCATCCAACCAACAAGGTTCAGCGGGGTCGATCATGTTCACCCCGCTCAAGGGTTCTATCTTACTAATCAGCGGTTTCTCTGTCCTGAGGAACGTGACCGAGCGCTCACATGAGCCATCAAGGGCTGAAGCGAACTTGGAAAGAGCGTCAGCATGTTCGTTTTCTGCTCGAGGAACCTGCAACAAATGGAACTCTTTGAACTTGGCGATCACACTTTTAGCCCTCGCTAAATACTGCACTATAGTGGCTTCTCGAGCCTCATAAGTGCCATCGATCTGACTTGCGATCAGCTGGGAGTCAACATAAGCAGTTACACGAGTGGCACCATTTCTGGAGTGCTATCCATAGCCCTTGGATTAGAGCCTCATACTCAGCCTCATTGTTGGTAACCTGGAATGCCAGCTTAATAGCGTAATCCACCTCTGAACCGTGGGGGTCTCTGAGGGTCACCCCGGTTCCCCCCCCCCTTGTGAGGTCGAGGAGCCATCCGTGTGCAGGAGCCATAACCCTTCTTCTGCTGGGGCCTCGGTGTCCAAATTGAATCGCTCCACCAATAAGTCTGCTACTTCCTGAGCCTATATCGTCGTACGAGACTCGAATGTGATGTCAAATTGGCTGAGTTCAATGGACCATTTGATTAACCTTCCTGATACGTCTGGCTTGGATAGTACTTGTTTGAGGGGTTGGTCTCTGAGCACTGTGATAGAATGAGCCTCAAAATATGACCTTAGCCTTCGGGACACATTAACGAGCGCAAAAGCGAATTTCTCTATCTCCATGTACCTCTTCTCCGCCCCTTGCAAAGTTTTGCTCAAATAGTAGACCGGTATGTGTTTGCTCTCACGGACAGCCACTAAAACAGCGCTCGTAGCCTCCGCTGAGATTGAAAGGTAAATAATCAATTTCTCACCAGGGTTAGGCTTGGTCAACAGTGGTGCGCTCGTGAGGTATAGCTTCATATCCTGCAGAGCCTTCTCACAATCCTCGTTCCAGGCGAAATTGCGAGCATTGCGCAAAATCTTGAAAAAGGGCAAGTTTCTGTCTGCCGAGTGGGAGATGAACCTGTTCAACGAGATGATCTTTCCTACTAACACTTGAACTTCCCTTACATTGCGAGGGGACGGAATATCAAGAATTGCTTTAATCTTCTCCGTTGCTTCTATGCCACGTTGACTGACCATGTACCCCAAGAATTTTCCACCCCGAACGCCAAATGTGCACTTAGAGGGGTTCAATTTCATTCCATACTGGCGTAGGATGTTGAAAGTCTGTTTGAGATCCTCCAGATGGGATTCCTGACGCTCACTCTTGACTATCATGTCATCCACATATACCTCCATAGATTTTCCAATTTCGCGTTCGAACATCTTATTAACAAGGCGTTGGTAAGTTGCCCCCGCATTTTTGAGTCCAAACGGCATGACTTTGAAACAATAAACGCCCAAGTGTACAACAAACGAGGTTGTAGGGCGATCCTCGGGTGCCATAAAGATCTTATAGTAACCCTGGAAGGCATCCATCATGCTCATAAGCTCGCAACCTGCTGTCGAATCCACCAATTGATCGATCCTCGGTAGAGGATAAGGGTCTTTAGGGCACGCCTTATTGAGGTCCGTAAAGTCGTTGCACATTCGCCACTTGTTGGGCTCGTGGGGACGAGCACCACATTGCAGAGCCATTCTGGATATAAAATTTCCTCAATGTACTGGGCGTCAAGGAGCTTACCTACTTCTTCTTCAATAACCCGTCTCCTGAAACCGTGGACGTCCCTTTTCTTTTGTTTAACTAGCTTGAAGGTCGGGTCCACGTTGAGCCTGTGGACTATAACGCTCGGATCTATCCCAGTGAGATCAGAAGCTTTCCAAGCATATACATCTAGGTTCTCCCGGAGAAAATCAATCATCATAACCTGGGAGGGACCGTCGAGGTTAGAACCAATCTGGGTGGTCTTATCTGGATTCCCCGGCTCCAATTCGATGGTCAAAAACTTTTCGATGGGATCGATACGAACCTCAGGCCTCGGAGCCTCGAGCGCTCGCTTTTTTCCAGTAAGCCTGCTTCCTTCCTCACCCGAGGGCCCCTCACCCTCGTTCTCGGAGGAAGATCCTTCGACGGTCCCAAGCGGCCCGCCTTCCGTGCGTTGGGGCCCACTGGGGGTCTTCTTTTTATTCTTCTTTTTGTACAACTTGGCCCTTTTGCGTTCTGGACCATCCTCGTCCAATTTGAGGAAGTCAACCGACTTTTTGGTAGATCCTGCCTGAATGGCTTGTTTGGGCCTATGGCTTCGAAGGGAAAGGACGTAACATTCCCAAGCTTCTTTAACATTGCATAGGATCTCGTCCGTGCCTTCGGGGGTGGGGAACTTGACTTTCTGATGATAAGTGGAGATTATAGCTTTGAAATCCACGAGGGCTGGGCGCCCAATAATGATGTTGTAGGAGAGGTCCACCTCAACGACGGTGTAAAGTACGCTCAAATTTTTTCGCTGTGGGGCGCGACCGAAAGAGGTGGCCAAGCGAATCTGTCCGCGAGGGATAATCTCCGAACCCCCAAAGCCAACGAGGGCTGTTCTGAGGGGTTCGAGAGGAATATTCGTTATGTTCATTTTTTGAAACGTTGAGTACGGGAGAACGTTCACAGAGCTTCCAATATCAATCAAAACCCTCTTTACAAGATGGTTATGAACGTCTAAACAAACCACCATGGGACAGTCAGAGGTTTCACCGATCCTATGGGGTGTTACAATGTGTTCCAGATCTTTCTCCGTAAACCCTACAACGTCATTTTCTTTTGAGCGTGGAGAGCTGTCGACAGAGAGTACAGGCTTGGGCAAGGATGAAAGTTGGTCATAACTCCGAATGTGGCGGCGACAGGAAGCATTAGAATCGCCCCCCGAGGGTCCACCGGCGATCATACAGTTAACCGCAAAAGGTTGATTCTCAACATCCGCTGCTTTCCCCTTACCGCGGTCGCTTGATTCGGTGTGGTGGTGGCGAGGCCTGCGCGAGCGCGAACGACTCCTTTCTCTACCTCGCGTTCGCTCAGCGCAGTGTTCATCGTATCTTTCCAGCACCCTCACAAACTCCTTGAGGTGCCCCCCATCGATAAGCCTCTGAATCTCACTCTCAAGCTGGCGGCACTCATTGGTATCATGCCCCTTCTGCTTGTGAAAAGCGCAGTACTTTCCTGAGCGCTTCTGAGCCTCAGTCTCCCTTAGCTCAGACGATCGCTTGAACAGTTTTTTGTCCGTCATGGAATAAACTTCGGCGATTGGGCGGTTGAGGGGAATGCGCTCAAACTTACGTGGAGGTGAGGAATTACGACAAGCGAGAATAGGGCTGCGGCAGCGACCCCTGTTAGAATCTCCTCTGTCCTCGGGGGCTTTGCTGGGGCGAGGGGCGTTCGCTATTTTCTGGTCCCTCGCGATATACATATCCTCAAGGGTAAAGAAAGAGTCCGCTATCTCCCTAATCTCTATCAATGAACGTGGCTTTTTCTTGGCTACCTCCTCCACAAACTCTTTACTGACGTAGTGCTTCATTTTGATAGCTCCAAAAAGGACGTGCCTCAGGAAATCCATCGAGGGCCTTTCCACCAATAAAATTTCTTTGTTGAACCTCCCCATGAAGGATCTAAGTGTCTCGTTCAGCCCCTGGACCAAGCTGTAGAGAGCAGTCGCGGCTGGGGCTGGTGCCTTCAAAGAGTTAAAGTGGCTTATGAAAGCGTCTATCAAGTCATAGTACCCTCGGATTGAGCGCGGGGGGAGCTTTTTGTACCAGTCTTGGGCTATTCCGGTGAGGGAAGTGACAAACACCTTGGCCCAATAGTTGCTTGGATGGTCATACAAATGCATCAGGTGCACAAAGTGATCCAGATGCTCAGCTGGATCAGTGGTCCCATCGTATCTGTTGTCGGATGTGGGGATCTTGCCCTTCCCCGCGCAGGTCATCAGTACCTCCTCAACAAGGGGGGAATCACCCGTCACGATTCGGTAATCCCTGTCCTCGGGATCCTCATAGCTGGCCTCCCTTCGACGGCGAAAAATTGGGCTACGTGGTCGGCGAGCGTCTCTGGCCCTGGACCTCTCGTCCCCATCACGGGGGACTTGAGACCTTGCTCGAGAGAGCTGCTCCACCACATTCTGGAGCCCCTTAAGCTGGTCTTACACAGCGGCGAGGTGAGGGTCACCGACATTTATGCGGTTTGCCCTTTTGGTGGCCTTCGATTGGACCTCTTCGTTGTCTCCGGCCCCCTCATTTTGCGGAGCCCTCTTATCTTGAGGGGCCCTTTCATCTCCAGCGGGTTGCTGCCCTTGCTGGACCCTCGGTGAGGCCTCATTTTCTTGAATCGGTGGTGGGGGAGGTTGCTGGGCCCTCAACGCGTTTTGTGCCATTGTCAACGGGTGAGCCGGGAGCCCTCCGAGGGGTGGGGCCGTTCGAGCACCTGCCAGTGATGGGAAATAGGCCGTGGTGAAGTGTTCCCAAGCGTTCTGGACCGCCTGACCCTCACATTGCGCGTAAAGCGCCTGAAGTTGCTGAGTAGTTATCTGGGGCATTTCTACTCCCTGTATCTCCCTAGGTAGTGACAAAGGGAGATTTAGCATTCCTACCTGGTAGGGCTGAGCTATGGGCATCATTCCGGGCATCATCCTGGCTGGCATGTACGCATACCCCGGCGGTGGCATGGCCATGGAATACATACCGGGATGGGCGGCAAGAGCATTATGAACGAGAGCTGGCAGAGGAGGGACAGAGCCGGAGCCCCCTGCCTCGTTTCCAACGGGGGGAAGAGTGGCAGCGATAGTTTCGGTGTTCCCGGCCCCATCTCCGGCCGCGGGCGGGGGTGTACCTCCGGCGGGAGCGTTGTTTTCTGCATTCTGTTCGTTGACAGGGGGAAGAGCACCCTTGCTTCCTACTGCTCCTGACCTCGTTGTCGTTACCATGTTTAAAGCCGATGATGTTATATCTCAACTAGCTTTTAGGGGAAGAAATTGATGATGCCGGAGAAGACGATGATGGTTTCCCACAGACGGTGCCAAAAATGATGATGCAGGAAATGTGAGTTTCCTAAATGCAACAGCACTTTCAATATTTATGTGAAAAAGGAAAGACCATCACAGGCGTTGAGCCTCAGGAACTAAGTTTTCCAGTGAGCGTGGGTTCACCCAGCTAGGATAACACCATGAAATCATGCAGCAAGGAGGCAGGAAAATGGTGAAATGTATGAAGCTTTTGAGAAGATGAAGATGCAGAGGGAAAATGCCCAGTTCAGTAGTGGAAGTAAGGAAAAAGACGGCTTGGGGGAGAGAGCATGTGTTATCCCCTATTTATATGTTAGGGGTGAGGGTAAATGGGTAAATTGACCGTGTGGTCCCAAACCTGTGTTGCCCTAACACGTGGCAGTCCGTGAGGGTGTGAAAATGACGTTTCTAAAAAGGATGCGGTGTGTCAGGTGCAAGGTGCGCACTACCTTTGTGTCAGAGGTTGTTGGCGAGGGTCGCGGGAGAGGGAGACCCAAGGTCCTCTTTGCTAAGGTTCGGATCCATCGCAGTGGGGTAGGATCATGCACGAGCGCTGGTGACACTCGAAGAGTGTACGGATGGGCCCCCCACGGCAGATGACCCTTGAGCGCCAAAATCCCGAGCATCAAGAATGAGGCCCTCGTGTGGGTGTTTCCCTGAGAAGGGCGACCCTGAGGGTCCAGAAGTGAGCGTCAAGCCAGTCAGCTTGAATCCTTTACCCGAATGGTTGGCCGAGGCCCAGGGGCCTGTACTAGTAAGCTAGGGAGTAAGCTGGGATGACCCGCGAGCCCATCAATACGAGCGTCCAGCTCTTCTGCCGCCAGGTGTTGACACGTCGACGGTTCTGATTCGAACGTAGTTTTATGCCTCATCAATATGCACACGCATATATATATATATATATATATATATATATATATATATATATATATATATACATGTTACATAATAAATATATTTACACATTTATTTTTAAAAATATATATTGCGTAATACATAATTACTTAAAAAAAATATGAAATATTTTTTTAAAAGATATATATTTTTATTTTAGTTCTTAAAATTAGATATAAAAAATTATAAGTTAATTCAGTTTACGAATATATATTTACTTTTTAAATTAAAAAATTAAATATTTTTTTTAAAAAAATCACATTGTATAAGCTTACATTTTATATTTTATTTTTAAGTTTTATTTTTATTAATATTTATTTTTCTGACTTATTATACGCACATTATGGAGCATCTTTAACTTTTTTTCCCCTTATGTAACATATGTATATTTCTTATTTTTTTAATTGGTGTATATACAGACAGATATTTACATATATATTGTTATTAAATATCTTATTTTTATTTTAATAACTTTTCTCTAATTTATGTATATATGCATTATAGCTTTCGTTAATCTTTTTTAATTTGCAATATATATATTTTAACTTTTTTTAACATATATATATATATATATATATATATATATATGTATGTATGTATATATATATTAATTATATTTGTTGTTAATGTATAGGATGAAATATATATATTTTTATACATATTTTTGTTAAAATTTTGGCTTATGTGGTTCGAATGTAGATAATAGAATTGTCCATGTAGGCTAAAGATGACACATGTCAATCATGTGTGGTTCCGACTTCCATGTCATTTTTTTGGCGATAATTGTTCCAAAAATGCAACTTTTTTTTAGTTATGAGCTAATTTTGCAATCGGGGAAAAAAAAAGTGTCCCAAAATGTCAATTTGAGGGTAGATAGGATAGTGTCCCGAATTTGTATTTCTCCCAAATAATGAGACATTTTCCACATTAAAATCATTGACATGAGAAACAACTTCAACCCCAACTTCAGCTCCTGCATCTCCTCTGTTGAGAAAGGAAAGAAATAAATCAGCACAATTAGGAAGGATTCTTGTCTAGTTGACTTTCTGTAAAAAGCTTAGCCTGTGTAGTTTATATGTCCATTTTTTTGTACAGTGTATACACAGAGATATATGCAATATACAGAAAATTCCCCAAATCATGTCTTCTCCAAACTCTAACATGGTATCAGAGCGGACGACGATCCATTAATTGGATCTGAACCTTGCTCATCATATACCCCTTACCAAGTTCCAGACATGGCCAAGAATAACAGCACGGCCAACTCCGACAGGGATTCACAACATCCCACTGAATCCCTCGCCACCCAGTTATCCAACCTACTCCAAAACCTGCGGCTAAACCAGTTCCAACCTCAACCCAGTCAGCAGAATATAACACAAAAAGTTTCAATCAGTATCAAATTGAATGAGTTTAATTACTCCCTATGCTCTTGATGATGAGGATGGCGATGGGGGAAGGGGGAGATTGAGCCATCTCACTGGAATCCCACCACCTCTAGCGGTGATAGACCCCAGCTACACTCAGTGGGAGCAAACGGACCTTGTTGTTTGCATATGGATCCTCGACAACATGGAGCAAAGTCTGATTGCTAACTACACCGAATACCCCACGGCAAGGGCCCTGTGGGAAGCACTACAGGCGACTTACGGCCAAGGTGGGGACGACCTTCAAATCTATGACCTCACCATCAGGGCCCAAAACATGAAACAGGGCAGCGACATAATCGAACAGTTTTACAGCAACCTGCAAAGGATTTGGAAAGAAATAGAGGTTCGTCAACCCAACCCTATGAATTGCGAAAGAGACATTGCGATATTTAATCGCCTCAGATCCGAGGCCTGTCTCATCCAATTTCTGGCCGGAGTTAACGATATCTACGACTCCGATAGGTGAGATTTGCTCAGAGAGAATCCCCTACGACCGTCGAAAAAGCGTATGCAACAATCCGCCGAGAAGGGGCGAGAAGAGAAATCATGGGGACTGACCAGATTTCATCACGGGCGAAGGATACCGGAATTGGATCGGGTCTTGTGGTCCGAAATCACACCGGAATGGTGGCGCCACCACCAACAAGGCAGCTGTGAATTGTAGTTATTGCAGTCGAGAAGGGCATCGAAAGGAGGATTGCTTCGAGCTAATTGGCTGGCCGGAGGGTTTGCGCAGCCTGCAGCGGGACCGATCCTTACCGGGCTACGCCACACCATGGCTGCTGCTGTCGGACAAGAAGGAGGAGGAATAGAATCGGGCGACCTTGGAGACGAGAAAAGGGAGTCTGAGTCTGCAATAGCAGCGGACGCCCAAGAAAGAACAGCCAAAGCCCCAATTCTTGTAATTTTGCTCCCCCATTTTTTAATAATTGTAAATCAGCACCCCCAATTCTAGATAGTGTACAATCAGCCCCCCAATGTGCTAAAAGTAATGTTTGTACCCCCGTTATGAGAATTAGTGAATCAACAGGGTCCTCACTACAGACTGGTGCACAAAAAAATGGTCAAGACTCCCGGTGGCTCTTTGATTGCGGCGCCACTAACACAATGACTTATGATTCAGCTGATTTAGTGGAGTGCACACAGTACTAGAAAAACGTCCTATAGCAATGGAAATTTAGCAATGAAAATTATTCGTTGCTATTTAGCAATCAAAATAGCAACGAAAAATAAATTCGTGGCAAAATGCTTTAGCAACGAAATTTTCGTTCCTAAATTCGTTGCTATATATGAAAAAAAATAGCAACGGATTTTTCGTTGCTAAAATTAAATAAAAAAATAAAATAAATTGGTATATATAGTGATGAAAATTTCGTTGCTATTAAAATAAAAACTTAATAAAAAATATATATAATATTTATAAATATTTGCAACGGAAAATCCGTTGCTATTTAGCAATGGATTTTTCATTGCTATATGGAAGAAAAAAAAAGAAATAAATATAAAAAATATTAGCAACGGATTTTTCGTTGCTATATGAAAGAAAAAATAAATAAATAAAAATAAATAAATAAATATAAGAAATATTAGCAACGGAAAATCCGTTGCTATTTAGTAACGAATTTTTCGTTTCTATATGGAAGAAAAAAAAAATAAATATAAAAAATATTAGCAACAGAAAATCCGTTGCTATAAACAATTGATTAAAATATTGATAAAATATTTATAATTTAGCAACGAAAAATCTGTTGCTATAAATATTTAATTAAAAAATAATAGAATAATTATAATTTAGCAACGAAAAATTCGTTGCCATAAATAGTTGATTAAAAATTTAATAGAATATTTATAATTTAGCAACGAAATATCCGTTGCTATTTAGATTGTAATTTCTTTATTTTGACCAAAAAATATATTAAAATATTTTATTTATATGGTTTAATATACATATACATAAAATTATTTAAACTTTCATCCTTGTTCTTTCACACGCTCTCTCTCACACACACACACATCCATATATATATATATATATATATATATGTATGTATATATATATGAATGTTAGATCATTATATTGATAGCCACCATTGACTTATATATAATACATGATCATATGTTTGGGGATTCTGTACAATTAATATTTGTATAGTATAACCTTTCATATATAAAAGCCTTTAATATTTTTATTTGATAGAAAATTTATATTGTTGATATATTATAAGGTATAATATAAATTATAAAAGCATTAAAAGATGTGCATCATAATTAAAACACAAAAATGTATAAAAGCTAACAATTCTTAATAAAATATCTCTATATATACGATTATATATATTTAATACAAATAATCATATATTTAACGGATAGTTAGATATATAGTTCCACAATTACATAATGTTATTCAAAGAAAAGTTTTTTATTTAATAACTAACAGTTGCGTAGCACAATAATTCCTTAAAATTCATATATAATGGTCGAAATTCAAATGTAAATACTTCATATTAAGAGAAAAGTTTTTCATTTAACATCTAACAGTTGCATAACACAATAATTCCTTAATATTTAGATATAGTTCTACAAAGTTAAATATAAGTACTTTATATTAAAAGAAAAATTCTTCATTTAACATCTAATATCTACATAACACAATAATTCTTCAATATTTAGATATAATTCTATAAATCCAAATATAAATATTTCATATTAATAAAATAATTTTTCATTAAGTTTTTCAACTACGATTGCTAAATAATACAATAGTTCCTCAAAATGCAGATATTTGTTCTACAAATGTATAAGTGAATACTTCATATGACATAAAAGTTCTTTATTCAACAACCAACTAAATCTAATTATTTAGTTATGTAAAACTTTTATCCTTTTTTTTTTTGTATGTCATAAATAGTTATACTTAAATTGATATACATTAGATTTTTATGTCATGACTAAAACATGGAATATGTAGTTAATTAATACTTAAGTATTAAAAATTTTAATGGAATTTGTATTAATATAAATAATTATATATTTAAAAATATTTTTATTTAAACTATGATAACAAGTATTTAATTATTTATTTAAATTAGTGTATGAATATTTGATTGTTGCTAAATATAACAAATGACATGATATTACCAATAACATAGCTTTCCAAGTTGGTTGGGGCTCTAATCTTCTACATTGGAGACCCAGGTTCGATTCATGGAGGGCTTAAATTATGCAATATATATCATGAGCCACCTTGGGCTGGTTTGGCTGGGTCCGGGTGGTGCGGTCCAGGTGGCGGTTTGAACCTACTAGGGTTGGTGCGGTTGGGGGTGGTTTTGGGGCCTGCAAATAAAATTTTAATTTATTAATTTGAATTATTACCTTTTGTAACGGATTTTGCAACAGAATTAGGCAAAAAATTAATTAATTATTGGTTAGTTTGCAATGGAAAATCCATTGCTAAATCTGTTGCTAAAAAATTCGTTGCTAAAACCGTTGCTAATGTCTGTGGGTAGTAATTGGTTGCTAAATCTGTTGCTATAAATTCGTTGCTATTATCCGCTGCTAATAATTCGTTGCTAAATCCGTTGCTATAGATTAGCCACGCGGGTTATAGCAATGGAAAATTTTCGTTGCTAAATTCATTGCTTAGCCGAATTCGTTGCTAATTTAGCCAAAATCCGTTGCTATAGGGCGTTTTTCTAATAGTGACAACCCCTAAGATAACCGCAATTCAAAGTGCTAATGCGGGTGTTTCACAGGTCCACGGTGCTAGAACCGTAACACTATGTCCTTCATTAAAATTGAAAAACTATCTCTATGTTCCGAGCCTATCTTGCAAGTTGCTCTCTATTAGTCATATCACAAAAGAATTGAACTACATGGTACTCATGTTTCCTACTTTTTGCCTCTTACAGGATATTCAGTCGGGGAGAGTGACTGGGCGTGGTACTGAACAAGATGGTTTGTATTATGTGGATGAAGTAGCTCAACAAGGGACTGCAGCGCTTGCTCACGGGACAGTGAACCGCCAACAGTGGCTTTGGCACCGCTGGTTAGGGCACCCATCCTTTGGGTATCTTCAGTCTTTGTTTCCTATGAGTTTTTCTAAAAACAGTAAGTTGTCCTACGAGACTTGTTTACTTTCAACGAGTCATAGACAGTCTTTTAACTCTTCCAACTCTAGAGCTAAAAGTGTTTTTTTTCCTTATTCATTCTGATGTTTGGGGACCTGCCCCGAGTACTGGTGATCATGGCTTTAAATATTTTATGTTGTTTGTTGATGATTGTTCTCGGATGATGTGGATTTACTTTCTAAAAAATAAATCCGATGTGCCTTTAAAGATTATGGAATTTTTCAAAATGGTGCAAACTCAGTATAAAACTCAGATTCAGGTGCTTGGGTTTGACAATGGGGGGGAATATGTTAACTCAACCCTTAAACAATTTTTTCAGAACCATGGACTTATTCATCAGACCTCTTGTCCTCATACTCATCAACAAAACGGGGTAGCAGAAAGGAAACATCATCAACTCCTTGAGATATCTAGGGCACTTATGGTTGAGTCCCATGTCCTAAGTATCTTTGGTCTGAACCAGTTGCCACATCTGTCTACTTAGTAAACCGC
This sequence comes from Lantana camara, assembly GCA_037501455.1. NCBI lineage: Eukaryota > Viridiplantae > Streptophyta > Magnoliopsida > Lamiales > Verbenaceae > Lantana > Lantana camara. The sequence continues at coordinate 128,414,028 of CM074855.1, forward strand.
CTTCCTACTAAGGCACTAAACCTTGAAATCCCTTTGCAGTATTTAAGTAGTTGTGTCCACATACCCTCCACTCTAATTCTGCCACCTCGGGGGTTTGGGTGCTCAGTGTTTGTGCACATTCCTATGTCTGACCGAACCAAACTTGATCCGTGTTCGCTCAAATGTGTGTTTATGGGATATGGGGTACATCAGAAGGGGTATAGGTGCTATCATCCGACCACTCGCCGTCTCCACACTACCATGGATTGCAACTTTCTTGAAACAGAGTAATTCTTCACCCAACCCAGTGGTCAGGGGGAGAAACCGAGTAAGCAGGAATCACTGAGTTAGGTCTCACACTCTTGGTCGGACATAGTCCTAACAGAGTAAGTAGGTAGGACAACCGAGCCAACTTCCACAGTACAACCATCTACGCCAATCAGAGCCCAGCCAATCAAACCGATAATCCTGAGGTAAGAGAGTGTCATTCCGTTGATAACAATAACTGCTCAATCCAGTCCGAGTCTGACAGCGCAGGATATGGTGAAAGCCTAGAAACCGAGAATCTCACACAGGGATCTCACACAGGGGGAGGCTCAAGAAATGGTACAAGAAAACAGATATGTGTTACCACCCAGGTCTAATCGGGGGGTACCACCCAAAAGATATGAGCCAGAATATGAAAACAAACCATCCAGGTATCCAGTGGCTGATCTGGCCAAAGGGAACTTATCCCAACAAGCCATGCATTCTCCACTTCCATGTATTCCACTACAGTCCCGAATACGGTGGGAGAGGCACTCGCAGATCACAGATGGGTTCAGGCTATGAAACAAAAATGGAAGCACTTGAGAAAAACAAAACATGAGAGAAGTGCATGGTGCCTAAGGGAACAAGAGTAGTTGGACGTCGATGGGTGTTCACTGTTGGTTGGTGGCCAAGGGTTACACACAGACGCATAGTGTAGACTACTCAGAGACATTCTCTCCAGTGGAAAAGATAGATACTATCAGAGTTTTGTTCACGATAGCAGCGAATCGAGATTGGCCACTATATCAGTTTGACTTAAAGAATACCTTTCTGCACGGAGATCTAGTGGAAGAGGTGTATATGGAACCTCCACTAGGTTTTTCAAAAGGATATGGTGGAGGGGAAGTATGCAGATTGAAGAAGGCCCTTTATGGTCTGAAACAGTCACCGCGAGCCTGGTTTGGGAGGTTCACGGTTGCCATGAAGGGGTATGGGTATCATCAGAGCAACTCAGACCATACCCTGTTCTTGAAAAGAAGGGACGAGAAAGTCACTTGCCTAATAATCTATGTAGATGACATGATTATTACAGGGGATGACTCAGAGAAGATAGCTAAGCTTCGGGAAAATCTGTTTCAGGAATTTGAGATGAAAAATTGGGGGAGCTAAAGTATGTTTTGAGGATAGAGGTGCTTAGATCGAGACAGGGCATCTTCATATCCCAAAGGAAATTCATCCTCGACTTTCTTGCTGAGATTGGACTCCTGGAGTGTAAACCAGCAGACATGCCTAGTTGGAAAGTTGATTTATTTGTCACACACTCGGCCAGATGTGGCTTATGCAGTTGGCGTGCTCAGTCAGTTTGTGCACCGGCCTGAGAAGGAACATATGGATATAGCATTCAGGGTATGTCACTACTAGAAAAAAGCCCTATAGCAACGAATTTAGCAACGGATTTTGGTCAAATTAGCAACGGATTTAGCAACGAAAATTTTCCGTTGCTATAACCCTCGTGGCTAATCTATAGCAACGAATAATTAGCAACGGATATTAGCAACGGATTTAGCAACAGATTATTACCCACAGATATTAGCAACGGTTTTAGCAACGAATTTATTAGCAACAGATTTAGCAACGGATTTTCCGTTGCAAACCAAGCAATAATTAATTTTTTTTTTCCTTTTTGCAACGGAATTTTTGTTGCAAAATCCGTCGCAAAAGGTAATAATTCAAATAAATTAAAATTTTATTTGCAGGCCCCAGAAACCCCCCCCCCCCAACTGTACCAGCCCGTAGGTTCGAACCCTCACCTAGACCGCACCACCCGGATCGAGCCAAACCATCCCATGGTGGCTCATGATATATATTGCATAATTTGCAATATCCAGGAATCGAAAACCAGCCCAAGGTGGCTCATGATATATATTGCATAATTTGCAATATCCAGGAATCGAACCTGGGTCTGCAATATAGAAGGTTGGAGTCCCAACCAACTTGGAAAGCTATGTTATTGGTAATATTATGTCATTTGTTATATTTAACAACAATCAAATATTCATACGCTAATTTAAATAAATAATAAAATACTTGTTATCATAGTTTAAATACAAATATTTTTAAATATATAATTATTTATATTAATACATATTCCATTAAAAAATTTACTACTTAATTATGAATTAGCTACATATTCCAAGTTTTAGTTATGACATAAAAATCTAATGTATATCAATTTAAGTATAACTTTTTATGACATACAAAAAAAAGGATGAAAGTTTTACATAAATAAATAATTCGATTGAGTAGATTGTTGAATAAAGAACTTTTATGTTATATGAAGTAGTCATTTATACATTTGTAGAACAATATCTGCATTTTGAGGAACTATATTGTATTATTTAGCAATCATAGTTGAATAACTTAATGAAGAATTATTTTATTAATATGAAACATTTATATTTGAATTTGTAGAATTATATCTAAATATTAAAGAACTATTATGTTATGTAGCCGTTAGATGTAAAATGAAGATTTTTTCTTTTAATATTAAATATAATCATATATATCTGTAGATAATTGCATTAAACATTGTTAGATATACACTTATGTGTTTTAATTACAATGTAGGTACTTTAAGTAATAAATATATCATACTACTAAATAAATATGACATATTTTACTGATTATATTGTAATGACAATCAAATATTCATACTAACTTGAATTACTTATTTAAGTATTTGTTATTTGTTAAAATATAAATATACTTAAATATGATTATTTGTATTAAATATAATAAATAATTTAATTAAATACTATATATTATTCTGTTTAATTAAATAATATATATTTAACATTATATTATACAGTATTAATTAAATAGATAATAGAGCTCGTATATTATACAATATTAAATTCTATATAAACCCCATATATATATATATATAGTACTAATGTATATCAACTTAAGTATAAGTTTTTATGACATATAAAAAAAAGATGAAAGTTTACGTAATTAAATAATTAGATTTAGTTGGTAGTTGAATAAAGAACTAATTTTATGTCAATGTGAAGTATTCACTTTGATGAGACCCAAAATCACACTAGAATCAGAGCCGTCCACGTGTCAACGCTTCGGAGAATGAGAGTCTGGACGCTCACATTATGGGGCTCGCGGGCCTTCCCAGCCCACTTGCTTGCTTATCAGTACAGATCAATGGGCCTCGGCCAACTGCTCAGGTAAAGGGCTCAAGTTGACCGGTTTGACGCTCACATTACGGCCCTCAGGAACACCTTCCTCAAGGAAGTGCTTACCTGACGGCCCTTCCCGATGCTCGGGACTTTGGCGCTCGAGGGTCATCTACCGTGGGGAGGTCATCCGTACACTCTTCGAGCGTCACTAGCGGTCGTGCATGAGCACACCCCATTGCGAGGAATCCGAACCTTAGCGAAGAGGATCTTGGGCCTTCCTCACATGCGACCCTCGCCAACAACCTCTGACACATAGGTTGTACGCACCTTGTACCTGACACGCCGCCTCCTTTTCAGAAACGTCCTTCTCACTCCCTCACGGGCTGCCACGTGTTAGGGCAACACAGGTTTGGGACCACACGGTCGATTTACCCATTTACCCTTACCCCTAACATATAAATAGGGGAGAACGCATGCTTTCTCCCCCAAGTCATCTTCTTCAAATTCACGCACTCATACACAGTTCTGGGCATCTTTCCTCTGTCTTCTCAAGCTTTCCATTAACCTCACCACAGTTGCATCACCATTACCTCTTGCACTCTTGGTGTTATCCTAGCTGGAAGAACCCACACACAAAAAGGAAACCCAGTTCCTGAGGCTTTTACGCCTGTGATGGTCTTCCCCTTCTCACAAATATTAAAGTGTTGTTGCATTTAGGAAGCTCAGATTCCTGCCCCATCATTTTTGGCGCCGTCTGTGGGAAACCATCATCACCTTCTTCATCGTTAACAGTTTCTTCCCTAGAAAAGCTAGTTGAAAAGTGACACCAGCAACTCCCAACATGGTGACTGCGACAAGATCAGGAGTAGTGGGGAGCAAGGGTGCCCAACCCCCTATCAACGAGGAAAATACAGGGAACAACGCCGCCGTTGACGGTACTCCTCCTCCTCCTCTCGCCGGAAACACAGAGGCCGCCGCCACTCTACCCCCATCTGGTAATGAGGCTGGAGGATCTGGCTCCAATCCTCCTCCCCCAGTTTTCGCCCAAAACATCCCAACCTCTCGTCCTGGCGCGTACTCTATGACCACGCCACCACCCGTATACACTTTTATGCAACCCGGAATGATGCCTGGAATGATGCCGATGATCCAGCCATATCAAGTGGGGACACTAAACCTCCCATTGTCGCTACCAAGGGAGATACAGGGGGTAGACATGCCCCAGATCAGTACCCAGCAACTTCAAGCCCTGTATGCGCAGTGCGAGAGTCAAGCGGTGCAGAATGCTTGGGAACACTTCACCGTGGCTTACTTTCCTTCATTAACGGGTGCACGGGCAGCCCCGCCCCTTGGAGGGCTTCCGGCTCATCCGCTGACAATGGCGCAAAACGCGTTGAGAGCCCAGCAACCTCCCCCACCGCCTAATCAAGAAAATGAGGCCCCACCGAGGGTCCAACAGGAGCAGCAACCCGTTGGAGACGAGAGAGCACCTCAGGATAGGAGGGCCCCTCGAAATGAGGCGGCCGGAGATAACGAAGAGGTCCAGTCGAGAGCCACAGAAAGGGCAAACCGCAGAAATATCGATGACCCTCAACTTGCCGCAGTACAGGACCAAATTAGAGGGCTCCAGAATGTGGTAGAGTAGCTCTCTCGAGCAAGGTCTCAAGTCCCCCGTGAGGGGGACGAGAGGTCCAGGGCCAGAGACGCTCGCCGAGCACGTAGCCCAATTTCCCGCCGCAGGAGAGAAGCCAGCTATGAAGATCCCGAGGACAGGGATTACAGGATCATGACGGGCGATTCACCCTTCGTCGAGAAGGTACTAATGACCCGTGCGGGGAAAGGCAAAATCCCCACAACTGTCAACAGGTACGTTGGAACCACTGATCCAGCCGAGCATCTGGATCATTTTGTACATCTTATGCACTTATATGATCACCCGAGCAACTATTGGGCCAAGGTGTTTGTCACTTCTCTCACGGGAATGGCCCAAGACTGGTACAAAAAGCTTCCCCCACGGTCAATCCGGGGGTATTATGACTTGACGGATGCTTTCATCAGCCACTTTAACTCTTTGAAGGCACCGGCCCCAGCCGTGACCGCTCTTTACAGCTTGGTCCAGGGGCCGAACGAAACTCTACGGTCTTTCATGGGAAGGTTCAACAAGGAGATCTTGTTGGTAGAAAAGCCCTCGATGTACTTCTTGAGGCATGTTCTGTTTGGGGCTATCAACATGAAGCATTACGTCAGCAAGGAATTTGTGGAAGAGGTGGCCAAGAAAAAGCCATGCTCACTGATGGAGATTAGGGAGATTACGGACTCTTTCTTTACTCTCGAGGATATGTACATCCCGAGGGATCAGAAAATGGCGAACGCCCCTCGCCCCAGCAAAGCACCCGAGGACCGGATGGACTCTAACAGAGGTCGCCGCCGCAGTCCCGTTTCTATTCCTCGAAACTCTCCACCTCCTTGGAAGTTCGAGCGCATTCCTCTCAACCAGCCTATAGCTGAAGTTTATTCCATGGCGGATAAAAAACTGTTCAAGAGACCACCTAAGTTGAGGGAGACCAAAGCTCAGAAGCGCTCTGGTAAGTATTGCGCTTTCCATAAGCAGAAAGGGCATGATACCAACGAGTGTCGCCAACTCGAGAGTGAGATTCAGAGGCTTATTGCCGGAGGGCACCTCAAGGAGTTCGTGAAGGTGCTGGAGAAGTACGATGAACACTGCGCTGAACGAGCGCGCATTAGAGGAAGAAGTCGTTCGCGCTCGCGCAGCCCTCGCCACCGCTACACCGAGTCAAGCGACCGCGGTAAAGGGAAAGCCTCAGACGTGGAAAACCAGCCTTTCACGGTCATCCACATGATTGCTGGGGGACCCTCGGGGGATGACTCTAATGCTTCCCGACGCCGCTACATTCGGAGTTATGACCAAAGATCTTCACAGTCCAGGCCGGTGCTCTCTATTGATAAACCATCACGCTCGGAGAAGGATGAGAGCGTAGCTTTCACAGAGAAAGACTTAGGGCACATTGTAACACCCCATGGGGTCAGTGAAACCTCTGACTGCCCCATGGTGGTTAGTTTGGACGTTCACAATCACGTTGTAAAGAGGGTCTTGATTGATAGTGGAAGCTCCGTGAATGTTTTACCTTATTCCACGTTTCAGAAAATGAACATCACAAACATCCCGCTCGAACCCCTCAGAACAGCCCTCGTCGGCTTTGGGGGTTCCGAGATCGTCCCTCGCGGATAAATACGCTTGGCCACCTCTTTCGGTCGCGCCCCACAGAGAAAAACTTTAAATGTTCTCTACGTGGTGGTCGAAGTGGACCTATCATACAACATCATCATTGGGCGTCCAGCCCTCGTTGACTTCAAAGCTGTAATTTCCACCTACCATCAGAAAGTCAAGTTTCCCACCCCCGAGGGTACCGGAGAGGTACTGTGCAATGTTAAGGAAGCATGAGAATGCTACATACTTTCCCTTCGAAGCCACAAGCCCAAATCGCCTACCCAAGCAGGTTCCACCAAGAAGTCCGTTGACTTCCCCAAACTAGATGAAGATGGCCCCGAGCGCAAGCGGGCCAAGCTATATAAAAAGAAGAATAAAAAGAGGGCCACGGACAAACCCGTAGATGCTGGGAGTTCTCCCCTCGGAGAGATGGGGGTTTCCTCCTCGGAAGACGAGGATCATATACCCTCGGGAGATACCAGCGGGAGAATTACAGGCAAGAAACGAGCGCTCAAACAGCCGAGGCCTGAGGTGCGGGTGGAACCTACGGAGAGCTTCCTGACCATCGAATTGGAGCCCGGGAATCCAGATAAGATCACGCAAATAGGTTCCAGCCTAGACGGCCCCTCTCAGATTATGATGATTGAGTTCTTGCGAGAAAATATTGATGTCTTTGCCTGGAAGGCTTCAAACCTCACTCGCATAGATCCGAGCGTTATTGTCCACAGGCTGAACGTGGATCCGGCCTTCAAACCTATAAAGCAAAAGAAGAGGGATGTCCATGGGTTCCGGAGGCAAGTCATAGAAGAAGAAGTTAATAAACTGCTTGACGCTCAATACATAGAAGAAATTCTATATCCAGGATGGCTGTGCAATGTGGTGCTCGTCCCGAAGAGCACCAACAAGTGGCGTATGTGCAATGACTTCACAGACCTCAACAAGGCATGCCCTAAGGATCCGTACCCCTTGCCTAGAATTGATCAGTTGGTAGATTCGACCGCTGGGTGTGAACTTATGAGCATGATGGACGCTTTCCAAAGATATTATCAGATATTCATGGCTCTTGAGGATCGTCCTAAAACTGCTTTCGTAGTCCACATGGGTGTTTATTGCTTCAAAGTTATGCCCTTTGGGCTCAAAAATGTAGGAGCAACATACCAACGCCTTGTCAACAGGATGTTCGAGTGTGAAATTGGAAAGTCCATGGAAGTATACGTGGATGACATGATCGTCAAAAGCGAACGCCAGCATTCCCACCTAGAAGATCTAAAACAAGCGTTCAGTATCCTGCGTCGTTATGGTATGAAATTGAATCCATCCAAGTGTACATTTGGCGTGCGGGGTGGCAAATTTTTGGGATACATGGTCAGCCAACGGGGCATAGAGGCGAACCCTGAGAAAATTAAGGCAATCTTAGACATACCCTCACCCCGCAATCTGAGAGAAGTCCAGGTGCCTGTGGGTAAGATCATTTCATTAAACAGGTTCATCTCCCGCTCAGCGGACAGGAACTTACCCTTTTTCAAAATTTTGCGTAACGCTCGCAACTTTACCTGGAGTGAGGACTGCGAGAAAGCCCTGCAGGACATGAAGGGTACCTTTCGAGCGCGCCTTTGTTGACCAAACCTATCCCGGGGGAGAGCTTGTTTATGTATCTATCAGTTTCCTTGGAAGCCACGAGCGCAGTCCTCGTGGCAATTCGCGAGCGTAAGCATATGCCGGTGTATTATTTAAGCAAGACTCTACAAGGAGGGAGAAAAGATACATGGAAATAGAGAAATTTGCTTTTGTGCTCGTTAATGCCTCTCGGAGGTTAAGGCCCTATTTTCAAGCGCATTCCATCGTGGTGCTTACAGATCAACCCCTCAGACAGGTGCTTACAAAGCCGGACGTCTCAGGGAGATTAATTAAATGGTCAATCGAACTTAGTCAATTCGACATCACCTTCGAGCCTCGCACGACGATACAAGCTCAGGCCGTGGCAGACCTATTGGTGGAACGATTCAACTTAGATACCGGGCCCTCGGCAGAGGATGGTTTATGGCTTCTGCACACAGATGGCTCCTCGACCTCACAAGGGGGAGGGGGGGGAGCCGGAGTGACCCTCAGGGACCCTCTCGGAGCTGAAGTTGACTATACGATCAAGCTGGCGTTCCAAGTCACCCACAACGAAGCTGAGTATGAGGCCCTCATCCAGGGGCTCAGGATTTCACTTCAAAATGGCGCCACTCGGGTCACTGCATATGTTGATTTGCAGTTGATCGCGAGTCAAATTGATGGTTCTTATGAGGCCCGAGAAGCCACTATGGTGCAATATTTGGCGAGCGCTAAGGAGGTGATAGCCAAGTTCAAGGAATTCCACCTTTTGCAGGTCCCGAGGGCAGAAAACGAAAGTGCTGACGCTCTCTCAAAGTTCGCATCCGCCCTGGATGGTTTTAGCGAGCGTGCTGTTACGTTTCTTAGAACTGAGGAGCCGCTGATGAGTAGAAGCGGACCTTCGGAGGAGGTGAATATGATTGACCCCTCCGAGCCCTGTTGGCTCGACGAAATTATCAGATTCCTCCGGGATGGGACCAGCCCGAGCGACAAAGTTGAGGCTCGGAAAATCAGAAACAAAGCCCCTCGTTTCTCATTGGATGCCGAGGGTCGGCTATTCAAGCGATCCTTCCAAGGCCCACCGATGAGATGCTTGAGACCCTCGCAGGCCAAGGAAGTTTTAGAACATGTACACAATGGAAGTTGCGGGAACCATTCAGGCGGTCGAATCTTGGCAAAGAAAGTATTAAGGAGTGGGTTCTACTGGCCCTCGGTACTGCAGGACGCCATTAGCTACTCCAAGAAATGCCCTAAGAGCCAGTTCCATTCTAACACGCCCCAGTTGCCGGCGGCTCAAATGATTCCTATTGATGTCTCGTGGCCTTTCGATCAATGGGGCATTGATATTGTGGGACCCCTCCCCATGGCGGTCGGACAAAAGAAATTCGTAATACTCGCTGTGGATTATTTCACTAAGTGGGCTGAAGCCGAAGTGGTCGCCAAGATAACGTTCAAGGTGGTTAGAGACTTCATTTGGAAAAACATCATCTGCAGATATGGTATCCCGAGGGTGCTCATCTCGGACAACGGCTCCCAGTTTATCGCTGCAGACACATGGGATTGGTGCTATGAGCTAGGAATTGAACTGCGATTCACCTCCGTGGGTCACCCTCAAGCCAATGGTCAAGCGGAGGTGACCAATCGAACCATACTCCAGCATCTGAAAACGATGCTCGAGAGTAAGAAGGGAGAATGGGCTGAAGAACTTCAAGGAGCCCTGTGGGCATACCGTACTACTCCGGGAGCGGAAACAGGGGAAACTCCTTACTCCCTCGTTTATGGCTCCGAGGCTATGATACCTGCGAAAATTGCTCAAGAATCCGCACGCGTTGCCTATTTCGAGCCTGCTGCCAACGAGGCCAATCGGGCGCTCGAATTAGATTTGTTGGATGAGAAGAGAAATACTGCTTGGGCGCGCATCCACAAATACAAAGCAACCGTAGCTCGCCAACACAACAAACGTGTTAAGGAAAGGACTTTCCAGCTAGGGGACTTGGTCCTCAAAAAAGTTGAAGTCTCCAAACATGTAGGCAAGTTGGACCCCAATTGGGAAGGCCCCTTCAAAGTCATTCAGGTACGAGCAAATAACACCTACCTGCTGGAGACTTTGCAAGGCGAGCGTCTCCCTAGCCCATGGAATGCATGTAACCTTAGAAGGTTCTACCTGTAAACATCAGTTTTTGTGATCGCCCATTGGCAGCATGGAGTACTTTCTTTTGACAGAAAGCATGTTGTATTCATTTTGGAAATTGCAAGTATAACAGTAAGCATTTGATTTTTGATTATGTCATTTATTTACTTTCTTATGGGTTAGTGATTTAAACAAACGTAAAGCCTACTCCGTGTCGAGCATCCTCCACGTCGAACGGCCTAAGTAATACCCCAATCGTTTTGAAGCTACGCTATCTGGGTGTTTGACAAATCGTAAGTATATAAAATCCTAAGAACGAGCGTGTCAGACGACGGGGGGGGCAAAATGCTTAATTTACGCCAGCTGAGTGCACGCCACTCCGGCTCGGGCTCGTAAAAACCCCGATGGCCCTCAACTTCTTGGGTAAGGGCACACTCGTAAAGTAATGGATCCCATAACAATCCTTTCATGGGTCCCTCGAAATGACGCTAACCCCATGGTTACGCTCTCTTTGATCCCATACTTAGCGAATCCTATTGTTGATTTCTAAAGTATATACAGCCTAAGGGTGCACATTAGTGGGCCAATACTTAGGCAAATCCCCAGAGGTTTCCTAAGTTCAAATTCGAGCCTCATTGTGAGTAAGGCCAGGGAACACCTAGGGAAAACACCCTCGCGCCCGTACTTGCGCCCCTCAAATCGCTAGACGCATTGTAATGGATGCCAGGGCACCCTCAAGGAAATGCCCTCGTGCAAACACACATCCATCGCAAGCGCTCAAACAAGAGATATTAATATAAAAACGGCGAATGTAATGGAACAACATCATTCATCATTTAAAAGTAAAGAAGAAAGTATTCAGACATTCAAGCAGTAAAAAGGGAGTTCGAATATATGGAAAAGCAACTTAGAGGAACCCAAAGTGTTCAGAAAGTAACTGGAGGATTAAGTACAGACATAAAGTTGTTCATAAATGGAAAGAAGAATTTAAACTGGCAAGGGCAAGAGATTAACAGGCAAGGAAGCTTCAATGGGCTGGAGCGTCGGGCTCGGGAGGAGTAGTCACAAGGGGAACAGGGGCCAACACGTGTGCGTCAGAAGTTTGAGCCTCGCCAGGTTCCTCAACGTCCGCAGTATCCATGATGGTGCCCTCGTCTTCTATTTGGATGGGCTCGGGACCTACAGTGTTGGCAGCAATAAATTCCCGTTGGAGTGTTTCCACCAACTCCTGATATTCCGGCTCCGTCAAGCTCTCAGTAGGATCCTCGTTCTGGACCATGGGCTCGCAGTTTTCATCCAGATCCATGCGCAAGCTCGCGTCAGTCCGAGCGCTCTCAGGAGCCAAGCCCAGTTTGACCATCTGCCCGATAGCCTTGCGAAAGAAGCGCCAAGCGTTGTCAAAACACTGGATGTTGGCTGCAAATATGAAAGCTTTGGAGCGCACAAACTTCGTTACTGCGTCCCAGGAGACCCTCGCAGCCAGGCCTTCCACCTTCCCTTGCAGGTCAGCGAGGCCCTTATTGGTAACCTCGTTTTGGCGTGTGCTCTCTGCCAGCTGTATGCCCAATTCCCCGTTCTGGACCCGCAGTTGGTCACGCTCATCCTTCAACCTCCTATGGCGGTCGTCGAGGGTGAGATAAGCTACGTCCGCCTTCTGCAGATTCTCCCTCAACTGATCCCTCTCAAGGTTGACAACAGTCAGTTGAGCGTGGATACGATTATAATCCTCTTGCAATTGGCCGGGGTCAGAGATGTGCAGCAATTTCTTGTATTTGGCCTTATGATTGGAGTAGGCCTGCGCTCGACCCTGCAAATTCTTCAGCCCGGGGATCACCTCCTGGAAAGTCAGTAGCAAAGGTTAGCATTAAAATGGGAACAATGGAAGTGGGAAATCTTCAGAGGACACCAAAGATTTACCGTCAGAAGCGCATGGCAAGCGTCGTCCGCGACCCGAGCGGCGTCATGCTCGTTTAATTTGTCATGATCGGCAGAAAACTGAAGCTTTCCGACGATGTCGGAGACCATGTTGACGGAAAAGATGCTCTTTTTCAGTAGGACTGGACCGTCTTTCCTTTGGCGCTTGAATCGAGTGTCACCCCGACAGCCAATCTTCCAAAATTCTTCATCCTCAGAAGATGAAGTATCGCTGCCCTCACCACGGTGGCCCACGACCACCTCTTTTCCCTTGCCTGAAATCGGGAGGGAGTCCGGCATCCTTTTCCTCTTTCCTTGGCGGTCAGCCCGGATGGCTTCATGGATGCGAACCGTTTCCCCCGAGCGATTGAAGGAGCCGCTCGAACTCAGTGCTTTTGGACCCTCGTGGGTCACCGGTGGAGGAGTAGCCCCGTGAGCGCCGTCGACCGTTAAATCCTCGATGGGCCCCCTAGGGGGGCTTCGTTCCCCGCACCTTCACGAGCGCCGTCTCATCCTCGGCCGGCCCTTCGTCTAGTTCCCCTTCCCCTTGGAGCGTTGGGAGGGCGGATTTACTGCTGTTGCGAGGGCTGAGGGTCGGCGGCGGGTCCTTGGGCGCCCAACATGCGGGAAAGAGCTTCAGCATTCATGCCTCGAGATAGTATTTGAACACCTGCAAACAAGAAGAAACGAGCATCAGAAGTTGGTGGCTTGGATTGCAGATGCAAAAATACAACAATCACACTAAGTTAGGAGGCTACTCTAAAAGTTAGGGCAGTTAGTTCCTATGATCTAACCATCGAGGGCCATGATGTCAGCGGGAGGGTTGAGTATCATGTCTGGAGGGCAAGATAATCCATAACGGAACAACACCCCCTCGTTCTTCACCAAAGTCTCAGCTTTTATCCACTTCCTCTCACTCCTCATCTCGAAGGCTAATCCCATCGCCCAATCCTCAAAGGCCTTATTCCTCATCCTTTCCCTAACCAAAGGACCCTCGCCGTGTATCATCCACTGGCGGTGAACCCCAAAAATCCCCCCGGGGCCCCCCACGAAGAAGTACTTCTCCTTCCAATACTCGCCGTAGGAGGTAGATGGGGAGTCTATCATCTTAAAGCCCGATTTGGCCTAGGCATAATAAAACCCGTCCGTAGGCGACGAGCGTGGCGAGCGGGCTACTTGTATCAAACTGTCGAAGTTGACGATCGAGGCTGCTTGGTTTAAAGCTCTCATCGTTATTATGAAGGTGTTGATTAGAGCTATGCCGTTGGGCAGAATTTGTGAAGGGCAAAGCCCCAGGTGATGGTAGATGACAGCAGCGGTATGGGCGATAGGGAACCTCAAACCCCCAGCCAGGACTACATCCCAATAGACCGTCATCATCCCAGGCGGCGGTCGGTTGGCCCTCTCCCCCTTCTCAGGAAGTCGCATGGGAAATACTGCTTCATCCCAATAAGCTTTCGCCCTCAAATCCTCCAAATCGTCGAGCGTCAAAATACTCTCAATCTCATCCGGAGATCTGTCAGTTTGATGGCGGTTATCTTGCCTCACTCGAGTGACAGGCTCCTTTCCTCTCCTGTGGCGCCTTCTGGAAGGTTCAGCCTCAAATTGACTCCCGGATGGCCCCGCTTCGCCCTCGGGAGCCAGCACGGCCACGGTGATCCTGTGATCCTGGGGTCTCACGGCACTATTCAACACCGGGAATACTCTCTCTCCCTACCTCTGCATTTCCATCATGTTATGCATCTCTTCAAAAAGGTCATTCACCCCTCCCGGAGCACACTCGTTCATCCCTTGAACGGCTGCGTCAACCTCTTCATCCCTGGCGTCAGCCGGAGCTTGAGCCACTGGAATCGCCATAGGAACCCCCTCACCTGGGGACGCCCTAGCCAGGAGAACAGCTGTGGGAACATTGCCGTGAGGGGAAGAGCTCCCCACGGACATCTCGTCAATCTCCCTTACATAATCGTCAGCTTGGCTTCCGGCCATGTTTGCTTTTCGACTTTTGAAGACGGAGTTTCACGTAGAAAACTCAATGAAAGAGAAACTCTCTGAAACAAATTCAACTGTAGAAGGAGGCTCTTCACTCAGGGATTTAACTCACTCAACCTAAACCTAATGTTAGTGCGAGGAAAATAAGAGCAATGTTATGGAGTTTTACCTAAAGCTTGAAGAACAGAAACTCGCCGGAATCGGTGAAGGTTGCAGAGTTTTCTCGCTGATTATATGCTTGAAGGAGGTTGAATGCGTGAAAGAGGCTCCAAAGCCTTGTAGATCCCTATTTATAGGGGTAAAGGCTGGCATTAATTAGGGTTTAAGATTTCAAATGACAATCATTTCCCGCCTAGGAAACCCCCCACTTTTGGTAACCGCCTCACGTCTCCCGGAGCGCACGCGCCCACGTTCCCACTTAGCATTAAATGCGGACATGACTTCAATTAATGCGTTGTCAGGCTGTGTCCGTTACAGAAGGCAAACGGTCATTTCTCTAGCAAGGGCTTGACCCTCGGATATTCAAAAATTCAAGGCTCCATTCTTTCTAAATTCTACAGTACGCTCGAAGCGATACTACAGAATTTGGGGGGCAAAATGATGAGACCCAAAATCACACTAGAATCAGAGCCGTCCACGTGTCAACGCTTCGGAGAATGAGAGTCTGGACGCTCACATTACGGGGCTCGTGGGCCTTCCCAGCCCACTTGCTTGCTTATCGGTACAGATCAATGGGCCTCGGCCAACTGCTCAGGTAAAAGGCTCAAGTTGACCGGTTTGACGCTCACATTACGGCCCTCAGGAACACCTTCCTCAAGGAAGTGCTTACCTGACGGCCCTTCCCGATGCTCGGGACTTTGGCGCTCGAGGGTCATCTACCGTGGGGAGGCCATCCGTACACTCTTCGAGCGTCACTAGCGGTCGTGCATGAGCACACCCCATTGCGAGGAATCCGAACCTTAGCGAAGAGGATCTTGGGCCTTCCTCACATGCGACCCTCGCCAAGAACCTCTGACACATAGGTTGTACGCACCTTGTACCTGACACGCCGCCTCCTTTTCAGAAACGTCCTTCTCACTCCCTCACGGGCTGCCACGTGTTAGGGCAACACAGGTTTGGGACCACACGGTCGATTTACCCATTTACCCTTACCCCTAACATATAAATAGGGGAGAACGCATGCTTTCTCCCCCAAGTCATCTTCTTCAAATTCACGCACTCATACACAGTTCTGGGCATCTTTCCTCTGTCTTCTCAAGCTTTCCATTAACCTCACCACAGTTGCATCACCATTACCTCTTGCACTCTTGGTGTTATCCTAGCTGGAAGAACCCACGCACAAAAAGGAAACCCAGTTCCTGAGGCTTTCACGCCTGTGATGGTCTTCCCCTTCTCACAAATATTAAAGTGTTGTTGCATTTAGGAAGCTCAGATTCCTGCCCCATCACACTTATACATCTGTAGAACAATATCTGTATTTTGAGGAACTATTGTATTATTTAGCAATCGTAGTTGAATAACTTAATATAAAGAATTATTTTCTTAATATGAAACATTTATATTTGAATTTATAGAATTATAAATATATACTGAGGAATTATTGTGTTACGCAACCCTTAGATGTTCAATTAAGAAGTTTTCTTTTAATATAATGAATTTATATTTAAATTTGTAGAATTATATCTAAATATTAAGAAATTTTTATGCAACCGTTACATGTTAAATGAAAAACTATTCTCTTAATATTGAAGTATTTACATGTGAATTTCGAGCGTTATAAATGTGAATTTTAAGGAATTATTGTGTTATGCACATCTTTTACTGATTTATAATGTATATTATACCTTATAATATATAAATAATACAAATTTTCTATCAAATAAAAATATTCAAGGCTTTTATATATGAAAGCTTATTTTATACAAATATGAATTCTATATAATCCCCAAACATATGAATTCTATTAAATTTTTAATCAACTATTTATAGCAACGAATTTTTCGTTGCTAAATTATAAATATTCTATTATTTTTTAATTAAATATTTATAACAACGGATTATTTGTTGTTAAATTATAAATATTTTATCAATATTTTAATCAATTGTTTATAGCAACGGATTTTTCGTTGCTAATTTTTTTTATTGTTCATTTATTTTTATTCCATATAGCAACAAAAAATCCGTTGTTAAATTATAAATATTTTAATAATTTTTTTAATCATATGTTTATAGCAACGGATTTTCCGTTTCTAATCTTTTTTATATTTATTTATTTTTATTTCTTTTTTTTCTTCCTTAAAGCAATGAAAAATCCGTTGCTATTATTTTTCATATTTATTTATTTTTATTTCTTTTTTTTCTTCCATATAGCAAAGAAAAATCCATTGCTAATATTTTTTATATTTTTTTCTTTTTTTTTTCTTTCATATAGCAAAGAAAAATAGCAACGGAAAATCCATTGCTATTTAGCAACGGATTTTTCGTTCCAAATATTTATAAATATTATATTAATTTTTATTATATTTTTATTTTAATAACAACGGAATTTCCGTCGCTATATATACCAATTTATTTATTTTTTGTATTATTTAATTTTAGCAACGAAAAAATCCGTTGCTTTTTTCTTTTTTTCATATATAGCAACAGATTTAGCAACGAAAAATCCGTTGCTAAAGCATTTTGCCACGAATATTTTTTTCGTTGCTATATCCGTTGCTAAATTTCCGTTGCTATAAGACGTTTTTCTAGTAGTGTGTAGGTATTTAAAGGGGCATCCAAGGAGAGGTGTCCTATATCAGAAAAATGGGCACTTAGACATTGACGCTTATACCGATGCAGATTGGGCTAGAAATCCGGTAGACAGGAGGTCAACATCCGGGCATTTCACGCTAGTTGGAAGGAATTTAGTAACTTGGAAAAGCGAGAAGCAGAAAGTTGTGGCGCTTTCGAGTGCAGAAGCAGAGTTTCGGGGACTCGCAAGAGGGGTAACTGAGGTCCTTTGGCTCAGAAAGTTACTTGGAGAGATTGGGTTCCCAGCCAGGGAAGCCTGCAAATTGAGATGTGATAACCGGAGGGCTATTAGCATATCTGATAACCCAGTACAGCATGACCGCACCAAGCACGTCGAGGTAGATAGGCACTTCATTAAGGAGAAACTGGAAGAAGGGATAGTTGACCTGCCGTTTGTACGCTCAGAAGATCAGTTGGCAGATAACTTGACAAAGGCTGTTAATGGGAGGTTGTTCAGTGAAGTCTTGAGCAAGCTGAGTATCGGGGATCCGACACGCGACTTGAGGGGAAGTGTTGAGAAAGGAAAAAAATAAATCAGCACAATTAGAAAGGATTCTTGCCTAGTTGACTTTCTGTAAACAGCTTAGCCTGTGTAGTTTATATGTCCATTCTTTTGTACTGTATATACATAGAGATATATGCAATATACAGAAAATTCTCCAAATCATGTCTTCTCCAAACTCTAACAACCTCATCAGTATATAAACTAAGAACATCTTCAGCTTGCTTCACAAATTCAGAATGTTGTGTCATGAACATTTTTAAGACGATATCGGTTAATCCTCTTGGAACCTCCATGGAACAAAGATGCCTTTTGAATGCTGTCAAAAATATCAACCTTTGGATTTATATTATCTTCTAGTAAATATTATCTCTCTTTGTAAGATATTTTTATAAAGTTCCTTTGCAGGTTGCCTTCCCTTCAGGATTCAAAGTTGACAAATGCATAAAGTTGTACCTGTGTATACTACTCATTGGGAACATTACCTGGTTTGAATTGATCTTCAAAGTAACGGCTATATTGGAACTTCTATATAAGGATACCTGTGACTAGGGCTGTAAATGGATATCCGAAAATCCGATATCCGTTCGCATCCGAATTCGTTTAAAGAGGATATTATCCGTATCCGTTCAAAGAGGATATTATCCGTATCCGATTATAGACATCCGAATTATAAACGGATAAGGATATGGTAATGACACATCCGATCCGTTTAATATCCGATCCGTTTATACATCTGTTAGATATATCCGTTATCCGTATCTGATAACATATATATCTATATATTTTTTATACCTTGATGAAACATATATTAACTTACACATGATATAATTATTTGAGAATTATAAAAAAAAAAAAAAAACAGTAAACGTATATCATATTATTTGTAATAATAAACTCCATTAATTATTGTAAACATATATTATAAATTATATATTATACTTGTGAGTTAATATGTATAGATTTAATAGATTTATAGTTAGTTATATTAATATTTAATTGTGTTATGAAATTTCAATCTATTATTTTTTATTAAAAAATATATGTAAAACAGATAAACGGATTCGAATTCGAATATCGGATAACTCACTA
The DNA here is from genome assembly GCA_037501455.1 of Lantana camara. Lineage (NCBI taxonomy): Eukaryota > Viridiplantae > Streptophyta > Magnoliopsida > Lamiales > Verbenaceae > Lantana > Lantana camara. Next base: position 128,432,690 of record CM074855.1, read on the forward strand.
ATCGGATATCCTCACGGATACGGATAATCCGATATTCGGATAATATTCGTCGAATTCGGATACGGATAGCATTTTCACTATCCGTCGGATAACGGATACGGATTCGGATAGCGGATATGCTAAACGGATTCGGATTCGGATACTGCACATCCGCTCCGTTTATTATCCATTTACACCCCTACCTGTGACGCCCCATTTCGCAGCAAGACAGGTATGACGTCACGAGTGTATTTAGGTCGAGTGTTATGTGAATTAATTATGTCTTACATATTAATTGCACAATTTATTATTCGCGTATGTGTGTTAATTTATTAATTGTGTGAGTTATGTGTTTAATATCAGAGCAAATTGTATTTTTAGTCCCATACTAATGGGTCATTATCACTTTTGGTCCCATGTTTTTCAAAAGTGGTTTTTTTGGTCCTATAGTAATTTTTTTTTGTCAATTTAAGGACTTCCGTCAAATAATTGACGGAAGTTACTGTTCATCCATCAAAATGATGAACACTGCCTTCTGTCAATGGATAACAGTGATTTAAATTTAACGGATGAACAGTGACTTCCATCAATTATTTGACGGAAGTCCTCAAATTGACAAAAAAAAATTACTACGGGACCAAAAAAACCACTTTTGAAAAACATGGGACCAAAAGTGATAATGATCCATTAGTATGGGACCAAAAATGCATTTTGCTCTTAAAATTATTTACTCTTATATATGTGATTTAAATTTATTAAACGTTCTTTTTATAATTTAAATTATTAAATCAGAATTAGTTTATTAATTATCGAACTTGTGTGGTTTTGTGATATAGAATTTATTTCTGTCTCAATTAGTTAATCACTCATGCATACACATGCACAGTTTCTTTTACACACATACCGCACAAGTACATATAGATATATACTTCATATTAAATTTATAGAATCAACTCTCTCTCTCTTTTACTATATTTACACGGTACACACACATTTATGTATACATATATATATATATAATTATTTAATTATCCACTTTCGTTATATATAGTACACCTGTATATATATTATATACACACTTTCATGTAATAAACTCTCACTCTCTTTTCCACTTTACCTCCCGTCACACACACACACACACATTTTTAAATTATATATATACATGTATCTTATACATACACACACTCACATTCATCTTTCCTCACCATTTCTCACTCTCTCTCTCGGCCTATAATGCACGGATACGAACACGGCGACACGGACATGACACGACACGAATACGGCGACACTGATTTTTTCTTGAATTTTTCACGTGAGGAGTGTCGGACACGGTGTCCGACACGAGTATCCGACACGACACGACACGGCCAAATAATATTTTTAGGGATGTCCGTGCATCATAGCTCCCAGCCAACTTAGAAAGCAAGAAAAGGGGGAGTTTCAACTCCTCTTCGCCACCACGGCTACCTGCGACTGCCAATGCCACCATCACGATATAACCTTTCTGATTTATTTTCTTTTCTTCCCTTCACTATACTTGGTAAGACCTTTGATGGTTTTTGTATTTATTTGTATATATATTATGTAAATGTTGGTTTTGTTTTATGAATTAAATTAAATTGATAGATATGCTTGGATTTTTAAAGTATAATGATGTATTCATGCTCCTATTTGAATTAATTGCAAGATTTTGTTGTTGGAAAACAATAGAATTAAAAGCAGCGGAAGTTTAAAAAAAAATTTCAGAAGGGATCGTGAACTTGCAATGTTCGTTTCAAAACTTTGGGATTCAAGAAACTTATAATAATTGAAGCTTTCTTGAAACGTTTTGAGCCACCCTCAAACGTTCTTCATGCGGCATGAAATCCCCATTTCTTGAACGATTCTTTCTTCGAGATTCCAAAGTAGAAATCCTCTAAAGTAATAATCCACACCAACCTAGATTCAAATCATGTCAGTGAGTATGCTAGTACTATAACATGTGTATTAAAGAAACAAGAAATGAGATTAAATTGAGAGCATGATTAAATCTCTCTTCAAAACTCCTGTTTGACGAAGATTGATCAGCCATGCTATTACCTCGAAAAACGTGTCGTACGAACGTCTTCTGCACGAACCGACTTCGTATTCCTAAGAAACTCGTATTTTCGATCTGATTATGCAATTGAAAAAATATTTCCATCAGCCCTTGATATATATATATGGGATTTCCTAAACCCTAAGTCTGTTTTAGGAACAAGATTCCTAGTTTGACTTTTCTTCTATTTTTCTTTCTCTCCAAGAAATAACATCTTATCTAAAGAAGATATTATTCTTCTAGAAAGAGCTCCTTCTAATCAAATTAAGAATATTTAATTATTCAAATAATAATTAAATATCTTGTCTTAATAATATCTTATTCTAATCAAATTAGAATTAATATTAAATTGAAGATATTTTATATTTAACTTATTTATTTATTCTAATCAAATTAGAACAATTAAATATCTTTAATTAATTATCCAATTTATTCCATGAAGGGCTTTAGAATTAATTCACTAATTAATTCTAACGGGATAAAATTAATTCCTAATTAATTTCCTTTGGGCTATATAATTAATTCACTAATTAATTATATTGTGGCTTTATAATTAATTCTCCAATTAATTAACACATGATCCAATTTCTCAAATGGACTCACATGTCCCCAACATACTCTCGATCATTTATTTGATCTTTCCATAATACCCTTTGAACCTGGCATTTGTGTGTGACCCTCTAAGTTCAATTTCAGTTAGTAGTGAGCCTAATAAATTAATACTCTTTATTAATTAATTACCTCACATATCACACGACCATAGTCTAGCAACAGGTGTGTACCCCTACCCGAAATATGAATGTATATTCGAAAGAACCTTTTAGTCAATGACATCATGTGGGATACGATCCTCCTACCATCTTATCTCTCGATTAAGATCTAGGGCATGGGAATATAGAGAGCCCTACTAATCTTAATCTTAAAACAAAGTTCCCTTCATATTCCATTTGATCTCAATCCAAGAAAACCCCATTTTCTTGATGTCTTGATCTAACCACCTTGCGCAAGGATTTTTGGATGGAACATGAATGACTTGTGTAATAAGAGATCATCTTGCCTAAAGCAAGTGTAGGTTCTTTATTTATCCCAACAATTCTCATATGCCACTTGTGTAATCCCAACATAGGCCGTAGTTCAGGTGTCTATATGGTGACACCCTTTTGAGCTTATATCAAAGATTAAAGAGTTAGCTCATATGAGACAATGGGGAATCTCAAGTCTAAGGATTAATTCCTCACGTTATTGACATGTGAGATATTCCATAATCTGGAAGTTCTAGTAACGTTCTTTCCCATTTAGGAATCTTCTCAAGCGGGGCACTCTCAGTGAACTTGTTCTTACAATAAGCACCCCTGTGTATTGTGTACGCATCAACTTATGCACTTTACACCCCATGAAACAAGATGATCCTTCTTAAGGGCACAACTACACAAGCAAATCTCAACAGAGGCAAAGTCGACACTCCCGCAGTCTGTCGGCCTCATTGACTTGGAGAAGTTTCTAATCCTCGCCTATGGAGTTAAGAACTTGTTTCATGTGTCATTCCCATAATGACAAAGTTCTTAACGGCCTTATCGGATTAGAGGAGTTCTAGACATGCACACGTAATGGAAACACTCAAAACACGTAATGACACATAAGAAGTGTTCGCCTATGATTACAATCATTCGTATATTATTCAAAGATTGTTTGTGATATAGGGAAAGTCCCAAAGCATAACATCTTTCTAGGGCACTATTCCCAACGATCTCCACTTAGCCGTAAAAGCCTTTTAGGTCTATTCTAAGTTCCATTTTCCCAAGATGTACTTTTAGAGCCTTATTGACTTTGGGCGTTTCCAAAGTAGATCTGCTATATTCTCTGCTGATGTGAATGTTTCTGATTTGCACATCATTAAGGAAACACAATTTCCTTATTTGCGTGATTCATAATCAAGCATCTGGTCCCTTGGTGAGGTCTCGGTTCTCTTACTCGAGCAACCATCCATTTCATCATACCATATGATAATGGTGTTGTTTCATGCTAGGAACTTCATCTATCCATTAGATGGAGTTTCTCACCCAAACACTTAGCTTAGCGGTATTCCATACGGCTAAGTATTCAACCTTAATAGTTGAATCTTCAGTACCTCTCGATTGGAACTCCTTCCAAAGCATTATTCTGCCTACTAGGCAAAAGGTGTATCCTCTTATAGATCAATAATTATCTATACTTTGATGCAATGATTACATCAAACAATCCTTTAATGACAAGATCTTGCTAGACTCTTAAAACATATCCTTATTTCTTCTAAAGTACTTAGAGGGTAATTTTACAGCAGTCCAGTGACCTTCTCTAAGGTTACATTTAGAATTAGACTCATCACGCTATGTGGGAAGCCTTATCTCGTCAAGTACATAACTTTGTATATAGTATGCATCCCTTTCCCAAAAAGGGTGTTTGGACATTCTAACTTTCTCATAGTTATTTTAGGACACATCCTCTTCAAAAGAGATGTTCCATTGTCCATTGAAAATTCTGTAGGAATCTTTCATAGTAAACCATTTTAGTACATTGTCTATGTACCTTGACTGTGATAATTCAATCATTCTCTTAAATCTATCTCCATAGATATTTGTGTCGAGAATGTAGGATCTATTACCAAGATCTTTCATCTCAAAATGGTTCCTGACCATGCTTTGGTGACTTTGGATCTATCACCAAGATCTTTCATCTCAAAATGGTTTCTAACCATGCTTTGGTGACTTTAATGTCATCCTTCGCATTCCCAATGAGAAGGAGGTCATCCTTGCAAAGTACCAAAAGTTGAACTTTTAGTCTCCAACACTTTCTTGTACACGCTAAGCTCGAATTTTAGGTCAAACGACTTTGATTATTTTACTAATTTGAATACTTTAATTCCTAGAAGCTTGGTTCAATTTCAAAAATTGATCATTTGGAGTATGTAAACCTTTTGCTTACTCCCACTAAATGTGAAATCCATGGATGTTCCATATTTATGTCTTTATCAATCTCATATTGATAAGACAAGCTTGATCGTATCAAGTAGTTAACTAAGGTCTAAACTTAGTTTAAATATATGGAATCCATTTTAGATTTTATAAGTTGTTTTTACTGCTCAGATTCCAAATCTGACAACGCCTCCTCATGGGTAAATGGATCTATATCCACTTAAGAAGATTTCATGGTGAAAACCATATTATCTTATGGGCTATCTAAGAATGCATTCTGAACGCGTCGACGGAGGAGAGTTCACTCGTGTACTATCTCTTAAGATTGGCTAAGTTTTATCAGAACGGTTCATCTCTTCCTATTTGTGGCGTGGGTTTTGTCCTCAAACCTTTTGAAGTGTTTGGGCTTACCTTTCTTCTCTCTTAGGAACGATTCCTAAAGAAAGGTATATTCTTTAAAACAAACAACATTTGTTCAAAAGAATCGCATAAACAATATTCTATATTGTTTTCACACACTTGAACCAGTTTTAATCTTATCTCTTAATTTCTCCTTCAATTAAGAAGACTCAAGAGAGATACATTCTGTAGGACAAACATTTGTTCCAAAGATTTGCAAAAGTAACAATATATATTGTTCATATAAACTTGAACTTGTTTCAAGTTTATCTCCCGCTGTCTTCTTCTCTTAAGAAGACTCCCATTGTCTTTTTCATATAAGAAGACAATCCCAAAATTCTAAGATAAAAATTATTAGGGAATTTTGAAAGCCACAATTCATAGTGCATTTAAGGGACTGATTTGGAATTTACAAGATTCAAAATCCCAACTGCGTTTTTCTGAAGCATAAGTTCAGAACGATGGTAAGTCAGTAAGTCTGAACCATATCCTATAGGGTTATATTCCTTCATTCAAAATACTGAGTTATTCTTGAATGAGCTCACTAAGGGATAATCCTATTATCTCAAAGATGACTAAGAAATTTAGTCTATGAGACATTTGCCATTTCGATCATATCGAGATGCTCATGTCTTTTGACTACTATGGTTCTTAACCTTCCTCATTTTGAAATTCTAATAATTTCGCAAAAGTTTCAGATTCGTACTTCAGTAAGTACGCACATTTATAATGATTAAACTAGTGATTTTGACTAGTGCTTACATTAAACAATCCAAAATCATTAGTGTGGATCGAGATCCATATGAACTTTGGAACGTGTTTCTCGTTTCACATAAACGAGGTTTCGGGAACGTTTCTCTCTAAATAGGATTCTTAGGAAGATAAGTCTTTGAGTTCATTTTCGTAAAAGGATCCTAAGATGATTAACTTGTTAATCCCATTTAGGACGTTCCAAAGTTATTTGAAACTTTATCATCTTACTTACTTATGTTATCTCGTTGTATGTTCGAAACATCAATGCTTTGAGTTTTGCACAACAATTTGTGTAATATTAACTTAAGACTAGTGAATTCTGATCCTATCGGAATTACCACAACGAGAGACACACGGAGTATCCTTATACTCTTTGCAGTTCCTTTCCAAGGCCTAGTTTTGCCACTATGGAAGCTAAAGTCTGATCTTTCTTTTAGGCTTTCCCTTCCCTCACCCCTCCATCGGGTTTTAAGGGTTTCTTCTTCTTTGGCCTTGATGTCTTTACCTCAATAGGTTTAGAAGAAGAACTAATCATCATTACCTTTTAGTCCTTCATATGGATGCTCTCTTAAGTTATCAACTTATTTGATCAACTATGCTACAATACATCATCTAAGGTTGAGCAAAAGGGGTTAAGAATGATGATAGAAGCAATTCAAGCAATTAGTGGACTAAGAACTTGTTTCTTAGTTTACGTACGTGGCTGCAAGGTCCTCCTTCGTGAGGACTTTCCGTCCATGTTACACATGCATTCCTTCATATAAATTTGGAATAATTCCTTTGATGTGTTATACCTTGTAACACGCTCGCAAGAGAGTACAAATGCACTTAAGTGTTCCTATAATGTGTTATACTTTGTAATACATTTATGAGGGAGTACAATTGCTCTTAAATGTTTGGAGAATTTCCATTCACTTTTCAATTGTTTCTCCTTAAACCTAGGTCGAATTTTCACAATAGGTGAAAAGTCCGCCTTTTAGAGAGCAATTTTCTCTTTTGGAATCTAAAACAATTTTTTGGATTCGAAGCCAATCAGAGTAGTTAGGACTTTAGTCAACTTGTTTGACTCAAGGATGGATACTAATGGGTCGTATTTCAACTTGTAGATAATCACAGAACTACAACCTAAATGCTAATCAGAGAAAAAGTGAGCATATTGAATAATAACGTAACACACAGGATTAGGTTTTTTATCGTATGTGGCTCTCACTGTTTTTAGAAGGTCTATAAATCCCAAACGACCTTAGAAGAAACTTGTTTTCTCAGTAGGTACTAGGATCCCAAGCATTCTTAGTTTTGGACCCACGACTCGTGAGATATCCAAAGGTCTAAGAATATTTAGGTTGGTACAAAATTGCCAATTCCATCTCCATGGAATTCCTAGTAATGTTTTTGCATTACTGATCTTTCAATCATGGACCCATGACTCGTGAGACATCCGTATCTACTTCAGTGTTGAGCGGGACCCATCAATCATAAGATCTCAATCAAACTTAGTCTGGAACGACCTACGACTCGTGAGACTTCGTCCATTCCAAAATGATCAAGAAATATCAATCACCTAAGGTGATTAATCAAGAAACTAAGATTTAATAGGTTGCACTAATTACCGTACGACTCGTGAGACAACAATTAGCTTACCTATTAACTCTTAAATCATATTGACGAAATGCTAGGAATTTTATTACCGTAATAGAATACCTATTTACTCGAAAGTTACTCAATATTTTATTTAGGGATTTTCGAATTAACCGGAGAGTTGTCCGGTTTTGACCTCACCAACATGTACAGTTATCCATTTTTAATTGTCTTGATTAATGCAGTTTCATATAAAATGCATCACAGAAGCAATTAACAGATAACATGTCCTAGCATGACAGTAATATAAGATGATCATGGGTATCCTATCTTATGTATAATTATGGGAGCCACTCCATAATTGCTAGTTCTAACGTACATGCCACATAAACAGCTATTTCACATAAGGGTGCAAAATTTAATGGAAAACCCTATTCTATTACATTAATAGAAACAACCCTCCCTAAAATTTTGAGGGGTCTTCAATTGTGGCACGTTTCTCTTTGATTTGTGGATTCATCTTGCTCCTTGGTGCTTGTCTCCAAAATGAAAAGAAAACCTCACTTCCTAAGTTCTACTCTCTTTACATAAAATAATATGGCTCAATCTTCATATTGACCATAGACAAATACACGGGGCATACCCCGGCCCAAAAACAATAATAATGAAAACCAAATAATAAATCAAATAACACCCATAAGTAGGGCTCCGACCCCAATTGAAATCATCCATGTGCATAAATTAAAACATTCATAAGACTAACCCATGATCACCTACACTAGCATAATCCGCTTGAAATTTAAATTTACTGATTAAATTTAAAATTCCCTTATCTTCAAGTTCTAGTAAATTAAGTAATTTGAATATAGTTCACTATTCAAGAATTCATTCAAAATTCGAATTCGGATCATGAAAAAACCTTAATTAATTCAATAATTAAATTTTTGTCAAAAATATCATTCAAAGTGATATTATAATTTTTCTCAAAAAATATAAACTCAATTTTAATTCATAAAATCCCAATTTTATATTTATTTTAAAAATAAATAATTTTACAATAAAATCAAATTTTAAAATATGGGATTTCACAAAACCGAAAACACAAAACGAAAAGCCGGAAGCCAAACGAACCCCACGGCCGTGACGTGCGACCAATGAGTTTGGCCCCCGTCACCGTGTTCCGATTCGTTCCGAAATTTCAGTAAATTTCAAATTCCGTTTCGAATTAAAGCAGTTCAGAAAAATCCAGATTTAAACTGTTTTGAACTAGATTAATACGAAAACAGTTTTTTAGCAATTTTCAAGAAACAGTTTATATCCGACAGATTCGTATTTTGAACAAATACCAAGAATACATAACTATCATCCAAATTCAAGAATTTTCCATCAAAATTCAAAACAGTAACGTTTCGAAACAAAAGTTGCATGGTGACTCTGATACCACTTGTTGGAAAACAGCAGAGTTAAAAGCAGTGGAAGTTTAAAAAAAAATTTCTAAAAGGGAACGTAAACTTGCAATGTTCATTTCAAAACTTTGGGATTCAAGAAACCTACAATAATTGAAGCTTTCTTGAAATGTTTTGAGCCACCCTCAAATGTTCTTCATGCGGCATGAAATCCCCATTTCTTGAACGATTCTTTCTTCGAGATTCCAAAGTAGAAATCCTCTAAAGTAATAATCCACACCAACCTAGATTCAAATCATGTCAGTGAGTATGCTAGTACTATAACATGTGTATTAAAGAAACAAGAAATGAGATTAAATTGAGGGCATGATTAAATCTCTCTTCAAAACTCCTGTTTGACGAAGATTGATTAGCCATGCTATTACCTCGAAAGACGTGTCGTACGAACGTCTTCTGCACGAACCGACTTCGTATTCCTAAGAAACTCGTATTTTCAATCTGATTATGCAATTGAAAAAATATTTCCATCAGCCCTTGATATATATATATGGGGTTTCCTAAACCCTAAGTCTGTTTTAGGAATAGGGTTCCTAGTTTGACTTTTCTTCTATTTTTCTTTCTCTCCAAGAAATAACATCTTATCTAAAGAAGATATTATTCTTCTAGAAAGAGCTCCTTCTAATCAAATTAAGAATATTTAATTATTCTAATAATAATTAAATATCTTTTCTTAATAATATCTTATTCTAATCAAATTAGAATTAATATTAAATTGAAGATATTTTATATTTAACTTATTTATTTATTCTAATCAAATTAGAACAATTAAATATCTTTAATTAATTATCCAATTTATTCCATGAAGGGCTTTAGAATTAATTCACTAATTAATTCTAACGGGATAAAATTAATTCCTAATTAATTTCCTTTGGGCTATATAATTAATTCACTAATTAATTATATTGTGGCTTTATAATTAATTCTCCAATTAATTAACACATGATCCAATTTCTCAAATGGACTCACATGTCCCCAACATACTCTCGATCATTTATTTGATCTTTTCATAATACCCTTTGAACCTGGCATTTGTGTGTGACCCTATAAGTTCAATTTCAGTTAGTAGTGAGCCTAATAAATTAATACTCTTTATTAATTAATTACCTCATACATCACACGACCATAGTCTAGCAACATGTGACGCCCCGTCTCTTCGGCATTCCAGGTACGGCATCACGAGAGAGTTTATTTCAGTATTTTGTGAATTATGTGATTTAGCATGCTTACGTGTCAACGTGATATTAATTTTAAGTATGTGTGCTTTAGAATTTAATTAAATGTCTTGGACTCAATTGTCCAATATTTACAATTTAGGGACCTAATTATTATTAGGATGTTTGAGCCTTCGTGGCTATTTGAGCTCGGGAATTCGAATTCGAATTCCGACCCTATCGTTGAGTTCGTTTCGATGATTCGGATTCAATGAATTACCCTTTTAATTTCTAAAGCCATTTGATAGCCCTACCGTTTTAAATCCGATCCGCGTGGACCGGATACCGTTTGAACCTATCCGTTTTAACCGACCCGTTTGACCAGCCCCAAAAGGGGCCAGCCTTTCTTTCTCTCCCCATTTCCACGTTCAGCAGCAACAAGGAAAGGAAAAGAGAAGCATTTTCCCCATTTTTGGCCATCAACCCTTGGCTCGGGTTTGGGAGATCCAACCGTCCGATCAACGACTCAAGGTAAGATTTGTGACCCTCTTGTTACGTGCTTTAATTTATTATCTTTTTCGTGCCTCGGATATGTGTTGTATGGCTAATTGGGGAAGATGATGAATAGTGTTGGGGTTGGGAGTTTGGGGTGTTCGAGCCCGTTTTGCGAGCTCTAATGTGGAAATATGTGACCTACGTGTCGAGCATGCTTTATTGTGTTATTTTCGTGTGTTTTGGTTGTGGTTTGGCTGTTGTTGCTTTGTTGTTTGCTTCCCCGACGCCATTTTCGAACTGCTGCTGTTTTTCAGCTGTTCCAGGTGGGAACGGCCGTTCCCGTTTTGCCTTGTGGTGGGAACGGCCCTTCCCGGGCTGGCGTCAGTGCCGAGTGTGGGAACGACCGTTCCCTGTTTGTGCTTGGGCTCGGAACGGCCGTTTCCATTGTCCAGTAACTTTGGGGCGTTTGTGGGAACGACCCTTCTTGCCTTGGGCGAGGCCGTTCCCGCCTGTTCCTTGGGCCTTTTGTGTGTTCTGTGTTTTATATGCTTTGTTATGACTTTATTCTGCATCCTTAGTTTATTACTTCAATTTAATTGCATGTTTTAATGTGAATTTTGCATTGTATGTTTTAATATGTCCATGAAAGGTGAATTATTGTTAATGCATGATTGTTTTATGCTTGTATACGTGACTCATGACTTCATGCCAATCATAAACCAAAGTCGTGCGTCTAGTTGGTTCATTCACGTGTCTAAGTCTTGTTTTGTATTCAGTTTGTTCAGGTACACCCGGGGTGGTGTTTTGTTGGCCGTGTTGATTCCGGGGTGGATCAGTTATTGTGTCTTCGGCCTCTTCGGTGTCAGGTGAGGTTAGGATATAGTTACACCTTATTGCAATGTGCTCGGTTTTGATTGCATGTGATTTAATAAACCTTATATGTATATAAATAAGTGTGAAATATGTATTTGTTGAATATGCCTCGAGTTTGCAAGTATGTTAAGCAATGTACGAGCCTATGTATGCTTGGTTTTGAATGATTTGTTATGATTTGCCACGTGAAGCTATGCTTCTAACCGTATACTTCTCATGAGCCAAGTTTGGCAAGGACCGAGTTTGATTGAAACGGAAAGTGGTATGTATACGTATATATGTATAAGTTATGTCTGTCTGTCTCTGTTGTAGCGGGTTCTGATATGATATGTGTTTGTTGGGCCCCGGAGCTATGGGTAAGGAACCCTAGGGACGGCATAGGGCCGTCGAGGTTAAGTCTGTGCATAGTCTCCATCTGTCTGCAAAGGATCACCCCTGAACTCACCAGGAGGTTTGGTAAGGGAAGGAATCCTGAGGGTTTGAGTACTCGCAAGGCGCTCCCCTCGTTTGTCTGGATGGTTTGGGCGTATACACCCTTCCATCACCCGGAGTTGAGGATGATATGATATGATTTGATATGTATGTAAGTTTTCTGTTTTGATTCTGATATGATATGTTATGAGGAGATTGGCGGAGTCGGAGCTCGTACCCGCCGAGTTCTATATGATGTGATATGTATGTTCTGTTAAGGTTTATGAAACGGGGATAGATTCTAAGTTAAATAAACAGGGAGTTTTATAAGATAATCTAAGTTTTGAATATGTTTAGATTTAATAAGCTTTGCTAAGTTTGTTCGGTAAGTTAAACTGGTTTGTTTGCTTTGCTAAAGTAAGCCCTATATGTATATATCATGGGAAATGATTTAGTGTGCAAAAACTATCCCCGCGTTCATGAACATTATGAATTTGATATGTGCTTTGCTTCTATATATATATAGTGTGAGTGCGTTAACCCCCTCACTCGATCGAGATAAGACTGACCCCTCCCCTTTTACTTTTAGTTTGCAGGCTTTGCTTGGAGTTCGGGCTAGGCGGAGTGTGTCAGTCCTTTGCGGTTTTCTTTCGAGTCTTTGTCTAGTAGGTGGTCTTGCATTCGCATTTCTTTCATTCGGCTTTTGTATAAGATATGTTTGTTTATGATATCCAGAATTTAATTATGATTTGATATGTATAATTCGGGATTAGGTATTTATGCTAGTTGAACCCGTCAACTGTTTATGTATGTTTGATTATTGCATGGCTTGTTTCGCTTCCGCATTCTTGTTGTGGTTTGAGTTTTGCTTTCAGGGTCTAAGTTCCGCCTAGCCTAGGTGTGAGTTTGTCAGTCTCCCGTTCGCTACTGTTTGGTTCATGTACGGACTCTCCATTTCGTATGTGGATCTGACTTTGGTGCGGGGGATGTGGTGACCCACCGTGCGGGTGCTACATCCTTAAGTGGTATCAGAGCCCCAGGTTGAAAAACCGGGGTTCAGTGTCAGGTCGTGTCTGTCTAAGTCGAACGGCATAGGACAATTTGACTATGTGTGCATTTGCATCACAATTTGATAAGCTATGTATTTGAATTTCAATACTTTGTTGAATTACATTACGTGATGCATTGCATTTCTTTGATACTCTACTTGATTTACTACGTGACATGAGCACTTACTAATTGACACGCATATATATTGTAGTTGTTGAGTTTCAGGGTACCAGTGAGTCAACAACCCTATGGTCAATTCTACTCAACCAAATTTGTGATATCAAGAACCATCTCTAACCGAAGTATTAGCAATGAATCCGATGGCAATGATGTACCAGGAATTCATAGCATTCAAGCCTCCCCAATTTCGAGAAGGAAATGATGTGAGGGCTGAAGATTGGCTTTCGGAAGTAGAAGGTATCTTTGAAATATGGCCACGTAATTCTCAGGACATGGCTCGCCTTGCTACATTTCTTTTGCAAGGACAAGCAAGACAATGGTGGAAAAGGGTGGCTCAACAACTAGAAACTACAAATGAATTGTTGACTTGGGAAGTGTTTGTCTGGGAATTTCGGAGAAGGTTTGCACCAGCTATTCTACAAGAGCGAAGACTTGAAGAATTTCTCACTTTGAAGCAAGGAGGTAGAACCGTTATGGAGTATATAGAGGAATTTGAGAAATTGGGCGCGTATGTGCCTCACATTATGGGTAACGATCAGATGAAGGCCAAATACTTCATGGAAGGTCTTCGGGATGAATTCAAGGAAGCCCTAATTGCAAAGGATACGACCACGTGGGATGAAGCTACAAAGAAAGCATTAAGAGTCGAAACTTGGATTATGACAAAGGGCAATGAAGAAGAGGTATCAGAGTCTAATGTTGAGTCGGGTTTATGCTCAAACTTGCGAGTGGAAGGAGAATCTCACCAACATGGAACTCAGGCCAAAAGAATTCGAGGAAAGAAACACAAGACCGGGAATACTTCAAGGTTGGGGAAAAGGCCCCAGTTATGTTCTTATTGTGGAGGAACCACTCATACCTACGAAGCATGTTGGGACAGACTGAAGAGGTGCTACATTTGCGGGTCAACAGAGCACAAGATTTTCGAGTGTGATCGACCGAGAGCTAACAAGCAACGAGGTAGGGATCAACGGCTTCAAATTGGAAATCAACAGAAACCCAAAAGTTGAGGTAATTGCATTCATGGCACGAGCATTCATCCTTCATTTTAAATATTACAATTATTTTTTCTTGTGTCGTAATTATTAATTGTCATCAATTGCTATTCATTATTAATTGTTGTTAATTGTTGATGCCATTATGTGTCTAAGTGATGATTAAGTGATGCATCTCATTCGTATTTTGACTCAACATGCATATTTAGTGTTTTATTTTAGGATATCTTTTCATTCAAGTTGCCAAGTTGTGTTCAACGGGAATTGAAAGAGGTGGTTTGGGTTTGGAACAAAAATTAAGGATTTCTTTTGGAAATCGGGTGGAGTTTATGGAGACATGGAAAATATGATAAATAAGAACGATTTGAGAGGTCCCGGTACCAAGTTGAAGAATTTAGGAATTGGGGTATATTTTGAAGAGAAATTAAAGATTCGAGGTAGCTTATTTCACCAAGCACAAGGCATGATTTGTTTTGGAATTCGGATTTAATCAACTGTAATTTCGGGATATGGTGACCGCTTTCCATTTAACCATACTTTGGAGAAGAAGAATCGATAAAGATGATTAAAAGATGTAGATCGAACTTCTAAAGGATTTTAGAAATTTCAAAAGGAGAAGGGTGCTAACCGTAAAGAAAATTGATGCCACATTCAAAAGATTTTTATGGGAAAGAAACTATAATTTTAGAGCAAGAGTTATCTCGGGATTTGGGAACAAATATGAGTAATTAAAATCCCGGGAGTACAGTGATCAATTGGTTTCTAGTTAACCACGCCTGAAGAGAAGAATTTTGGTAGAAACTTTAATCCAGCATCTAATAGACCTCAAAGGAAAGAGACGGAAAATTATGAATAGGATATTTTGATCCGGGGAAAGAAACAAGAGTATATTCTTGGGACTACTACAAAGAAACTCTCGAATGGAAGAATTAGAATTATGAAGTGAAGAAGATTTAACGAGCTTATAAATTATACAAGAATCATAAGGACTAATCTAAATCCAAAGAAGTCAAATACTTGAGGAACAAGAACAAGATCAAGAGAATAAGAATGAGGGTTGAGTTGAAAGGATTATCAAGGGAAAAATAACAACCATGGAATAAAGATCGGGTTGATATCTGAAGCTCGAGACACGTTGGGAATTTCAAAACCTAACCGTGCATAAAGAAACTGGGAGTTGATCAAATCATCATAAAGATAAGATGCCAACGCTTCGGTGAATGGTACATTAAACATACATACCACGTGCATCATCCATCTTTTGTTTTGCTTTATTTGGGGTGTGTGTGTTGTTGTTGTGAGTTGTTGGTTACCCTTTGGGGTGACTTGAGTGTGCGAGTGTTGTTGTTTTACGGTAAGTTGAGGGTCGTGCTTTGCGACGGTCTTCTCCACAAGTTTTCGGAGTTCACGTTTGAGGTGATCAACGTTCGAATGTCAACTTCGAACCACGGGTTGAAGGCCCTTCTTGGGTGGAGAGCGAGTGGTTTGAGTTCTTTAACAACTCCACTCATGGTCCCGAATTGTGGGTTGGGTTGGATTGATTCAAGCGGTGGGAGTTGAATCACTTGTGAGCCTCTTATCGCGTGAGAAATCTGAACTACTCCTAGTCGGGATCGAGTTCGTCAGAAGCTTGAAGTACGCGATCGAACCCCCTTCGTGCTTGGAAGACCTTTCTCGGGCTAACCCTTGTCGGAGTGTCGCGAGCCCCGAACTTGGGTGAATACGGGAGAGTTGCTCGTCGTTTTGTTACGAGCGATAGAACCTGGGGGCCAGGTTCTCTTAAAGGGGGGAGATTGTGACGCCCCGTCTCTTCGGCATTCCAGGTACGGCGTCACGAGAGAGTTTATTTCAGTATTTTGTGAATTATGTGATTTAGCATGCTTACGTGTCAACGTGATATTAATTTTAAGTATGTGTGCTTTAGAATTTAATTAAATGTCTTGGACTCAATTGTCCAATATTTGCAATTTAGGGACCTAATTATAATTAGGATGTTTGAGCCTTCGTGGCTATTTGAGCTCGGGAATTCGAATTCGAATTCCGACCCTATCGTTGAGTTCGTTTCGATGATTCGGATTCAATGAATTACCCTTTTAATTTCTAAAGCCATTTGATAGCCCTACCGTTTTAAATCCGATCCGCGTGGACCGGATACCGTTTGAACCTATCCGTTTTAACCGACCCGTTTGACCAGCCCCAAAAGGGGCCAGCCTTTCTTTCTCTCCCCATTTCCACGTTCAGCAGCAGCAAGGAAAGGAAAAGAGAAGCATTTTCCCCATTTTTGGCCATCAACCCTTGGCTCGGGTTTGGGAGATCCAACCGTCCGATCAACGACTCAAGGTAAGATTTGTGACCCTCTTGTTACGTGCTTTAATTTATTATCTTTTTCGTGCCTCGGATATGTGTTGTATGGCTAATTGGGGAAGATGATGAATAGTGTTGGGGTTGGGAGTTTGGGGTGTTCGAGCCCGTTTTGCGAGCTCTAATGTGGAAATATGTGACCTACGTGTCGAGCATGCTTTATTGTGTTATTTTCGTGTGTTTTGGTTGTGGTTTGGCTGCTGTTGCTTTGTTGTTTGCTTCCCCGACGCCATTTTCGAACTGCTGCTGTTTTTCAGCTGTTCCAGGTGGGAACGGCCGTTCCCGTTTTGCCTTGTGGTGGGAACGGCCCTTCCCGGGCTGGCGTCAGTGCCGAGTGTGGGAACGACCGTTCCCTGTTTGTGCTTGGGCTCGGAACGGCCGTTCCCGTTGTCCAGTAACTTTGGGGCGTTTGTGGGAACGACCCTTCTCGCCTTGGGCGAGGCTGTTCCCGCCTGTTCCTTGGGCCTTTTGTGTGTTCTGTGTTTTATATGCTTTGTTATGACTTTATTCTGCATCCTTAGTTTATTACTTCAATTTAATTGCATGTTTTAATGTGAATTTTGCATCGTATGCTTTAATATGTCCATGAAAGGTGAATTATTATTAATGCATGATTGTTTTATGCTTGTATATGTGAGTCATGACTTCATGCCAATCATAAACATAAGTCGTGCGTCTATTTGGTTCATTCACGTGTCTAAGTCTTGTTTTGTATTCAGTTTGTTCAGGTACACCCGGGGTGGTGTTTTGTTGGCCGTGTTGATTCCGGGGTGGATCATTTGTTGTGTCTTCGGCCTCTTCGGTGTCAGGTGAGGTTAGGATATAGTTACACCTTAATGCAATGTGCTCGGTTTTGATTGTTTGACCCCTAGCTGAATAAGAATGTCTCGATTCGACAGAACCTTTAAGTCATTGACATATGTGAGATACAATCCTCCTACGTCCCATCTCTCAATCAAGATCTAGGGCAAGGTAATAAATAGAACCCTAATAATCCCGATCTTAATGTTAAGTGCATTTCATATCCATTTGATCTCAATCCAAGAAACTCTTTTCTTGATGTCTTGATTGTAACGCCCCAGCTTTCGGCCTTTCAGGTAAGTACGCCACCTGTGAGTTTTGAGAGTTAGAATTTAATTTAATTTGTTCATTTCTTCAATTTTATATGTCATGACATAATTTTTATAAAATTTTACTACAAGTGTTTTTCTGAAATTCATATCAAATTGATATTTATGGCATAAATTGAGTCAGATTGATACGTGAATTAATTTCCGAACGTGACTTAATTGTTTATGTGCCTCTACTTGATCAATTCTTTAAATTAAGGACTCGATTGCATGAATGAGGATTGGACTTAAGTGATTATATTTCATGAATTAGAATCTAATTGCATTACTAATAGAATTGAGGGACTTAATTGCAAATGGTGATGACTCATATAATTATGTGGAAGAATGTATAATATCTTCATTATATCTCATTTTATTTTATACACACAACATACATACATTATTCTTGCTCCCCATTTTGATCGATCATCACCAAGAGTAGATGAAGAATTGGATTGGATCATTTTGAGCTAATTTCCGGAATTATTGCATACTTTGAAGCTTGAGCATCATCATCACTTCATCTCCTCTCTTCTCTTTTCATTTCAAGGTAAGGATGGAGATTTTGTATGAATTCTTGAATGATGAAGTGAAGCTAGGGTTATGGTTTGGATTGGATAAATTGAGTATTTGTTGTTGGAAGCATGTTGGTGAACTTTGAGCCTAAATTTGATGCATATATCATGAAGTTTGGGGTCTTGAGTGATAAGTTGATATATGGGTTTGAGATGTTGATTCTTGTTGATCAAAGCTTGGATAATGTGTTTTATTGGATTTTATTGATCTATAAGCATGCTAGAGTGTGTATTGCATGATTTATATCATTTGGAGAGTGAATTATAGGTGTTTGTTGATTTTGGAATTTGGTTCGAAACTCCCCTGTTCTACTCTGTTTTCTGCCTCTGCTGCGTAACGGGAATGGCCCTTCCCGTCCCAGTTCCATCTTGGAATGGCCGTTCCCATCCATTTTGAAAAGCTGGCGCGAGGCTGGGAAGGGTCGTTCTCATTTTGAATTGCTCCGTTCCCAACCCCCAAATTTTCCAAAAACTTACAGACGCATGGGATTGAATCGGGGAGCTGGAAACAACCGTTCTCATTTTGAACTGCAGGCTGGAACGGCCGTTCCCAAGTCTCTGATCATGGCAGAAATTTTCTGCATTAATTTGAGAATTTCCAATTCTTTTTCCTAAACCTTTAATTGATCGATATATGCTCGTATATGCTCATTTATGCATGATTATGATCATATCATTTCATAAATTGTCAATGCATGTTATATTGTTCATGATTACGCCGTTCGTCCTAATTGGTACATTTGAGTCGTGTCTCACTGGCAATTGTCTTTCTTGCACAGACCAGCTTCCTGGTGACGAGGAGCAGGCCCCGTGAGTTGTATCCTTGTTTATTTTAATCACACAGGTGAGGTTTAATTCTAGATGTATAGAACCCTTACAACCCTTGTGCGAATTTTGGCCAAAATGTATTAATATATCTATAGATTTTTGTAAACCTCAAATGATTTCAAACTTCACCGAGTCTACTGTACTGAATTGACCGTATTTTTGGCGAGTATACTGTATTGCACTTTGGGCCCGAGCGTAGTGGCTGGAGCCAACCGGGAAAGCATGGGCTGACGGGTAACTCTAGCGCTATCCTCACCATTTTGGGATGACCCCTGAATCTACTAGGAGATTAGTGGAGCAAGGAGTTTCGGGCTTAGGGATTCATGTACCCTCTGCTCACACTGATTGGATGGTTGGGCCTTGCAAACCCACCATCACTCGGAGGAAGAAGGGACTGAAACTGCTACTGAATGTATTGCACTGTAATTGCTTGATTGATCACCTAAAATATTGATAACCTAATTATTATACACAGCCGGAGTAAGGTTGGAGAATTGCCCTCACTCGTCGGGCCACTGATTGACTGAAATTGAAAGAATTGTTAAACTTGATAGTTGTAACCTCGGGCGATATTATATCTTATTTTCTTGAATTGTATTGTTTTTCGTAAAATATTACCTGATATTATAACATGCATGTATGTGCGCATATATTTACCTATACCCCTCACTCAGTCTGTTGTAGACTGATGCCTCAACCTTTCAGTTTTTGCAGGTGCGTGCTAGGCGGGAATTCAAGTTGGGTCTTGCCTTTAATTTGGGTCTAGCACACTTCACCTTCATCTTATGTTCATGTATTGATACTTATGATATATTGGCATGTTTATGGAATTTTGGGAGATGATAATGTATTGATATGTATATGGAGTAGATGGCATGCTTTTGGATACTTGTTAATCGATAATGAAAAGTTATGGTTCCGTTTTTATTATTGTGAATTGCTTGTTTGGTTTGGGGTTAGTCCCGCCTAGCTATGGTCATTTTTTTTTATTGTCTCTCGTTCGCTATAGCTTTGGTTCATGTACAGATTGCCCAATTCATAAGTGAATTGAACTATATTGCGGGGGGATGTGGCACCTAGTGTTCCGGGTGCTACATTAATCCACTGCCTTGGCCAAGGACTCCTAGATGGCATATGAATGACTTGCATAATAAGAGATCCATCACCTTGCAAATGCAAGCATTGGTCCTTTATTGATTCTCATATACTTTCGTGTGCCACTTCTGCAGCCCCAGCATAAGCCTTGATGCAATTGTCTAAGGCGACACCCTTTAAAGCTTACACTTAAGACTACAGAGTTAGCTCATAAAGTATCAATGGAACCTCAAGTTTAAGGATCACTTAATCACATCAATGACTCATGAGATATTTTCTAATCTAAAACGTTCTATTTCCAGATATAGAAACTTCCTTTCCCATTTAGGAATTTTCTCACACGGGACACCTCAGTGTACCTACTTAGAATATGTAAGCACCCTCATGTATCACACACGTATCAACTATACACTTTGCACCCCATGAAACAAGGTGGTCTTTTTTAAGGGCGTGATCACAAGAGCAAGTCTCGACCGAGTCAGGTTGACACTCCCATTGTCTTTCGGACTCATCGGCTTGGAGTGATTTCTAATCATGACTTATGTGATATAGGGCTCATCTCATGAACCACTTCACCTAAATGGTTGAGTCCTATAAGTTATATTGATTAGAGGAGTTCTTATACATGCGCAGTCAAAAGGAAACACACAATCAAACAAGAGCATATAAAGAAGTGTTGCCTCAATTCGTATTATTCAAAGATTGTCTATGATTTACAAAAGAAAAGTACTAAAGCAGACTATATAAAGAAGTGTTGCCTCAATTCGTATTATTCAAAGATTGTCTATGATTTACAAAAGAAAAGTACTAAAGTAGACTATTACATCGGCTTTCAGGGCACTATTCCTAACAATCTCCCACTTGGCCGTCAAAGTCATTCAGGAGCTAATCTAAGTCCCATCTTCCCAAGATGACCTTCGAAAGCTTCTCAACTAAGGGGTTTAGTAAGCGGGTCTACCACGTTCTCTGCTGATGCGACCCTCTTAATTTGCACATCATCTCGTTTGATGATATCACGAGTTAGGTGATACTTCCTCATAATGTGCTTGGTCAGTTGGTGAGATCTTGGTTCTCTTGCTTCAACAACTGCCCCAGTGTTGTCGTAAAACACAGTAATGGGGTCTTTCATGCTGGGAACGATATTCAAATCTTGAATGAAGTTTCTAATCCAAACACCTTCCTTAGCCGCATCATTTGCAGCTAAGTATTCGGCCTCAATGGTCGAATCTACAGTGGTCGTCTGCTTGGAACTTTTCCAACTCACTGCTCTGCCGTTAAGGCAGAAAATGTATCCTGACATTGACTTAAAGTCATCTAAGTCAGATGCCAAGCTTGCACCGCAGTATCCTCCGATTACTAGATCTTTTTGTCCTCCGTATACTAAGAATAAATCCTTAGTGCTTCGTAAGTACTTTAGGATATTCTTCACGGCAGTCCAGTGACCTTCTCCAAGGTCTGATTGGAATTGGCTTGTTACACTAAGTGCATATGCCACATCAGGTCGAGTACACAGCATTATGTACATTATGCTACCTATTGCCGAGGCATACGGCACATGAGTCATTCTTTCCTTCTCGAGGTTTCTCTTAGGACACATCTTCTTCGAAAGAGATGTTCCTACACTCATGGGAAGAATCGTGTTCTTCGTATTCTCCATACTGAACCGTTTTAGTACTTTGTATATGTACATCGATTGTGATACTCCTATCAATCTATTAGATCTATCCTTATAGATCTTTATCCCAAGAATGTAAGACGCATCACCAAGATCTTTCTTCTCGAATTGGTTCGATAACTAAGATTTGGTAACTTTCATGTCATCCTTCGAATTCCCAATTAGGAGGATGTCATCAACATAAAGTACCAAGAATCGCACTAAAGTCTCCAACTCTTTTCTATACACGCAGGACTCATTCCATTTTTGAACGAAGCCAAACGCTTTGACTACTTCATCAAAACGAATGTTCCAATTCCTAGAAGTCTGTTTCAATCCGTAGATGATCTTCAGAGTTTGCAAACCTTTTGCTCACTCCCACTGAATGTGAAACCTATGGGTTGATCCATATAAATATCTTTATCAATATCTCCATTGAGAAAGACAGTTTTCACATCCATTTGCCATATCTCATAGTCGTAATATGCAGCTATGGCAAGCATGATCCGAATGGACTTTTGCATTGCAACCGGTGAGAAGGTTTCATCAAAGTCCACACCGGGCCTTTGAGTGAATCCTTTTGCAACCAGTCTTGCTTTATAGGCTGCAGTGCTTCCATCTACTCCAAGCTTTCTCTTAAAGATCCATTTGCAACCTATGGGTTTGACCCCATCAGGCAAATCTACCAAGGTCCAAACTTGGTTGGAGTACATGGAATCCATTTCGGATTTCATGGCTTGTTTCCACTTATTAGAATCAGAGTCTGACAGTGCCTCCTCATATGTTAGGGGATCAATATCCTCTTGAGAGATTTCATGGAGAAAACCATACCATCTCTCAGGCTGTCGAGGAGTGAGTTCAGAACGCCTTAGAGGAGGACTTTCACGTGTATCGAAGTTCATGATTGGTTGTGGGATATCACGATGGGACGTGTCCTCTAAATGTGGCGTGGGAATATCTCAAATTTCTTCGAGTTATGTGATCTTGCCTTTCTTTTCTTCTAGGAATGATTCCTCAAGAAAAGTTACATTTCTTGAAACAAACACCTTTTGTTCAGTTTGATCATAGTAGTATCCTATGGATTCCTTAGGATAGCCAACAAAGTAGCATAAGTTAGAACGAGCTTCTAACTTATCCCCCACTATCCTATTCACATAAGCAGGACAACCCCAAATTCTTAAGTAAGAATAATTAGGGACTTTATCATGCCACATTTCATAGGGCGTTTTAGGGACTGATTTGGAGGGGACAAGATTCAAAATCTTGGCCGCACTTTCTAGGGCATAACCTAGAAAGAAGGTGGTAAGTCAGTGAAACTCATCGTGGAAGGAACCATATCAAGTAGGGTTCGATTCCTTCTCTCAGAAACTCCATTCAGCTGAGGAGTTCCTAGAGGAGTCCATTGAGAGATAATGCCATTATCTCTGAGATGATTAAGGATTTCTTCACTAAGATACTCGCCACCTCGATCAGATCGAAGTGTCTTGATCTTGTGACCAGTTTGGTTCTTAACCTTCTTTTGAAATTCTAAGAATTTCTCAAAAGCCTCAGATTTGTACTTCATTAAGTACACATAACCATAACAACTAAAGTCGTCATTAAAGGTTATGAAGTACTGATGATTGTTTCTTGTGCTTACACTAAGCGGTCCACAAACATCAGAATGGATCAAATCCAATGTCCTAGTGGCCCGTTCAACACTACTTTTAAAGGGTATTTTAGACATTTTTTCCTTGAGACAGGATTCACAAGAAGTTAATTGTTTAAGGTCATTTTCAGAGAATGTCCCTAAATTACTTAACTTGCTAATTCTGTTCTTAGAGATATGTCCTAATCTAGCGTGCCATAAAGATGCTGAGGTTTCGTCAGCTCTCTTATGTTTTGTCTCTCGTTGTATATTCAGAATATTACTGTTTTGAGTTAGATAAGGTTCATTGTTCAATGTACCAAGATGTATTGAAAAATTATTCTTTTTGAGGAAAAAGTTACCATTCTTAATATTAATTTCATAACCTTCGCAATCGAGTATTGGAACTGAAATAATATTACGAATAATGTCTGGTACATAAAGGACTTTATTTAAACTAAAATAGAATGACCTAAATCTAATCTAATTGTGCCTAAAGCTTGAGCTTCGACCGTAGAGCCATCCCCAATCTTCAAGACACATTCTCCTCCTTTGAGCTGCCGGACCTCACTTAGCATCTGTACATCATTACAGATATGAGATCCACAACCGGTATCAAGTACCCAAGAGTTAGAATTAATAGAAAGATTTACTTCAACGAGAAACATACCTTTCTTTAGAGTAGCCTTGTACTCTTGGCAGTTTTTCCTCCAATGCCCCGGTTTGCCACAATGGAAGCAAACGTCCTCTTTCTGATCACGTTTCTTCTTTTGGACTTTTCCCTTCGTGATACCTCCATTGGGCCTAAGGGACTTCTTCTTCTTTTGGGCTTTCTTGCCCTTGCCTTTGGAAGGCTTAGAAGAAGATGGAGCAATGACCATCATAACCTTGTTGTCCTTCTTGATCGTGCTTTCAGCAGTCACAAGCTGACTAATCAGCTCAGCTACACTAGCATTTGCATGATTCATGTTGAAGTTAAGGACAAAAGGATTGAATGATGGTGGGAGCGAGGCTAGCAACAAATCCACTGAAAGCTCATCCCTCAAAGGCATGTCCATGGAAGCAAGTTTCTCAGTAAGAGCAAGAAACTTGAGTCCATATTCATGGACACTTGTACCTTCCTTCACTCTCAAATGGAACAATTCCTTTGAGGTGTTATACCTTGTAACACATTCATGAGGACGGTAAAGTTGCTCTAAGTGGTCGTAAATCTCCCAAGCAAATTCCATGGACTCATGTTGTCTTTGCATGTCCGGAGACATGTTAGCGAGCATGAGACACCGGGCTTGGAGATTATCATCTTCCACTTCTGGATCGCATCCTGCTCAGTCCGGGTAGGAGCGTCCCCTTCGGAAACAGGCTTCGCCTTGTAGAGAACATAAGTTCTCTTCTCGGAATCAAGAACGATTTTTAGATTCCTAAGCCAATCAGAATAGTTGGGACCAGTCAACTTGTTTGACTCGAGGGTCGATACTAGAGGGTTTTTGGTTGCCATTTCAAAACACGTAGAGAATCACAAAACCTACGACCTAAATGGAAAAATAGAGAACTAGTGAGCATGCTGAATAATAACAATATACATGAGATTAGGTCTTTAATCTATGCAGCTCCTACTATTTTTCAAAGATCTATAATTCCCAAAGATCTTAGAGGATACTTGTTATCCCAATGGGTACTAAGATCCTAAGCACTTAACCTTGAACCCATGACTCGTGGCCATTCTCAATTAAGCCTAAGGTAGGTACAACTTACCAATTCCAACACTGTGGAATTTTTAGTAATGTTTTTGCATCACCTATCTTTCAATATGGACCCATGACTCGTGCGACATCCATATTTACTTAGACGTTAAGCTAAATCCATCAATCATAAGATTATGATCAAACCTTAGTTCGAACGACCCACGACTCGTGGCCATCGCCTTTGCTAAAATTGATCACGAAATATTGATCATTTAAGATCAATTAGGAAACTAAGAACTAATAGGTTTCACATAGACACCCCACGACTCGTGGCCAGCATCTAGCTTCCCCTATTAAACTTAAATCCTATTGATGGAATGCTAGGAATTTAACTTAAAGTTTGCACCTCGAATTAAACACCTATTTTCGAAAATCAGCTTAATATTTAATGGGAATTTTCGATGTAACCGGAGAGTTGTCCGGTTCGACCTCACCAACATATATGTTATCTAATTTAATTAGTCTTGATTAATGCAAGTACAACTTAAATGCATTTCACACAAGCACTTAGCAGATAACATGTCCTAGCATGATACTAACATGTGATGACCATGGCTTCTACCTATCTTATGCGTGATGTGTGGGAGCTACTCCACATCACAAGTTCTAAAAGAAATCCTCTCTAACACTTTGAGAGGTCTTCACTTATGGCCTCCATCTCGTTACTTGTTGTGTGGATCCATCTTACTCCATCGGTGCATTGTCTCCAAAATGAAAGAAAAAGACCTCACCACCTATCTCTACTCTCAAATTACAATAAAAAGGAAAAAAGACATAAAGTAATAAGACTTAATTTTCATATTGGCCTTAGACAATTACACGAGCCATACCCCGGCCTCAAAACACTAATGTGGAAAGCCACATAATAAACACATAATAGTACGCACATAAGTGAGGCACCGACCCCAATTGAAAAACACAACTATGGGGCTCCAACCCCAGTTTAAACCATCCATGTGCATAAATTAAAACATACATAAGACTAAACCCATGATCACCTAACATGCATAAATCGCAAGAATTTAAATTTAACCAATAAATTAAAATTCTCGCCTTAAGCCCTAATAGCTTAAAACACGATTTAGATGCAATTCTTGTTCAAGAGCCTTTTCTATAAAACCCGAAAAATAATAAACTAATAAAATTCCAATTAATTTCTGAAAATTAATAATTTTATTCTTTAAATATTTTCATAAAATAGAGTTCGTAATTTTTCCAAAATTTAAATCGTCTTAATTTCTCAAAATCCCAATTTAAACAATTATTTCAAAAATAATTCAAATTTAATAAAAAAAAATTATAGAAAATGAAATCGGGATTTCAAGGACCAAAAATACGAAAAACACGAAAAACGGCCCGGAACCCCGGAATCGCGAAGCACCGCTGCACAACAGGCGTACGCACGCTAGGCGCGCGTCATGCGGGCACCGTGCGTAGCAGCGCGCGCGTGAAGGGGGGGCTTAGCCGGGCGTTCCACGTGGTTGCGGGACGCATGTGCAGGTGCGCCTAGGCGGCTCCCGTGCGGTTGCGGGAGGTGCTCGCGGGGTTGGGGCATGCTACACGTTGGCACGTCCCAATCCGCTTGTTCGTTTCGCGTTTCGTTTTTCGTATCTCAGGTTTCTCCAAAACCTAATTCAATCCAAAATTAAAATTACGATTTAAACGAATTTCAACCAAAACAGCTTTTCAAAACAGATTTAAGAAAACAGTTTTCAGAAATTTTAGGAAAAACACAGTTTTGTATTTCAGGCTTTCTAAAAGAACTCAAGAATATTCAATTCGCATCTCAGCCTAAGAATTTCTACCAAATTCAGAATAATTGAGACGAACCAGAAATAGGCCTTACAAGGTGGCTCTGATACCACTTGTTGGAAAAACACAATGGAAACGCAGCGAAAATTAAAGAATTTTCCAAACTAAGCGAGGATCGAATCTTGCAATTCCTATTCCCAAATTTGTAGAGATCAAGAAACTCCCTTAATTAGAAGCTTTCTTAACACGTTCTAGCCGCCCAAGAACGCTCTTCTCGCGACTTGATCCCCAAAAGCTCCTTCGAATCTTTCAAGACTTCATGATAGTAGCCCTCTAGAGAAATAGTCCACCAACCACGACCACGATCCGAATATGGAGGATGCTAGTTCTATATTCGGTGTCTAGGCTCTAGGGTTTAGTGTATAATTATGGAGAAGAAGAATTGTGTATCATCCCCTTATGGGGGTTCGAACCCCTCTATTTATGAAGCTAGGGTTCGAACCGAACTCCTTCATGGACAAGGAATTCCAAACTCTTTTGGAAAGGGATTTCTTGCTTGGAGACTAAGTCTCTTACTTTGACCAAAAGTCCACCTTTTGACCAACTTGTTGGACAAGAATAATATCCAACTCTCTTAGATATTTTATTTTACTTTATTTATTAAATAATAAATAACTTGAAGACTAATAATTAATTAATTCATAATTAATTATTTATTAGACTTTATTTCTCCAAATTAGAACTTTAATATTAATTCAAAATTAAATCAAAGTCCATTAAATAATTAACACATTAATTATTTAATATATATACACAAGAACACGTGACTACACGTGTCACAAGGACACCTGTCATCCACGTGTGATCCACACGTGTTGGCCCCACCATTCTCTTAATGGTTCGATCAACTCGTTTAATCGATTCAAGCCTTAACCCACGTGATCGGGCTGTTGTGTGTGGCCCTCTAGGTTCTTAATTCAATTAGCAGTGACCCTAATTAATTAATTAGTCCACAGGTCAAACGAACATAGTCTAGCAACAGGTGTTTGACCCCTAGCTGAATAAGAATGTCTCGATACGACAGAACCTTTAAGTCATTAACATATGTGAGATACAATCCTCCTACATCCCATCTCTCAATCAAGATCTAGGGCAAGGGAACAATTAGAAACCTAATAATCCCGATCTTAATGTTACGTGCATTTCATATCCATTTAATCTCAATCCAAGAAACTCTTTTCTTGATGTCTTGATCCACTGCCTTGGCCAAGGACTCCTAGATGGCATATGAATGACTTACAAAATAAGAGATCATCACCTTGAAAATGCAAGTGTAGGTCCTTTATTGATTCTCATATACTTTCATGTGCCACTTGTGCAGCCCCAGCATAAGCCTTGAATCAGTTCTCTAAGGCGACTCCCTTTAAAGCTTACACTTAAGACTACAGAGTTAGCTCATAAAGTATCAATGGAACCTCAAGTATAAGGATCACTTAATCGCATCAATAACTCGTAAGATATTTCCTAATCTGAAAGTTTCTATTTCCAGATATAGAAACTTCCTTTCCCATTTAGGAATTTTCTCATACGGGACACCTCAGTGTACCTTCTCAGCATCGAGGCTGCCATCTCCAAACTTGTTGCCGAAAGTTTCGTCACAACAAGAAGTATGTCCAAAATGGGGCAAAAATCTTCCGGGAAAGCTCGATCTCTCCAAAGTGACAAGAAGAACACACTACTTCTCACCTACGAAAGTGAAGGCGAAGAAGACGACTCAGCATCATCCACTCCTCATTCAACTTCAAGTTCTTCAAGCTCATGACGACAAGTGCAACAACTTTAGAAGAACAACTCGCGACTCTGACAAAAGCTATCGAGGGACTTACAAAGCATGTTCAAGAGAAAAACTCTCGACTCGCGAAATTGATGAACAAAATGGAAAATGAAGACCCTAGCCACACGATGAAAAAGCATTTTGAGGATTGAAAGGAATGTGAAACCTCTGCAAAATTTCAGAAATTTATAACTCAATTTCTGTGTTAATTAAATAATTAAACACAAGAAATAATCACAAATGAATTTTATTGATTTGATCAAAAATGGGTACAATCTCAAATTTTTGTTCCTCTGATTCTTAGAGCTTCGATCATCCGTTGGATTTGATTTGCTTCTGAAAAAAGTTAATCGCGGGTCTTTCGACTTAATCATGATTCAAACGCCTTGATTTTGGTGAATGCCGAAGAACACGCTGATGAACACCTTTAATGTTGATTTGAATTTGTTGAGGAGCGACATTGGAATCTGGATTTGATGCTTTGATTGCGGATTGAACGCCTCGATTTGTTGACTTTCCCGAAAAACGCCAAAGAACACGCTTGGAGCACCTTCAAAGTTGATTTGAGAAGAACGCCGGATTCGTGGACTTGATGCCTTATTGCGGATCGGACGCTTCTATTTGTTGACTTCCACGAAGAATGCGAAGAACGCCTTGAGTCTCGCTTCGATCAACTTGAATTTGACTTGAGTTCTTTGAGGAGAGTAACGTCGGGACAATACTTTGATGCTTCGATGCCAGATTGAACGCCGAAGATGTTGAATCCCACGAAAAACATCGTCGAAGATTCCGAAGAACGCCGAAGAGCTTATTTCTCCGTGTTTTGTTGCTTACTCCTTTGTCTCTCCGAGTTGTGTGAGTTGTGTTATGGTGTGTGTCTTTGGCTTGTAGAATGCCTCTATTTATAGATGTATGAGGGGCAATCCTTTCCATAATCATCGAAAAAAGACTTCGTTCTGATTGGTTCTCGTCGATTTCGTAATATCTTCCATAAATCAAAAGATATGATTTGATTTCTAGAATATTACATTTGACTTTATTCATTCGGCTTGATTTGATTTTATTGCCAAATATGAAATTTTGACACATTTAATATATATTAAAATATCAATTAATTAACTATTTAACTCTAGGAATATTATTTATTTTAATTCCTAAAATTAAAATAGAAAATCTTTTATTTTTTATATTTAATATATATTTATTTCCACGTGTCATGTTTTAATTGGCCATAAATTTTAGCCTTCTACAAATGCCCTCTCGAGACTTGTTCACGTTCAATTACTTTGAGTAAGTGGACGAGTCTCGAAATTATTTATCGAGAAGATAGATAGTTTACTCTCGTATCAAGGAGTTTTGATTTGGAATTTGATGGATAGTTTATGCTCGTATCGAGGAGCCTTGATTTGGACTTCGTAGATAGTTTATGCTCGTATCAAAGAGCCTTGATTTGAATTTCGTAGATAGTTTACGCTCGTATCAGGGAGCCATAATTTGATCTTGTAGATAGTTTATGCTCATGTCAAGGAGCCTTCATTTGAATTTGTAGATAGTTTATGCTCGTATCAAGGAGCTTTGATTTGGATTCAATGGATAGTTTATGCTCTTATCGAGGAGCCTTCATTTGAATTTGTAGATAGTTTATGCTCATATCAAGGAGCCATGATTTGGACTTCGTAGATAGTTTATACTCATATCAAGGAGCCTTGCTTTGACTTTATAGATAGTTTATGCTCGTATCAAGGAGCCTTGACTTGAATTTGTGGATAGTTTAAGCTCATATCAAGGAGCCATGACGACAGTTTATTCTCTTACCAAGGATATTTTGACGACAACTTAATTTGAAGAGTTTAGATAGTTTATGCTCTTTTCTAGGAGCACTTGGGAGTCAAAATCAGCTATTATGACATTTGTGGCAACTTCTCCGCTTTCACCATCACTGTCATCACTTGTTTGTTCGTACGACTTTAATCTTATCTCAAGGTTATAGTCATGAGTTGCTAATTCTTCAAAGGTTCTTGGTTTGATTCCTTGAAGAATATAAGCAAGACTCCATTGCATTCCTTGAACGCACATTTCGATGGATGAACCCTCCGATAAGCGATCTTTGCAATTATCTCCAACGGTTCACGTAGTCAATGACTGACTCTTCTTCGCGCTGACAAGAATTGGTGAGTTCTACCATGCTGATAGTTCTTCGGGTGTTGTAGAAGCGATTGAGGAATTCATGTTCAAGCTGCCCCCAACTATCAATTGAGTTTGCCCCCAAGTCGGCATACCAATCAAAAGCATTTTCTTTCAGTGATCGAACAAACTGCTTAACTAGTTGATCATCGTAAGTTCCAGCATCGTTGCATGTCTCGATGAAGTGAGCCACGTGTTGCTTGGGGTCGCCCTTGCCATCGAATTGCTAAAATTTTGGAGGTAGGAAGCCCATCGGCATCTTCAAGTTATCGATTCTTTGGGTGTAGGGCTTGGAGTAGACCAAGAACAACATAGAGCCTCCTTTGATTTTATCTTCGATTATCCCCATGGCGAACTCTTGTAGTTGATCCACTGAGATTAGCCCATCGGATGAGACTTGAAGTTCCTTAACCGAAGACTTCCGGACTCCACTCGATTGTCCTTTTGCAGAGGTTTTACATTCCTCTCGATCCTTAAAATGTTTTTCCATCGCGTGGCTAGGGTCGTCATTTTCCATTTTGTTCATCAATTTCGCGAGTCGAGAGTTTTACTCTTGAACGTGCTTTGTAAGTCCCTCCATGGCTTTTGTCAGAGTCGCGAGTTGTTCTTCTAAAGTTGTTGCACTTGTCATCATGGCGAGTGCAAAGCTTGAAGAACTTGAAGTTGAACGAGGAGTGGATGATACTGAGTCGTCTTCTTCGCCTTCACTTTCGTAGGTGAGAAGTGGCGTGTTCTTCCCGTCACTTTGGAGAGATCGAGCTTTCCCGGAAGATGTTTGCCCCCTCTTAGACCTACTTCTTGTTGTGACGAAGCTTTTGGCAACAAGTTTGGAGATGGCAGCGTCGATGCTGAAGATCTCGTTGTTAGCCATTGGATTCTTCAAATTTGTTAAGTAGGAAGAGATGAGAGGTAGAGATGTCCCACTGGGCGTGCCAGAAATTTGTAACTCAATTTCTGTGTTAATTAAATAATTAAATACAAGAAATAATCACAAATGAATTATATTGATTTGATCACAAGTGGGTATAATCTCTAATTTTTGTTCCTCTAATTCTTGGATCTTCAATCTTCCGTTGGATTTAATTTGCTTCTGAAAAACGTTAATCGCGAATCAAATACCTTGATTTTGGTGAATGTCGAAGAACACGCCGATGAACACCTATGATGTTGATTTGAATTTGATTTGAATTTGTTGAGGAGTGACACCGAAATCTGGATTTGATGCTTTAATTGCGGATTGAACGCCTCGATTTGTTGACTTTCCTGAAAAACGCCAAAGAACACGCTTGGAGCAGCTTCGAAGTTGATTTGAGAAGAACATCGGATTAGCAGACTTGATGCCTTGTTGCGGATCGGACGCTTCTATTTGTTGACTTCCATGAAGAACGCGAAGAACGCCTTGAATCTCGCTTTGATCAACTTGAATTTGACTTGAGTTCGTTGAGGAGAGCAACGTCGGGACACTACTTCGATGCTATGCCGGATTGAACGCCGAAAATGTTGAATCCGATGAAGAACGTCGTCGAAGATGCCGAAGAATACCGAGGATGCTGAAGAACGCTGAAGAGCTTCTTTCTCCTTGCTTTGTTGCTTGCTCCTTCATCTCTCCGAGTTGTGTGAGTTGTGTTGTGGTGTGTGTCTTTAGCTTGTAGAATGCCTCTATTTATAGGTGTAGAAGGGGCAATTCTTTCCATAATCATCGAAAGAAGACTTCGTTCTAATTAGTTCTCGTCGATTTCGTAATATCTTCTATAAATCAAAAGATATGATTTGATTTCTAGAATATTACATTTGACTTTATTCATTTGGCTTGATTTGATTTTATTGTCAAATATGAAATTTTGACACATTTAATATTTATTAAAATATCAATTCATTAACTATTTAATTCTAGGAATATTATTTGTTTTAATCCCTAAAATTAAAATAGAAAATCTTTTATTTTTGATATTTAATATATATTTATTTCCACTTGTCGTGTTTTAATTGGCCATAAATTTTAGTGGAGTCCTTGATACGAGCATAAACTATCAAAGAGCAAGTGTTGGTCAGGCAGCGGGTCCCGGGGTGCCTTGTGTCAAAAGCCTTCCTGACAAGTGTTGGTCAGGCAGCGGGTCCCGTTGGGTGATAACGGCGGTATAAGAAGTTTGAAAGATGAAGTGACCTATGTTTGGCAGGTCAGGTGAAGTGACCTAGCAATTGGAGATCTGCGGTTGATGTCTTGTCTCGAAAGTCCTCTTGACATTAAGGAGGTCAGGCGGCGTGTCCCGCAAGGGAGTGGCAGTGGTGCAAGATGGTTTGACATATCAAATGGATTAACCCTTAAGGGGAGGTCACAAGTGGTGTTGTCTTGGTTTGAGAGAAGGATTGTTGGGTAGCAAACTCATCACACATCGAAAGATTGGAGGATATTTGTCCAATATATAAGTGTTCACCCAACTCCATTAGTATGAGGTCTTTTGGGATATGCCCAAAAACAAATCCGTACGGGCTCCGCTCAAAGCGGACAATATCATACTAATGCGGAGTTGGGGTGAAGGTGCACGCAGTCCCAACACTTATATCCTTTTCACTCTCAATCAACTCAAACTTTTCATAACTATTGATATAATAGTAGTTTCTTTACCCAGTGTATCCCAAAATATCACACTATCACACATTGTATCCAACACGTATATAGCAAAATCTCTCTTGTTAACACAATCAAATTAACTCACCGTACCACCTATATATAGGGGTGTTAAAATTGAACCCGACCCGTCAACCCGACACGATCCACCCGGCAAAAAATCAGATTAGGGTTGAGTGTTTTTGGGTTCGGTCCAAATCGGGTCGGATCCGAAAGCAACCCGGAGAAGAGAGAGAAAAACAGGTTAGGTTCAGGTCCAACCCGGGTTGACTCGATTTATTCTGAAAACCCTAATTTTTTTTATCCTTAAATATTAGTTTCTAGTTCCGCCATTCTCTTAAGCCAACTGCGTCTTTCTTCCTTCTGCCTTTCAATGGTCATCTCTTCCCATCACCACTTCATCCGCCACAATCACCGCTTCATATCGCCGCCACTTTTGGTCACCGCCGTTTTGCTCACCACCTCTGTGTTTCTTTCCTTCTCTATTCTTTCATCTAACAAAACAAATCCAACCTCTACAGAAAAAAGAATAAAAAAATTCTGAAGTGGTTTTTTCATTTTTAGCTTTATATCATTTCTTGTTGAGTAAAGGAGAGTTACGTCTGATAATTGATAGAGGCTCCACCAACTGGCACTTGGAGACCATTTTCAACAACTCCCTTCCTCCTCTTTTAATATTTCAAAATATAGTGCATTTGTTCTGTATTTGACTTTGTTACATTTTTTTTTTCTAAAAATTAATGAAAAACCCCTTTGTTTCTACATCAGAGTTGGGTGGAATTTGTTTGTAAAAAAACTAATAGGAACTGATCTCTGATGTAAACTTGTTTCTAATTTTTTGTTTGTGTATTAAAATTTGAAGATGTTGTGGTTTGAATAGCAAATTAGAGAGATATTGTTGTAGCTTAATTCTGAGAGATAGCTGCTGCTTTTTCCCTTTTAATCCTTTTCTTTCATGTTGTTTGAACAACAAATTAGAGATAAGTTGCTTAATTTTCAGAGATGGCTGTTGCTGCTTCCTCTTTTTTTTCCTCTCTAAACGTCGGGTCGGCTCGGGTCATTAGGATAGATCTGGTCATCGGGTGACCTGAAAATATATTAGGTCAACCCGAACCTGATAACTTCAGGTTAGGATTGGGGGTAATGGGTTGAATTTCGGGTTGGATTGGGTTCGGGTTGAGAGGTTTTGTATTATAGTCCTATCTCAGCCCATCCGAATCCACCCAAATTGACACCCCTACCTAGGGATCGCAATGGGCAGGGTCCAACGGGTTTAGGACCCGGACCCACCCCATGAGACCCGTGAAGGACCCGCTCCAATGGGCCCTGGAGCGGGTCTGGATCCTAAATAAATGGATCCATTAATAACGGGTCCGATCCAGACCCGCTCCAGGACCCGTTCCAGTATTAAAAAAAAAAAATTAATTAGGTCACATAGACTTGAGCCATTTCTCAAATTTCCTTTCTTTTCTCAATTCCACCACCGTATTCAGTAATTTCTCCAACATCTCTGCAGATTGACACGGCGGAAAAATACCCATTTCAAATCAGACGAAGAAACCGTGTTAAAACTGTCAAAATGCAATGGATCTAGGATTACAGTTGGGGGTTAAAGAGGGGTTTATATAGGCAGCAAAGTTTTCAACTTTCTTCCACCTCCATCGATTTGTAAGTTCTTCATGAATGGCTTGCTTTTGAAGGTTTGTTTTCAGTTACATGATTTTCTTGGATACCAGTCCTAAAAAGAATAGTCTTTGTTTTCTTGGTTGAGTGTTTTCTAAGGTTTAGGGTGGAATAGCCGAGAGAAGGCATTAACACGATAGATTCCTTCAGAGCTGTTTGGTGCATTGTTCTTGGAGTCCCGAAACTTTGTCCATTTAATTCTTGAAGGGCTTTCACCATTTTCTGTTAACCTGTTGAATTTGGTGCATTGTTCTTGAAGTCCCGAAACTTTGTCTAGATTAAAACGACAAGGAAAGGTAAGAATTGACTGTTAATTTTGATTATTTGGTGTATCTGTAGATGAATTCTCGATTTATTTCTCCAATTCTTGGTAGACTGTAAAATGGGGTCCCAGAGCAATTCCATAACAATGGCTTTTTTAGTGTTTGCAAGGTTGCGTTGATTCCGTATATCACTGCCGGTAATCCAGACCTTTCCACCACCACGGAAGCGCTGAAGATCCTTGATTCATGCGGTTCAGACATTATTGAATTAGAAGTGCCTTATTCTGATCCTCTGGCTGATGGTCCTGTAATCCAGGTTCATGAAAAATGTCATGTTTATCATATGATTTGTTTGACATTGATGGTGAACAATCTAGTGTGATAGTTTAATTCTGTAATTGGTGGATAATGGCATTAATTTCTGAGCATTTTGTTCCTGATATGATACTTTAATATTTAATGGATCATGTTAATCTGTTGTTAGTGTTTGAAATATGTCATAATTGAGATTCTTGGCTAGCAATTCTGTTTGTGAATTGTGTTCTTCATCAATAGTTGTTATTTGTTATCATTTTTACATCCCTAAAACTTACTTAGCAATCAATCTGTAATTTGGTATCTAAATAGAGGAATGATATTTTTATTTTTATTTGTGTCAAATTGGTTGAACTTTATGCTTTGTCTTTCTATTTTCTGTTTTATTAGGTGATATGGAATCTGGTCAAGGTTCTTTTGATCGTGAAGAAAGTAACACTGCAGTACATGGAGATGATTTAGATTTTGGTGAGGATGAAATAGGGTTCGGGTCTGTTGTTGGACAAAAGACAAAAAGAACTTCTACAGTATGGAATCATTTCAAGAGAGTGAAGATTGGCGATAAATATTATGCGATTTGTAACAATTGCGGTGCTAAGCTCATAGCTAAAGCTGATTCAGGAACTAGTCATCTAAGCAAACATCTTAATAAAAGTTGTAAGAACAGACAAATACCTGCTCGTCCAAGCCCACAAGAACTTGCAGCACATGTTTTCAGCCAAGAGGACTCGAGAACCCAACTCGCCAAGATGGTTATACTACATGATTATCCTTTAAGCATTGTTGATCATGTTGGTTTTCGGAGATTTGTTGCTAGTCTTCAGTCGTGTTTCAAGATGATTTCAAGAAATTGTTATGATATGTTGGCGGATTACAAGGTCAGAACTGCAGTTTTGGGGGGAGGTAGCTCAAATATGAGCGGTGTAGGATCTAGTGGAAGTACTACTGGTGTTTCTCGTCTCACCAGTGATCCTTTGGCGGCATTTGATAGATTTGTGGCTTCAAAGATTGATTAGCACTAGTGGAAGATTTATTAGTCCTCATCGGAACAGGCTCAACCCAACTACTTTGGAGGCATTGGTGTGTGTTCGACGTTGGTTATGGACTTCCGCTGGGTGGAAGGGTAAGTAAAATTTATTTATTATTATATTAACATAATTTTGTACAAGTTGTTAATATTTCTTTGATTAATTCTTGTAGGTAATTCTCCACCCCTATTTGATGATGAAGAAGAAGATGTTGAAGAAAGTATTAGCGAATGTGAGACCGGTGTTGTAGGTGATTCTCTATGATCATAGAGATGGGAAATATTTGTGCTTGAATCTCAATATTAGAGGGTTTATTATAAATTGTAATTTGAGTTCACGTAGAAAGAATTAGTTACTCTTATGAGATTTTCCTTTTTCTAGATTCATATTTGAAAACTTAATAAAAATATATAAATTTTGAAATTGAATAATTTAGATGCATGTAGTTGTCAAATTTCAAAATTAAAAGTAAAATAATTCTTGAATTAACTCCTTTGTTGTTGTTGTTGTTGTTTTTTTTTTTTTTTTTTTTTTATATACATATGTTAGTGTAATAGTTGTCAATTTCTCGAAAATGAGCCAACATATCTAAAATTATTAAAAAATATCTAAAACGGGTTGAACGTGTGAGAAATGGATCGAACGGAATAAAAATATAACAAAATGGAGCAAAAATGAATAAACGGATACATAACGGGGCTGGACTAGACCCGGATCCAATGGGTCCAAAAATAGATCCAATAGATCCAATAGATTCAATGGGTCTAATGGGTCTGGAGCGGGTCTATGCCTTAATGGATCTGGATTGGATCCAGACCCGCCCCATTGCCAACCCTACGGCCCTACCTATATAGGTAGCTTTTTGGGTAAACTTCAGAGTACCACCACCACGGTAAATTGCAACAATAAAGTTCCACTTATTCCTCGAGCCCTCTATTAAAAAATAGGAGACACGAATGTGGTTTTAGAACAGTGCATGACATATACGCACAATTTCATGCTAAAAGGGGAATAAATTACTCAGTGGTTCAAATCCATGGACCACATTTTGGCACCACAAACAAGAAAAACGAAAATAAATACAGAGAGAAAAGATATGTCCCAACGACGCATGCACTTTCTCCCTTTATGTCCGAAAAAGACATTAACATCAGGAAATTTTTACAAAAAAATGTGAGAATCTGTTGCTTACCATATTCAGGGCAAGTATTTCTGCATACGTTCTAAACTCTGCATACTTTTATTGATTTTAATATTATAATAATAAATCATTCATAATTAATATGAGTATAATTGGAAAAAAATTTACTATAAACGATATTAAATTATTAATAATATAACTTTGTACGTTTCAAGATTATATTGTAATACTTCAAATAAAATAGTTTATAATTTCACATAACATGAAGGATATTAAATGTATTTTGAATAGCATAAGCCTAGGATAACAGGCTTTAGATTTCCATTATATTTTCATCTTCCATTCACGACATATATCAAAGTGTATTGATAGGCAATTAAAAAAAAGATTATTTTCTTTGTATATTATAATTATTTTTTATCTCATTCTCAACTGTCTATTGATACACATGTCATATTTATATAAGTGAGATAGAAAATTAATCCAAAGATCTAATAATTACAGTAAAAAAAGGTGTAAACTTTGGGCAGCTAAACAGGATAGACATTACCCGAAAATTTATTCTCTAAGGATTATTATTAATATCTTTTTCTTTATTGATTTTTGTATTCTTTTTGCGAAAATGTACGAGGTAAGTGATATTATTGACTGGAAACTTATTTACAAGGTACATAAAACTTCTTTAAATCTAATTCTAAACTTTTCAGCCGGTAAAAAGTCTTACTTTCATATAAAAACTTGACTCCAACATTATAAAGTATTTGAACTAATTAATAATTACTCAAAACATTCGAATAATATGATCAAGTAACACAAATTATTCCTCAAGATCACTACATCATGGCAAAGCTCAAAGTCTGAGTGAGTATGATGAAAGAATATTCAGAAAATTCATAGCATGCCCAAAGTTCTCTCTCAAGATCACTACACCACCGGCTTTTCGAGCAGCACGTGCTTCTTCTTCCTCGCCGCCTGCACCGCCCACCGGAGGTGGAGGCGGCGTCCACGTGGGGGACCTCCAGGACCTCGACGTACGAGCCATATACATGGGCATCGGCGGGGAAGCCGTTGGCCACGACAAAGGTGGCGGCGGCTTTCTCGTGGGAGCGGCTGCCGACGGCGACGATGGTGGAGTTCGGGGAGAGGAGAATCGCTCGCCCCACCTTGCGGGCAATGTTGGCACAGCCTATTATTCCAGAGCGCACCGGCGACGATGGGGATTCCACGGCGGCCATTTGAGAAAGGATGAAGAAAGGATGTTGAAGAGCAGTGTATATATATGCTAGTGGTTCAGTATGAATGTATGATAGGGATGAGGTATTTTTGCCGTCCGATTTGTTGTTTTTGTGTTTTATTTTTTGGTTTACTTATTTCATAAATATAAATATATACACAGTCGAAATTAAATAAGAAAAAATTCATTAATACACATAATATATGTAATTAAGTGAAGTGAGGTATCAAACACGAGCCGATAAAAGTACAACGAGAAGATCCAAACTCATTTTCACAAGTTCATGGTGTTAAATGTGGCCAAATTATCAATTTAGTCCCACAGGATTGATCCCTCGCCAATTTAGTCCCGTGCTTTAGGAATAATTCAATTTAGTCCCAAATCTTAAAATTTTCAACCAATGTGGTCCCAAATGCTAACGAACGTTAGAAAACTAACGTGATTGACCAAGTTTTTGGACTGTAAAAACATGTAAGAGTATTATTGTGGAGAAATTTCCAAAATTTCTCCACAAATCGATGAAAATCAAAGGCGGGCTCCTAGGGTTTTTTGTAAAAAAAAGGGTAAAATATTTGGGGGAAATATGAATGAGTAAATTGGATGTGTTAGGATTCTGTTTTTTACTCTCCAAACTCTAAGTCAGCTTGTTAAATTGTCAATTTCGTTAGTTTTCTAACGTCCGTTATCATTTGGGGCAACATTGGTTGAGAATTTTAGGATTTGGGACTAAATTGAATTATTCCAAAAGTACGGGACTAAATTGGCGTGGGACAAATTCTGTGAGACTAAATTGGCAATTTAGCCGTTAAATGTAATTAAATATTAATTAATTAGTACGCATGTTAAATTAATATAGATTATGTTGTTATCATGTTATGTCATATTTATTTTAAAGATCGACCATATAATATATATAAAGAGAAAATTATCAAAATCATCCCGTAAAGTGAGCTACTTTTAGTTTTGGTCCCAACAGTTGCCAATGTCTCACTTTTGGTCCCATAAAGTAGCATTTGTCTTAATTTTGGTCCCATTGACCATTTTCCGTCCAAAATAACGATTGACCGTTAAAAAAAATTACTTTTACTGTTAAAATAATATATATATATATATATATATATATATATATATATATATATATATATATATATATTATATTATATTATATTACATATATATTATATATGATGGTGCAAGAATCTGAGCTTCCTAAATGCAACAACACTTTAATATTTGTGAGAAGGGGAAGACCATCACAGGCGTGAAAGCCTCAGGAACTGGGTTTCCTTTTTGTTCGTGGGTTCTTCCAGCTAGGATAACACCAAGAGTGCAAGAGGTAATGGTGATGCAACTGTGGTGAGGTTAATGGAAAGCTTGAGAAGACAGAGGAAAGATGCCCAGAACTGTGTATGAGTGCGTGAATTTTAAGAAGATGACTTGGGGGAGAAAGCATGTGTTCTCCCCTATTTATATGTTAGGGGTAAGGGTAAATGGGTAAATCGACCGTGTGGTCCTAAACCTGTGTTGCCCTAACACGTGGCCTGTAACGCCCCGGTTTCCGGATGAACAGGTAAGCACGCCACGTGTCAGTTTGAGCGTAGGTTTATTTTATTTCTTTAAATTTATGATATATTCACATGCGACATTTCATATTTTTATAAAATTCACGAAACATTATTTATATAAATCATTTGATTTCATATCATCAAAAACAGTATTTCATGACACGAAAAATATTCATTGCATGAAATCAATATTGAGAGTGATAAAATTACCAAATTGCCCCTAGCTAAATATTTTCTAAAACGCTAGGGACCTAATTGCATAAATTTCAAGGGGCCTAATTGATCATTTTTCAAAACCACGTATACCTCATGGCATAACTTAAATAATTCAAGGATTAATTGGCAAATTGGCATATTTCACTCAAACCAAGGAGATGCATCACGTAATACATCTCCAAGGTTCTTCCTTGATCATTTTTCATCAAAATTTTCCAACCCTTTTTGCTCTCTCACTCTCGGTATTCTAAGGAAAGAAAAGGGAAGAAGATATTTTCCATTCCATCATCAAGATTTCAAGAAATATTCCAAGGAAATTGGGAATTAATCATCATCATCATCCTACTTCTTCATTTCTTCCATCTTCAAGGTTGGTTGCATGGAAAAGGATGATTCTTGATTGTGTTTGACATGCTAGGGTTTAGGAATTTCATGGTAGATGAACTCTTGGTTGTGCAAAGCATGATTATATGATGATAGCATGAATTATGGCATGATTCTTTCATGGATTTATCGGAAGATTGAACTTAATTGATCAAGTTGGCTATGAACATGAAACCTTGAAAGCTTGATGATATAGCATGTTTTATGTGTTTAAATGTTATGGTAGTGTCTATTAAGTATATATGCATCATATCTCCAGAAATTATAGCTTTTGGGGATCAAAAATGGTTTTTGGTGGTTGCTCTGTGCCATTCCCGTAGCCTTCCCCTGTTTCTGCTCTGTTTTTTTCAGTTGCAGAAACTGGGAACGACCGTTCCCAGCCTCAAGGTTTTGTGGGAACGGGCGTTCCCATCTCATTTCAAATAAAAGGGGCGGCCGAGCATGGGAACGGCCGTTCCCATTTTGGCCTTGCGCCGGAAGGGCCGTTCCCAGCTCAAAGGCGCGTTTTAAAAAGGGGAAAACGTTGCCGCGTTTTCTGGGCAACGGGAACGACCGTTCCCATTTTACAAAGGGACCCGGAACGGCCGTTCCCACCTGTAATGCAGTGTAAAATTCATTGCATAAATTTACGAAAATAGCCCCTCGATCCAACGACTTCTTTGACCCCGAATTGCTATAATATGTACTAATATGATGTGAAACGACATGTTATCATACCACATTGCATTTTCATGATCGTCTCGACACATTTCCGCCGTTCGTCATATTTTGGTCATTTTAGGTCATGTCTCACGAATGTACATCGTATTTGCACAGGTCACGAGGGCGTGGACGGGGAGCAAGCTCCTTAGAACGCTGCTTTATTATATTTTGCAAGAAAAGGTGAGGTTTTAGGTTATATTGATAGAACCCTACCCCCCTTACGTGCTATTTTCGGCCAAAACCTATTATAATTATAAACGTTTTCAAAGTTATAAACATTTCCAAGCAAGAAAGTATTGATTATCATGATTTCAAGCATGTTTGGCGAGTACATGATTGCACGTGGGCCCGAGGGTAATTCTTGAGCCAACCGGGAAAGCATGGGCTGACGGGTAACTCCTGAATTATCCTCACATTGTTGGGATCACCCCCGAAGCCAGTAGGAGATTAGTGGTGGAAGGAGTTCCGTGTCTAGAGGGTCATGTCCTCTACACACACCATGTCGTGGATAGTCGAGCCTTGCAAACTCGCTATCACCCGGAGGAAGAAGGAGACTGGGGATTAATCCGGCATGTCGGGTTGTCCTCGGGTTATTGCATGATTTCAAGCATGAAATTGTCTATGTGAGCACTAAATAAATTGCATGATCACGTATTTATCAAGCAAGCAAGCATGATCACGTATTGTTCACGATTGGGAGTTCGGTTGGAGATTGCCCTTGCTCGCCGGGGCCACATGTTCATGACATTGACAAGCATGATTAAATAAACGTGTTAAAATAATTGGTTGTAATCTCGGGCAAAGATTTAGTTCTTGAACTATATATCTATTTTATTCCAAAGTCTTCACCCGAGGCTATAACTTGAATGGGATGTGTGTATATATTATTGCCCCTCACTCAGTCTTCGGTAGACTGATACTTCACTTTTCAGGTACCTTTTGAGCGTGGTCGTGCTAGGCGGGAGTCGTTCGAGTTTTGTATTTTCATGAGTCTAGCACCGTACCTTCATGTGTATTACTTTTGAGATATTCCATGTTATTGATCGAGATTAGTATTTTGAATACATGGTTATGTATATATTATTAAAAGATGATAATGTATTGATAGTTAATTGGTACCTATATGTATCTATGTAATAAATACGGTACCTATGTATATGAATGACTTTAATTGCTTCCGCTTTCATTACCATGTTTGTTTTGATTATGTTGGGGAGAGTGTCCCGCCTAGCTCGTCATTTTTATTGTCACCCGTTCGTTGTGGTCTTGGTTTATGTATGAACTGTCCATTTCATACGTGGATCGAGGCTATAGTGCGGGGGATGTGGCGCCTTGGGGTTTAGGGTGCTACATGGCCGCCCGTGAGGGAGTGAGAAGGACGTTTCTGAAAAGGAGGCGGTGTGTCAGGTACAAGGTGCGTACAACCTATGTGTCAGAGGTTCTTGGCGAGGGTCGCATGTGAGGAAGGTCCAAGATCCTCTTCGCTAAGGTTAGGATTCCTCGCAATGGGGTATGCTCATGCACGAACGCTAGTGACGCTCGAAGAGTGTACGGATGGCCTCCCCACGGTAGATGACCCTTGAGCGCCAAAGTCCCGAGCATCGGGAAGGGCCGTCGGGTAGGCACTTCCTTGAGGAAGGTGTTCCTGAGGGCCGTAATGTGAGCATCAAACCGGTCAACTTGAGCCCTTTACCTGAGCAGTTGGCCGAGGCCCATTGATCTGTACCGATAAGCAAGCAAGTGGGCTGGGAAGGCCCGTGAGCCCCGTAATGTGAGCATCCAGAGTCTCATTCTCCGAAGCGTTGACACGTGGACAGCTCTGATTCTAATGTGATGAGGGCCTCATACTCAGCTTCGTTGTTGGTGACTTGGAACGCCAGTTTGATGGCGTAGTCAACTTCAGCTCCGAGAGGGTCTCTGAGGGTCACCCCGGCTCCTCCCCCGTGTGAGGTCGAGGAGCCATCCGTGTGCAGAAGCCATAAACCCTCCTCTGTCGAGGGTCCGGCATCTAAGTTGAAACGTTCCACTAATAGGTCGGCCACGGCCTGGGCTTGTATCGTCGTGCGAGGCTCAAAGGTGATGTCGAATTGACTAAGTTCGATTGACCATTTAATTAATCTCCCTGAGACGTCCGGCTTTGCGAGCACCTGTCTGAGGGGTTGATCTGTAAGCACCACGATGGAATGCGCTTGAAAATAGGGCCTTAACCTCCGAGAGGCATTAACGA
The DNA here is from genome assembly GCA_037501455.1 of Lantana camara. Lineage (NCBI taxonomy): Eukaryota > Viridiplantae > Streptophyta > Magnoliopsida > Lamiales > Verbenaceae > Lantana > Lantana camara. The sequence goes on from CM074855.1 coordinate 128,477,199, forward strand.
GCGCAAACGCAAATTTCTCAATTTCCATGTATCTTTTCTCCGCTCCTTGTAGAGTCTTGCTTAAATAATACACCGGCATATGCTTACGCTCGCGAATTGCCACGAGGACTGCGCTCGTGGCTTCCAAGGAAACTGATAGATACATAAACAAGCTCTCCCCCGGGATAGGTTTGGTCAACAAAGGCGCGCTCGAAAGGTACCGCTTCATGTCCCGCAGGGCCTTCTCGCAGTCCTCACTCCAGGTAAAGTTGCGAGCGTTACGCAAAATTTTGAAAAAGGGTAAGTTCCTGTCCGCTGAGCGGGAGATGAACCTGTTTAATGAAATGATCTTACCCACAAGCACCTGGACTTCTCTCAGATTGCGGGGTGAGGGTATGTCCAGGATTGCCTTAATTTTCTCTGGGTTCGCCTCTATGCCCCGTTGGCTGACCATGTATCCCAAAAATTTGCCACCCCGCACGCCAAATGTACACTTGGATGGATTCAATTTCATACCGTAACGACGCAGGCTGAACGTTCGTTTTAGATCTTCTAGGTGGGAATGCTGACGTTCGCTTTTGACGATCATGTCATCCACGTATACTTCCATGGACTTTCCAATTTCACACTCGAACATCCTATTGACAAGGCGTTGGTATGTCGCTCTTGCATTTTTGAGCCCAAAGGGCATAACTTTGAAGCAATAAACACCCATGTGGACTACGAAAGCAGTTTTAGGACGATCCTCAAGAGCCATGAATATCTGATAATATCCTTGGAAAGCGTCCATCATGCTCATAAGTTCACACCCAGCGGTCGAATCCACCAACTGATCAATTCTAGGCAAGGGGTACGGATCCTTAGGACATGCCTTGTTGAGGTCTGTGAAGTCATTGCACATACGCCACTTGTTGGCGCTCTTCAGAACGAGCACCACATTGCACAACCATTCTGGATATAGAATTTCTTCTATGTATTGAGCGTCAAGCAGTTTATTGACTTCTTCTTCTATGACTTGCCTCCGGAACCTATGGACATCCCTCTTCTTTTGCTTTATAGGTTTGAAGGCCGGATCCACGTTCAGCCTGTGGACAATAACGCTCGGATCTATGCCAGTGAGGTCTGAAGCCTTCCAGACAAAGACATCAATATTTTCTCGCAAGAACTCAATCATCATAATCTGAGAGGGGCCGTCTAGGCTGGAACCTATTTGCGTGATCTTATCTGGATTCTCGGGCTCCAATTCGATGGTCAGGAAGCTCTCCGTAGGTTCCACCCGCACCTCAGGCCTCGGCTGTTCGAGCGCTCGTTTCTTGCCTGTAATTCTCCCGCTGGTATCTCCCGAGGGTATATGATCCTCGTCTTCCGAGGAGGAAACCCCAATCTCTCCGAGGGGAGAACTCCCAGCATCTACGGGTTTGTCCGTGGCCCTCTTCTTATTCTTCTTTTTATATAGCTTGGCCCGCTTGCGCTCGGGGCCATCTTCATCTAGTTTGGGGAAGTCAACGGACTTCTTGGTGGAACCTGCTTGGGTAGGCGATTTGGGCTTGTGGCTTCGAAGGGAAAGTATGTAGCATTCCCATGCTTCCTTAACATTGCATAGTACCTCTCCGGTACCCTCGGGGGTGGAAAACTTGACTTTCTGATGGTAGGTGGAAATTACAGCTCTGAAGTCAATGAGGGCTGGGCGCCCAATGATGATGTTGTATGGTAGGTCTACTTCGACCACCACATAGAGAACATTTAAAGTTTTTCGCTGTGGGGCGCGACCGAAAGAGGTGGCCAAGCGAATTTGTCCGCGAGGGACGATCTCGGAACCCCCAAAGTCGACGAGGGCTGTTCTGAGAGGTTCGAGCGGGATGTTTGTGATATTCATTTTCTGAAAAGTGGAGTAAGGCAAAACATTCACGGAGCTTCCACTATCAATCAAGACCCTCTTTACAACGTGATTGTGAACGCCTAAGCTAACCACTATGGGGCAGTCAGAAGTTTCACCGACCCCATGGGGTGTTACAATGTGCTCTAAATCTTTCTCTGTGAAACCTACGCTCTCATCTTTCTCCGAGCGGGATGATTGATCAATGGAGAGCACCGACCTGGGCTGAGAAGATCTCTGGTCATAACTCCGAATGTAACGGCGTTGGGAAGCGTTGGAGTCGCCCCCCGAGGGTCCTCCAGCAATCATATGAATGACCGCGAAGGGCTGGTTTTCCATGTCTGATGCCTTCCCTTTGCCACTGTAACGCCCCGATTTTCAGACAGTCAGGTACGCTCGACACGTGTGGGTTTCGAGCGTTAGGATTTTATTTTATTATTTTCGTTTATTTAATTTAAACGTGTTAGATTAATTCCTATAAATTGTGTTCAACATGATTACGTGATAATTATGTGATATTCATTTCATTTTGAGAATCCTTGTATGAATGGAATTTAATTGTTACATGAATTAATTGTCCAATTTGATTTAATTGCCAAATTGTCCTTAAATGCTCATTTCTTTCAATTGAGGGACTAAATTGCATACAAACCTTTTGGGGACCTAATTGATCACTTTCCAAACCTTTTATACTCAATTGCATGACTTATAAAACTTGGGGGATTGGATCATAATATTGCATATTTCCTCAAATATATCGTTATATACACATCTCTTCCTCAATCATCTTCATTCCATTTTCCAATCATCTCTTTCTCTCTCGGTACTCACTCAAGAAGGAAAGGAAATGGAGAAATCATCATCTTCAAGCTAGAATTTGTTAGGGAAATTCATGATTCAAGCTTAAGCGTCCATGATCATCCATCTTTCTTCCTCCAAGTTCATGGCGGAGATTGTGGATCATGAGCACGTTCACGCATTCACGAGTCGTGTGTCGCCTGTCAGGTGAGGTTTAATTTCTAGTTATATAGAACCCGTATAACCTTTACGTGGGTTTTTGACCAAAGGTATTTATATTTATAATTTCATGAAAGCTCTTATTATTCCAAGCATGTTATTGTTCATGAATCGAGCAAGTAGGGTATGTAGTGTGCATGAATCAAGCATTTCATGTCATGAAAGTAAGTGTGTTCTCTTGGCCAGGTCCTCCTTAGTGGGGGGGCGCTGGATTGGTTTCCGTGCCAATGATTGTCCGTCCAATCACAAGAAGAACAATACCCTACCGTGTACGTGTGTTCTCTTGGCCAGGTTCTCCTTAGTGAGGGCGCTGGACTGGTCCTGCCAGTGGTTGTCCGTCCAACCACAAGAAGAACAAAACCCTATCGTGTACCTGAGTGTCCCCTGGCCAGGTCCTTCTTAGTGGGGGCGCTGGATTGGTTTTCGTGCCAATGATTGTCCGTCCAATCACAGGAGGAACAAACCCTATCATGTTACAAGCACGCCATGTACTGATTGCATGATTCTATTCCATGAATGTGCTAATTAAATACTCCTACATGATTGCATGATAACGGACTTGAGTGATCACCTAATGATTAACAAGCAAGCAAGCATGTTTATTAATTGCATGAAAAGAACAAGTGATTAATATTGATAGTTGTATTCTCGGGCGAAGCTATGTTATTATTGAACTGTATAATTATCTTTTATAAACCTTTACCCGAGAATATAGCTTGCATGTTATCTGCGCTAATACATATGTAAATCCCTCACTCGGTCTTCACAGACTGACGCCTCCAACTTTCAGGTATTGCAGGTGCACGCTAGGCGGGAGTGAGTCGAGTCGAGTTCGGTTCATGTAGTCGTGTCATCCGCGGTTTGCGCATTTAATAATTATCGTTATTGTTTAATTGAAGATGATAATGTATTGATATGATAATTTAGATTATATAATACTTGGTAAATGAGCAATGTCATGATTGAATCAATGGAAATAATTGATATACTTGAATTATGCTTCCGCTTTATTATGTCGCATGTTCGAGTATCCCGCCTAGCTTGTCGTGTATTGCATTGTCACTCGTCCGCTATAGGTTAGTTCATGTACGGATTGCCCGTTTCGTATGTGGATTGACCTATAGTGCGGGGGTGTAGCACCTCCACGTGTAAGGGGGTGCTACATCTGAGGTGGTATCAGAGCCCGGTTGCAAAACCGAGATTCTAGTGTCGTGTCGTGTTGAGTCTAGGTCGTACGGCGTAGGAATTACTTGGTAATCTGAGAGTCTTGCATATTATTTGAAATTACTTGGCTACTTGGACTCTTTGAATTACCTGAAATACTTGATAGCTTGTACTTTGTATTAATTCTTGTTATTAAGTGCCAGTTGAGTGATCTAGAATTGCTGGAAATTATGTGATCAACGTGTTTTATTTTAAATATTGATGAATTACTTGTTGCATTTTATATTAAATTCTCGTTATCGATACTAATTATGTGACAACTATGTGACATGAGCACGTCTTATCCGCATGCATTTAGTTTCAATCGAGTTGTGAGTGACAGGTTTCGAGAAATATATAAATCAAGGCCGGAGGATTTTGAAATATTAAGAGACTGATCAACTGCTCGAACCAAGTGCAATTCGGTCAACAATGAATGGACGCTGGAATCAAGTCTAACCTTTTTACGGTGCCAGGTTCTTCAATGCATTCATAAGCACGTGCATCATAATTGTTAATTAAATTGCTTCTTATAACAGAATATTGTTATAGATGTTACTGAAATTACCTACTTGATGCACAAAGTATATGCCTAAATTAGTTGAAGCATTTAAATTGTTTTACTTACAAGGATATTTTAAATTAATATAAATGTTCCAACATGTCGCACTTAAATTGCTAATAGGTATGTGATGTGCATTGACACTCTAATCATCATGCATTATTTAGCGGTTATTGTCAATAGGTTTTTCGGATGTTCTGCACAATCCTTGCCCCTATTTCTACAACTTGAATTTTAAGGAAGAGATTTTGAATCAGTGGGTACCATGGTGGTAACCGGGTAATTTGATTTGGATTGAGAGTTTAGCAAAAATTTTGGGGTTGTGAGAAGTATTGGTTCGGGATTTAGTAAGAGCAGGAGGTGTGAAGTAGATATTGGAAAATTTTGGGAAACTGGAAAATGATGATAAGTTCAAGCAGATAAATGTTCAGTGGGTCTTTCCACCCTCAGAGATTAATCAGTCCTTTGGGGGTTCACTAAGGGTAGGAGAAAGAACTTTTCTTGCTTTGGATCAGGGTGCTAACTTAATAGATATTCACTTTACAAGCAGTAGAGGGTAAATACAGGATATGGCATTTTCATGAATAGCAGAAGGGGTGTAGGATGTTGGAAAATTTTAAAATCAAATCAGAGTGGTGACAGTCAGGGAATTTCAAGCTGGGTATGTCTTTAACAGAAAGATTAGAAAGGAACCACTAATCCCAAAATCTTGATCAATGACAAGTAAGACGAGGAAAAGGTTACGGGAATTAAATCAACAGAGAAGCTTGCAAGTGGGAAAAGATAGGGCACATTTAAAGAACTTAGAAAATCTCCATTTTCTTGAGGGGGAGAGCCGGTCTGGAAGTAAACTTAAATTAGAAACTAGATAGCACTCGGGAAAGTTGGAATTTTAAGAAAATCAATTCTTCCTGGAAACCTCTATCAGAACCATGTGAAAGAAGTCTCCAATAAGTTAAGCTTTCCTCCCTCTTACACAAAGAAAAGTCCCATCATCGACAGTACCTTTGTTTTATCATCATTTTCAGGAAAGTGGGTACACTGTCTGCAATTCTCCGACAACCTCAGGATATCATTTGACTCAGTAAATAGAAAAGGATTCAGTTTGGGCGATATCCGGAACCAATCTCAAGTTTGGATAGGTTAACTCCGACAAGAGTTTTCTTACGAAGTTGTTACTTGTACCCTAGAGATGTTTGGGAATGCTCATCGTGCTTCCATTCGTGTGGTAGCCGTCGCCTCCATGAATACACCAGTTTACTATGAACCCTCCAGAGAGATGGAAGCTTGAGCGATCCTTTCTTTCAAGATATTTCGCGGAGTGTTGGGTATGTTATCAAATTTCAGGGATCAAATGGAAGACGTGTTAGTAGGACTTGATTTCTTCGGTATCTATGCAAGTGTGCTTGCTGAATTACTCTCACGGGACGACGACCTTGATTCCTCTATTGCAAATATCCGCCGTATTGTTAACTAAGGGAGTAAGAGCTCAACTTTCAGATTGCAAACAAGGAGTCAGGAATGCTGCTTCGGGAAAAGGCTTACTTTAAGTACTGAGGTCGGAGAAATGGTAACACCTGTTTTCTCTGCTCGTTGGACAAGAGCTTGCTTGGAACACAAAGTCAGTCTTTTAAGCCTGAACGGGCAATTACACTCTAACAAGAATATCAGGGTGTTCTCAATTCTGGAATCGGAAAGTAAATGTGAGAATCAGTACAAGAATGGTTCAACCGGCAAATCTGTAATTCAGACGGGTCTGAAGATGTGGTGATTAATGATGATTTACGGATTATGTTAGAAAATAGCACAATGGCAGAAATGGCTATCAAGAATGGGAATATCAAACCGTAGTGGTGCAAAGCGGGAAAATCTCAACTAAAGAATCAAGTATTCAACCGAATTAATTCAGTCCCAGAATTTCAATCCTCGGTGAACGGTACACCTAATCATGCATACCACGTGCATTATTCATTTCTCGTTATCATTATCTTGCTATTTTTATACCTGAATCCTTATTTGTTATTAATTGTTGATTATTATTTTATTATTATTATTCTTGCATATGATTCCTTGTTTATTATTAATTGTAATGTGAACAATTATGTGCGTAAATGATAATTTCACTTGATCCTTGTGTGGTAAGTGTTAATATTTGTCTAAGTACTTGCTTGAATTTTATTCGTGTGCGTGAGAGACGGGGATTCTCTCAGGGTTGTCAAGAGACGGGGTTCTCTTGTTACTTGCTCGGGAGACGGGGTTCTCTCGTTAATTGTTTGAGAGACAGGGCACTCTCAGTATTTTCAACTACGTGTCAAGTTGTTCTAGTGGAAGGTTAGATTTTCTTTCGAGTGATTAGACTCCGGAAGTTGAGGGTCGTGATCTCAACCATTGGAAGACTTTGTGGAATGAAGACCTCTTTCAAACTAATCCCTGACGGGGAGTAGCTAACCCGCGTGGAATGAACATGTAAGAGCCAATTAAATTCCAGGAATTCAGGACAAGGAATCCGAGGACGGATTCTCTTAAGGGGGAGAGAGTTGTAACGCCCCGATTTTCAGACAGTCAGGTACGCTCGACACGTGTGGGTTTCGAGCGTTAGGATTTTATTTTATTATTTTCGTTTATTTAATTTAAACGTGTTAGATTAATTCCTATAAATTGTGTTCAACATGATTACGTGATAATTATGTGATATTCATTTCATTTTGAGAATCCTTGTATGAATGGAATTTAATTGTTACATGAATTAATTGTCCAATTTGATTTAATTGCCAAATTGTCCTTAAATGCTCATTTCTTTCAATTGAGGGACTAAATTGCATACAAACCTTTTGGGGACCTAATTGATCACTTTCCAAACCTTTTATACTCAATTGCATGACTTATAAAACTTGGGGGATTGGATCATAATATTGCATATTTCCTCAAATATATCGTTATATACACATCTCTTCCTCAATCATCTTCATTCCATTTTCCAATCATTTCTTTCTCTCTCGGTACTCACTCAAGAAGGAAAGGAAATGGAGAAATCATCATCTTCAAGCTAGAATTTGTTAGGGAAATTCATGATTCAAGCTTAAGCGTCCATGATCATCCATCTTTCTTCCTCCAAGTTCATGGCGGAGATTGTGGATCATGAGCACGTTCACGCATTCACGAGTCGTGTGTCGCCTGTCAGGTGAGGTTTAATTTCTAGTTATATAGAACCCGTATAACCTTTACGTGGGTTTTTGACCAAAGGTATTTATATTTATAATTTCATGAAAGCTCTTATTATTCCAAGCATGTTATTGTTCATGAATCGAGCAAGTAGGGTATGTAGTGTGCATGAATCAAGCATTTCATGTCATGAAAGTAAGTGTGTTCTCTTGGCCAGGTCCTCCTTAGTGGGGGGGCGCTGGATTGGTTTCCGTGCCAATGATTGTCCGTCCAATCACAAGAAGAACAATACCCTACCGTGTACGTGTGTTCTCTTGGCCAGGTTCTCCTTAGTGAGGGCGCTGGACTGGTCCTGCCAGTGGTTGTCCGTCCAACCACAAGAAGAACAAAACCCTATCGTGTACCTGAGTGTCCCCTGGCCAGGTCCTTCTTAGTGGGGGCGCTGGATTGGTTTTCGTGCCAATGATTGTCCGTCCAATCACAGGAGGAACAAACCCTATCATGTTACAAGCACGCCATGTACTGATTGCATGATTCTATTCCATGAATGTGCTAATTGAATACTCCTACATGATTGCATGATAACGGACTTGAGTGATCACCTAATGATTAACAAGCAAGCAAGCATGTTTATTAATTGCATGAAAAGAACAAGTGATTAATATTGATAGTTGTATTCTCGGGCGAAGCTATGTTATTATTGAACTGTATAATTATCTTTTATAAACCTTTACCCGAGAATATAGCTTGCATGTTATCTGCGCTAATACATATGTAAACCCCTCACTCGGTCTTCACAGACTGACGCTTCCACCTTTCAGGTATTGCAGGTGCACGCTAGGCGGGAGTGAGTCGAGTCGAGTCCGGTTCATGTAGTCGTGTCATCCGCGGTTTGCGCATTTAATAATTATCGTTATTGTTTAATTGAAGATGATAATGTATTGATATGATAATTTAGATTATATAATACTTGGTAAATGAGCAATGTCATGATTGAATCAATGGAAATAATTGATATACTTGAATTATGCTTCCGCTTTATTATGTCGCATGTTCGAGTATCCCGCCTAGCTTGTCGTGTATTGCATTGTCACCCGTCCGCTATAGGTTAGTTCATGTACGGATTGCCCGTTTCGTATGTGGATTGACCTATAGTACGGGGGTGTAGTGCCTCCACGTGTAAGGGGGTGCTACAGCCACGGTCATTGGGCTCGGCGTGACGGTGTCGTGGGCTCCGAGAACGCGAACGGCTTCTCCCTCGTGCATGCGCACGCTCGGCACAATGCTCGTCGTACGTCTCCAACACCTTCACGAACTCCTTAAGGTGCCCCCCAGCGATCAGCCTCTGAATCTCACTTTCAAGCTGACGACATTCACTAGTGTCATGCCCTTTTTGCTTGTGGAAAGCGCAATACTTCCTCGAGCGCTTCTGAGCCTCGGTTTCTCTCAACTTTGGCGGCCTCTTGAACAGCTTCTTATCCGCCATGGCATATACTTCGGCTATAGGGCAGTTGAGGGGGATGCGTTCGAATTTCCAAGGGGGCGGAGAGTTCCGACGAGCGGGATAGGGCTACGGCGGCGGCCTCTATTAGAGTCCATCCGGTCCTCGGGTGCTTTGTTGGGGCGATGGGCGTTCGCCATTTTCTGATCCCTCTCGATGTACATATCCTCGAGAGTAAAGAAAGAGTCCGCAATCTCCCTAATCTCCATCAGCGAGCGTGGCTTTTTCTTGGCCACCTCTTCCACAAATTCCTTGCTGACGTAATGCTTCATGTTGATAGCCCCAAACAGAACATGCCTCAAGAAGTCCATCGAGGGCTTTTCTACCAACAAGATCTCCTTGTTGAACCTTCCCATGAAAGACCGTCGAGTTTCATTCGGCCCCTGGACCAAGCTGTAAAGAGCGGTCGCGGCTAGGGCCGGTGCCTTCAAAGAGTTAAAGTGGCTGATGAAAGCATCCGTCAAGTCATAATACCCCCGGATAGACCGTGGGGGAAGCTTTTTGTACCAGTCTTGGGCCATTCCCGTGAGAGAAGTGACAAACACCTTGGCCCAATAGTTGCTCGGGTGATCATATAAGTGCATAAGTTGTACAAAATGATCCAGATGCTCGACTGGATCAGTGGTTCCATCGTACCTGTTGACAACTGTGGGGATTTTGCCTTTCCCCGCGCGGGTCATTAGTACCTCCTCGACGAGGGGTGAATCGCCCGTCATGATCCTGTAATCCCTGTCCTCGGGATCTTCATAGCTGGCTTCTCTCCTGCGGCGGGAAATTGGGCTACGTGGTCGGCGAGCGTCTCTGGCCCTGGACCTCTCGTCCCCCTCACGGGGGACTTGAGACCTTGCTCGAGAGAGCTGCTCTACCACATTCTGGAGCCCTCTAATTTGGTCCTGTACTGCGGCAAGTTGAGGGTCACCGACATTTCTGTGGTTTGCCCTTTCTGTGGCTCTCGACTGTACCTCTTCGTTATCTCCAGCCGCCTCATTTCGAGGGGCCCTCCTATCCTGAGGTGCTCTCTCGTCTCCAATGGGTTGCTGCTCCTGTTGGACCCTCGGGGGGGCCTCATTTTCTTGATTAGGCGGTGGGGGAGGTTGCTGGGCTCTCAACGCGTTTTGCGCCATTGTCAGCGGAAAACCGGAAGCCCTCCAAGGGGTGGGGCTGCCCGTGCACCCGTCAATGAAGAAAAGTAAGCCGTGGTGAAGTGTTCCCAAGCATTCTGCACCGCTTGGCTCTCGCACTGCGCGTACAGCGCTTGAAGTTGCTGGGTACTGATCTGGGGCATATCTACCCTCTGTATCTCCCTTGGTAGCGACAATGGGAGGTTTAGTGTCCCCACTTGATATGGCTGGATCATCGGCATCATTCCAGGCATCATTCCGGGTTGCATAAAAGTGTATACGGGTGGTGGCGTGGTCATAGAGTACGCGCCAGGACGAGAGGTTGGGACGTTTTGGGCGAAAACTGGGGGAGGAGGATTGGAGCCAGATCCTCCAGCCTCATTACGAGATGGGGGTAGAGTGGCGGCAGCCTCTGTGTTTCCGGCGAGAGGAGGAGGAGGAGTACCGCCAACGGCGGCGTTGTTCCCTGTATTTTCCTCGTTGATAGGGGGTTGGGCACCCTTGCTCCCCACTGCTCCTGATCTTGTCGCAGTCACCATGTTGGGAGTTGCTGGTGTCACTTTTCAACTAGCTTTTCTGGGGAAGAAACTGTTAACGATGAAGAAGGTGATGATGGTTTCCCACAGACGGCGCCAAAAATGATGGTGCAAGAATCTGAGCTTCCTAAATGCAGCAACACTTTAATATTTGTGAGAATGGGAAGACCATCACAGGCGTGAAAGCCTCAGGAACTGGGTTTCCTTTTTGTGCGTGGGTTCTTCCAGCTAGGATAACACCAAGAGTGCAAGAGGTAATGGTGATGCAACTGTGGTGAGGTTAATGGAAAGCTTGAGAAGACAGAGGAAAGATGCCCAGAACTGTGTATGAGTGCGTGAATTTTAAGAAGATGACTTGGGGGAGAAAGCATGCGTTCTCCCCTATTTATATGTTAGGGGTAAGGGTAAATGGGTAAATCGATCGTGTGGTCCCAAACCTGTGTTGCCCTAACACGTGGCAGCCCGTGAGGGAGTGAGAAGGACGTTTCTGAAAAGGAGGCGGCGTGTCAGGTACAAGGTGCGTACAACCTATGTGTCAGAGGTTCTTGGCGAGGGTCGCATGTGAGGAAGGCCCAAGATCCTCTTCGCTAAGGTTAGGATTCTCGCAATGGGGTATGCTCATGCACGAACGCTAGTGGCGCTCGAAGAGTGTACGGATGGCCTCCCCACGGTAGATGACCCTTGAGCGCCAAAGTCCCGAGCATCGGGAAGGGCCGTCGGGTAGGCACTTCCTTGAGGAAGGTGTTCCTGAGGGCCGTAATGTGAGCGTCAAACCGGTTAACTTGAGCCCTTTACCTGAGTAGTTGGCCGAGGCCCATTGATCTGTACCGACAAGCAAGCAAGTGGGCTGGGAAGGCCCGCGAGCCCCGTAATGTGAGCATCCAGAGTCTCATTCTCCGAAGCGTTGACACGTGGACGGCTCTGATTCTAATGTGATTTTGGTGTCATCAATATACATGTATCATATATGTGTATATATATATATATATATATATATATATATATATATATTATACTATATTATAATATAATATAATATATACACACACGTATTATATATGTATGTATATATATATTACATATACGTATTATACATATATATCTATATATATTATATTATATATATTATATATTATAAAATATTGTATATACCTATATTATATATATATATATATGATGGTTTATATATGTATTATATATGTGTATATATGTATTATAATATATAATATATTTTGTTTGGGTTGAAAATATACAATTTAAATAGTTTGGGGGTGAAAATATGGAATTTAAATAGTTTGGGGTAGTTTTGAAAATACAAAAGAATCAAAAGGGCTAAAAAGTTACTTTTTTAACGGTCAACCGTTATTTTGGACGCAAAATGGTTAATGGGACCAAAATTAAGACAAATGTCACTTACGGGACCAAAAATAAGACATTGTCAACTGTTGGGACCAAAACTAAAAGTGACTTACTTTACGGGACGATTTTGATAATTTTCTCTATATATAAAATAAACATTATGTATTTGATGTCATTTGGAGGAATTAGGTAAGGTTGGTACTAAAATTTTTAAAATATACGGCATGATTGGTATGCATGAATGGAATGAGGCTGGAAAGGAATGAACTTTGTAATGGAATGAACAAAGGAATGGAATGACTTTATAATACCATTACTATGATTGGTACGCCAAGTAATAAATTTAGGAATGAAATAAGAATTTTAAATTTATTTCATTAATACTACTACTACTACTACTACTACTAATAATAATAATAATAATAAAGTATATAATTAAAAGGGAGAATTACATACAGGTCCCTGAGGTTTGACCTAATTACAGAACGGTCCACGTAACTTAGAAAATTACATAAAGGTCCCTGATGTTCGGTCCAATTACAAGCCGGTCCCTATTCTTTTAAATATTACACTGTAGTACCTAAACCTTGTTAATTTGTTAATTTTTGTATACTTTTAGGGATGATTTTGCATTTCTTGTCATACATTATATGTAACACTCACAAAACCTTCAGGGACATAAGTGTACTTTTACAAAATTCGTTAATGGACCTCATACAAAACAAAAAATATAGGGACTACAGTGTAATATTTAAAAGAAAATGGAACGGCTTGTAATTGGGCTAAATATCAGGGACCTGTATATAATTTTCAAAGTTATGTGCACCGCTCTGTAATTAGGCCAAACCTTAGGGACCTGTATGTAATTATCCCTAATTAAAAATATTTTTATATTAAATATATATTTTAAATTTTTTATTTTGAGTAACTATATGTTTTCATATATAAATATATTATTACTATTTTATATCGAGCGTGTTATATATATGACATTTATTATATGTACTATATATATGTGAGTGTGAGAGTGAGTATATATATATATATATATACTATTTCTCTATTGATGCATAGATTATGTATTAATTATTTATTGTATTTAATATATTTCTTGATATTTAAAAATAAATTTTAATATAAATATAAAAAATTCGTTCTTTATAAAATTTTATAAATAAAATAATATTTGAACATATTTTTAAAATATATAATATATTTATATTTATATATATATTTATATATATTTTTAATATAATTTATTAAATTTTTAACGTGATTAATAGTATTTAGTTTTTATTTATGAAAATAATAAGATATAATACGCATTTAACAAATATGTGACAATAATGTAAAAATAATAATAAAGTTTAAACATTGGGAATGGCTAATACCATGGGGGACCAAAGGAATGGGTAATCCCATGCTTGTGGGAATGAGCATTACCGCGGGAATGAGCATTCCTAATCATGTTTTGGTACCAATCATGGGTTTAGGAATAGACGCGGTAATGCCCATTCCATTCCCACCCCATTCCATCATACCAATCATGCCGATAGTATTTTGGATAAGATTTAAAATATGAATCACGAGCTTTTGTCTTTTTCTTTGTATTATATCTCATAAGTTAAGTTTGAATTAGGGCTGTCTTACTTCTAAAGACAGCAATCCTTTGCCATAGGCCTAATTTTTTAAAACTTTATGACTATTTAAACCATCAAACGTCTTTACTTTGTTTGTTTGATATTTATCCAAGTGTGACTAATTTGGTGATGCTTTTACATTGCAAGTTGACAATTTTAAGATAAAGGAATAAATTACCAAAACACCCATGCCTTGAAAATTGTGCACAACGGATATTTTTCATTCTGTACTAATACCTAAGGACATCTTTGGAATTTGCCTAAAAGTTGAAGGGTAAGATAGTACTTTCGCCCCATCCATTGGCAATGGATTAAATAGTCACTCCAAAATTCAGTGGCTAATTGGAAAATTCTTGGTTGAGCCGGGTGTGGGCCCCAATTCCTACACCTGGCTCTAATACATGAATATAAAAAATTAAAAAAAAATATTTTTTTATTTATGTATTAGAGCCGGGTGTAGGAATTGAGGCCCACACCCGGCTTAGCCAAGAATTTCCCTGGCTAATTAATGCCCCCTTCTCTTGGTGTAACTTGGGGCTTCGGGAAAAGGAAAGATTTGTCAAATTGCAAAGTAAAGCTTTGGCACACCTAGGTTAAATACATAAACCTATGGATAACTCAGTAGTAAAAACAGCCTAGATTTGATCACATACCTATTTTTCTAGAATTCAAGTACGAAATATCTTATTAAATTAATATAGTAATAAACATTTAAATTACATCACTTATCGGCACTTATACCACAAAATGGTGAGGAATTAAGAATAATTGAATCTTTCGGGGATATCATGATCCACATAAACCTTGGCTTATCGATGGTGACTTTAATATTATAACTCGAGTGGATAAAAGGCGAGGTGGTTGCCAACCAAACTTCCAAGACATGGCGAAATTCAGTGATTTCATTCAGTATTTTGGCTTGCAAGAACCCTTTTTTGAGAGTGCCAATTTTACTCGGCGCAAAGGCAACATGTGGCGGAGGCTTGATCAGGCACCTTGCTAGGGGCACATCGATCAAATCACTGTCCTTTGTTCATAAATTGTGAAGAAAACATTGAGGCCGCGTTTACATTTGCCGTAACAGGGGGTTTCAACCTTTTAACTCTCGATTTCACCCGTTTACTTTTTAACTGCTGGAGCCTTGGTTTTCCGTACAGGCCTGTAGGCAGTTCGTGTTTTCGGCGAGGAGGCTTCACATGCAAAATTGGCGTGTCTTGCTTCACATGGGACTGAAAATGAGTTGGATAATGACTATTGTCTCCAAAAGTTGCTGAAAATTACGCTCCTCTGCCATTGAAATCAATTCCCTCGTTATTTCCATCTTCCCTAGCGCCTAAATTTTGTGA